>CM026576.1:13082064-13682064 GCA_000180635.4 Pristionchus pacificus
GTTCGAAAATGACGGGGACGGGTTCAGTGGCTTCTAGAAAGTTCGAAATAACGGGGAAGGGTCCAGCGGCTTCTAGAAAGTTCGAAATAACGGGGGACGGGTTCAGTGGCTTCTGGAAAGTTCGAAATAACGGGATTGGTCCAGCACCTTCTAGAATGTTTGAAAATAACGGGGATGGGTCCAGCACCTTCTAGAATGTTCGAAAATGACGGGGACGGGTTCAGCGGCTTCTAGAAAGTTCGAATAACGGGGACGGGTTCAGCGGCTTCTAGAAAGTTCGAAATAACGGGGACGGGTTCAGTGGCTTCTAGAAAGTTCGAAATAACGGGGAAGGGTCTAGCGGCTTCTAGAAAGTTCGAAATAACGGGGACGGGTTCAGGGCTTCTAGAAAGTTCGAAATAACGGGGACGGGTTCAGCACCTTCTAGAATGTTCGAAAACGACGGGGATGGGTCCAGCAGCTTCTAGAAAGTTCGAAATAACGGGGGAAGGGGTCCAGCGGCTTCTAGAAAGTTCGAAATAACGGGGACGGGTTCAGTGGCTTCTGGAAAGTTCGAAAATAACGGGATTGGTCCAGCAGGCACCTTCTAGAATGTTCGAAAATAACGGGGACGGGTCAGCGCTTCTAGAAAGTTCGAAAATGACGGGGACGGGTTCCAGGGCTTCTAGAAAGTTCGAAATAACGGGACGGGTTTCAGTGGCTTCTAGAAAGTTCGAAATAACGGGGAAGGGTCCAACGGCTTCTAGAAAGTTCGAAATAACGGGGACGGGTTCAGTGGCTTCTAGAAAGTTCGAAAATAACGGGATGGGTTCAGTGGCTTCTAGAATGTTCGAAAATAACGGGGATGGGTCCAGCAGCTTCTAGAAAGTTCGAAATAACGGGGATGGGTCCAGCGGCTTCTAGAAAGTTCGAAATAACGGGGACGGGTTTCGTGGCTTCTAGAAAGTTCGAAAATACGGGGATTGGTCCAGCACCTTCTAGAATGTTGAAAATAACGGGGATGGGTCCAGCACCTTCTAGAATGTTCGAAATGACGGGGACGGGTTCAGTGGCTTCTAGAAAGTTCGAAATAACGGGGAAGGGTCCAGCGGCTTCTAGAAAGTTCGAAATAACGGGGACGGGTTCAGTAGCTTCTAGAAAGTTCGAAATAACGGGAGGGTCTAGCGGCTTCTAGAATGTTCGAAATAACGGGGACGGGTTCAGTGGCTTCTAGAAAGTTCGAAAATAACGGGGACGGGTTCAGTGGCTTCTAGAAAGTTCGAAAATAACGGGGACGGGTTCAGTGGCTTCTAGAAAGTTCGAAAATAACGGGGACGGGTTCCAGCGGCTTCTAGAAAGTTCGAAAACGACGGGGACGGGTCCAGCGGCTTCTAGAAAGTTCGAAATAACGGGGAAGGGTTCCAACGGCTTCTAGAAAGTTCGAAATGACGGGATGGGTCAGTGGCTTCTAGAATGTTCGAAAATAACGGGGATGGGTCCAGCACCTTCTAGAATGTTCGAAAATGACGGGGACGGGTCAGTGGCTTCTAGAAAGTTCGAAAATAACGGGGAAGGGTCCAGCGGCTTCTAGAAAGTTCGAAATAACGGGGACGGGTTCAGTAGCTTCTAGAAAGTTCGAAATAAGGGAAGGGTCCAGCGGCTTCTAGAAAGTTCGAAATAACGGGGACGGGTTCAGTGGCTTCTAGAAAGTTCGAAATAACGGGGACGGGTTCAGTGGCTTCTAGAAAGTTCGAAATAACGGGGACGGGTTCAGTGGCTTCTAGAAAGTTCGAAAATAACGGGGAGGGTCCAGCACCTTCTAGAATGTTCGAAAACGACGGGGATGGGTCCAGCAGCTTCTAGGATGTTCGAAATAACGGGGAAGGGTCCAACGGCTTCTAGAAGTTCGAAAATGACGGGATGGGTTCAGTGGCTTCTAGAATGTTCGAAAATAACGGGGATGGGTCCAGCAGCTTCTAGGATGTTCGAAATAACGGGGACGGGTTCAGTGGCTTCTAGAAAGTTCGAAAATGACGGGATGGGTTCAGTGGCTTCTAGAATGTTCGAAAATGACGGGGATGGGTCCAGCAGCTTCTAGAAAGTTCGAAATAACGGGGAAGGGTCCAGCGGCTTCTAGAAAGTTCGAAATAACGGGGACGGGTTCAGTGGCTTCTAGAAAGTTCGAAATAACGGACGGGGACGGGTTCAGTGGCTTCTAGAAAGTTCGAAATAACGGGGACGGGTTCAGTGGCTTCTAGAAAGTTCGAAAAACGGGGACGGGTCCAGCACCTTCTAGAATGTTCGAAAACGACGGGGGGATGGGTTCCAGCAGGCTTCTAGGATGTTCGAAATAACGGGGAAGGGTCCAACGGCTTCTAGAAAGTTCGAAAATGAACGGGATGGGTTCAGTGGCCTTCTAGAATGTTCGAAAATAACGGGGATGGGTCCAGCAGCTTCTAGGATGTTCGAAATAACGGGGACGGGTTCAAGTGGCTTCTAGAAAGTTCGAAAATGACGGGATGGGTTCAGTGGCTTCTAGAATGTTCGAAAATGACGGGGATGGGTCCAGCAGCTTCTAGAAAGTTCGAAATAACGGGGAAGGGTCCAGCGGCTTCTAGAAAGTTCGAAATAACGGGGACGGGTTCAGTGGCTTCTGGAAAGTTCGAAATAACGGGGAAGGGTCCAGCGGCTTCTAGAAAGTTCGAAATAACGGGGACGGTTCAGTGGCTTCTAGAAAGTTCGAAATAACGGGGACGGGTCCAGCACCTTCTAGAATGTTCGAAAACGACGGGGATGGGTCCAGCAGCTTCTAGGATGTTCGAAATAACGGGGAAGGGTCCAACGGCTTCTAGAAAGTTCGAAAATGACGGGATGGGTTCAGTGGCTTCTAGAATGTTCGAAAATAACGGGGATGGGTCCAGCAGCTTCTAGGATGTTCGAAATAACGGGGACGGGTTCAGTGGCTTCTAGAAAGTTCGAAAATGACGGGATGGGTTCAGTGGCTTCTAGAATGTTCGAAAATGACGGGGATGGGTCCAGCAGCTTCTAGAAAGTTCGAAATAACGGGGAAGGGTCCAGCGGCTTCTAGAAAGTTCGAAATAACGGGGACGGGTTCAGTGGCTTCTGGAAAGTTCGAAAATAACGGGATTGGTCCAGCACCTTCTAGAATGTTTGAAAATAACGGGGATGGGTCCAGCACCTTCTAGAATGTTCGAAAATGACGGGGACGGGTTCAGTGGCTTCTAGAAAGTTCGAAATAACGGGGAAGGGTCCAGCGGCTTCTAGAAAGTTCGAATAACGGGGACGGGTTCAGTAGCTTCTAGAAAGTTCGAAATAACAGGGAAGGGTCTAGCGGCTTCTAGAAAGTTCGAAATAACGGGGACGGGTTCAGTGGCTTCTAGAAAGTTCGAAAATAACGGGATTGGTCCAGCACCTTCTAGAATGTTTGAAAATAACGGGGATGGGTCCAGCACCTTCTAGAATGTTCGGAAATGACGGGGACGGGTTCAGTGGCTTCTAGAAAGTTCGAAATAACGGGGATGGGTCCAGCACCTTCTAGAATGTTCGAAAATGACGGGGACGGGTTCAGTGGCTTCTAGAAAGTTCGAAATAACGGGGAAGGGTTCAGTGGCTTCTGGAAAGTTCGAAAATGACGGGATGGGTTCAGTGGCTTCTAGAATGTTCGAAAATAACGGGGATGGGTCCAGCAGCTTCTAGGATGTTCGAAATAACGGGGACGGGTTCAGTGGCTTCTAGAAAGTTCGAAAATGACGGGATGGGTTCAGTGGCTTCTAGAATGTTCGAAAATGACGGGGATGGGTCCAGCAGCTTCTAGAAAGTTCGAAATAACGGGGAAGGGTCCAGCGGCTTCTAGAAAGTTCGAAATAACGGGGACGGGTTCAGTGGCTTCTGGAAAGTTTCGAAAATAACGGGATTGGTCCAGCACCTTCTAGAATGTTCGAAAATGACGGGGACGGGTTCAGTGGCTTCTAGAAAGTTCGAAATAACGGGGACGGGTTCAGTGGCTTCTAGAAAGTTCGAAATAACGGGGAAGGATCCAACGGCTTCTACAAAGTTCGAAATAACGGGGACGGGTTCAGTGGCTTCTAGAAAGTTCGAAAATGACGGGATGGGTTCAGTGGCTTCTAGAATGTTCGAAAATGACGGGGATGGGTCCAGCAGCTTCTAGAAAGTTCGAAATAACGGGGAAGGGTCCAGCGGCTTCTAGAAAGTTCGAAATAACGGGGACGGGTTCAGTGGCTTCTGGAAAGTTCGAAAATAACGGGATTGGTCCAGCACCTTCTAGAATGTTTGAAAATAACGGGGATGGGTCCAGCACCTTCTAGAATGTTCGAAAATGACGGGGACGGGTTCAGTGGCTTCTAGAAAGTTCGAAATAACGGGGACGGGTTCAGTGGCTTCTAGAAAGTTCGAAATAACGGGGACGGGTTCAGTGGCTTCTAGAAAGTTCGAAATAACGGGGACGGGTCCAGCACCTTCTAGAATGTTCGAAAACGACGGGGATGGGTCCAGCAGCTTCTAGGATGTTCGAAATAACGGGGAAGGGTCCAACGGCTTCTAGAAAGTTCGAAAATGACGGGATGGGTTCAGTGGCTTCTAGAATGTTCGAAAATAACGGGGATGGGTCCAGCAGCTTCTAGGATGTTCGAAATAACGGGGACGGGTTCAGTGGCTTCTAGAAAGTTCGAAAATGACGGGATGGGTTCAGTGGCTTCTAGAATGTTCGAAAATGACGGGGATGGGTCCAGCAGCTTCTAGAAAGTTCGAAATAACGGGGAAGGGTCCAGCGGCTTCTAGAAAGTTCGAAATAACGGGGACGGGTTCAGTGGCTTCTGGAAAGTTCGAAAATAACGGGATTGGTCCAGCACCTTCTAGAATGTTTGAAAATAACGGGGATGGGTCCAGCACCTTCTAGAATGTTCGAAAATGACGGGGACGGGTTCAGTGGCTTCTAGAAAGTTCGAAATAACGGGGAAGGGTCCAGCGGCTTCTAGAAAGTTCGAAATAACGGGGACGGGTTCAGTAGCTTCTAGAAAGTTCGAAATAACAGGGAAGGGTCTAGCGGCTTCTAGAAAGTTCGAAATAACGGGGACGGGTTCAGTGGCTTCTAGAAAGTTCGAAAATAACGGGATTGGTCCAGCACCTTCTAGAATGTTTGAAAATAACGGGGATGGGTCCAGCACCTTCTAGAATGTTCGAAAATGACGGGGACGGGTTCAGTGGCTTCTAGAAAGTTCGAAATAACGGGGATGGGTCCAGCACCTTCTAGAATGTTCGAAAATGACGGGGACGGGTTCAGTGGCTTCTAGAAAGTTCGAAATAACGGGGAAGGGTCCAGCGGCTTCTAGAAAGTTCGAAATAACGGGGACGGGTTCAGTGGCTTCTGGAAAGTTCGAAAATAACGGGATTGGTCCAGCACCTTCTAGAATGTTTGAAAATAACGGGGATGGGTCCAGCACCTTCTAGAATGTTCGAAAATGACGGGGACGGGTTCAGTGGCTTCTAGAAAGTTCGAAATAACGGGGAAGGGTCCAGCGGCTTCTAGAAAGTTCGAAATAACGGGGACGGGTTCAGTGGCTTCTGGAAAGTTCGAAAATAACGGGATTGGTCCAGCACCTTCTAGAATGTTTGAAAATAACGGGGATGGGTCCAGCACCTTCTAGAATGTTCGAAAATGACGGGGACGGGTTCAGTGGCTTCTAGAAAGTTCGAAATAACGGGGAAGGGTCCAGCGGCTTCTAGAAAGTTCGAAATAACGGGGACGGGTTCAGTAGCTTCTAGAAAGTTCGAAATAACAGGGAAGGGTCTAGCGGCTTCTAGAAAGTTCGAAATAACGGGGACGGGTTCAGTGGCTTCTAGAAAGTTCGAAATAACGGGGACGGGTTCAGTGGCTTCTAGAAAGTTCGAAATAACGGGGAAGGATCCAACGGCTTCTACAAAGTTCGAAATAACGGGGACGGGTTCAGTGGCTTCTAGAAAGTTCGAAAATGACGGGATGGGTTCAGTGGCTTCTAGAATGTTCGAAAATGACGGGGATGGGTTCAGTGGCTTCTAGAAAGTTCGAAATAACGGGGACGGGTTCAGTGGCTTCTAGAAAGTTCGAAATAACGGGGAAGGATCCAACGGCTTCTACAAAGTTCGAAATAACGGGGACGGGTTCAGTGGCTTCTAGAAAGTTCGAAAATGACGGGATGGGTTCAGTGGCTTCTAGAATGTTCGAAAATGACGGGGATGGGTCCAGCAGCTTCTAGAAAGTTCGAAATAACGGGGAAGGGTCCAGCGGCTTCTAGAAAGTTCGAAATAACGGGGACGGGTTCAGTGGCTTCTGGAAAGTTCGAAAATAACGGGATTGGTCCAGCACCTTCTAGAATGTTTGAAAATAACGGGGATGGGTCCAGTGGCTTCTAGAATGTTCGAAAATGACGGGGACGGGTTCAGTGGCTTCTAGAAAGTTCGAAATAACGGGGACGGGTTCAGTGGCTTCTAGAAAGTTCGAAATAACGGGGACGGGTTCAGTGGCTTCTAGAAAGTTCGAAATAACGGGGACGGGTCCAGCACCTTCTAGAATGTTCGAAAACGACGGG
The DNA here is from genome assembly GCA_000180635.4 of Pristionchus pacificus. NCBI lineage: Eukaryota > Metazoa > Nematoda > Chromadorea > Rhabditida > Neodiplogasteridae > Pristionchus > Pristionchus pacificus. Next base: position 13,088,649 of record CM026576.1, read on the forward strand.
GATGGGTCCAGCAGCTTCTAGGATGTTCGAAATAACGGGGAAGGGTCCAACGGCTTCTAGAAAGTTCGAAAATGACGGGATGGGTTCAGTGGCTTCTAGAAAGTTCGAAAATGACGGGATGGGTTCAGTGGCTTCTAGGATGTTCGAAATAACGGGGACGGGTTCAGTGGCTTCTAGAAAGTTCGAAAATGACGGGATGGGTTCAGTGGCTTCTAGAATGTTCGAAAATGACGGGGATGGGTCCAGCAGCTTCTAGAAAGTTCGAAATAACGGGGAAGGGTCCAGCGGCTTCTAGAAAGTTCGAAATAACGGGGACGGGTTCAGTGGCTTCTGGAAAGTTCGAAAATAACGGGATTGGTCCAGAACCTTCTAGAATGTTTGAAAATAACGGGGATGGGTCCAGCACCTTCTAGAATGTTCGAAAATGACGGGGACGGGTTCAGTGGCTTCTAGAAAGTTCGAAATAACGGGGAAGGGTCCAGCGGCTTCTAGAAAGTTCGAAATAACGGGGACGGGTTCAGTAGCTTCTAGAAAGTTCGAAATAACAGGGAAGGGTCTAGCGGCTTCTAGAAAGTTCGAAATAACGGGGACGGGTTCAGTGGCTTCTAGAAAGTTCGAAATAACGGGGACGGGTTCAGTGGCTTCTAGAAAGTTCGAAATAACGGGGACGGGTTCAGTGGCTTCTAGAAAGTTCGAAATAACGGGGACGGGTCCAGCACCTTCTAGAATGTTCGAAAACGACGGGGATGGGTCCAGCAGCTTCTACAAAGTTCGAAATAACGGGGACGGGTTCAGTGGCTTCTAGAAAGTTCGAAAATGACGGGATGGGTTCAGTGGCTTCTAGAATGTTCGAAAATGACGGGGATGGGTCCAGCAGCTTCTAGAAAGTTCGAAATAACGGGGAAGGGTCCAGCGGCTTCTAGAAAGTTCGAAATAACGGGGACGGGTTCAGTGGCTTCTGGAAAGTTCGAAAATAACGGGATTGGTCCAGCACCTTCTAGAATGTTTGAAAATAACGGGGATGGGTCCAGCACCTTCTAGAATGTTCGAAAATGACGGGGACGGGTTCAGTGGCTTCTAGAAAGTTCGAAATAACGGGGAAGGGTCCAGCGGCTTCTAGAAAGTTCGAAATAACGGGGACGGGTTCAGTAGCTTCTAGAAAGTTCGAAATAACAGGGAAGGGTCTAGCGGCTTCTAGAAAGTTCGAAATAACGGGGACGGGTTCAGTGGCTTCTAGAAAGTTCGAAATAACGGGGACGGGTTCAGTGGCTTCTAGAAAGTTCGAAATAACGGGGACGGGTTCAGTGGCTTCTAGAAAGTTCGAAATAACGGGGACGGGTCCAGCACCTTCTAGAATGTTCGAAAACGACGGGGATGGGTCCAGCAGCTTCTAGGATGTTCGAAATAACGGGGAAGGGTCCAACGGCTTCTAGAAAGTTCGAAAATGACGGGATGGGTTCAGTGGCTTCTAGAATGTTCGAAAATAACGGGGATGGGTCCAGCAGCTTCTAGGATGTTCGAAATAACGGGGACGGGTTCAGTGGCTTCTAGAAAGTTCGAAAATAACGGGATTGGCCCAGCACCTTCTAGAATGTTTGAAAATAACGGGGATGGGTCCAGCACCTTCTAGAATGTTCGAAAACGACGGGGATGGGTCCAGCAGCTTCTAGAATGTTCGAAAATGACGGGGATGGGTCCAGCAGCTTCTAGAAAGTTCGAAATAACGGGGACGGGTTCAGTGGCTTCTAGAAAGTTCGAAATACCGGGGACGGGTTCAGTGGCTTCTAGAAAGTTCGAAAATAACGGGGATGGGTCCAGCACCTTCTAGAATGTTCGAAAACGACGGGGATGGGTCCAGCAGCTTCTAGAATGTTCGAAAATGACGGGGATGGGTCCAGCAGCTTCTAGAAAGTTCGAAATAACGGGGACGGGTCCAGCGGCTTCTAGAAAGTTCGAAATAACGGGGACGGGTTCAGTGGCTTCTAGAAAGTTCGAAATAACGGGGACGGGTTCAGTGGCTTCTAGAAAGTTCGAAATAACGGGGACGGGTTCAGTGGCTTCTAGAAAGTTCGAAATAACGGGGACGGGTTCAGTGGCTTCTAGAAAGTTCGAAATAACGGGGACGGGTCCAGCACCTTCTAGAATGTTTGAAAATAACGGGGATGGGTCCAGCACCTTCTAGAATGTTCGAAAACGACGGGGATGGGTCCAGCAGCTTCTAGAATGTTCGAAAATGACGGGGATGGGTCCAGCAGCTTCTAGAAAGTTCGAAATAACGGGGACGGGTTCAGTGGCTTCTAGAAAGTTCGAAATACCGGGGACGGGTTCAGTGGCTTCTAGAAAGTTCGAAAATAACGGGGATGGGTCCAGCACCTTCTAGAATGTTCGAAAACGACGGGGATGGGTCCAGCAGCTTCTAGAATGTTCGAAAATGACGGGGATGGGTCCAGCAGCTTCTAGAAAGTTCGAAATAACGGGGACGGGTCCAGCGGCTTCTAGAAAGTTCGAAATAACGGGGACGGGTTCAGTGGCTTCTAGAAAGTTCGAAATAACGGGGACGGGTTCAGTGGCTTCTAGAAAGTTCGAAATAACGGGGACGGGTTCAGTGGCTTCTAGAAAGTTCGAAATAACGGGGACGGGTTCAGTGGCTTCTAGAAAGTTCGAAATAACGGGGACGGGTCCAGCACCTTCTAGAATGTTTGAAAATAACGGGGATGGGTCCAGCACCTTCTAGAATGTTCGAAAATGACGGGGACGGGTTCAGTGGCTTCTAGAAAGTTCGAAATAACGGGGACGGGTCCAGCGGCTTCTAGAAAGTTCGAAATAACGGGGACGGGTTCAGTAGCTTCTAGAAAGTTCGAAATAACAGGGAAGGGTCTAGCGGCTTCTAGAAAGTTCGAAATAACGGGGACGGGTTCAGCGGCTTCTAGAAAGTTCGAAATAACGGGGACGGGTTCAGTGGCTTCTAGAAAGTTCGAAATAACGGGGACGGGTTCAGTGGCTTCTAGAAAGTTCGAAATAACGGGGACGGGTCCAGCACCTTCTAGAATGTTCGAAAACGACGGGGATGGGTCCAGCAGCTTCTAGGATGTTCGAAATAACGGGGAAGGGTCCAACGGCTTCTAGAAAGTTCGAAAATGACGGGATGGGTTCAGTGGCTTCTAGAATGTTCGAAAATAACGGGGATGGGTCCAGAACCTTCTAGAATGTTTGAAAATAACGGGGATGGGTCCAGCACCTTCTAGAATGTTCGAAAATGACGGGGACGGGTTCAGTGGCTTCTAGAAAGTTCGAAATAACGGGGAAGGGTCCAGCGGCTTCTAGAAAGTTCGAAATAACGGGGACGGGTTCAGTAGCTTCTAGAAAGTTCGAAATAACAGGGAAGGGTCTAGCGGCTTCTAGAAAGTTCGAAATAACGGGGACGGGTTCAGTGGCTTCTAGAAAGTTCGAAATAACGGGGACGGGTTCAGTGGCTTCTAGAAAGTTCGAAATAACGGGGACGGGTTCAGTGGCTTCTAGAAAGTTCGAAATAACGGGGACGGGTCCAGCACCTTCTAGAATGTTCGAAAACGACGGGGATGGGTCCAGCAGCTTCTACAAAGTTCGAAATAACGGGGACGGGTTCAGTGGCTTCTAGAAAGTTCGAAAATGACGGGATGGGTTCAGTGGCTTCTAGAATGTTCGAAAATGACGGGGATGGGTCCAGCAGCTTCTAGAAAGTTCGAAATAACGGGGAAGGGTCCAGCGGCTTCTAGAAAGTTCGAAATAACGGGGACGGGTTCAGTGGCTTCTGGAAAGTTCGAAAATAACGGGATTGGTCCAGCACCTTCTAGAATGTTTGAAAATAACGGGGATGGGTCCAGCACCTTCTAGAATGTTCGAAAATGACGGGGACGGGTTCAGTGGCTTCTAGAAAGTTCGAAATAACGGGGAAGGGTCCAGCGGCTTCTAGAAAGTTCGAAATAACGGGGACGGGTTCAGTAGCTTCTAGAAAGTTCGAAATAACAGGGAAGGGTCTAGCGGCTTCTAGAAAGTTCGAAATAACGGGGACGGGTTCAGTGGCTTCTAGAAAGTTCGAAATAACGGGGACGGGTTCAGTGGCTTCTAGAAAGTTCGAAATAACGGGGACGGGTTCAGTGGCTTCTAGAAAGTTCGAAATAACGGGGACGGGTCCAGCACCTTCTAGAATGTTCGAAAACGACGGGGATGGGTCCAGCAGCTTCTAGGATGTTCGAAATAACGGGGAAGGGTCCAACGGCTTCTAGAAAGTTCGAAAATGACGGGATGGGTTCAGTGGCTTCTAGAATGTTCGAAAATAACGGGGATGGGTCCAGCAGCTTCTAGGATGTTCGAAATAACGGGGACGGGTTCAGTGGCTTCTAGAAAGTTCGAAAATAACGGGATTGGCCCAGCACCTTCTAGAATGTTTGAAAATAACGGGGATGGGTCCAGCACCTTCTAGAATGTTCGAAAACGACGGGGATGGGTCCAGCAGCTTCTAGAATGTTCGAAAATGACGGGGATGGGTCCAGCAGCTTCTAGAAAGTTCGAAATAACGGGGACGGGTTCAGTGGCTTCTAGAAAGTTCGAAATACCGGGGACGGGTTCAGTGGCTTCTAGAAAGTTCGAAAATAACGGGGATGGGTCCAGCACCTTCTAGAATGTTCGAAAACGACGGGGATGGGTCCAGCAGCTTCTAGAATGTTCGAAAATGACGGGGATGGGTCCAGCAGCTTCTAGAAAGTTCGAAATAACGGGGACGGGTCCAGCGGCTTCTAGAAAGTTCGAAATAACGGGGACGGGTTCAGTGGCTTCTAGAAAGTTCGAAATAACGGGGACGGGTTCAGTGGCTTCTAGAAAGTTCGAAATAACGGGGACGGGTTCAGTGGCTTCTAGAAAGTTCGAAATAACGGGGACGGGTTCAGTGGCTTCTAGAAAGTTCGAAATAACGGGGACGGGTCCAGCACCTTCTAGAATGTTTGAAAATAACGGGGATGGGTCCAGCACCTTCTAGAATGTTCGAAAATGACGGGGACGGGTTCAGTGGCTTCTAGAAAGTTCGAAATAACGGGGACGGGTCCAGCGGCTTCTAGAAAGTTCGAAATAACGGGGACGGGTTCAGTAGCTTCTAGAAAGTTCGAAATAACAGGGAAGGGTCTAGCGGCTTCTAGAAAGTTCGAAATAACGGGGACGGGTTCAGCGGCTTCTAGAAAGTTCGAAATAACGGGGACGGGTTCAGTGGCTTCTAGAAAGTTCGAAATAACGGGGACGGGTTCAGTGGCTTCTAGAAAGTTCGAAATAACGGGGACGGGTCCAGCACCTTCTAGAATGTTCGAAAACGACGGGGATGGGTCCAGCAGCTTCTAGGATGTTCGAAATAACGGGGAAGGGTCCAACGGCTTCTAGAAAGTTCGAAAATGACGGGATGGGTTCAGTGGCTTCTAGAATGTTCGAAAATAACGGGGATGGGTCCAGCAGCTTCTAGGATGTTCGAAATAACGGGGACGGGTTCAGTGGCTTCTAGAAAGTTCGAAAATAACGGGATTGGCCCAGCACCTTCTAGAATGTTTGAAAATAACGGGGATGGGTCCAGCACCTTCTAGAATGTTCGAAAACGACGGGGATGGGTCCAGCAGCTTCTAGAAAGTTCGAAATAACGGGGACGGGTTCAGTGGCTTCTAGAAAGTTCGAAATAACGGGGATGGGTCCAGCACCTTCTAGAATGTTCGAAATAACGGGGACGGGTTCAGTGGCTTCTAGAAAGTTCGAAATAACGGGGACGGGTCCAGCACCTTCTAGAATGTTTGAAAATAACGGGGATGGGTCCAGCACCTTCTAGAATGTTCGAAAATGACGGGGACGGGTTCAGTGGCTTCTAGAAAGTTCGAAATAACGGGGACGGGTCCAGCGGCTTCTAGAAAGTTCGAAATAACGGGGACGGGTTCAGTAGCTTCTAGAAAGTTCGAAATAACAGGGAAGGGTCTAGCGGCTTCTAGAAAGTTCGAAATAACGGGGACGGGTTCAGCGGCTTCTAGAAAGTTCGAAATAACGGGGACGGGTTCAGTGGCTTCTAGAAAGTTCGAAATAACGGGGACGGGTTCAGTGGCTTCTAGAAAGTTCGAAATAACGGGGACGGGTCCAGCACCTTCTAGAATGTTCGAAAACGACGGGGATGGGTCCAGCAGCTTCTAGGATGTTCGAAATAACGGGGAAGGGTCCAACGGCTTCTAGAAAGTTCGAAAATGACGGGATGGGTTCAGTGGCTTCTAGAATGTTCGAAAATAACGGGGATGGGTCCAGCAGCTTCTAGGATGTTCGAAATAACGGGGACGGGTTCAGTGGCTTCTAGAAAGTTCGAAAATAACGGGATTGGCCCAGCACCTTCTAGAATGTTTGAAAATAACGGGGATGGGTCCAGCACCTTCTAGAATGTTCGAAAACGACGGGGATGGGTCCAGCAGCTTCTAGAATGTTCGAAAATGACGGGGATGGGTCCAGCAGCTTCTAGAAAGTTCGAAATAACGGGGACGGGTTCAGTGGCTTCTAGAAAGTTCGAAATACCGGGGACGGGTTCAGTGGCTTCTAGAAAGTTCGAAAATAACGGGGATGGGTCCAGCACCTTCTAGAATGTTCGAAAACGACGGGGATGGGTCCAGCAGCTTCTAGAATGTTCGAAAATGACGGGGATGGGTCCAGCAGCTTCTAGAAAGTTCGAAATAACGGGGACGGGTCCAGCGGCTTCTAGAAAGTTCGAAATAACGGGGACGGGTTCAGTGGCTTCTAGAAAGTTCGAAATAACGGGGACGGGTTCAGTGGCTTCTAGAAAGTTCGAAATAACGGGGACGGGTTCAGTGGCTTCTAGAAAGTTCGAAATAACGGGGACGGGTTCAGTGGCTTCTAGAAAGTTCGAAATAACGGGGACGGGGCCAGCACCTTCTAGAATGTTCGAAAACGACGGGGATGGGTCCAGCAGCTTCTAGGATGTTCGAAATAACGGGGAAGGGTCCAACGGCTTCTAGAAAGTTCGAAAATGACGGGATGGGTTCAGTGGCTTCTAGAATGTTCGAAAATAACGGGGATGGGTCCAGCAGCTTCTAGGATGTTCGAAATAACGGGGACGGGTTCAGTGGCTTCTAGAAAATTCGAAAATAACGGGATTGGCCCAGCACCTTCTAGAATGTTTGAAAATAACGGGGATGGGTCCAGCACCTTCTAGAATGTTCGAAAACGACGGGGATGGGTCCAGCAGCTTCTAGAATGTTCGAAAATGACGGGGATGGGTCCAGCAGCTTCTAGAAAGTTCGAAATAACGGGGACGGGTTCAGTGGCTTCTAGAAAGTTCGAAATACCGGGGACGGGTTCAGTGGCTTCTAGAAAGTTCGAAAATAACGGGGATGGGTCCAGCACCTTCTAGAATGTTCGAAAACGACGGGGATGGGTCCAGCAGCTTCTAGAATGTTCGAAAATGACGGGGATGGGTCCAGCAGCTTCTAGAAAGTTCGAAATAACGGGGACGGGTCCAGCGGCTTCTAGAAAGTTCGAAATAACGGGGACGGGTTCAGTGGCTTCTAGAAAGTTCGAAATAACGGGGACGGGTTCAGTGGCTTCTAGAAAGTTCGAAATAACGGGGAAGGATCCAACGGCTTCTACAAAGTTCGAAATAACGGGGACGGGTTCAGTGGCTTCTAGAAAGTTCGAAAATGACGGGATGGGTTCAGTGGCTTCTAGAATGTTCGAAAATGACGGGGATGGGTCCAGCAGCTTCTAGAAAGTTCGAAATAACGGGGAAGGGTCCAGCGGCTTCTAGAAAGTTCGAAATAACGGGGACGGGTTCAGTGGCTTCTGGAAAGTTCGAAAATAACGGGATTGGTCCAGCACCTTCTAGAATGTTTGAAAATAACGGGGATGGGTCCAGCACCTTCTAGAATGTTCGAAAATGACGGGGACGGGTTCAGTGGCTTCTAGAAAGTTCGAAATAACGGGGACGGGTCCAGCGGCTTCTAGAAAGTTCGAAATAACGGGGACGGGTTCAGTAGCTTCTAGAAAGTTCGAAATAACAGGGAAGGGTCTAGCGGCTTCTAGAAAGTTCGAAATAACGGGGACGGGTTCAGCGGCTTCTAGAAAGTTCGAAATAACGGGGACGGGTTCAGTGGCTTCTAGAAAGTTCGAAATAACGGGGACGGGTTCAGTGGCTTCTAGAAAGTTCGAAATAACGGGGACGGGTCCAGCACCTTCTAGAATGTTCGAAAACGACGGGGATGGGTCCAGCAGCTTCTAGAATGTTCGAAAATGACGGGGATGGGTCCAGCAGCTTCTAGAAAGTTCGAAATAACGGGGACGGGTTCAGTGGCTTCTAGAAAGTTCGAAATAACGGGGACGGGTTCAGTGGCTTCTAGAAAGTTCGAAATAACGGGGAAGGGTCCAACGGCTTCTAGAAAGTTCGAAATAACGGGGACGGGTTCAGTGGCTTCTAGAAAGTTCGAAAATGACGGGATGGGTTCAGTGGCTTCTAGAATGTTCGAAAACGACGGGGATGGGTCCAGCAGCTTCTAGAAAGTTCGAAATAACGGGGACGGGTCCAGCGGCTTCTTGAAAATTCGAAAATGACGGGGACGGGTTCAGTAGCTTCTAGAAAGTTCGAAATAACGGGGACGGGTTCAGTGGCTTCTAGAAAGTTCGAAAATGACGGGATGGGTTCAGTGGCTTCTAGAATGTTCGAAATAACGGGGAAGGGTCCAACGGCTTCTAGAAAGTTCGAAATAACGGGGACGGGTTCAGTGGCTTCTAGAAAGTTCGAAAATGACGGGATGGGTTCAGTGGCTTCTAGAATGTTCGAAAATGACGGGGATGGGTCCAGCAGCTTCTAGAAAGTTCGAAATAACGGGGAAGGGTCCAGCGGCTTCTAGAAAGTTCGAAATAACGGGGACGGGTTCAGTGGCTTCTAGAAAGTTCGAAAATAACGGGATTGGTCCAGCACCTTCTAGAATGTTTGAAAATAACGGGGATGGGTCCAGCACCTTCTAGAATGTTCGAAAACGACGGGGATGGGTCCAGCAGCTTCTAGAAAGTTCGAAATAAGGGGGACGGGTCCAGCGGCTTCTTGAAAATTCGAAAATGACGGGGACGGGTTCAGTAGCTTCTAGAAAGTTCGAAATAACGGGGACGGGTTCAGTGGCTTCTAGAAAGTTCGAAAATGACGGGATGGGTCCAGCAGCTTCTAGAAAGTTCGAAATAACGGGGAAGGGTCCAGCGGCTTCTAGAAAGTTCGAAAACGACGGGGATGGGTCCAGCAGCTTCTAGAAAGTTCGAAAATGACGGGATGGGTTCAGTGGCTTCTAGAATGTTCGAAAATAACGGGGATGGGTCCAGCAGCTTCTAGGATGTTCGAAATAACGGGGAACGGTCCAGCGGCTTCTTGAAAATTCGAAAATGACGGGGACGGGTTCAGTAGCTTCTAGAAAGTTCGAAATAACGGGGACGGGTTCAGTGGCCTCTAGAAAGTTCGAAATAACAGGGACGGGTTCAGTGGCTTCTAGAAAGTTCGAAATAACGGGGAAGGGTCCAACGGCTTCTAGAAAGTTCGAAATAACGGGGACGGGTTCAGTGGCTTCTAGAAAGTTCGAAAATGACGGGATGGGTTCAGTGGCTTCTAGAATGTTCGAAAATGACGGGGATGGGTCCAGCAGCTTCTAGAAAGTTCGAAATAACGGGGAAGGGTCCAGCGGCTTCTAGAAAGTTCGAAATAACGGGGACGGGTTCAGTGGCTTCTGGAAAGTTCGAAAATAACGGGATTGGTCCAGCACCTTCTAGAATGTTTGAAAATAACGGGGATGGGTCCAGCACCTTCTAGAATGTTCGAAAACGACGGGGATGGGTCCAGCAGCTTCTAGAAAGTTCGAAATAACGGGGACGGGTCCAGCGGCTTCTTGAAAGTTCGAAAATGACGGGGACGGGTTCAGTAGCTTCTAGAAAGTTCGAAATAACGGGGACGGGTTCAGTGGCTTCTAGAAAGTTCGAAATAACGGGGACGGGTTCAGTGGCTTCTAGAAAGTTCGAAATAACGGGGAAGGGTCCAACGGCTTCTAGAAAGTTCGAAATAACGGGGACGGGTTCAGTGGCTTCTAGAAAGTTCGAAATAACGGGGAAGGGTCCAACGGCTTCTAGAAAGTTCGAAATAACTGGGACGGGTTCAGTGGCTTCTAGAAAGTTCGAAAATGACGGGATGGGTTCAGTGGCTTCTAGAATGTTCGAAAATGACGGGGATGGGTCCAGCAGCTTCTAGAAAGTTCGAAATAACGGGGAAGGGTCCAGCGGCTTCTAGAAAGTTCGAAATAACGGGGACGGGTTCAGTGGCTTCTAGAAAGTTCGAAAATGACGGGATGGGTTCAGTGGCTTCTAGAATATTCGAAAATGACGGGATGGGTTCAGTGGCTTCTAGAATGTTCGAAATAACGGGGAAGGGTCCAGCGGCTTCTAAAAAGTTCGAAAATTACGGGGACGGGTTCAGTGGCTTCTAGAAAGTTCGAAAATGACGGGGACGGGTTCAGTGGCTTCTAGAAAGTTCGAAATAACGGGGACGGGTCCAGCGGCTTCTTGAAAGTTCGAAAATGACGGGATGGGTTCAGTGGCTTCTAGAATGTTCGAAAATGACGGGATGGGTTCAGTGGCTTCTAGAAAGTTCGAAATAACGGGGACGGGTCCAGCACCTTCTAGAAAGTTCGAAATAACGGGGACGGGTTCAGTGGCTTCTAGAAAGTTCGAAATAACGGGGACGGGTTCAGTGGCTTCTAGAAAGTTCGAAATAACGGGGACGGGTCCAGCGGCTTCTTGAAAGTTCGAAAATGACGGGATGGGTTCAGTGGCTTCTAGAATGTTCGAAAATGACGGGGATGGGTCCAGCAGCTTCTAGAAAGTTCGAAATAACGGGGAAGGGTCCAGCGGCTTCTAGAAAGTTCGAAATAACGGGGACGGGTTCAGTGGCTTCTGGAAAGTTCGAAAATAACGGGATTGGTCCAGCACCTTCTAGAATGTTTGAAAATAACGGGGATGGGTCCAGCACCTTCTAGAATGTTCGAAAACGACGGGGATGGGTCCAGCAGCTTCTAGAAAGTTCGAAATAACGGGGACGGGTCCAGCGGCTTCTTGAAAGTTCGAAAATGACGGGGACGGGTTCAGTAGCTTCTAGAAAGTTCGAAATAACGGGGACGGGTTCAGTGGCTTCTAGAAAGTTCGAAATAACGGGGAAGGGTCCAACGGCTTCTAGAAAGTTCGAAATAACGGGGACGGGTTCAGTGGCTTCTAGAAAGTTCGAAAATGACGGGATGGGTTCAGTGGCTTCTAGAATGTTCGAAAATGACGGGGATGGGTCCAGCAGCTTCTAGAAAGTTCGAAATAACGGGGAAGGGTCCAGCGGCTTCTAGAAAGTTCGAAATAACGGGGACGGGTTCAGTGGCTTCTGGAAAGTTCGAAAATAACGGGATTGGTCCAGCACCTTCTAGAATGTTTGAAAATAACGGGGATGGGTCCAGCACCTTCTAGAATGTTCGAAAACGACGGGGATGGGTCCAGCAGCTTCTAGAAAGTTCGAAATAACGGGGACGGGTCCAGCGGCTTCTTGAAAGTTCGAAAATGACGGGGACGGGTTCAGTAGCTTCTAGAAAGTTCGAAATAACGGGGACGGGTTCAGTGGCTTCTAGAAAGTTCGAAATAACGGGGACGGGTTCAGTGGCTTCTAGAAAGTTCGAAATAACGGGGAAGGGTCCAACGGCTTCTAGAAAGTTCGAAAATGACGGGGATGGGTCCAGCAGCTTCTAGAAAGTTCGAAATAACGGGGAAGGGTCCAGCGGCTTCTAGAAAGTTCGAAATAACGGGGACGGGTTCAGTGGCTTCTAGAAAGTTCGAAAATGACGGGATGGGTTCAGTGGCTTCTAGAAAGTTCGAAATAACGGGGAAGGGTCCAACGGCTTCTAGAAAGTTCGAAATAACGGGGACGGGTTCAGTGGCTTCTAGAAAGTTCGAAAATGACGGGATGGGTTCAGTGGCTTCTAGAATGTTCGAAAATGACGGGGATGGGTCCAGCAGCTTCTAGAAAGTTCGAAATAACGGGGAAGGGTCCAGCGGCTTCTAGAAAGTTCGAAATAACGGGGACGGGTTCAGTGGCTTCTAGAAAGTTCGAAAATGACGGGATGGGTTCAGTGGCTTCTAGAATATTCGAAAATGACGGGATGGGTTCAGTGGCTTCTAGAATGTTCGAAATAACGGGGAAGGGTCCAGCGGCTTCTAAAAAGTTCGAAAATTACGGGGACGGGTTCAGTGGCTTCTAGAAAGTTCGAAAATGACGGGGACGGGTTCAGTGGCTTCTAGAAAGTTCGAAATAACGGGGACGGGTTCAGTGGCTTCTAGAAAGTTCGAAAATGACGGGGACGGGTTCAGTGGCTTCTAGAAAGTTCGAAATAACGGGGACGGGTTCAGTGGCTTCTAGAAAGTTCGAAAATAACGGGATTGGTCCAGCACCTTCTAGAAAGTTCGAAATAACGGGGACGGGTTCAGTGGCTTCTAGAAAGTTCGAAATAACGGGGACGGGTTCAGTGGCTTCTAGAAAGTTCGAAATAACGGGGACGGGTTCAGTGGCTTCTAGAAAGTTCGAAATAACGGGGACGGGTTCAGTGGCTTCTAGAAAGTTCGAAAATGACGGGGACGGGTTCAGTGGCTTCTAGAAAGTTCGAAATAACGGGGACGGGTCCAGCACCTTCTAGAAAGTTCGAAATAACGGGGACGGGTTCAGTGGCTTCTAGAAAGTTCGAAATAACGGGGACGGGTTCAGTGGCTTCTAGAAAGTTCGAAATAACGGGGACGGGTCCAGCGGCTTCTTGAAAGTTCGAAAATGACGGGATGGGTTCAGTGGCTTCTAGAATGTTCGAAAATGACGGGGATGGGTCCAGCAGCTTCTAGAAAGTTCGAAATAACGGGGACGGGTCCAGCGGCTTCTAGAAAGTTCGAAATAACGGGGACGGGTTCAGTAGCTTCTAGAAAGTTCGAAATAACAGGGAAGGGTCTAGCGGCTTCTAGAAAGTTCGAAATAACGGGGACGGGTTCAGTGGCTTCTGGAAAGTTCGAAAATAACGGGATTGGTCCAGCACCTTCTAGAATGTTTGAAAATAACGGGGATGGGTCCAGCACCTTCTAGAATGTTCGAAAACGACGGGGATGGGTCCAGCAGCTTCTAGAAAGTTCGAAATAACGGGGACGGGTCCAGCGGCTTCTTGAAAGTTCGAAAATGACGGGGACGGGTTCAGTAGCTTCTAGAAAGTTCGAAATAACGGGGACGGGTTCAGTGGCTTCTAGAAAGTTCGAAATAACGGGGACGGGTTCAGTGGCTTCTAGAAAGTTCGAAATAACGGGGAAGGGTCCAACGGCTTCTAGAAAGTTCGAAATAACGGGGACGGGTTCAGTGGCTTCTAGAAAGTTCGAAATAACGGGGAAGGGTCCAACGGCTTCTAGAAAGTTCGAAATAACTGGGACGGGTTCAGTGGCTTCTAGAAAGTTCGAAATAACGGGGACGGGTTCAGTGGCTTCTAGAAAGTTCGAAAATGACGGGGACGGGTTCAGTGGCTTCTAGAAAGTTCGAAATAACGGGGACGGGTCCAGCACCTTCTAGAAAGTTCGAAATAACGGGGACGGGTTCAGTGGCTTCTAGAAAGTTCGAAATAACGGGGACGGGTTCAGTGGCTTCTAGAAAGTTCGAAATAACGGGGACGGGTCCAGCGGCTTCTTGAAAGTTCGAAAATGACGGGATGGGTTCAGTGGCTTCTAGAATGTTCGAAAATGACGGGGATGGGTCCAGCAGCTTCTAGAAAGTTCGAAATAACGGGGAAGGGTCCAGCGGCTTCTAGAAAGTTCGAAATAACGGGGACGGGTTCAGTGGCTTCTGGAAAGTTCGAAAATAACGGGATTGGTCCAGCACCTTCTAGAATGTTTGAAAATAACGGGGATGGGTCCAGCACCTTCTAGAATGTTCGAAAACGACGGGGATGGGTCCAGCAGCTTCTAGAAAGTTCGAAATAACGGGGACGGGTCCAGCGGCTTCTTGAAAGTTCGAAAATGACGGGGACGGGTTCAGTAGCTTCTAGAAAGTTCGAAATAACGGGGACGGGTTCAGTGGCTTCTAGAAAGTTCGAAATAACGGGGACGGGTTCAGTGGCTTCTAGAAAGTTCGAAATAACGGGGAAGGGTCCAACGGCTTCTAGAAAGTTCGAAATAACGGGGACGGGTTCAGTGGCTTCTAGAAAGTTCGAAATAACGGGGAAGGGTCCAACGGCTTCTAGAAAGTTCGAAATAACTGGGACGGGTTCAGTGGCTTCTAGAAAGTTCGAAATAACGGGGACGGGTTCAGTGGCTTCTAGAAAGTTCGAAAATAACGGGATTGGTCCAGCACCTTCTAGAAAGTTCGAAATAACGGGGACGGGTTCAGTGGCTTCTAGAAAGTTCGAAATAACGGGGACGGGTTCAGTGGCTTCTAGAAAGTTCGAAATAACGGGGACGGGTTCAGTGGCTTCTAGAAAGTTCGAAATAACGGGGACGGGTTCAGTGGCTTCTAGAAAGTTCGAAAATGACGGGGACGGGTTCAGTGGCTTCTAGAAAGTTCGAAATAACGGGGACGGGTCCAGCACCTTCTAGAAAGTTCGAAATAACGGGGACGGGTTCAGTGGCTTCTAGAAAGTTCGAAATAACGGGGACGGGTTCAGTGGCTTCTAGAAAGTTCGAAATAACGGGGACGGGTTCAGTGGCTTCTAGAAAGTTCGAAAATGATGGGGACGGGTTCAGTGGCTTCTAGAAAGTTCGAAATAACGGGGACGGGTCCAGCACCTTCTAGAAAGTTCGAAATAACGGGGACGGGTTCAGTGGCTTCTAGAAAGTACGAAATAACGGGGACGGGTTCAGTGGCTTCAAGAAAGTTCGAAAATAACGGGATTGGTCCAGCACCTTCTAGAATGTTTGAAAATAACGGGGATGGGTCCAGCACCTTCTAGAATGTTCGAAAACGACGGGGATGGGTCCAGCAGTTTCTAGAAAGTTCGAAATAACGGGGACGGGTCCAGCGGCTTCTAGAAAGTTCGAAATAACGGGGACGGGTCCAACGGCTTCTAGGATGTTCGAAATAACGGGGAAGGGTCCAACGGCTTCTAGAAAGTTCGAAATAACGGGGAACGGTCCAGCGGCTTCTTGAAAATTCGAAATAACGGGGACGGGTTCAGTGGCTTCTAGAAAGTTCGAAATAACGGGGACGGGTTCAGTGGCTTCTAGAAAGTTCGAAATAACGGGGACGGGTTCAGTGCCTTCTAGAAAGTTCGAAATAACGGGGACGGGTTCAGTGGCTTCTAGAAAGTTCGAAATAACGGGGACGGGTTCAGTGGCTTCTAGAAAGTTCGAAAATGACGGGGACGGGTTCAGTGGCTTCTAGAAAGTTCGAAAAAACGGGGACGGGTTCAGTGGCTTCTAGAAAGTTCAAAATAACGGTGACGGGTTCAGTGGCTTCTAGAAAGTTCGAAATAACGGGGACGGGTCCAGCGGCTTCTAGAAAGTTCGAAATAACGGGGACGGGTCCAGCGGCTTCTAGAAAGTTCGAAATAACGGGGACGGGTCCAGCGGCTTCTAGAAAGTTCGAAATAACGGGGACGGGTCCAGCGGCTTCTAGAAAGTTCGAAATAACGGGGACGGGTCCAGCGGCTTCTAGAAAGTTCGAAATAACGGGGACGGGTTCAGTGGCTTCTAGAAAGTTCGAAATAACGGGGACGGGTTCAGTGGCTTCTAGAAAGTTCGAAATAACGGGGACGGGTTCAGTGGCTTCTAGAAAGTTCGAAATAACGGGGACGGGTCCAGCGGCTTCTAGAAAGTTCGAAATAACGGGGACGGGTTCAGTGGCTTCTAGAAAGTTCGAAATAACGGGGACGGGTTCAGTGGCTTCTAGAAAGTTCGAAATAACGGGGACGGGTTCAGTGGCTTCTAGAAAGTTCGAAATAACGGGGACGGGTCCAGCGGCTTCTAGAAAGTTCGAAATAACGGGGACGGGTTCAGTGGCTTCTAGAAAGTTCGAAATAACGGGGACGGGTCCAGAAGATTCCAGAAGGAAAAAATGAAGGGCATATCAGGTCGAAAGTGCACACAACCCAGCTAAATACATAACCCGGCTGGTTATTGATGAAGTTTTTCATGTCTGATTTCACATATTCAAAAGCAACCACTAAATATCTAGTGTACCTCAATGGTTGATGATAATATTAGGACGAATTCCAATATCCAGCATTTTTGCGTGATATTATGTGTACATATGTAATTGATTCTAATATCCCCCATACTTCTCTTCTCATCTGTGAATCGGTAGTCCAGTATGAATCACCTTGACAACGTCGTCTCCCTCTCCCTTCATTCTCCCTATCTCTCGCTCTTCTTCTTATCCATTACCGCCCTTGATTTCGTGTGTTTTATGTTACCAGTTAATTAGTTAATTAAGTCTTCATCTCGTTATGGATGAGTAGACGGGTCGATCAAGATGCTCTCACTTATGTTGTGAAGAGGGGGTAAGTTGCCTGAAATAATATCAATTGAAGAAACCTTAAAAATTCAAAATTTCAGAAATGAAAAAGAAGAAATTAATGAAGAGAAATATGATGAAGATTTCGAAGAAGATGATGATGAGTAAGTTAAAGAGAAAAACATAAATGGTCTGGTCAAGTCAAATCAAATTTTAATCAGCTAGCGTATTTCGCGCATTATGCGACTTGTGTACTAATTCATTCGAAAAATGTATGGGCATGATCACAGGAATGCCTCATTATTTTCAGACTTAATTCAACTCAATCTTCTCTCAATCACCTCGTGGACAGTCTTCGATCCATTAATGTTCGATACGATTTCATTATTTTTGTTTCAATGCAATCTCGCTGAATGCACATTCTACTTTACTTCAGCATCTTTCCGTCTCTGGAGATAACTCTGAAGATGAATATGAGGATAAGAAGGAGAAGAAAGAAGAAAAGACCAAAGAAGAAGATCAAAGAAACATCGAGGATGTACCCTCAACCAGTCACGATGTTAAACACACCAATTACGTTGGCCTTCCCGATAGATTACCAGGTATCCAAGGGCTTATTATGAGAGTCACTCGCGTTACTCAGATTACATAGTATTCTTATTGAGAAATTCACCTTTGAATAGACAGTACGCACAATTTAGAGTGTTTCGTAGGCCTTAGATAGAAGAAAATCCAAAAAAAGGAAATGCGTGGAAATAAATAATATTAATAATAATAATGGTTTAGGAATTCACGGTCTGCTTCCAGCCCTGAATAATCTCACCATGGAGAAACTAAGGACGATTCATGATAATTGCAGATACAGGTCAAGAATGATTGAGTCTTACCCTCATGATGATTTATTCTCTACTGCAGGGACATTAACAATCAGGGTCAATTGACTTCTCAGCAGATTCTTCAGTGCATTGCGCAAATTATTCCTAGTGTAGATCTTTTCTCGTTTCATTAAAGTTGAATATCCTTCAAGGCAACATTTCATTCTTCACCATGGACTTTGCTCATTCGTCAAATTGCTCCTACTAATCAACTCATCGATTACAATCACTTCTTCAAATTATTAGCAAGAGAGAAGTTCGGAGGAGGATTTGATGAAAGCAAGTAGGAATTTTTTAATGTTATTTTCAAAAGTGGAAGATGGTTGAAGGAAAGCGATATCGTTTCCTCTTCAGACTAATTTTCGATTGAGTTTATAAATGTAGTCTCTACCTAGTTCATGATTTGTGTAGTGATTTGTGAAGTATTGAGGAAGTAAATTAAGGAAATCCCTAGCCGACATGCTCATGTCTGCTAAGTCATCCATCAAGGGACATCTCACTACCAAATTCACTTCTGAGAAGGAAATAAGAGAAAAAGGACGATCACAGGTTAGTTATTTACGTAGATACTTACAAAGAGTAAGTTCAAGTAAAAATTATAAAGTATTGTTGAGACTATTTGTCGACTACATTATTTGGTTTCAGATAGTACAAGACATTGAAAGTCTACTCTCTCGGTTTCCTCAAATTGATCTCTCTCGATTAAAAATTGCAACTACGAAGAAGAAAATAGCAGTAAGTAAGTATATTGTAATACTCGATCTAATAGTGAATCATAGATGGAAGAATTGAAGATGATCTTTGATCTTCATGGAATCGAATCTCATTTTCGTCCACTTTTCCCTCGTCTTCTAATGTGTTTCCGAACTGACACTGGACAATTTCAGTATGTTATTTCCATATTCCTTTTCAATAATTCACTTGTTCGTCTGAATCTTTTGCGCCTAAAGAAGGAAAACAAGAAATGGCCACCCGACGAATGAGACTATAGAACACATTTCCCAAAGATTTCATTGAGAATTGGATTGATATTGGAACTCAAATTCCATAGCTCCATAAAGTGCAATCTTTTAGTTATTCTGCTTTCCTTGATGTTCTCTCTTCTGTTCGAATACCAGAAAGAGCTTCTGCACCAGTGAAGAATAAGAAGATCCTTCCATGGCAAATGCCTCCTATTCCAGTTAGTGTTTAGTTCACATCAACGAAGAATGAACTTGTTCCCTTCTACACATCTTCTGTCTATTCGTCCGAATAACAAGTCCACTTCCCATATCCTATTTCACTCCTTCAATCATTATTGTAACAATTTTCACGTTCTTTTCAGCCCATTGGATCAAAATTCGAAGAGAGAAAAGAGGAAGAAGAAGGAACACCGAGACACATTTCTGCATGAAGAAACCATTTGTGCATTAATTATGCTCCCTCTCTCACTGTATTCATCCCTCCCCTCGTGTCTATTCCTCATTTCTCCCAATTATTCTGCTATTTACTTCATTTGGATATCCCCTCATTGAAATTTGGTTTGTAAGGAAGCTTCATTCTCGATACCTCTTCCTTTCCCTCTTACAAGTCCCTATTGTCTTTCATGATTTCCTGAAGAACGAGTCGATTTGATTAGATGCATGTAATTATTTGGGAACGAGTATAAAGATCTAATCCATATCTCATACTTTTCTCCAAGTGCATTCAGTGTAAAGGATGTCTGTGAGGGGGAGGAGGAAGGGAGGACTCAAGCAGTAATTCATTCTCCCTCCCTCTCTCACTCATTCCATTTCAACATCCATTCTTCATCATAATCTCGTGAATCCTTTGATCTATTTTATTAGTGTAATTCATTCTGTTGATTCGTGGTCAATCATTTGCCCCATCTGATTTATAGTATCGTTCTCCCTTACTTCCTCCTCTCTTTTCTCTCTCTCTTCTACTCTTCTCTCCATTCCTCCCTTTATTACCTCTTCCCGTGCCCTCTTCCACTTCATTTTCACTATGCTCACTGCGTTTACTCTCTCTTCCAATCCGATGGAAAGAAATCAAAGAGTTTATCAACCATCTCTTCCTCCTCCATTCATTCCTGTAAGTTCACGTTATGTATCTATCTATGATTGAATCTCCTGAAAGATTAATCATGAAAGATGTGCTTTTCTACACTGAGAGAAAGAGGGTAAGTGAATAGAAACTTAGTGATTGATGACATGGAGACATCCTTCACGTATTTTCCATTTGTCCAGTACATTTAGAGATGAGTTGATTTCGTAAGAATAATTTCGTCTGAGGATCTTCAATGGATCGAGTGGATTAATGGATTGACGAGGGCATAGTTCATATCCCTTCCTTCTGACTAATCATTCATATAACACGCGACTCAAACCTCAAACATATGTCTTTTCTCCACCCTTCCTAACTCGTTTCTCTCATTTTCTCTTTCTTTTCAATCTCTGACATCTACGAGGACCTCTCTTTTCTATCGTGGAAAATCCAAATATATCATTCTCTGTCATTGATTAATATCACTTTCAGATGAGTAGTAAATCATCATCTTCACAATATTCGTCAGCTCTCACAGACGATCATCCTCTTATCTCAATACCAAAACCATCTCTTACTCTTAATGTTGCATCGACTCTTCCCACTGGAGATGGTAAGACGTTTTCTCATTTTGTTATCTAGACAAATGGATACGCCGTTCTCTCTCCTCCGATAATCAATTGTCCATTGTAGGAGAAGCACGTCGCTGGCCATGTGCTCCATGTGGAATTCTTCTTGGTCTCATTCATTTTACACTTGGATTTACTCTTCTTCTTTTCGATATTCTCACCAATGCCATCTCACACGTTAGTTTATCCCCTTCACACGTCAATTTCTCCTTGTTCCGTGCAGTTTGGAAAAATCCCGAGTATTTTTCATTGCCATTCGTTTCCTTATCGGTTACTAGAAGGGAAAGAAATGATGTGCATTCGCCTATCTCTCTATTCATCTAGTGACCATCGATATATTCTCTCTTCAGACTTCATTCGGAGTAACCGCATCTCTCACATTCGTTATCTGTTCACTTCTCTGCTTCATTGCTGTAAGGTGAGCACTCAATGGAAGAAGAAGAAGAGAGAGGGGATGATGATGAATGAGATGAGAATGTGTGAAGAGTGCTCAATCACTTCTTATTCTATTCAAGTTGAAGTGATTGAGTAAACGGAAGAGAAAAGAAAGTGGAGATGAAAGGATCTCTGGTGTGCGAATCCAAGTTGGATCCAAGCAAAATTCCAAGTTGCGACCAGGCCTGGGGGCAACTTGGATTTTTGCTTGGATCCAACTTGGAAATCTGCTTGGATCCAACTTGGAAACAGGGTTCCGGTAGCCTTCTTTTTTATTGATTGATAATATGAGATACAGTAATCTCATACAGTAACCAAAGGCCCCGCATGGTTAGACCATGTCGGGCCGGTCACATCCAAAATACGGTCCTACTGGGGACCGTAGACAGTCAATCACACTCGTACCCGAAGGCAGTCAAAACAGAGCTGCGGAAAAGGACCTTATAGGCTTGGTGTGTGTTAGACGCGACGGGGCAAGAACTGCCTGCTTGGATCCAAGTTGGATTCCAGAGGTCGGGATACTGTACTTGGATCCAAGTTGGAAACCTCTTTTTACTTGGATCCAAGTTGGATTCGCACACCAGAGATTGAACACCGCTGCACGTACGGATAACAATGGACTCGAGAGGGTTCAAATGTAGTCTAGACTCAAAGACCACGGTACCGTCAACTGGGAATAAAACGTTCCACAGACGATATTTTATCATATTTTATCATAAAACACAATAATGGCTCCCATTTCCGTCAGAGTTGATGAAATTGCACAATTTTTGGAATTTGGGCGTTTCAAGTGATGGTCTTTAAGACACAGATAAAAAGAAATAATCAAAAACTCAAGAAAGTACAGTATCAAAAGCGTGGTGTATGGTGTGATTTCGAGCCGCGGAGTGCGTGTGACGTGCACCGGTGCACTTCTCAATTTGTCTTTTTTTGCACATATCCGTTGAAATACGAAATGGTGACGAAATGTATCAATTGAATGCCTCGAGTGCGAAAAATGGCAAATTGAGAATTGCACCGGTGCACGTCACACGCACTCCGCGGCTCGAAATCACACCACACGCCACGCTTTTGATACTGTACTTTCTTGAGTTTTGACTATTTCTTTTTATCTGTGTCTTAAAGACCATCACTTGAAACGCCCAAATTCCAAAAATTGTGCAATTTCATCAACTCTGACGGAAATGGGAGCCATTATTGTGTTTTATGATAAAATATGATAAAATATCGTCTGTGGAACGTTTTATTCCCAGTTGACGGTAGTACACACAAATATCAAATTTAACTAGGAACATTTGAAAACAAGAGTTTTGCGATGTATCTACTATATTCGCTGTATTTTCCAAGCAATTGTATGATATCTTCTTCCGTTAAGACGAGTTGATCGATGTGCTCAAGTTGTTCTCATGTGTTTCTCTACTTTTTCACTTCTTGCTTGTATTTCAATCTTCCTTGAATCATCAGTTCAGTTGAATGATAGATGCACACCAAATGGAGAATCAGAGAGAATAAAGGTCAGTGAATGATCTGTGAAGGGAATAAACGAATATGTTCAGGAAATATCACTAAAATCTTCTGTTGAAGTGATTCTTATCTCTTTATCATCAGATTCCTCATTCTACTTCTTCGATCTGTGATGATTCAGCCCACGCAGTCCTCTCTTCACTCATTGCTATTGCCCTTACTGAGAGTACGTCTCATTTCATTACTCTCCCCATAATTCGATTCATTCTCTCCGTTTCACTCTTACGCTTTCTTACGAACAGAGACCATTGAACGTGAAAACACGAGTATAAATGATCGTATTTCAGTGATAATCTGTCTCATAACTTTAATCGTCTGTTTTCGTTCTCTTCATTCTGCTTATGCAGTGGGTCAACCATCTTCTCCCTATTCAACTCTTATTATCGGTGATCTCAATCGATTCAAGGTTTTGATTATTGTTCTATTCTTCTTTCATTCTACTTCATTTAAGAGGGATGCTCCTAAATTACAACACCGATATGAGCGAGCGAGATCCGTCGTATAATTCATTCACTTTTCCATCTAACATTATTCGGGTTTCAATTGTCATCTTCCATATTCTATCTATTTCAATCGGGTACTCCATCTGAGCGGCTGGATGATCTTCTTCTGGATTCAAACCATCGACTAAGCGTGACGGGCCAACGACAGCTAAAGCTAAGAAGATATCACCCCTTGACCCATTATCCCTGAGTACGAAGATCCCAATCCCCTCCCTAAAGATGTTTCCTCCTGCAGGCCCATTGCCTGATGTCAGGATAAAACTGTAAAACTGTAAATCTCCATCTGAAATCGAGTTCGATAAAGATATTTGAGTTCCCTCACAATGATGATTTCCTCTGAATGGCTCACAAACTTATTCAATGGCTGCATCCTCCCTGCGATATTATATGGTTACGAATATTGGGCTCTGACCAATGCATAAATGAATCGAGTGGCTCAACATCAAATGGAAAGATGGATGCTAGGGAGTACGGTACTCGATCATGTCTCTAATGAGCGGTTAAGAGATTCAACTACTCGAGTTTTGGACTATGTTCAAAAGGCACAGAAATGGAGATAGTTTTGATTGCACAAGATCGCTAATAAGGATAGCTGGAAGTGGAGCCGATCTGTGATCGAATTTGTGATTAATATAATTTTCTCTAAATTAGCTTTATTCATTCGTATCCTTAATCTAATCTTCTTATGTCATCCCTCGATCGGAGATGGGGCAGCTCTTCTCACTCATTCGCTTTGTCAGAAATCGGAGAGTTCTGAATAATGGTCTTGATTATCTCCTGACAACTGTTAATTATTAGAAGATTATAAAACGAGAATAGTCATTCAGTTCAGTTGTGGAAACGATACCTCGATATTGGGAGAAGGGAGCGAGGAAGGAATGGGAAGAGCCCACATGATTCTTCCTGATCAGTCTCTCTCTAAAAGGAGTTTCCGTTACAAGTCACCTAAAAACAAAATAAAAAGAAAGAAATAGCATGCTAGATAGGGTCCAGAGCTTGACAAGGACTCTTCTTTTTCAATACTCTCGCAGAAAAATGAAGAATGTCGTTACTTCACAAAGGATGCCTTTTCACGGATACGGTCAATTGTTATTGTTATCACCTTTTTTCTCTTTATTCATCGATGCCATCTCTGTTTAAGTATCCGTCCATGGATCATATCTTTCTACTCCAAGGACATATTCGTTACTTCCACAAGCAAACAAAGCGCCACCAGAGGCCACGAGAATGCATTTCGACCTTTAAATTTGAACTACCGATCAAAGCACAAGCAAACTGCGATAAAGTCGGTTTTGGATCGTATTCTACAGTACCAATATCTCTTGACCTTCAGACTCGTCCAAGTATCACTTGCGGGTGAGTATTTCGACAATTCAGCACTGCAAGAACGGCTCGCAATATTTGAACTCGGAAATTATATAATGTATTGTAGCACTTCAAATACTTCCCCTCTTCCTTTGACTTTCAACTTGTTAAAGGAGGCGTATCATGAAAAAATAGTTCATGCTCTTGAGATCATGATCCGATTGGAATTCAGAACGATATTAGAATGCCGAAGTTTGAAAGTTGTACGTCCACTCTAGGACGAGATATCGAATTCCAAAGTATCAGGAAAGAACAGGGAAAACCCCGCGAAAAATTCAAATATTTTACGCAGCGCCAATGGGGAGGAAGGGAAGGTAGATCAAGAAGGATAGATCAAAAGGTCATCGTTGTCTCGCCCATTATTGATTGACTAGGGAGGGATTTTTGTTTGTTCCCCCAGGTTCTTCCCATCAACAAAATCTGATCTACTCCTTGGTAATTTGCCAAAAGATCCTTGGCAATTTTCCAAAATCTTGCAAGACTCGGCATATCGTTGTAAGAGTAAATAATTGTCATTGTCAGAGTCATTGTAAATAAATGAAACGACTCCGCACTGTTTGTTTTTAACTAAGCTCCACGAAATAACGTTTGCTAGCAAAATTACAACAAAATAGTTAAACAGGCTAAAAATTGACGCTCTCTGCATGGTCTACCTAATTCATTTTTATGAAAGTGATAAGAGGAAACAAGAATACACCATCAGAAGAGTGTAATTCGAGGTGGCGAAAATTGCAAATAGCGCTAAATGCGCAATGAACATGGTAATTTCCAAAAATCCCAAAAACCACTGCGACCGTGAGAAAATACACCGTAACAAGGATCAAATAAACTAAAATCGCTCAGAAAATACTCCCAGAATATTTGTCTGGTCGTGTTAGAGCAAAAAAACCATACTCTTCAACCACCTAAGAAAAATTTGTTTTAACCAAATTGCAGTCAGACATGTTCGGAGCCCAAAAAAAATGGTCGGGAACCCCCCAAACCCTAAGTTGAAAAAAATTTACTTTATGAATATGGAATAGCTCTTTCATATTATGCAATAAAATTCCCTGCGTTTGCACTTCTAGACAGTATTGGGAATTTTTAAATGATCCGGAAACCAGTTTTTCAAGGATATTTTTTTGGGTTTTTGACATCCGACTAATTTTTTTTCGAGAAAATTGTTCAAAATAATTTTCCGCATTTTTTGGGCCCGGAGCCATCTCTCTAGCTCATCTGGGAGCTTAGATACGCCAGGGCCAGGTCAAGAGCCGGAGAATTCCTAAAAGCCGGTTTTGGGACAAAGTGACCGGACACAAATTTTTTTCTTCTCTAGGGTATTCTCCCATAAAATTTTGGTTGACCTGAAACGCGTTTGAAAAATCTAGTTCCTGGATTCGTACATTCTCTCCTGATCCCTGTGATAAATACTTTCCGAAACTTTGAACTAACCGGAGAAATTGATAGAGGACTCCGACCAGCTTGGATTCTGAAGATATTTGAAGAATGCAACTCGCCCGCTGAGAAGAGTCTGTAAAATATGATAATACACAGTTTGTATGTCAATTATCTCTCACTTTGTGCACATTCATTATACCACCTCCATTGATTATTTGCATATCGCAATCCTTCCCTTCTCGTCGAAGATTGTCAAAATGAACATGATGAACACCTGTAAAGATCAAAGATCAAAGATCATAATCAGATAAGCAGGACGAACACTGGGTAAAGAGTGCTGAATAGTTATAGTATCCGGATGGTTGTGCCCAGTTAGAGAGATGCGAATTCCTGCCAAGGAAAATATCATTGTGTGATCTTTCCTTTTGAACTCCAGTAAGAAGCAACAAAATAAATGACTCACCACAAGTTTCGAAATAAGGATTCTCAGTGTCGTAATTGGGAGAAATCATTTGGTGCCATAGACTGATGATGGAGCGATGCTCCGAAACGTCTCGCCCCGATAAATAAGATCATCTACCCTTCGCGCAATCATCCTCTGGTCACACTCAGTAATCAGAAGTTCATCACCATCATGCCGAAGATTACGCAGTATTCTACGACTAAGACGATTCATATCAAGCTCACCGAATTTACAGTAGGGCGTCTTTCAGGCATCTTGAGATTTCGACGATAAAAGACAAACTGATTGCTATCCTGAATTAGAAGAAGAAAACTTTATTGCAATGAGACAAGATGAGATATGTATTGTGAATATCCGTCGATACCTCTTATAGATTTCCTTCCATGAATTAGGAGAAAGAGAGTAAACGACCGTTCACGATTGTATGAAGAGAGTAAAGTGGGAGATAGGGAATCGAGGGATGAATGAAAGAATAACAATTACGAAACTTGAACTACTCTCTTATTATTCAAATGAGAAACTTTTTTGCATAGACCATTGACTTCATTCTACGATGGACAATCATTCTTTTTCTCTTCTTATTGTGAAATTGAAATCAGTATTTCTATTTTCGATTACTGAAGAATGACAGAAGAAAACCCGAAATAAATTGACCGGTTAATTTCACAATCCCATCTTTACTTAGTGTAAGTATAGGATGGCCTAATTCTTCACTCCTCTCTTGTTGTGGATCAATTTTAGTTTCTAATTTCATGCGTCATTTTTTTCAAATCGGCAGTTCGGAAAATATTAAAATTCGTAGTTTTTTGTTGGGAATCTTAACTAGAAAAAAATAGGCGAGCCCGCCAAAGTGACTGCGGATATCACATGTCTATGAATCTCGTACGTACGTTACACATAGAGAGTATCAATCAGATTTACAAGACTCTCTGATCTATCACTTTCCAGTCGAAACTGAATGAGAGACAAGCTGAGAGCTATGGGGAGTCGAACTAACGACTTCCACCTTCTCAGATAATCGAGTGCGGATCCTCCGAGACATTTCACGAAGCGGAGAGAGAATGAATGATACTCCAGAGAAGAACGCTTAGAAGGGAGAAATGATTCTAATAAGATAATCAACCTTTATAAAGAAGATACTGATAAAACATTTGTTCTTATATTAGGTTGATGCGTAAGTTTCTGACTTTATTGTTTCTTAAAATTTCTGCCGAATGGCTTGACGTCTACTAAAATTTCTTCCTGTATTATTTAGAGGGATAATGGTCCACTATAACTGTATTATGAAATTGGAGTAGGACTGCATAGTTCATGAGTAATTATTTTTAGCTCAGAATGTGTTCCGAATTAGCTCAAAAATGCGACTCCATGTGTTTCCGATTATGCAAAATTCAAAGACAACTAGTCAACCACTGTCGTGGCCCAATAAATATGTAGTGTGGCAAGGGTCCCTCTTCTCAATAAGCGTGAAATATCCTGCCTCTAACTTACCCTGAATGTAAGAGATCGACTGAAGTCTCGATTTAGTCGACAGATTTTAATGGCACAAGTTGAAATTTTTATTGCTTATGAAATCGATGCAGTATCCTTATCAAAAAAATATCATGAACTAATATGCCAACATACTTCAATTTTTTGTATTAGAGAAAATTCCAAGTTCAACGTAGCGAATAGGGACCGACAAAAACAAATAACGATATATTCGGATGGCCTTGGATAACGAAAAGGATCATGCCTTGAAAAGGGCGATCGTCACTCACTCATGCCAACCATGTGAAAGTAGTGCTAAATAACTGTGCTTGAGGATTGTCAAGTGTTTTTGTACCGATCACAATTCTCAACGAACTAGTGCCTTGTTCACAAGTCGGTTCGAATCAGCACAGCGAGTTACTTGGTTTGGCACTGTAACGACATTACAAAATCGATTGGTCTATTCTAGTGTGCGCTAAGAAGTACATCCACTTCCCTATCGAATACACAAAAGAATTAGTTGATAGGTTGAAAATGAAGGCTAGCACAGCTCGAAATAGAAAACCCAAAAAAAGTCAGAAACTTACGCATCAACCCGATAAATACGATAAGATATCGTGATTAGTGAGCATATGTTCGCAGAAGATTGTTCATTCCTACGAATTCTATGATTTGTTTTGTCGATAAGCACTGAATTCTTCCTGCTCCCATTCACTGCTCTCAGCGGGAGTTTCATCCAATATCACTTCAGTTCATATTCGAAACACTTCTCCTACCGATGCCTCTCTTTCTTCTTCTCCTTCTTTTCCTTCCATTCTCCTATCAAATAATTCTGGATGACTTTTCCAATCCTCATTGGGGAAATCAAGCAAAGGAATTGTGTGCAGAGGAACGATATGGAGTTCCCAGTGAGGAAAAATGGTAATTCATTGGAAAACTCTGTTATTACTATTTGTAGATATGAATTGCTACCTCTACAGAATCTATTTGTTTCCGGTTAAAGTTGAAGTGAGACATTATCACATCCAAGAATAGGAAATACTCCAATTTTCAGGTGCGAAGTGTTCATCCTCTACTTATTGTGCTCAAACACTTTATTCCAAAAGATTACATTCGACATTTTCTGTCAGAGATCAAGGAAAAAGATTTAAAAGAGCAAGTGAGTAAATAAGATTTTAATAGACAAAGTATTGAATTGAATATTTACTCAAAGGGAGTCGTGGATGCAACAACAGGAAGGAAAGTTCCTTCCCTTGAAAGAATGGCTAATGGAACTCGACTGGAACATCACGAAACTTCCACTTCTTCCAAAATATTCAATCTTATTCAACAAAGAGTTGCGGCCATCGATTTTAGAAGGGCTGAGAACTACTCGGTCTGATAATTCTTTTTCAAAAGTCATCCATGATCTCCTAAGGTTCTGAGTTACAATCCCGGTGGTCACTATGCTCCTCACTTCGATTACATTCCATTCACAAATAAAGAAGAAAAGGAAAAGTGTGAAATGGACCAGAAATACGGAAATCGTTTTCTCACATTTCTCTTTATTCTT
The DNA here is from genome assembly GCA_000180635.4 of Pristionchus pacificus. Lineage (NCBI taxonomy): Eukaryota > Metazoa > Nematoda > Chromadorea > Rhabditida > Neodiplogasteridae > Pristionchus > Pristionchus pacificus. The sequence continues at coordinate 13,117,398 of CM026576.1, forward strand.
CAGTCAGCGAAGAAAGGAGGAGGTAAATTGAAAAAAAAAATTTCGTTTATGTATCTTGTATAAATGTTCCATCAAATACCTTTTTATATGTCTTTGTTAGTTTGCAATTCGTCTTTATCTTCCTCTCAATTGTAGGCACGGTCTTTCCTCTTCTCTTCTCTACAGTTCAACCCGAGAAGGGAGATGCTCTCATATGGTTGAATATGGATACATCATATGCCGTTGAGAGTAGATCTCTTCATGCAGCTTGTCCCATTCTAGAGGGAAAAAAGGTTCGAGCACGAAAACTTTACCAAATTTAATCATGTAACCATCGCTGGAGTTAGAGAAACGGTAGACCTTTTTTCTTTTCCTTTTTCGCACTTTCTCCTAATACTCCGACCTCTCTCTCTCTGAGACTTCACGCGTTATGAAGAAACGATTCAAAATTCTAATCGATGCAAACGGAACACTCAAATAAATAAATGCTCAGATAGCAGTAACTCTGTGGGTTCGTCGAATGGGTCAAGAGCTTCTTTTGCCTTGTCACGAAAGCGGAAATTACGAATTAGATGTAAGTGAGAAGTCGTGAAACTATTCGATAGTCTCAAGATTCGTAATTAAAGGCTCTGCTCCATCCTTCTGAGAAGAAGCTCCTACTCAAGAGAAATTGAAATACAGAGAACTTAATCCGACATTGAATTCATTATTTATTTTGATAATCATACATTTGTAACTTTATTTCTTTGGATGAAACACAATTACAATGAAGATGATCTACTCAATCTACGCAAGCATCTATGTCACTAAAGGAATGAATTGTTTTGGCTATTTCAGATCACTATAAAACATTTGATGAATATTTGACTACATTCGGAAGGAAAAGAGGAGACACGATCTTAGGCAATTGAAGGGGAATCACGCCTGCAAAGTAGCGTCTATCATTCGTCCTATATATACTCTCAAAATATCAAAGTTCTTCCCTTGGATCTTCTCTCTTCCATTCTTCTTCCTTGGAGAAACATCTCTTCTTCTGAAATGCCATCTTACTTATCTCGTCCTCTTTCAATGGATCCCATTCGACTCACCGATTGGAGATCCAATCTGAATGAGGTGTGAACGATGAAATAGTCCCTTTATCAGATAGATAATTCAGATTATTTCATCTCCCTTCACTCGAATTCCCATTGTGAGAGAAGGACTTCATGAGACTCTTCTCAATGCGATCGATCGACATTCGAAGAGAAACGAAGGAACTATCGCTCTAGTATAGTTAACTTTTTACTAGATAGTCTCCAGTTACAGCGTCCGAGCGTATTCTCCATGAAATCCGTGCGCATGAGCCGTCCTTCGAAAGGGGCGGGGCTAATCATAATGACATATCTATCATAGGTCAACATTACGCACGAAGACGCGACACTCACCTTCAAACAAATTCACGATCAGGTACTGTACTCTGTATCTACCGTAAACACTAGATACCGTAGTCTCTCTCTGTGGCGGGATATCTTCAATCGATCGGATTCTCCATTGGAGATGTGGCCGCAGCCTGTCTTCCCAATTCCAATGAGTGAGAAATTGATCTTTGATCTCTGATTCCCTACTCTCTCAGATGGCCAATCTATTGTATTGGAGTATGGGCAAGTGGTGGAATCGTCACACTGGCTAGTGCTGCCTCCACTTCTCGTTAGTCTGATCTTTGATCTCTCCATGATCTTTGATCTTTCACAGATGAATTGGAGAGACAATTGATCAATTCTTGTGCCACCGTAGTCTTCACTGACGATATCCATCTCAAGAAGACACTAATTGCAGTGAAGAATTGTGAGAAAGTCAAGGTTATCTCCAAACTCTTCCCTATAATAATCAATCGATAGTTAGACGGTAATTGCTCTTCGTACTACGGAGGAACGAGATATACCTGAGGGAATCGTCGATTGGTCTACCGTAATCGTATCTCCTCCTATCGAGAATATCGTCAAGGGTACGGTAGACTTCGGAATAGATGAGAATATCGATATTGTAGTTGATGCTGACTCTACGGCAATTCTACCGTATTCATCTGGAACAACTGGAACTCCAAAGGGAGTTATGATGAGCCATCGAGGATTCAATACTATGATGAGACAATTGATTGAGTTAGTTGATGAATTTTGAATGAAGATGGAATCAGATAATTGTAGTCATTGGGAACGAGAGATCTATCCAATGCTAAGCAATCCGGATAACTTCGACTGGGCTAATGTGAGAGATTACTTTCCTTTTCTTCCATTTATCCATCTTATTCAGGAGAGATTCATGCTCAATCTACCCTTCTATCATGCATTCGGATTCGGAAATCTCATTTGGTCTCTTATCGTTGGATCAATTGGAATCGTAATGGAGAAATTTTCTCGTCGACCGTATCTCGAAGCGATTGAGAAGTATCGGGTACAGTATCTATCTAAATTATCTACGGAAGAAAAAGATTGGACAGACTTTTATTGAAATCTACGGTTGTTCTGATGTAGTGGGAAAAAAAGAAACTACGGCCACTTAAAGAGAGAAATAAAGGCGCCTACTGAATTACCACATTTGACCAAATTGAAGACAATTTCTCAAGAGCAAGTGTGCCAATCATAATCTGAGATGGATGGTTTCAGCCCAGAATGATTCTGATGGTTCCTCCAATTCTCGTCTTTCTCACTAAACAACCGATTGTTTCTAAATTCGATCTTTCGTCTATCGAGGTTCATTGTCCCTTATAAAGGAAGTAAATGAATTCATTCAGTTCATAGCCACAGCAGCTGCTCCAGCGGGCAAAGATCTATGTGAAGAATTCCAAGCAAATCATCCTTATGTCAACTTCCTCACTCAGGGTACGGTAGGAAATTGAAGAATACTGTAACTATCGATATTCAGCATACGGTATGACTGAGTTGGGAGTGCTATCTCACGTTCCTCTTCTCGAGAAGAGAGAAACATACGCTGCGTGTGGAGTGATTGCATCCTATTTCGAGCAGAAGGTTGACCATTGATTAGATGAAAGGGGAAATTATGGATTGATTCAGATTATTTGTCCATCGACTGGAAAGACACTTGGAATAGGAGAGAAGGGAGAATTATGTGTAAGATCTCCCACTGTGATGACTGGATATTTGGGAAGACCCGATGCGACTCGAGAGGCAATCGATGAAGATGGATGGATGCATACTGGTTAGACACTCTTTATTATATTTGTGATCAACCATTGTATGGCATAGTGGGAAATAACATCGATAGGAAAACTTACTGAGGAGTGATCAGAAACGAACGATAATTCTGAACCGTAAACCTGCCCATCCTTTCCATCCTCAGGTGATATTGCATATGTCGATTCATTCGGAAGTACTTACATCGTTGATCGTCTTAAGGAATTGATTAAAGTGAAAGGATATCAGGTACCGTATCCCCCTCTTCTTCCCATCAAGATCTTCTTCACTCTTAGGTTCCTCCGGCTGAATTGGAAGATCTTCTTCTATCTCATTCGGGAGTAGCTGATGTTGCCATTATCGGTATACCCGATGAGAGAGTGAGAGAATAAAATCCATTGGAAGAGATTGATCTTTGATCTCTTCAGGATGGTGAGCTCGTTCGTGCTTATATCGTCAAGAAGAGTGATAATCTCACGGAGGAAGAAGTTATCGATTTTGTAGCCGGTTCGTTGATATTATCCATTTCATTTAATGATGATGAGATAATAATGGATCATTGCAGAGAAAGTTTCCTCGTACAAGCATATCACAGGAGGAGTCATCTTCATTGATGAAATTCCTAAGTGAGAAAGATCAAAGATCAATCTGTTATCATCTTCTCTTAGATCTCCTTCTGGTAAGATTCTTCGTCGCGTTCTTCGTGATCAATCAATTGATGAGATGAATAAGTGATCGAATTCCATCCTTTGATTATCTTCCATTCTCAATCGATAATCAACGATGGATATCAATAATCGATTCCTTCTCTTCGCATTTTTAACTTTATCGATATCATGGAATGCCCTTTCCATCACTTGCATGACTACAATGTGCTCTTATACAAGCAGCCATCAATGATAAAGATATTGTGATTGACCAATGTTTTCACTCGTTATCTTATCGATAAAGTTCCCCTCACTGTTCTTCTCTCTCTCATATCACTTCTCTCTTCCATTTGTAGTCTGTCCATTCTTTCCCTTCCCCTCAAGTGACCTCCATCCTCTCCTTCTTTGGCACATTTTCAGATACTTTCAAGCTCTGTAATTTGTATAAACTCGCGCACTAAATACCCAGAGGCATATCTCAATCCTTTCTTCAATTCTCTTATTATTAGGTTGACATCAGTACTCTTTTCCCTTTTCATTACATCTGTTGTGAATTCTTTCCGTGATTATCTATTCTGTCACTTATTCATAATCTTTTCTTTCTAGAATGGTGTATAAATCTCCATTTGCTTCTGTTCCCGTCTCAAAGGAATCTCTTCCTGAGAAACTTCTTCGTGCAATTTGGCACCATGGAACAGCCCATCCAACCAAACCTGCACTCGTGAGTACATTATCTCATTATATGAAACGAAAGGGGCAGTCAACAGTTCATCCTTTCCTAGCTCAATCTCAGTCACAGTTCCCCTTGTCAATCACGCGTTTGCAGTGAGAAAGAGAGCACTCAATGATCACTATTGATAAAGAAAGGGAGAACATCACTCTCTCGAATTAATTTGTTTTGACTCCATAAAAAACTCGCAAATCGAATCAATTTGTTTCTCGGATCACTCGAGTGCGAGGGGAATTTGGACTGGAAGAGAGATAAGAATGTCTAGCGAGTGAAATTATTGTGATTTCAGGTTGCCGCATTCGATACTACCAAGTATCTCACTTTCCATGAATTGTACACACAGGTAAGAACAGATAAACACAAGACAATAATATTGATCTTTGATCTCTCTCAGATTCACTCAGTTCGTGCTTTCCTTCGAGTGAGGGGATTCAAACAAGGAGACGTCGCTTGTCTCGTTCTATCCAATTGTATTGAGTATGTTCATTCAACGATGGATTGGACAGAGGAGATGAATTGATTGATGTCTCCTTCAGATGGCCAGTCTTTCAATTGGGAGCTCAAGCAGCAGGAGGGGCCATCTCTGGAGCAAGTGCACTATTCACTGATTGTACCCTTACTTCCCTTTTTCACTGTAAATAAATTAATTCAGATGAACTGGAACGTCAATTCCTCGATTCTCGGTGTTCCGTCGTTTTGACTGACGATGCTCACATTGAGAAGGTTATGCATGCTGTGAAGAATTGTGATAGAGTAAAGGCAAGGATCCATTAAACTCTTTTGATTCGAGTATGAAACGATTCTCTTCCAGACAGTAATCTGTCTCCGTAGTTCCACTCATTCTTCCCATCTGCCTGGTCACATAATCGAATGGAGTGAAGTGATCTCATTCAGACCTGAATACGACATCGCCAAAGGTTTCGTTATTTCAAATGTAGAAAAGTTGATCGATTAGATGAATGTATTCAGTTGACGCTGAAAGTATGGTAGTTCTTCCATATTCCTCGGGAACGACAGGTTCTCCGAAGGGAGTCATCCTATCACATCGAAACTTCGGAACAATGATTGAAATTACGAAAGAGTACGTTTTCAACCCTTGATCCAATCACAGTAAATATTTTCTTTCTAGTCACTTCGATCGCGAAATTATCTCAACCATTGGACCGAGTAACCACAGCTGGTACAATGTCAGTGCATTATCCTTCTCCCTCATCTTCTTCTTACAATTGTATGAGTTTGTTAGGCTAATTGTACGAGTTTCAGGAGTCATTCATTCTCAATCTTCCATTCTATCACATCTTTGGGTATGGAATGATGTGTACAGCTCTCTTCATCGGAGCGACAGGAGTGGTAATGGACAAATTTGAGCCAAAACTCTTCCTTTCGATGATCGAGAAATATCGAGTAAGTATAAAAATTTGTCTTGTTTTGTATTAAAATAACCCCTAGCAATTGATTTTAGAAAACTATTCGATTCACTCTCGAACTGAAACATAAAATTGCAGCCCCGTCTTCTCTTCACTGTCCCTCCCATTCTCATCTTTCTGGCTAAACATCCAATGGTCAACGAATTCGATTGTTCTTCACTCGAGGTTCACTCTCTCTCTCTCTCTCTACTCTTCCATCCATACCAATTCCCTCATTCAGTTCGTGCTGTCTGGTGCAGCTCCTGCAGGGAAAGATATCTGTGATGAATTCCTCGCTCGACACAAGAACATCGTCAAATTGTGTCAAGGTAATCGATAACTGATTACCGTAGTCAATGAATACACTTGAGGATACGGTATGACTGAGTGTGGAATGGCATCACATCTTCCCGATTTCTCATTGAAGGATGCTCATGTTGGAGTGGGCAAAGTAGCTGCCAATTTCGAACAGAAGGTATTCTATTATTCATTCCTTACTCTATCTACAGTACCATTTAGATTATCGATGTGGGCACAGGAAAGGAAGTCGCCGCAGGAGAACGAGGAGAGGTACTGTACAATACTGTAGGGAAAACAACCAATAATGGATTAAAGGTGTGCGTTCGTGCACCTACCGTAATGATGGGTTATCTCAATCGACCTGAAGCAACTGCAGAAACGATCGATAAAGAAGGATGGTTGCATACAGGTACCGTATTTCCTGATTACGGTAAGCAAGTGATATTTGTTCAGGTGATATCGGCTACATGGATCCTGATGGAAGAACGTACATTGTCGATCGACTAAAAGAACTCATCAAAGTGAAAGGACTACAGGTGCAACATTCAATCTTTCCACTGGAGACATTTCCCTCCTTTAGGTACCACCGGCTGAATTAGAAGATCTTCTTCTATCTCATCCTCTTGTAAGAGATGTCGCTGTTATTGGACTACCGGATAAGAGAGTAAGTCATCCATCTTCCCATTCATAATCAATTGATATTCTCCAGAGGGGCGAATTGGTTCGTGCCTACATTGTTCGTGCCAATGAATCTCTTACTGAGGATGATGTCATCAAATTCGTTGCTCGTAAGTTAAATCAATAGATAAAGTGGATATCGTTAATCGATTATTCTAGATAAAGTCTCCGAGTACAAACACATCACTGGAGGAGTCAGATTCGTTGAAGAAATACCCAAGTTCGTTCTTTTCTATTCGAATAGGCATGGACCTCATCAAGGAATATAAATTATAGACGTGGAAAAATATATTGGATTATAGATCAGCGGCTGGTAAGATCCTTCGACGACAATTGAGAGAAGAGGCAGCGAAAGAAACGAAATCGAAGATATAGAAGAATTAAATGAAAGGAAGAGATCTCATTTATGATTTAATCACTGTAGATAAAGATACATTCCCTAGGCCTATACGAACAATATAAATTTTGACAAAAACTAGTGATACGTAAGTGTCAAAAAGAGATTTCATGGTACTGAAATATGAAAGAAAACTTGTTAAAAGTATCTAATGACATAGTGAGAGAACAACATTGGTGAGTCACTCAGATCACCCTTATTGATCATTACTCGAAATAATGTTGTATTGATCCCCATTAGCTCTCCGCCGAACTCACTTTCTCTCTTCTCCTTTCACCTCTCGATTAGATGATCTCTCCCTATATAAGCACTGGTCACTCTCTTTCTAATCAATCAAATGCTTCTTCGTTCTCTTTCCCTTCTTCTTCTTATCTCCATTCTCTTCGTTTCATCTTCATCAGAAGAGAACGAGGAAGGGATCAAGAATGGTCATTCTCGAAATCATTATCATCATAGAGGAAAACATGGACGATTCCATTCACATCAACCCCAATTCCTCAAGGAAGTTAGTAAAGGAGCTAAGAAGGAATACTACAAGATTATCTTCGCGAGGAATTCAACTAGAGGAGAAATCAAGAAGAATCTGGTTGAATGGTCAAAGAAGAACGGAGTTGAGGTCAGTAAGTCATTCTCTTCTCCTATTCTCATTGAATGGACAGTTACCTCACCTAGATAACTATCGGGTTTCCTCTCTCTCTCTCTCTCTCTCTCTCTCTCTCTCTCTCTCTCTCTCTCTCTCTTAATCACTATTGTAATAGGTTGAAATCGAAATCACGATCATTTTGGTCGATTTATCTGCGAACGACAAGTGAAAGAGCGGTTTTCAATTGAATTAATGCTACTTGATTTAGAAACAACTCGTTGCTCACAATGAGAAACGTGAATTTTTCTTCTCCGAGCACAATAAGAATGTGACGGAGGCTATTCCCAAATTGGCTGCTGCACAAACTTCAGTTCTATCCATACTCAAGGATGAATCATTGACGAGGAAACAAAGTTGGGAGAAGATCAATGAATTGACAAAGAACTATTCCCCTCAACTGAAGGCACTCGTATGGGCAATGAAACCTCATCGAGGGGGATATCGAGGAATGAAAGGAGAGGAGAAGAAAGCAGGAAAGAAAGAAGAAAATGAAGAAGTGAAGAAGAATGAGAAGAAGAAAGATGATGAGAAGGAAAGTGAAGAGAAGAGTGAAGAGGATATCTAAATTGTTATGCCCTGTAAATAGTCGATAATAAACATTTTCCTCGCTCATCTCTTGCCAAATTGTAGCTCATTCCCAGCTGATCAAACTCTTTCTTCGTTCCGTGAGACAACTGAACTCCCACGTCAATTTGCCATTCAAAAGATTCATACCCCATTGATCCTCTTTCAATCATGAGAACTCTTCCCATATTCCTTTCTTCTCTACTTATCGTCTCTTCTCAGATTTGTTCTGATGTCTACCCTTCGGATTGTGCATTAAATAAGGTGAGATCGTGTGACTAGATAATTCAACTCGAACCCTTTTTTTTGGATGGCTCTGTCCTGTAATACAGTGTGAATTTCATTTCATTTCATATTTATCCTGACATCAAGGCAATAGGCCTGCAGGGGGAAACATCATTGGGAGGGGATTGGGATCTTCGTACTTAGTGATAATGGGACAAGGGATGGATTCTTCATAGCTTTGTGGTGTCGATTGTCCTTCGCGCGTAGTCGATAGGTCTTGATCCACGAAGTAGATCATCCAGCCGCCGAAGTCCTGACTTGCGTGGTTAAGAGTAAACTCACGAAGCAGCCTTCTTGAGTGGGGCCTTTCTTGACCGTAGATCACTTGAGCCGATAGAAATCCGTCCTGGGTCCTCTTCTTGATGATCCAAGTGACTCCCACTTATACATTCAGAATGTAATCTGTACATCACCATCGTATGCCACACTCGTGAGAGAAGTCTGTCGTCTCACTTGTGGATTGTTAGTCATCCATCTCTAATAAATTCGTGTTCTAAACTCTTTTATTCAGCTGCACGAATGGAGGTACTTCAGGAGGAACGGGAGGAACGGGAGGGACAGGGGTCAATACGGGAGGGTCATCATCTGGTTCCATCTTCGATCCAAATCCACGAAATCAAGCGTATCGCACCGCGTATCTCAACACAAATGCCGTGTTCTAAAGTGTCGGAATAAACGTGATTTTTCACAGCTTTCACATTTCACTTCAATTTGCTTTCCATCATTCTATTTTCTTTCATTCTTGTGTCATTCCCAGCACAGTAATTTTATGCAATCATCTATCGCTATTTCCATAAGTAATTTCCTAATGGATGGTCTCATTTACTGTTCAAGTCGGTAAACACTATGAGGGAGCTTCTCGAATTTCTCCGTGTCTTCAATCATATCAGCAATGGAGACATTGAATGCTCCATACTTATAGAGTGAGTTTGCAGTGGGAAGTGCGAGAAGGAAGAAGAGAATGATGGATGAAGACTGCATTGGAAGTGAAGTCACTTCTTGACTTTCGCCCCTTCATTCTCTCTCTCTTTTATCCTCCCTTTCCATGCAATAACTGCAGTACTTTTCAACTAGGAAGTACACACGATCTTCAGAGATCCGATTCCATTTTCGATGTAATAGTGTACTTCTTCCACGAGTCATCCGTCGCTCCTCCCCAGAAGCTACGTTGTCTCGTGAAACGTCTCTTAATCAACACACAGTAAGTGAGTCTCCGAGTGCTCCGATGATCTCGATATCAGCCGGACGAAGAGAGTGAACGGAGAGAGGTCGAGTCTTTGATATGAAATACTGTCACTAATTATTTTAGCAATCACATTATTCTTACTGTCCAACTTGATGCGCACTATGTTCAGAATAACAAGAGAAAGAAAAGAAAAACCGTTATGTCAGTATTCTAGATAATAAAGAAATATTTGAGTAACAAACTTCTTCATACGATCGGGAGTGCAACTCCATCCCGGCATTCCAAGATCAGCTAATCCGAAAGAGAGAGAGAAAATAGAACAGAGAAGAAAAAGAACTGGAATGGACGATGAATGGATTACACTCAACAGATTCCCATGCTCCCTTCATCTCCCCTGGAAAGGAAAGAGTAACGAACCTGTCTCCATCGTGTTAGACTGCAATCACTGAGTCTACTCTTCATATCAGTTCCATAAACCCTCATGATCGTTAAAATTGTGATGGAAACGTATGGGAAAAAAGAGAGAGAGAAGCATCTGAGAGAGAATAGGAGTGGCACATTGGGAGGGAATAATAAAGAGTCGAGAAGAAACCTTGTAGAATATCGATCAAAGTTACGAGATCAAATGGAAATTTATCTCCATACAAATCTCTCGTGGAAGAAGTACACTATTACGTCGATAGATCGTCCCAAGAGGGGAATCGGATCAAGAGAGTGAATCTCCTTTCTCAACGCATCTCTCTCTTTATGACTTCATGAATATTTCTCGAACGACTAAAAATGGAATCGGATCTCTGAAGATCGTGTGTACTTCCTAGTTGGAAAGTACTGCAGTTATTGCATGGAAAGGGAGGATAAAAGAGAGAGAGAGAATGAAGGGGCGAAAGTCAAGCAGTGACTTCACTTCCAATGCAGTCTTCATCCATCATTCTCTTCTTCCTTCTCGCACTTCCCACTGCAAACTCACGATTCATCGACGTATGCTATTTTTCTAATCTAAAGATAATTTTTTATCTTGTTTGTTTCTCAGAAACCATTTCTTCTCTTTCCAGTCTCTCCTTCAAAACATGGACATGGCCAAACAACAAATGCACAGTAAGAACTCCGATGAAAGAGCTTCCTCTGAGGTTCGATTAGCATCTCATTACTCGAAATAATCAATTGAATCACAGGAAGTGGAAGGGTCGGGATTGATGCCGGAGAGACATCATCACAGCAAGAGAGAGGTACAATTTACTTGAAAATACAAAACAAAAAGGAGTTTGTCAGGTAAACTCGTCAACTCTTGACGAAGCCGCAAATCTGCTCATGTTCGCCATGAAGAGAGAGGTAAGAGGAAATAATATCATTCTCCCTTATCAATAGTAACTCCCGCAAGTGCCTTGCTTTACGAACAAATTTCCCATCACAAACATTTCTCATTAACTCTTCATTCAGGCTCATCTCATCGATGATTCTCTCACCGTGCAGAATCTCACCACAGCTCCCATTCGTCCATCCATCGTCAACGGAGTCTGGAACTTCCTCGATTCTTCCCATTAGGAGACAAGTCTACTCTAGCCACATGTTCCTCTATGCAATGATCTCACGATAAACAATTTCCCCTCTGCAATAGATCGTGTCCATCAATCCATCTGCACTAGGGGATTTCCTCTTTCGATTCCCCTTGGCGTGACTATAAAACGATTCTCCAGTGTATTATCTGCCCTACGAGTACAATGATCTCCTATTCTCTGCTCTTTCTGGCTCTTCTCTATATTGTCTCATCATTCTCAGAGCAGGTCCCATCATCTCATCATCATCTATGAATAGTCTGATTTCCAGCCTCGACAAGTCTTTCTCGAGAATCTACTCAATGTGAGTGGAATAGCGCCCATAGTCCCTCTACCTCCTAATGGATCTCTGGTAACCTTCCCTATCACCTTCCTCACTCTCTGTTCTCTCTCTTTCTCTCTCTTCAGCCTCCAATCAGCACTCCTATCGTGGTTCCCGCTTCTCAATCAACTCTCTTCACAACTATCGTTCCGCGAGTGATACCAGCCAATACAGGCACAGTTCAAGTTGGAACTACTCTACTGGTTTGCCACGCTTTGTCACGGTAATGACTCCATATATTAATTAAGGTTCTTCCATCAAACGGCAGTGTCTTCAACTTCGTTAATCATACAGCTGGAATTGCTTCTATCACACCCATCAGTGCGTAGACCGTTCTTGTGTTCACCCATCGCAATTGTATGTATAAACACTGATAACAATGATAAAAACTTTTTGAATAAAATTTATCTGATCAGTTGAATTCAGAAAGGTTTCAGCCCCTTTCTCATTTGCATAAGTAAGTCATCATAGAAGAGAGACGAGACCACGGAGGAGACTATTCTGAAGAAGATAAGATTGTTGAATGGGTGGCATTCCTACCTTTCCGTCTGGCATTTCTCCGTTTTTGGCCATGCAAATCGTTGATTCCTGACTCGGGATTGATCTCAAATTGCTAAACACCTGTATAGAATCATTTTTTGTTCAGACTTTGGTTTTAGAGAAAATTGAGAATTTCTGAAAAGTTGATTTTCAAAAACGGTAGACAATATGCTTTGAAGGTCTTTAAATCCAGAACAAAGAGTTGCCCGCGACTTCTGACACTTCCTAGTGATAGATTAGGTTCCAGTGCATGACGTCTGAAAAAAATTAGCCAAATCAATGGGCTCCTTCGATATTTTTTCTGAGATCAAAGATCAAAATATTCATAATTATTTGGGTATGTAAAAAAAGATCGAATTTGGCTAATTTTTTAACACGTCATGCGTAGGACACTAGTCCATCACTTGGAAGTGTCAGAAGTCACGGGCAACTCGTTTCACGAAATCTAGAACGATTTAAAATCAAAGTTTCTACAAAAATTGAGTGTTTTTGAGATATTTTCGTCAAAAAAATATAGGAAGGAGCCCATTGATTCGTCCAAATTTTTTAGCAAAGTTGCTCGATATAGGGTACTAAGGGTCCGTGAAAACAGAACCCGCGGGCAATTAGTCCTCTTCGAGATAATCTGTATCGCACGGACACGAGTCGATGAAAATAGGATGGTGGTCCCTACCAACACTTTCTGTTAAAATATTCTCCTTACCATACTCATTCACTCATTCACTGTGCATACCTAGCTCACTCGAATCTTTATTTCAGAGAATGGTAACGGTAGTAAAAGTGAACATTAAAATATCAGTAAACTTTATCTGATCAATACAAACTCAGAGATCACAATTCGAGTTAGCGAATATAATTAGTTTGATATAACTCAGTGTACGTTGATACGTTGAATACGACTAGAAATACTATGTACAGAAATACATAAGAGGCCGTTTGCGAGAGAGTCGGACAAGAGTTGGCACAGCTCAAAAATCTCAATTCTCTGAAACTATGTTGTTTGGGGTTCTCGAGGATGCGGATGACGATGGGCATAGTCATTTTTCATATCGACATCCCGTTGGCTCCAGATGACGTGACGTCGAAAACAGTTTTTCCAGATTCCCTCAGTTAGAATAACAGCTAAAATCAGGCGAGTTTGGCTCCCGAGGTAGAATTCGATGCTGATTACAGCTGCCAAACTTTATTTTTTGCGAATTTCGAAACTAACTGTGTAAAATGGAAGTTCTCAGGGAGCTCAATTCTCTGAAACTATGTTGTTTGGGGTTCTCGAGGATGCGGATGACGATGGGCATAGTCATTTTTCATATCGACATCCCGTTGGCTCCAGATGACGTGACGTCGAAAACAGTTTTTCCAGATTCCCTCAGTTAGAATAACAGCTAAAATCAGGCGAGTTTGGCTCCCGAGGTAGAATTCGATGCTGATTACAGCTGCCAAACTTTATTTTTTGTTATTTTTATTTTTTTTTTTTATTTTTTTTAAAATGGAAGTTCTCAGGGAGCTAATAGGGATCGGGGAGAGTACCATAGATCGGACGGGAATGATGCAAGGATTCCAAATTTATTTTTAATTTTCAAATTTTCAAATTTATTTTTATTTTTAAAAGATAGTACACCGGTTTGTAAGTAAATTTGACCATCCTTCCACTTGTTGACTTCCGAACTTTTATCGATCTCCTTCCCTCTCCTTCTCTCCTTCCTGAGGGAGGCGAGAAAGCATGGGGAATAGAGAGAGCACAGAGAGAGGGAAGAGGTCAAGGTAGAGAGACTCGGGTAGATCAAGAGATCGGAAGTCAACAAGGGGAAGGATGGTAAAATTTACTTACAAATCGGTAAACTATCTTTTGCATAAAACCTTATCCGCATGTTTTCTTGACAATGTAAAAATATATTTGGAATCCTTGCATCATTCCCGTCCGATCTATGGTACTCTCCCCGATCCCTATTAGCTCCCTGAGAACTTCCATTTCTGCACAGTTATTTTTGTAATTCGCAAAAAATAAACTTTGCAGCTGTAATCAACATCGAATTCTACCTCGGGAGCCAAACTCACCTAATTTTCGCTTTTATCCTAACTGAGGAATTCTGGAAAAACTGTTTTAGACGTCACGCCGTCTGGAGCCAACGTGACGTCCATATGAAAAAATGAGTAGCCCCATCGTCATCAGCACCCTCGAAAACCCTAAATGACATTGTTTCATTGTTCATTGTTTCATTGTTGCATTGTTGAGAATCGAGATTTTTGAGCTGTGCCAAACTCCTTTAGATTTGTCCGATTCTTAGGCGAACGGCCTCATAATCAAGATCAATTCTGCATACTACACTTTCACAACTTTAACCCGATCGATAACTGAAGCTACGATGGGACATTTCTCCCTCATCGATCGAACACATCCAATGAAGATCATCTAAAGAGGAAATATTGTTGATGGCATGATCGAGATATTTGGAGATGCGATACACGATAAATAATTATCCTCACCTTATACTTTGCCCTCGTTAGTGCCACATTTATTCGCTTCTCATCAGAAAGGAGTTCACTTCTCTCAAATAAAATTATTACCGAAATTCAAGAGAAAAATAATGAAACCTTTCTTCCATGCAATGTTGTCCAGGCAAGAGAACAGATAACAACCTTAAGGTAAAGATATATATTCAATTCAATCGATAATTCCCTACCTCCGCGTCTCTTCCCTGCCATTTATCTACCGTATTCACTTCGATTCCAGTTGGAATCGATCGACGGAGTAAATCAACTTGTTTATTGTATACTGCTGCCACTCCAATTGATGAAGTGGGAAGACCTCGCTGAACAATTTTGTTTCATATTTAAAAGCTAAAAAAACCACAGAAAATGTGCTTTGACCACAGAAAATGTGTTTCTCTCAAACCTTGGTGAATTCCTCAACGAGTTTCTTCACTATTTCCACTTCTCTTTCGTTCACAATTCCTCCTGTTGATATAGATACCGTAGTAGATAATGGAGAATCATCCATCTAGAAAAGATAAGGAAAATATAACATATACAATCTACACACCTCATCTTTTCCCTCTTCATTCCCACTGGGAACATCAATAAATATGGCCGAATTATCGATTGATCCATCGAGTGCCACAGTCAGAGAAGAGGAGAAGACTGCAATTCCCTTTCCATCTACTCCATCCTCCCCTCTCCCTCCCCATACCTTCTTTACTCTCCTCACTTCTTCCTTCGTATCTCTCATGGGCACTATTCAGACAGGCTTCAGCCACTTTCTCATTTGCACAGGAAAGTCGACCATCATAGAAGAGAGACGAGGCCACAGATGAGACTACTCTGAAAGAGAAGAGATTAATTCGATGATATCAACCCTCCCTCTCTCACCTGTTCATTCTGAACTGTTTATCCAATGTAACTGCATGTTTTGATGAATGAGCAGTAATTAATCTCTCGAATAGAGAAGTTGACATTCCTTCCGCACTGCAGATAGGTATGGATCATTTAAATCTCCTTCTTGGCAACTCTTTCCCTCACCTGGCTTCTTTACTCTGTACGAGAGGTTTCAATTGTTTGGCATCTCCAACGAGAACAAATCGATCAGAAGAGAGAAGAGCACCGATTAATGATGATTCGAGAACGAGAGATGACTCGTCTACCTCAATTATCATACAATTTATATCAATTAAGAAAAAACTTCGCTTATTGGAGATAATTTTAGTTCCTTTTCGACCACACGAGAAAGATATTCAATTGAGGAATGAGAATTGAGCGACAGAAATCCAGGCAGAAACAATTCATAATTCCTCTCACTATACAAATACTAAATCTCCTCCACGAGAAAAGTGAATGAGTTGCTGTGGCGAGTGAAGAAGCTGCCACCACTGGCTGCAATTAATGAGCAGTAACAGATATACTCAATAAAGTCCTGTCCACTGACCGTATCAGCCAAAATCTTCTTGGCTCTAGCATATTTCTCTTGAGAAGACGAACAATCGGCCAATTTCGATTCGAGTGTCAATCCCTAGAAAGGGTTCAACTGGTTTCAACAAGTAGTTCAAAGATGAATCTGTATATCATTCTCAATGGAGCTGTACTGTACCGCACCTGTACTGCAGGATGGACAGACGATTGTTTGCCCAGACGAAGTAATTGAGAGGGACGAATATCCTGCAAGAGAATACATCATTTACATTACTCGTTTCCATGAGAGGAGAGCATGCTGTCCCATGGAATGGATTAGTAGGCGGTCTTGTGATTCCATTGAATCATTCACTCATTGTTCCACCCACATAGAGTATCTACTCTGTATTTATTCATCATCCAAGACTCCGAGAATACAACCAATTGATTATCAGATACACAAACAATAGTAGACAGCACGGTATTGAGACTATGGGACTCTCTAATTTGTGTCCATGCTCCCTCAAAGGCACGATCCTATCACATTGCATCATCCCTCTAGTACAACTATGATAATTTCATGTGGTCACACCTGCTTCCCTACCATCTTTTCTTCCTTCGATCCCACCATCCGCCCATGATGAATCCATTCTCTTTTCATAACTCATAATCTCTCTATTAGTCACTAGAAAACAGAACAGAGTGCAGCTATGCTAATTTGTGCAGCACAATCGTATTACTCCTACTGGAATGCAATTCTATGATAGTATAAATGAAGCCTCGTCCATCGTTCAATCATATCCAATCATCAATCTTCTCTCAATGGCTCGTCTCTTCCTTCTCATCCTCACTTCTTCTCTTCTCTCCACAGCCTTCCCATTCCTTGGAGGAGGACTCTTCGGAAGTGGCAATGGTCAGTTACCAATTCCATCTACCGTACTTCCATTCCTACCGTATTCCAGGTGATATTTCTTCTTCCCTTGGTCTTCAAGCTCGTCCCAACTTCCAATTCGCTGCGGACGTGGGAACAGGCGCAGCGGGTGAGTCTCTCATGACTCCTTCCATCATCCTTCTCTCCTCTCCCCTCTCAGGTGCCATCGATGCAGCGACTCAAGCCTTCGTCAATGGTTTACTCGGAATCGGAGGATCAGTTATCGATGGAGCTGCTGGATTGGGCAAGGCTGGACTATCTGGAGGTAATCCCTCTTCTCTCACTCTTCACTCTATTCAATCTATGCCATCTGCAGCAGCCGGAGTGGGCGGAGCATTGGGAGGAGCTGCAGCAGGTGCAGCATCTGCAGCAGGAAAGGGAGTGGCCAGTCTGGGAGGATCACTCGGAAGCAGTCTTGACTTTGGATTGAGTGGAAATGGAAATTCCCAGATTGAGGCTGCACTTGCAAAGTGGGTCGACCTCTATAGAATGGATAGTCTACATTCTCCTGTCCTTTCAGATACTTGGCTGCAGCTGCATCAGCTGGTGCGAGTGCTAGTGGATCAGTTGGAGTGAACGGAGGAGCAACTCTTTCCCCTGTTAGTCTCTCCTTCCTTCCATCTCTCCCCTCATCCTTTCCCTCATTCAGGCCATTCGTACAGCCATTCAAGATGCAATCTCTGGTGCATTCTCAGATGCTCTTCGTGGATCGGGATCTGTCTCTCTCGGACCATTTGGTATGCAGATACAATCAATATAAACCAATACAATGTCCTTGACAGGATCAATTAGAGCCGGAGCCGGAATCAAGAAGGCCGTCAATGGAACAGTGGGAGGAGCAGCAGAAATTGGATTCTAGACTACCATCCCATACTCATACTCACAACATAACTTATACAACTAATCAACCTAATCTCTACCTCGAACAACCTCCTATCTCATCATTGTACATAACAAATTATTTGGGAAATAAAAGCATATGGTATGTTATCCGGAACCTTTGCAATCTTCGCGAGTAGATTATCCACAGCAGAATGAGTGTACGCTGTGACGAGTACCTGACGAGCTATTTGTTCACACTTTACATTTACAAATCGATTCTCTCTACCGTATCACCCAGTGCGACTATCGATCGAACGAGTGCGACGAGAGTCGAAGTCTTTCCTGTAATCCATTCATTGTATTCCATACTACATAGAAACTCTTTCAACCTGATCCCGGCAATCCTTCAATCAGAGCATAGTCTGAAGCACACAATGACTTCACAACTGCTGCTACCTAAAGAGTAAACTATTAACGATTGTATCGTACATCCTCTATTCCATAAATGATCCCTTTCCACTGATTAATTATTCCTCACCTGTCCACTAATCAATCCCTTTACGACTCCCTTCACTGTGCTCACATCTCCACTCTTCAATTTAATCGTCGAAGGAGTTTCCAAATCGATAAGAAGTGAACGAAGACGATTACTGTAATTGAGTACGGTAGTCAATCGTCTCACTCTACCGTAATCCTCACCATCGATCTTCTCCATTCATAAGAGAGACAAGATTACTCAATTGAATGGCATGTACTGTAGTACTCTCATGTCGATCGAGATGAAATAGTTGATCAGTCCTGATTACCATCCATTTAGTGTCTATCAATAAATATAAAACTCACTTCTCTGCTCTTCTATTCTGCAATCCTCCATTCTCCATAGGCAATTTCCTATCAGAGACGATTGTTACTCTATCTCCTGGGGATTACTAAGCTAACGATGTACTCAATCATAGTCCATTTACCGTATTCGTCCACTTCAATAACAGGTCCCATCACAACAGCTGGCGCATCATCTGTGGATACAATAACGAAATCTCCTTTTGAGAAGATTGAAAAAGAGGAAAGGGAGGATTGGGAGAGTGATCGAGTTCTATAAAGTTCGACATTTTTATTTATTTCAACATTTAAGAGACCGGCTATGTAAGATTCGAGGATTGAGCCGTTATGGCCGGACATCGATGTCTCAGATCCGGACCAAAACTGCTGTGGGGGTACCCCCCCCCCCCAGTCCCTGACCACTGTTTGGGCCATTATATGATCATATCTCAAAACCCCCAAAAGGGGCGGGGCTTCAAACTTTAAAAAATAAAAAAATCATATTAAAATATTGAAGTCACCTAGGTCAAATGTTAGTGTTATTAATTTATCTACTAACCTAAGCCTTCAAAACACACTTTTAGTAGATCCGAAAATTCGATCGCAAACTGATTTTCCATGTTCAAAAAATCAGTTTTTAATTTTTATATCAAATTCCACATCGATACATTTTAAAACATCGAAAATCCCAGGGACCCAACCGCGTCATTTCTGGCGAAGAGAGCGGTCGGAAAAAAATAAAGTTATAAAAATTAAAAACTGTTTTTTTGAACATGGAAAAGCAGTTTGCGATCATATTTTCGGATCAACTAAAAGTGGGTTGTGAAGGCCTAGATCAGTATATAATATAACCACACTAACATCTGACCTAGGTGGCTCCACTTTTTTATGGTGAATTTTTCTTTTTTAAAGTTTGAAGCCCCGCCCCTTTTCGGGTTTTTGAGATATGACCATATTATGGCCCAAACAATTATTAGGGTCCATAGGGGTACCCCCACAACAGTTTTGGTCCGGGTATGAAATGTTGATGTCCGGCCTATCCTGGAATCTTACGTAGCCGGTCTCTTAAATAGCCACACCTTAGCACACATTCCAACAAGGACTGAAAGAGTACCTCTTGAGTGTGACATTCCACTTTCCCGATTCAATTCCAGTTTCCACACACTTTGTCACTCTCAGATTAGCCATCGACGTCATTGGTGAAAGAGATTCCCTCAAACAATACCATTTACTCAAAGCATCACAGTCATACTCTATAGTTTTGTCTTAATCAGCAAGAAGAAGTGATAAAGAAGAGTGAGAAGAGTGATTATTCGAGTATTATATCTCACCTTTTACTAGCGGGTAGTTCCCATATATCACTCAATGGTCTCTTATCTCTTCTCGATGCAATCCATTCCAAACTTTGCCATCGTTGCCATCTAAGATGCATCATTCATTAATCACACCCAATCGCTAATTATTTTAGATAATCGGTGAATTTGATGCATACATGTAATTTCACTCACTTTCTGAAGTAGTCGAGATGTTTCTCGCTGAGATGTTCAGTCATTTGCAGTTGGAATGCAATCGCTTCGTCAGAGGGGAGAGAATCGGAGGGACTGAAAGGATTCAATCCTATCATACATGAAAAAGTTAGGTGACTACATCCTTCGAAAGTTTATCGGGTATGTTAATGAAAAAGACCTTGAAAACCGGCAAATTCTATGAAAGCGGGCTGTGTTCGTAGATCACATGCCTTGTTAACGGAAACGTCGAAAGCGGGCTATGTTTTCAAATTCCACGTACTTTTCGACTAGCTTTTGCATATATGAATCCTATCCACTTCATTCAGTAACTTCTAATAGTAGAAAGATTCACCTCTTTTCTTCCTCTTCCTTTCCTTCTCTTCTCTCAAATGCTTTTCCGTACAGAGTACAGGCTGCGGCATAGTCACATTTCTTACAGAAATGAGTATCCGATCGAGGAACTGATTAATATTATTGATATTATCAATTGATGATGCTATTCATTATCAATTAATACCTGGTAGTTTATCATATCTCGATCCAGATCCGATGAATGTTGCTACATCGTTTCGACGTGAGATTATCCCCTTCAGTTCAGCTGACTAAATCACTCCGGTCCATTACCAACGACATAGGATTGACATAGGATAAACGATTGATAGACGTTATCACTAATCCTTCTTGAATTGTATTTCAGTGTGAGATAAATCGTACCCTCGGTTGTACTCTCCTTGTGGTTCCATCCTTGAGATAAAGAAGAGTACCCTCATGAATAGGAAGTGAATATCGATGAGCGAGCATCATTGTGTACATTAGCACCTATGATGGATCACTTATGATTCACTATAAAGAGTAATCAGCCTCACGTTCCAATTCAAAGATACTATCGATAATTTAAAATAAGATTTATTTTTATTTCTTCTTCCTTTTTATATTCTTACCTGTCCTGCATGATCAGCACTAGCAGAACTCTTGCCAGTCTTCAATTCCAGAGGAAGTAGCCAATGTTGAGTAGAATGGGAGAAGGGAGAATGATGAATTGTCGCATCTACCTGCATACAACCATAATTATCACATAAGCATGACAGAAACTACATGAGGTGCACAATTTTTTAGGAAAGGTTTAGGAATGGGGCAATGTGTGACTTTTCGACCACTGGTATAAACAACCGTACCTCCAGACTAACGTCGATTTTTCCCTTGAGACCGAGTGCAGGCATCCAAATATTCTCTTCGATGTCATGTACCTGTGGAAACCTCTTACTTCGAATTATCATTCCCCTCATTCTTCTCACCTCTCTAATTATCGCTCCTCCCTCCATTCTCTTTCGTTCTCTTCCATTTTTCTTCGGCATATACGAATTTACCCAATCGATAATCACCTGCATAATACAGTATCTATCTTTTCGAATCTATACTTTATTTTTTGCATATATTATCAGATATGCCTACTCAAATCAATAACTACCGTACTTCGACATATGGTTCCAATTCTCCCTCGAATGATTCCGTCGTGAGATTACATGCGGTCATAGAGAATATCACCTGAGAAGCATATCATCAAGTAGAATGACTTTCTATACCACCAACCTCATCCATGATGACATCTCTCCATCGAGAGAATAACCATTCTTTTGTTAGATGGAATGATGGAGGAGTCAGAAGGGCTGCCTACAATGGATCATAGTAAGATCTAGCAAAACAATGCATAATGTAATCAATATTCCATACCTGGAAGAGTTCGTGGATGATAATTCCCATTAGCATTGCTTTCGAAACAGCGTTTCCTCCTCCTTTGAGACGCTCATTCAATACAGCCTAAGGAAGGGATAAATCATTAAGAAGAAATCGTAATTATTGTACCTTTCGTGCACAAAAGAACGAGTTGACTACGGTAGTGCAGGGAATAAGAGCATCTGTTTGAGTGACTACCATACCTTCTTCGTCGTTTACTAACCACTCCTGAGAGCAGTTTTAAGATCGATTTGACATTGTACACTTACGGTATCAGACCACTTTTTGGCTCCGATAACTCGAATAGTGGAGCCATCGCGCACCTCACATGAGTGCCACATTCCCTGAAATATCGAATCATCTTCCAGATCACGGTAATTGTAATTCTCACCTGTAGGTAGACAACAGACAGTTGGGCGTTCTCTTTATCATCGCTTGCATTCCTGCAATGGAGAGTCGTTGTTCCATCTAAATCAATTGATGTATCTCTAAATAGAGAAGACCATCATACCAGATGAATCTACTGATATCACGAATAGATGTTGATGACGAGATGAGGAAAAGGAAAGAGGTAGATCGGCCAGAGATGGGAATCCATCTACGTTCTCATCTCAAATCAACGATATTTGAAATGATCGTAATCCAAAGGACGTACCGTAAACAGGAGAATCGTCAATTTGTTTCTTAGGTGATCGCTTTTTCAAGGGTGAATTGACTGCAGATTTTGACAGCCTCGCTCGTTTAGCTGTCTCTTCGAAGTCAATCGAACTGAATTAGAAACGATGGAATTGCTCAAGACTAGGGAAGTCTCACTTATCAAAACTGTCTTCGTTATCCGACTTGATCCTATCTTGTGAAGGTTTGAGCACGGCCGAAGTTCTTTTGCGAGAGGAACTTCCTTCGACAACCTGCATAACGACTGTCAATAAGGATCAGCTACGTTTGTGCCAGATGGTAGATCTTACCTTTTCTTTTGAAGTTGAGGGAAAGGCATTTTCGATGGGGAGATCATGATCGTCATCAAATGAGTCGTACTCCTCTTCACCACTCATCAACCTCCAATTTAAAAGAAAACTTGCATAGAACAGTTGAAATATGATACCGCGGTATGATAACAAAAAGATTCTTTTCATACGATCACTATCACTAGTGCTCTATCGACTGATCTAATTAGATATCTAAGATGCATCTTAAGATGTAAAAAAAAAGAAGAAAATCGATAAAAATAGGAAGAATACAGAAATAAAACTCCCGCTCAAAGTTTGTCCCCACATCACCCATTCCTATTTCCTGGATAACGACGTGGATTGCGATCAAGTACCGTAATCACTATTAATTATCGATTTTGCAGCAGTTGTCTTCGTTTGATACGTAAATACTTGAAAACCCAAATTTTATCAACAAATACAGAATTATTTTCTAGATAATGTTATGCCCACATATTCATTAGTCAACGAACTATGTATGTGGCAACAATATATTACAGACCAATATACAGAAATAACATTTCTAAAATAACTAGCGAGTTACTTCTAAAACGACAGTCTATAATCTTCCAGTTGCCATTCCATAATGACTATTCATGATAACACTGCTAATAATTCTCTTGAGACGAATATTGTCATCCTTCAGCCTAGATGCTTCATGGAGAAGTGCCGTGTTATTTGCAGTTCTTATTTTATTGTAGGCTTCCACTTTCCTTGCCTTCACATCCCGATTCCTCCTATGTTCCTTCAGAGTCTGAAATAACCCAGTTATAATATTTTTTATAGTGTCCATCACCTTATCTTTCTCTTTCTCTTCTGCCCTTGTACCGGCGTTCTTCCTTTGTATGTCCTCCTTCTTCTATAAAACAATTTACTTGATCAAATTTCTTTATTATCCACTCACTTTTTCTTCTTTCAAGTGAATAAGCTGAGAACTACGCAATTTCGACATTGCTTCGTGCAACGAATCACGAGATTTCTGAAGGTACAAATTTAGTAGCGCACTCGCACTGGACATACGAATCTATCGGTTTATCCACTTCTCAATTATTAAATATATTAAATATCTAACTTATTAAGTACTTAATCAGTAGGGTGATGCATACCAAAAGTGTCTGCAGTTTCTTTATCGCTGCATCATTATCCTTTACGATATTTACGTTCTGCTTCTTACATTTGTCGAGTCGAGCATTGAAATCATTCATTGAAGAGTGAAAAACAATGACAATGAACTAACCTTTAGATACTTTTCTTTTTCTTTTCTTTCCCATGTATCTGTCGTATTAAGAAACTGCTCTCGAAGCGGTCTGAATGTATGGTTAGTGTTTTGAACCCATGATAATTGTGTGCCCTGGTACATAAATACGATTCAAAGTGATAGCCATACAGTGCATTATCCATTTCTCCATCTCGAATCTTCACTTCATCATTGACACTCTTCTTCTTCAGTGACTTATTCTTAGCGAGGGACTTCTCCTTCACAACTTCTTTCCTTTTTGATGCAATTCGTGACGGAGTCTTCTCCCCAACCTAAAGAGAACATCAATTACATCTTTTCATGAATAGTCCAAGATGAAGCATAATCACACCTTTTGAATCTTATTCGATGGTTGCTCCAGAGATATGCTCGATTTTCGTTTTCGTGGCACTGGAGACTTCTGCAATTAATCAAGTTCATGGCTGATCCAATAGCTTTTACAGAGAGTAGGTGTGCAGATGTCTGGATGTGTTCAGATGAGCTGTGAAGAATAGGAAAACCAATACCTGAACGACCTTCAAACATTCAGAGTTCTCTTCTTTTCCTTGTGATGATACTCTTCTCCTCATACCAGCCATTCTACATATTTATCTTTGAACATCTTTGAAACACACGCGAAGAATGGCAACGAAGGCTGTTTTCGGATTTTTTTACAGATGGTTGTTGAGCACCGAAATGTAAGAAAGAGTTGATTCCAATAGTTTCCAAATACTAGAGATACTTTTGAACAAGCTGAAAATTTTCGAAATCTTCAGGCTCTTCATATTCTTCATGAAGAGCGAGCGTTTTTGTTATTATTTTGTCCAAAGAAGGAAATGCGTGATATGATCGGATTGTGAGCACATTTTGAAAGAAATATCCTTCCTTTTGAACTCATAAAACAATGGGAATAAAATTAGTCTTTCAAAAATTCTTCACTGGCCAGCCCTAGCATTTTTTCAACACCTCTTCAACATAAGATATAAATAGAAGTACGGAGCTTTCAACCACAATTGAAGATAGTACACTACAAATCCATTGTGCTATCTAGTCTGATTAGCGTTTACTCAAAATCTACTCAAAACATTTGATGAAGATAAAGAACAACAAAGTTGACAAAGTGAAAACACGAGAAAGGGAAAATAAAGATTTGAGAATTTCCGATGTTTAGTGATACCACACACGTCGCATTTACCGGAAGGAAAGCCGGTTCTTTTTGTTTAGTGCATTCAATCCCATTCAGTTTTATGTTATCTTTATCGTATCGAATTAAGGTCACAATTGAATGATGAGTGAACTCTTGTTATCACTCCATAAGAAGGGCGATACTCTCATAGATTCTTTCGAGTAATCCAGATGATTGACGTTGCTCCGTCTACAATCACTCATTTAATACCAAAATAGATATTATATAAAATATATTTTCGACTCAATGTTGAAGAATCAATTTTCACTTAATAGAACGAGTTATCGTACCTCCATTTCCTCTAGAATTGCACCGATAGTGGGACGCTCGTCTGGTATATTGTGCCAGCACTGCTCACATATCTGAGTGATCAATGAATATTAGGGGGCTGGAGAGCGATTCCTTACCTTCCACAGCTTGTTGGGGAATTTGTCCGAGATGCATTTGAGACGAACACCTTTGGTACACACTTCGTTGTAGATCTGAAAGATGAAGAATAAAGAGGCAAGTGGAGAATATACAACCTGCTCGTCCGCGAGTTCATCATATGGCTTACTTCCGTTATGGAACATCTGTAAGATGATGAGTAATCACTACATATCAATTCTTCACATTCCTCCCATAGAACCACTCCGAAGGCCCATAAATCCGACTTGAAACTGAAATGCTGCTGCATGTGTGCCTCGGGAGCGAGATGTCGTGGACAAACCTGAGTAGTCATTGTATCAGTGGATACTACAGTGAGTCTCAACTTACGTGTGACAATCTATCCTTGCACTTAGCACCGAAGACTGCATTAGCGAACTCGGCAATCTTCACTTGATTCTGAACTCATTGTTTAGATACCCATTCCATTGTTCATTCATCGATCACCTTTCCATCCACATAAATATTGTCAATGGCGATATTCCGATGTAGTATCTTAAACAAATATGATATCTCTTCAATCACCACTTCATCACTTACGAATCGATGTTCCAGATACTTGAGTCCCTTCGCTATTCCATACGCGTAACTCTCACGTTTGCCCACATCTACAAAACACGTCGAATTGATATTGATCTCATGTCTACCGTATACCTGGTCCGACCGGCTTGCGAACAATATATCCGAGGGTTCCTTGTGTGCAGTGCTCAGTAAGAATGTAAGCCTGAGTATATTAGATGAGTGGATAAGATGAAGATACTGTATCCTACCGGAGCCTGACTCATTGCAATTCCATGGAATTTGAGAATATTCTCGTGGTTGCACGATCGAGCGAGACGAGTAATCTACAAATTGATAGTAAATTAACGATCAGAGAAGGAATAAGTACATGGTATAGATCCTCCAGTCTACCTTGTTCAAACTCGAATGCTGAATAGTCCTGAAAAGGAGATACGGTAGACTGGCTTACTGTAGATGGGATCACTTACCGATACAGCAACCGAGATGCTTGAGAAGAGTCCTGTTCGAATAGTTGCAAGAGGAACATTCGATCCGATCATATTCTTGTTCGTGCTGAAGAATACGGTAGATTACGGGATTGAGCGAATCGATAACTGACAATGCAATCTGTGCATGGTTGATGAATATCGAGTCCTTCATTATGGGAGTGAGTAATCTCGTTCCATTCTCATCCAATGCGATATGACGACGATAGTGATACTGTACAAGACCTGAGAAGGAAGGGGTACGGTAGGTGGTAGTATCGATGACTGAGGGGATACGGTAGGAGGGAGTATCGACGACTAACGATGAGAGGGGAGGGATACAATACCTGCGGGAGTATCGAAGGATAGACCATTGATGTAGCAGAAGTTACGAGCGGATGAGAAATTGATTGGAATATTCAGTGGTCTGTCTTTGCCCATTACACAGATGACGTATTCATCCTGAAGAGTTCAAAGATCAAAGATCAAATGAAAATGATACCTTGTCATCGTCTTTCTCCTTCTCATCCATTGGCAACTGTCTTACGAGGAATTCTCCTGGGTTTCTCACTTTCTCCCATACCTCAATCGTCATTTCATTACGTGATTGATCTTTGATCTCTCACTTCGTGTTCCATTAGGAAGAAGTGGAAGAAATTCTCGCATTTCAGATCGAGAATGGCACCAGTCTAAAAGGAGATGGTGGAATTAGAGAAGAGGAGAGGGAGGGGATACCTCAATAGAAGCAATCTTCTGTAGATAAGGAGGAGCACGAGTTTCCTACAAGTACTTCATTCCTTCCTTCCGTTCTCCGTCTTCCTTACCCTTTTCGATGGCTCTTTCATATCAGCTAACATTTGTTCCAATTTCTTCTTTCCAATTTCACCCTTCTTTACGGGAGTGAGCAACGATCCGATTGTTCCTTCTCGAGATTGAGGAATACTCTACAAAGATCAAAGTTCAACTTCCCCCTCCCTTCCCCTCCTTCTTCTCAACTCACATCACTCTTCACAACGGGGACATTGAGTGCGCTGCTTTTCGTCTCAGATCTCTTCTCTTTTTCATCTTCCTTCGAATTCTTCGTTTTGCTCTTCTGAACATTCAATCATTACAATAGACAAAAGGTTCATTCATAATCATCATTCTCACTCTCTCCGATTTTCCTTCCTTCGATTCCTTGCTCATCGATGCTGTTCCCTTCTTCTTCTTCTTTTTCGATGACTCCTTCAACAAAGGGATCGATGGGGGGGACAAGATCAAAGATCAACTCCTCTTCTCATCCGTACCTTGGGCACACTCTTGGTGAGTGTGTCGGTCTCCTTCGTATCCACTTTCTTCTCTCTTGAATCGATCTTCCTCTTGCTCTTCTTACTTTGGTCCTTCGTCTGAAAATAGAACGATAAATTGGACAAAAATAGATGAATAATACCATGGGAACAGGGGACGATCCGCCTGCCATCGTGGAAAGAGTGGAGAATGAGGGAGAAGAGAGAAGGAAAGGAGAGACGAGTCACGTCCGCATGCAAATCGCTCCATTCTAATTCCGTTGTCCCCAATAGTAAAAATAGTTCTTCTCATACTGTTTTATCTCACTGGTGTGAACGAGTAAATGGTCAATTCTCTCATATGTGCGAATAGATTTATTCCTCTGACTCAGATCCATAGGTATCGATCTCTCTCTCTCTCTTGTGTGAGTGCCTCGAGTTCTCACACAAATTGATGGTTGTTAATCACTAGTTTGAACTAGTCTGGGAAGTGACTGAAACGGCAACTCCCTTCTCTTTTCCATTTCATTCTCCAATGTCGAATTGTAGTTCATCATCTTCTTTCATCTCATTCTTATCTACTCAATAGGGTTTTCCTCATTTGGTATTTTCAATTATCGTCATAGTTACGCTAGAAGGGAGAGGAGATAAAGGGGGAGAAGGGGAGGGGGGGGGGGGGTTATAGAGGTATTACTCTACTCCTTCTATCTACCATAGCAACAATCTGTATATCTCCCTCTTGTCTTTCTCTCAATACGAACGGACTCGTTATCTCTTATTATTCGTTTCTTTCCCATTGAGATCCCTATTCGTTGTGAGGGTGGAATCACTTCCATTCCATAAACGCTCTCTCTCATTTCTGACGGAGTTGATTAGATTGGATCATATCTTTCTTCCATCAACATTTTTCCCTCTTTCACACCATTCGTCAGTGATTCATTCTCTTACGGAATCTATCAAATCCTTCCATTGTCGTTGTATCTCTGCAATGGTCGATAGAGTAATCACAATAGGGCTCACGCAATCCACATTGTTTCATTGGAATGTGATTCGCTGCTTTCGCTATTATCAGTAGAGTTTCTCATGTCCCTTCGTCTAATATCTTAGTTCATCTTCATTGTTCGTCTTCTGTAGTCCATCCATTCGCTCATCTCTTATTCTTCGTCACACTCTTTCTCTCTCAATAATCATAAGCTCAAAAGGGCTTATCGTTGTCATCATAACAATATCTCTTTATCCCTAGAATAACCAAAGTTCGTTCATTATGAAGAATGATTAGATACGGTCTGCCTTCGTCAACACACCATCTCATATCTCTCCTGAGTTATCGAAGAATTTCTCTTCTCATTTCCATTCTATTCTGAGATTCATTGTGATCAGTAACCTTATTTTTTTGATTCCTCTTCCTTTGTTAGTACATAATGTAGCCGTGTATTCCCATATAGATATGTATTCACATGATAACAAGAGAGATTTCTTCATTCTTCTTACCTCTATCTCTTTTTTATCTCGAGTAATTCCCAGTTTCTCTCTCCTTCTTCATCTCCTTCCTTCTCATTTCCTCTTTCTATCGTAAGGAATCTCGTCACCCACGGGAAAATTGCAAGTTTGTAGTCGCCATTCAATTGATTTCTTTCCCTTTTCTTAACCTCGATCTTAGATGTTCATTGACGTGTTTCATTCAATCTGACGTGGGAAAGGGAAAGATCTATTCGTTGTGTATCCGCAGGTGTCTTCTCTCTCTCCCCCTCAATCACTTCCATTTCAGTCGTTATCTTCTTCATCTTCTTATGTTCTCCCAATGACTTCATGGGCCTTTCCAGCTGCAAATTACAATCGAGAAAGGTCCGACACCATCAAAATAGTAACTCTTCAAACCGAAATCTCTTCAGCAAGTCGGCAGTTCATGGGTGGGAAATGAATCAGAAAATCCCTTCGAGATAATTTTGAACAAGAAGGATCGAACTTGCCTTCGGGAATCGTTTCAGGTAAGAATATACAATCATTTTTATCCTTGATGTTTGGCTTGTTGTCCTTCCGAATGTTAGTTTCTGTTTTTTCCCTGGAAGGACAATCGTCGAAACAGAATCGCTCGTGCGAAATTGATGATGTTCATTGTGGAGGTTTATTTCCAGCGTCTTCAAGAGCCGAAAGAAATCGTGGGGCTCATTTTCGTCGATATCGTCAATGATATCGAACCTGATCTTCGAACGGTAATTTACTGAATAAACAGAATCATACCTGTCCCTTTCCCTTTTTTTCTACCTGAGAAAAGTAGCTATTCGTTCATGTCCAGCTTCTAGTGATCCATAGAAAGATCAAAATATAGAAAGATCAAGAAAGATCAAATGATCCATAGAAAAATCAAAAATAGGTGTCTCTCCCTCTTCTATCCGTGCTCTCTTCCAGGTCTTCGGTGTGAATCGTGCTCCAAAGGCAGCGATGCTCTCAATGCCGAAACTTGGCGGGCACGTGGCCAGATTCACCGATCTCTTCGAGCAGGTACGGTAGTTCCCACGAGGAAAATCGATCGAGAACTGACCTATTAGGATGGTCATTGTACTCTCCGTTGATGATTACTCTTATTATTGGTTCTCGTCCCTTGAGATCTCTCTCTCTCCCTCTCTTTCGATGCATAATCCGTGTCATTATCACAGATTACGAGTATGTTGGGAGTATCTGAGAATCTGACCGGCGCTTGGCAACTCATTCGAAAGACTGGACGGGTTTGTCATATCTACTTCATTACTTCATGAGAAATGTGCAATCAATTCAACCTACATCACTCTACACAGTAGCTCAAAGCATTGTTTATGGGTGTTTTCTAGAAAGAAAGAGAGAGACGACGACGTAATTACCTTTTCTATAGAGAAAGAGGCAGGTGAATGAAGAAAGAAACGGATTGAGAAGGGGAAATATCTATGATCGACTCATATCATTTAGGTACATGCGAAACAAGCCTTTCTCGAGCAAAATTTCAATCAATTGGAGAAGAATTACTTCGAGATTGTATTGAATGTATTCGAACAACGATTGATTCCGTATCTGACTGGAGAGAAGGTAAGGGAATGGAGAAATGACGTCGACGTAAAGTAGATTCTATTGGAGAATAGAGAATACAAACTACAATCTATAAGTAGAAGATAACTTGATGATGAACTACGTTGTGTTTTCCATACGCGTATTTCGTAAATGTCGTGTATTCCCATGATGCATCGATGAATATCTGTCATTGATGAAGAATACAACAATCAATTGAGGAAGAGCCAGTTCCCGAGGGTCAAGCTCCTCGGAAGGTTCGATTCGCCCAATCCTACACTCCAGATGTCGTGACAGCTGTATGGAAAAAGTAAATATTCATTCTGATATGTGCAAATTTCTGATACAAATTGAATATTCGAAATGATTTTCAGATTCTTCGCAATTCTCGTCACTCAGATGACGGATGCTTTCGAATTGGAAAGAACGAAGATGAGAAATAGTCAGAATCAGGTTTGAAAAGGGAAACGAGGAATAGGAAGAAAGAGGAAATTACAGAAAACGTTGGCTCCTCATCAACACATTGAAAATGAAGTGAAGAAGAAGAAACGGATTTCGGTAAGAGAATGATGATTTGAAATAATTTATTTATTTCTCAAATCTAAATTCGATTGAGGAGCGACAAAGCGAGATCGAACACACAGCGAACTCTGTGGAGAAAGGACCTGAACAACTTTTCGAAGATCCTTTCTAATCAATATCATTTAGTCCCATTTCATCCTCATTCATTATGGGTAATATTATCACGGAAATTCATGCCAATGTTATGCCCCTTTTCTCTTGAAATAACTTTGTGGCGACTAATCATTTCTCTGACTGATAAATTTCGAGTGACTCGAGTTGAACGGGTGAAGTGAGAACAGATTTTGTTCTTTGAACGACTACAA
Organism: Pristionchus pacificus; assembly: GCA_000180635.4. Taxonomy (NCBI): domain Eukaryota; kingdom Metazoa; phylum Nematoda; class Chromadorea; order Rhabditida; family Neodiplogasteridae; genus Pristionchus; species Pristionchus pacificus. The sequence goes on from CM026576.1 coordinate 13,149,506, forward strand.
AATTGATTGCACCTGCTTTATCATGAATAACAAGACTCGGATAATCTTGAGATTGACAATTTATAAAATCGGATCTAAGAAAGTAGCTTACGAAGAAAAACAAATAAAAGAAAAATCAATTACTAGAAAGAATCCTTCCAATATCCACATCAATGTCTTCCTCCTGAAAAAAACAATGTTGTTATTATTATAAAAAGGGAAAATTGAACCTCATCTTCATATTCCTCTTCATCTTCTTCATCCTCTCCATCAAATGGAAGATTGTGTTCAATCGTCACTTCAACATCAGCTACATCTGCTACTTCGTCTTTGTACGCAACTGAAATGAAATAATGGAATGGCGGAAAAACAGTTACCTAATCCATTATAATTCACTGAGCAATATTGTGTCACTTACATCTCAGCAAAGCTTCGCTTCTTTGCTCATGCAGAATCAGTTCGAATTGAGCAGCTCCGATTTCTTCCGAATCATCGCCCTTCAATTGAAATCATCCTCGTTTTAGCACTTATACATGTATATCCTAAAAAAAAACAAAAAAAACTGACCGCATTGCTATTGATAGTGAATTCGATGCGCACTCCCAATTTCATCCATTGCCGTAGAAGTGCGAGTCGTTTCCCACTCAGATGATATTCTGAATTTCTTGATGAGGTGACCTTCATCCATCTCCACGGCAAATCAATCTTTAGTCTCTACGCAGGCTCTATTACTCATTTAGTTGAGAAAGAGAATAGATAATGTTGAGCATTGGCCTCTCACCCTTTCTGAAGCCGATATTCACAGAGAGAGTGGATGTTGATGGGGGTTTGAACGGAGAAGATACACATTCTGTATGGGGCAAGTCAAGTAACACCCAATCGATCGACACTCCCGAATCCTGAACGGATTGAAGGGGTAATTGAATTATTGTTAGAATCTCACTTGAATGTCCTTGGATAGTAATCGTGATCCAGGTGCAGCGTAGAATGCTCCAATGGAGATAATGACTATTCCCTCTTCTGAACCTTCTTCCAGAATGTCCTCAACACATTTATTGTTAATGAAGACTGTTGATATAACCCAGTTGATAGAAAAGAGAAAATTCGAAATCAGGCGATTTTCAGTCTTCTGAAAAGCGATGAGTGAATTGGTAACCTCAGCCAATCTCCTCTCTCTGAGTAATCCCTTCCCAGCGACAGCATCCAATCGGGGCACACTCTTCTGTGGTCGATGACGACGAAATCCTGGAGGAGACGAGGCAAGGGACGAATCTTCCGACGCTGAAATGAATCATTCATCATTCCCCATTCAACTCTCCATACGTGGAACGGAAGTATGCATTGGTTCTCCGAATCGAATCGACGTCGCCTTGTGGAATCCATCCTCTTTTGCGTCATCGAACGAATATTCTTCCTGAATTGAATTGGAATTGGCTTGAGTTAACATTCCATTGCAAACCACGCTGATTCGTTCTCTTCCCGTGAGTGAGAGTCTTGGTTTGGCGATAGGAGGAAGAGTGGAAAAGGGAGGGAGATCACCAAGGGATGTACGAAGAGGTGGAAGAGGAGCAGGACGAGTGGGCACACTGAGAGACACTCTTTTCGCCATTGAAGGAAGTTTGAACACAAATAAATAGTCTTCTAACTCACATCGGTTTCTCCTCTTCTTCTTCCTTCTTCTCAATTTCCTCTTGCGCACGAGGAGTTGAATGAGGAGAATCGGGCAGTGGGGTCTCAATGAATACATTCGTTCATTTCGATCAAGTAATGACTACCTCTGGTCTATCCTCTTGTATCGAGGGAGATTTGGGTGGACTCAATGACTTCTCGTATTCTCCACTCGCAGTTTCTGAAGGGAATTGAATGAGACGAGGTTTAGTACATTCAGACGAAGTTCCTTCCCTCCCTTACCCTCCTCTATCCTTTCCTCAATATTCTCAGGGCTTGGCGGTTTATGTTTCGGTCCTGGTTCTTCATGGATCTCGACCACGGTAAATCGATCAGGTACTGGAGGAGGCGGTCGCTCAGGGATTATTGTGTCCTGAGAGGAAGAGGAGAGAGACTGGATCGACGGAGTACTGTAATTGATCATTGATTGTTGGCTCATTATTGAATCACTCGCCTATTCTCTCGTGCAAGAACGGGAATGTACGGTCCTTCTTCCTTAGGAGATTCAAGGGGAGGAGCAGAGGGAAGAATTGGCTGGAAGAAATGGGGATTGAATGATGATTAGACTCCCCATTCACCTCTTGTTCCTTGCTTCGAATGGAGGTGGGAGCTGATGATGTATCGGGAGTTGAGGAAGTGGACGGAGAAGGGAGAGGAGGAGGCTGCAATTTTAAAGCAATTTTGCGGCTGAATTTTTTCCATGACGCAATTTGATCATTGACCTACCTGTAGTTGTGTGACTGACGGGGGAGGTATAATGGGAGGTGGGACATGATGAGGAATTGGTTGTGAGGATTGAATCTGAAGAGCAATGAGTAGAACATTATTTAAAACTATAGTGATCACTACCTCAACCTTCTTTTCTTTTCTCTCTCCACATGAATATTCTTTCTCCCAAGCGAGTGCCACGTCAAGAGTCGTCAGAGGAAGTTCGGCTCCGTCCGGCTGATAATTATCCACCATTTTTAGTATTACGATTAGCGAGGTTCCATTACCGTAGCCATTCTGTATGTTCCGACGATTCTCTTTCCCTCAGTGAGTGGATGAAGAGGAAGGGAGAGCATCGCAAGAACTCCTTAAAGATGATCTTTGATCTTTAGAAAGTCGAATGATCAGACCATCTTCCCCTTTCTGCTTCTTTTTCTTTCCCTTGGTCGATTCGTCCGTTGTCTCCATCAGATAGAAGGTTATCTCCTGCAAAAGAAACACATTTCTTTCTCCACCTTTCATCCCCTCTCTAACCGTTTCAGCCAGGAATGAATTGAACTGGGAAGTTGCTGGTAGGTGCCACGTTCGAGAACTCGAGAAATTTGTCTGAATTATCGATTGGTTGTATTAGAGTTTGATGCATTTATCTTACCGATCCTCCTCTAGCAGCGATAAATTTAGTGAAGAATGGAGAGAATCCAGCCAATTCATAGATGATGCATAGCGGGGAAGAAGGAACTGGAAAGAAATGTGATCAATAATGAGATCCCACCCTTGTCACCTCTAGGTAATCGGTCAACTCCATGACATCTCTGGACTGAAATATGAAGTCGATTGAAGTCTTCGTTACTAGGAGGAATTTCAATAGGAAGTCTCTTCTGAGCAGCTTCTTGACGCTGCAAATCGTTATTCTTCAATAGTTCACTCCATCTACAGTATACCCTGTAAGCAGCAATGGCCTCTCCCAATTCTCGAGTGACAGTAGCTTCGTATTCAATCGATGCGATCGGACGTCCCGAAGCGATGTCGAGCAGACTACGGTAGGTATTGATTATGATTGATTGAAGAATGGATACCGTAGTTCTCCCGCTAGTCTTCGATTGGACGTTCGACTAAAGAGACGAGAGAGGGAAAGAGCACCCGCTCCGATTAGGGCATATCCAGAGCCAGAGGGACGATAGAGTTCAATTGTCATTCCACTCTGAATGGAGGGAGATGACCTGATTAGTCTACCCATGATGGATCTCACCGTCTGTAGATAATGGACAAATAATTGAGATACGATGACATCATAAATGGAAGTGAAATCGAGATGAGCTGGAGAGGAGGAAGACATCGGAGTTGTTTGAAGTTCAAAATCGAAGAATTCAAGGGATAGGAAGAACTGTTGGGTTGGTTCCTGAAGGGAAGAAAAAGTAGACGAAGAGTATTGATTGATTACCCTTCCATGATCATCGGATAGTAATCGAACTGTCTTGATCTTCACTGAGAGTTCAGAGGATGAAGGAGGAGAACCGATCTGAAGGGAATGTGAGAATGGAGAGACTATTTATCGATTACCTTATCTTTGGGGACTTCAATAGGAATCTCCTTCTGTCCCGAATAGGCGATGTCACGGATTTGTTGTTCGAGAAGAATCACCTGAGAGAAACGATTGACGATCGGCCTATTCTCTCCTGGATAGATCAAATACCTTCTTCTGTCTCTCAGCAGCTTTCTCTTTCCATTCTTCAATATTCTTCTCGCATTCAACAATCATTCGATCTCTTTCCTCCTTCAGAAGAGTTATCTGAAACTCAATCTTCTCTTTCTAGACTGATCTTTGATTTCTTACCTCTGCACTTTGATTCTGTGTGATGTCATGCTGAATAAGTAGCATATTTCTCAATTTCTCGACTTCATCGTACAATTCAGAGTAGAGTTGTTGCCACTTCCTGTAAGAAATCTTTTCATTTATCTTGGATGTTTCGCGAGGGAAAATCGATAGATAAAGGAAGTACACGATTTGTATTACTCACGATTGGGATAATTGAGCCGCGCTGAATTCATCCTCTCGTGATACAGAGGAAAGCTGTGATGACTTGATGAGACCTGAAGGGATAAGAAGGGATTAGAGATCAAAGATCAGAGATCAACCTGAGACATCCGAGAAAAGCTTCTTGAACAACTCATCCGTGTGTTTTTCATCTTTCTGGTAGAAAAGTGGATTGCGTGAACAAATGGCAATTTTCAAACCTTTGACTTTCTTCGTTTTCTATCTCTTCTCTCATCTTCTTCCTCTTCTTCGTCACTCTCCTTTTCTCTTCTCTTTGGATCTACAGGTTGAGAGATCACTATATTGGAAGTTTCGGAGGTTCTGAACATTCCGAATCAATATCCTCAAATTAGCTTGAAGAACAGTTCAGATAAACTCGTACTTGATTTCTCTCGTATGTCTCAATTGTTTCTCAAGCGAATTCCTTTCTGATTTCAACTTCTTCAGTTCTTCTTTTAGTCGTTTCTCCGTATCACGAGATGAACGCTAAAAATAGAAAGAGAAGGGTGAAACATACTCATCAGCTTTCAAATGAAGAGAAATGAAATATCAAAGATCACCTCAGCCTCTCTCAATTGCTCTTCAACCTTTGCGAGAGACTGTTTTAGATCGAGCACTTCAGAGGCTGCTTCTGTATCCATTTCAGCTTCGAGTGATCTGAGATCGATATGATACGGTATTGAAGAGCACGATACTCACTGTCTGACTAATCTCTCATTTGCACTCTTCAATACATTATTCTCTCCTCGAATCTGCTGCAGTTCCTCATTGAGAAGTTCAACGCTGAAATCGATTGATAAAGAATACGGAAGCAACAGTATCGAACCGAGTTCTCTCGACCCTCTTCTGTTCCTCTTCAACATCCGATTGATTCTCTCTATTTCTCGATCTTTCTTCAATACTGATGCGAGCAGAGTCCAATTGGGAACGAAGAGATGCCAATTGCTGAAGAAAAAATTTTCAATTATTACATATTCGTTTAAAACTGTAACTCGATGCACATTGCGATTGCTCGAATCGAACAAAACATTGAATAGATAGATAAGAAGTGTCTTCTTCTTCAACCAGAACCCACGTAGATATTCGTGGATATTCGGATCTATGTACATACGAACCTCATTTAATTTGTGTATATCAATCCTTTGTTCATCAATAGTTTCGAGATGCCCTCGAATTACTCGATTAAGTTTGATGATCGTTGCCTTCTCATGCACCGTTCCTTCCGAGATACGAATCGATGTCACTCTGCAACAAATTAATCTCTCCGTTTTTTCATATTTGTTTCAATGCTCATTTTTGTGCGCATACCTGTGCGCATGCCATGCCACTGTTAGAATTATATATTTTTTAAAAATATTTTAAAAAAATTATTTTAAATAGTCCGCGAGTTTTGTCCTTATATTTCCGCTGTTTAGAGCTTCTATTTCCTGGATACTCTTCCGGCTCTCGCACTTCTGATTTTCAGCTTCAGTTTCTCATTATCGATTATCTATTTATATCCCACTTTCGATTTCATACTTTGTCTAGCCCTATCGGCATGAGAGATGTTGTGCGCCACTGTTCCGCCTTAAAATCCTGTTTAGGCGTGTAATGGAGCTGTTTTTTTATCGTTTCTATCTTCCTTACTTTCCTTTCTTCTCGGATCCAATTGTGTTGTACATTCGCAATTCAATTTATTTAACTAATGAATGTTTATTAATGCATCGGAAACCATATCGATTCTTTTGCGCCAGTACTACTCTAGTCCCGTCCTTTTCTCTCTTGCAGTCTAGTGAACGAGAGAGAATGAGATTGCGCTGGGATAGGGAAGATAGCTCCCTCCGGGGGCTAGTACTCCGGAGGCCCCTGCCGGGGGCTGGGGGGGGGATACGCTCGCCCGCGTCGCTCCGCGGTCCTCTCACGCCCTTCGGGCGCTTGCCGACCGCTCCTCTAGGCGTGCACGGCGAAGAATGAATCGACACGAATCTCTCTAATTGAATTACTCTTCTTTCTCCCTCTCAAATAGGATTAAAACCCCTCGATTTTGATGACGAGAAATATCTAAATTGCCCTAGTTGTAGTAGATGCAGAGAGTGAAAACATGAAGGAAGAGTGAGAGCTTGCTCTGACCATGCTCTTTTCTTTTGTGTATTGAAGCTACCCCGTGACTTATGACGTCAAATTCGCTTCTAGATCCTTTAAAAAATGTATTTACTGTTGTATGTTAAGTTTTATTCGCCCTCTCCATTCTGGTTGCTATGGTTTCCCCACATTTAGCTTCGAATACCTCCACACGCATTTTTGATCAATCATATTTGAGATTTCACGCGTGTCTAGTTTCAGCGATGTTCCTCTCATTTAATTATTAGCAACTGAAAACTAACCGATGTTATTTTCAGCTAAGATGGGGAAAAACAAGCAGAATAAAAAGAAGAACAATAACAACAAGAAGAAGGAGCCGAAAGAAGTGAGTTCATCTACATATATTTTAATCATGCTATAAATTATAGAAACGACTCGATCCTAGCCTAGCAGATGAAGAGGAAGAGGATGATTGGTCAGTTTTTATTTATAGCTTCACCTATTCAGACTTATTTTATCCCTTGACTTTAGCAAGTAAATAATTTCGTACGTATGTATGATAATCTATTATATTAAGTGATGGTTCCATTCGCTCTGACGCGGCTACTCTTCCCTCCTCCGATGATACTATCGCTGCCGCTAATGCTGGTGTGTTTATATACTAATTTACACAGAATCATCTAGCTACCTTTTTTAATCTCAAAAAGTCATACAACTTTCCTATGACAGGCAATGACGGCGATGTCTCCATAGAAGGAATGAATTTGAACGAAAACGATGGACTACGATTCCATAAGAGGTACACACAGATATTTCTCATTTCGCACTTATTGCGATAGTCGCAAGTTTTTTCATAACGAGAAATGTATAAAGAAGCTAAACATATTGCAGGAAACGCGTTGCGTGGACGGATATCCGTCAGTGGTGGGATGGAGAATGCGCCCCATTTGTGAGGATATTGAATGTGAGTGCAGTTAATCATGATTTGATGTTTGGTTGTGACTGAATTCGTGATCGACGTGTCAATCTTGACAAACTCAAGCTGATAAGCATGTCGTGATCATATGATTTGAGTTTGACGTCAAAGTTGATGCGAATTGATGGACAAATATGTGATAATAACTAAAATTGCAGGATTTGATCTACGATATGAATCGAACAGGGAGTGAAGGAGTGATAACTGCATTTGAGATATTGCATGTGAGAATTAATCATACCGCTTTTACTTTTCTACCATTTTTCTAAAATTTATATTTTACTTATTTTAGGGAGAAGAGGAGCAAGCTCATCAAGCAATGAAGGACAATCTGGCAGAAACAGCTAGAGCTTATGGAGTTCAACGTACGTTTCACTTATTTGCCTAGTAATTTTTTTCTTTTCTTAGTTTAATGTTAGATTTACTTTATTCCCATAAAATATGTTATGAAAAATTTATAATATTTCGGTTTCAGCCCTACCCGACAAGAAACTCCTAAAAAGGCCGGATGAGAATGAGTTCCCGGAAAAAGAGGTTTGTGGGCCAATATGCTCATTACTCGCTTTCTATTCAGATTCTTTCTGCTTTCGACTATTAAAACGGAAGAAATATAAAAAAAAGTGTGAAGTACTGAAATTTCAGTATACGAAAGAGTATGTGCAAGACTTCATCATGAAGTGGAAACTCACTCAAGAATCCTACCTTCCCTCTGGAAAATTCAACAACCTCAGTGTGGGACGATGGGGTGTATGTTTCGTTTCAATATTCTCCTGTTGCTCTTTTTACACTAAAATCAACAGTAAAATGCACATTTTCTATATATTCTCCAAAATACTCGCTCAGTATTTTACTCGAAATACTCAATATTTCAGTCGTTACTCGAAGCGCAGCGATATACGCACAAGTACAATGCGAGGATGAAGGACACTATGTAAGCTATTCAACTATATTCTATTTAATAATCTCCTCTCTTTGATAGAGATGATTTCGGTTCCTAGGATAATCGAAAGATAAATATTAATACATTGAAGGTGCGTTGATTCGGACAATGCTACTGGACAACCAGGACAGGTCGTTTCACAACAGAGCCCCGGTTAGTAGTATCAATAGATACTATGGTTACGTTTACGCACTAATGTGAATATTGTAATACCAAAGGAAGTTGATCTTGAACCTATATCTAATTACAGGTCCATCCCCTTCTCCTTCCGGTCTCCCTCCCCTTCCCCCTATGAACCGACCCAGGAACATGGATGAGTATATCAGAGTTAATGTAAGTGGATATACGATTTGGGCACATAGCTTAGTATTACAACTTACATAATTGAAATGTACGTTTAATGAACCTATTTTTCATAAACACGAAGAAATCTTACTAAGATTATCTTAGTGTCAACAGAGTCTGCATAATTAATTACATAGTAATTAATTTCAGTTGTTCTCTCCCGATGGTCTCACAACGATCGTCTCTCTCAAATGGTCAACGAGAATGATCAAACTGAAGGAGAAACACTCTCAGAGACTAGGAAGAAATCCCAAGACTCTTGTCTACAGATACAAGTAAGTATTCCCTCGCTTGATATCAAGATTCATACTAGAATATGGCATACCTGATTATATTTAGGGGCAAGAACCTTCGCGATTCTGACACGGTCAAGTCCCTCGGAATGGTGGATAATGACATCATCCATGTGATCGAAGCCCCGCCCACTCGTCGTCATTAGATTATCGATCGAATACAGTAATCGAGAATATCGATTGAATGTCGACAGAAAGATCGATACGAATCGATTGTAGTCTGTTCTCTCTTACAGTATAGTCCAGATCGTTATTGACTCTTACAGTACTGAGATCTCTTCCCATTGTGTGATAATTCAATAATCCCGATCGATTGTCGAATAATTCTTCTCTCTAGGTTTCCTATTCATGGTCTTTGTCAGTTTCTAACACGTTCCACTTCCACCTTTCTCACGAATTTAGTCGTATTTCCGCAATTTTCTCGCTTATTGCATGCCTAAAGAGTACGTAGGGTCCGATCCTTCTTCTAGTTTGTTTCTTCCCTTGTTTCCTGGTGTTCTCATTTCTATCGCTTCAATAGTTGCTTCCCCCTTTGCTTTCACCCCGTAGAGCTATCGTCACCATCGAGTTTTCCCTTTACAATATATTAATAATCTTTGCCGAAATTCGGTTTTGGTATTATTGTATTTCGATTGTGCATGTTGCTTGAAATAAATAGATTGTGTACTCGGCTCCAAGTTATTAGTAATTGACAGTAATACCTCTGCTCATTATGGTACTTGGAGTCTGGATGGGATACGGTAGGAGTGGGGGAGATTACGGTAGTATGATGATCTCTTTGTTGGGAAGAGGAAGGAATTGGTCTACGAGTTGAAGGACGGAAAGTTGTCGATCGATGAGTAGATCGACCCTGATTAGATTAATCAATAATAGATAATCATATACAGTAATCTCACAGTCATAGCAGATGCTGTGGCTGATCGTACTGTAGGATGAGTGTATGTGAGCAGTTGGTGCTTGAGAGAACGAACCTATGAAAATGATTGGATTCGTGAAAGGGATTAGAGATTAGAGGATACCTTCATTGTGAGAACTTCATTCTTCTTCACAGTCTCATGGTAGACCAATGGATCGATCTTATCCCCGTTCTCTTTTGCTCGTCGATTCTCAATCGATAGACGAAATTTACTGCTCATCCTTCAAATGATTTCGGTTTATTAGGCTGAAGCATTCTAAATGGTCAATCATTGACTACTTACTGTGTGATCTGTCTCTCTTTTTCTTGATTGGATCTCTGAAGATTATTGAATTTCTCAATTAATTCATGGTATCGATCCTCTAATTCGGGTCTCGACCACTTCTCCAATGGTGGCCGAGCTACCATTCCTCAATTTGTACGTTGCAAATGGTCAAGAGGAATTACAGGCATACTTAGCAGTAAATGTGAGATAGATAATGACTAACAAGGAGCATACGTTGTGAAATTGGAGAAAGAGGATAATTTGAAAACTCTCCCCCGTCGTGAGGTTGTTTGGAGAGTACAGAGAGACAGGGCGGGGAATGGTCAAGGGAAATGAGGAAGAGTATCCATGGAGACACGCGAGTGGGAGATGGCATATTCCCCACCCTCGAGGGGGTTCCACCCCTCCCTCGTCCCCTCTTCATAAAGACCACTCTCTATACTCCATTTAATATCCGTTCCCAGAGAGGCTGTGAAAGAGAAGGAGGGAGTTCTAATGAAGCACCTGGGAGCGGTTAGAATAAGACCTTTGATTATGCTGAGTGCTGAAATCGTGTCTAGAATCTATGGAACGTCGTAATTATTTTATTTTATTTTTATTTTTATATTAATATTTTTTAATCTATAATATTACGGTAACAAATAAGTACGGTAGAGCCATGTCCGTCGATAATGAAAAAAAGTCGACGCGCCACACCACAATTCAGTTTGTAGTTCTTCCGGAATTTTTCTCATTTTGCGCAATCTGCAATTTTAGCGATGTTCCAAATCACTCATAGTCAAAGTCAGAGAGTGCTACATTTTTACTACTATCATGTACTTCGATAGTGCAATCACTGGCGACTAGAAACGTAAGAGCGATCTCCTTCCTTCAAACTTCACAACAGTTGTTACCTTCAGCTCTCTTTTACTCTTTACTAAACTCTCTTCTTCATCTTCTTCTTTCCATGGCATCGTTTTATCGCACACTTCGATAATATCTCACAGTTTTGCACTTTGCTCTTCTCCACTTTAGGACACTACGGAAAAAAGGGTAGTGAATGAGAATCACGCCATTCTCGATGGTTGACTCTCTTTATCTGGTCATTCAATCTTCTTTTTTACTGATAATGGTCATTGTGCTTCTCCTCTCTTCTTAGTATCGTCTGTTCATCTGTGATCAACAGCTTAGTTTGCACAAGTATTCCTCTCACTTGAATATGAGTTCTATTCGTTCACTCTCACTTACTTTGTTCTACTTCTCTCCATCAATTCGTTCGGTGTATCCTTCCTTTCCTTCTTCTCTCGAACATCCATATCTCTTCCTCTCCTGACCTTTCACTGTGTCCCGGGTCTCTCTCTCTCTCCATCTCAAGGACATATTTCTTTCTCCTCTCTTCTTTCAGTCGAGAGCGATAGTCGGAAGAGTCATTCGTGTTCCTCATTCAGTTATAGCTCTAATCTTCAGCTCTATTTTGATTACTCTGTTCGTTTTTATACTCTATTTTTTGGGAGAATTAAGACGAGATCTCTCGTTTTTAGTAACTCAAATTGTTTTTCGGATGCGTAGGATTACTCTCGTATTCACTCACAAAGCTTCCTCTTTCGTCCCTTTTCTGTGTCACTTCGATACCTCTTTCCATCTGACTCACATCTTTAATGCCTTTCCATCTTTCCTTCACAATTCTCCAGTGTCCACTGATAATATCGTGATCTCTATCTACCCATAGGCAAATTATCCAGCAAGAGTATCACTGTTAAATCATTTTTACGTGAAAGTTACTGTTTTATTGGCGTGTTTGATTAATCTATTCTATCCTAATTTGAATCAAATTTGAATCATCAATTCTTTTATATAAATTGTCAATATCGCAGGTGATGGGTGTAGTCGGGGCGTTAGCCGACGCGATTAACACGCGAGAAGATGGATTGAGACTACTACTCACCATTCTGGCTGGTTTGTTACCATTTGTATTATGATATTTGTGAATTATGATGTGTTTATCTAGAGAATAATCTTACGTAATGAAAGGTAAAATACATGCCGTGCTTGTCATGTCATGTATGAATTTACTGATTGCGAATGAATGTGTATTCTCTCTAATTCAGGCTACCCCCTTGCCCTGATCCATCGATCATTCTTTGTGAAGCAGTCTCCCACAGTCCAACATATCTTCTTCGTCATTGCAGGAGTCTCACTCTACTTCTTCAACTGTGGTTAGTCAGAGCTGTTTTTATCGAAATTGCCTATTTTATTGTGTCTGATTCAATAGACTTGGGAATAATAAAATGGAGAACCGATTATATCGCTTCTTTTCGTCGGGTTCTTTCCTAATCTCATTGTAAGTAATTGATTTGTGATGTTGAGGAACTGCGATCTACCACTCTCTCCTCTCTACTTTGTTCGCCTATCTCATCACTAATTTCATTGGTGGCAAGACAGAATCTATTATTGCCGCCCATGTCGCTTTCTTGGTACGTTTAATTTTCTTGAGAACATCTTTTCATCCAGTTGATTCAAAACAATTATTGTGGAATACTTTAATAGAAATAATTGTTCCCTTTTATAGGGTCACATGCTGGTTGGATATTGGTTCGCTGAGTCAGATCAGTATGATATTACATGGACGACTCCCTTCTGTATCATGGTCATCAGATATATCGGACTCGTCATGGATGTCTACGATGGACACAATTATGTTAGTGTCTCTTCAAATATTCGTTAACAAATTAATTATGCATTATATTCTTTCTAATGCTATGGGTCATTTTTCTATTATTTTACAGATGCATTTTTTTTCAGGAATCGGCGAAGCCGGATCAGAAGTTGACTGGAATCAGAGACAAGCCTTCTCTTCTCGAGATTGCCGCCTTTGGATATTTCTTCGCCGGAACTTTCGTCGGACCCCAATTCACTCTGCAGAGATTCAGGTAAGAATGTGAAACAATATCGCAGAAGATCGAATGATTCTGATTGAACGATTTGATGAGCGAATCTAATGTTGATCAAGTAGTATTATATAATCCATTCTCAGATCCTTCGTGAATGGCGAATTTCTCGATGAGAAGAAGGAAGTCAGAGCCAGCGGGTAAGAGTATATTTTTATTTTAACCGTTTAGAGAGAGAAAGAATAACAGTTGTTCAATAATTCAAAAGAAAATGATAATAAGTATAAAACATTGCAGTATGATGCCCTCTCTCGGTCGTTTCGTGGCTGGAGTAGCCTACATGGTCATCCATCAATGGGGAGCCGTATGGATTCCTGCACCTGATTACTTCCACTCTCAGGAATATCTGGTACGTTGGAATATCTGAGTTTCCATCGATCTTGCATCGGAATATTTTTAAATTCTATTGAATATTGACATTGCAGAATCTGTCATTCTTGTGGCGTTGGACATGGGTTGCCATCTGGTTCCGTCTCACAATGTACAGATACTGTGCCGCATGGTTGATCACTGAAGGAGCTGCCATTCTGGCTGGAATATCGTATAATGGAAAGGATGAGAATGGAGAAGACAAGTATGAATGACAATTGAGAATGAAGAAGATATTCTTCCCTTTGCAGATGGGATGGAACTCGTGATCTGCATATTGGAAAGTGGGAATTGGGAATGGATTACACTTCTGTCGTCGAGTCATTCAATGTCGGAACGAACACTTTCGCTAAGAAGTATGTATTTTTTTCAATGATGCATTGATTTCAGGAGACGAGGAAATACTTTCTCTCCATCAATAAGTGATCCATCAGTAATGTCAATTCATTCAGTCATTTGTTCCGTCGAATGCGATGGATGAACAGTAAGATGGGAGCTCAATTCGCTACACTGATGTATCTTGCCATCTGGCACGGATATCATCTCGGTTATTTCCTCCTTTTCATCTTCGAGATGGCGTGTATGCTCGCACAAGAACAGGTATAGTCTACGATAGTTGAACTATTGTGATGGAAAACAACGCATATTTTGAAAATGATCACTATCTCCTAATGAGTCAACACTCCATGCTAAAAATCTTGAGAATAGTCATATCATAAGGAGTGAGTTTCTTTCTCTTTTCAGTTCTATACCATCATCAAACGACTTCCCTCTCTTCGATCTCTCCTCGATCAACCATGGACTCATCCATTCAAGGTGAGAGAAAAGATAGATGGGAAGGAAGGAAATTTAAGAATAAAAATTGGGATTTGTGTTCGAAGATTGATCTCGTGGTCCTTTCAATGATTGAATCAATTTTGGTTCTGTTATGTCCCTTGAACTCAATCATTCTTCAGATTCTCTTCGGTCGCATTGTGATGACGTATTCGATGGGATTCGCTTTCCTCACTTTCGGATTGATCAAGAAGGAGATCTGGTGGGGAGTAAGTTGACACTTCCTATTTCTTTGCGCCCTTATCCTCTCATACTTTAGTGGATTGACTAAACTCTTCTTCCAATTGCAGCCAGTGAAATCTCTTTACTTCGTTGGATTCATCATTTACTTCCTTGTCTGGCCCATCCTCTTCCAGGTAATTTCATTTGGACGAATAAAGTGAAAGATTATTCGGCGTTGTTCTTCGATTACTGCCCCTTTAATTTTACATTGCCACTATTCAATATTCATAATAATATATAATTGTAGGTTCTAATTCGCGTGCTTCCTCGTGAAAAGAAGGCGAAAGTAGAGGGAGAGAATACGAGCAAATCGGCCACTCCCTCAGAAAAGAAGAAGGAATTGTAATCGACCAATCACACTTCCATGGATTATCGATCGATTCTCTACCACGCAAGGTTTTTACACTGATTTCTCTTTATGTTTGTCCAATTATTCAAAATGATATATGGATCCTGATTTGTACCTAAAAGTGACCTTCAAAGATATTTATACGCGAATTTTGCTCTGTTTTTAATATTAGAACGGGCAGACCCAAAAGCCTTTTTATTGTTTCCCAGGTTCACTTGGTCTCGCTTTGAACAATTACTCTAGAACCCGAATCAATACATATATTCAACAATGACCCGAGTTTTCTTGCAACATCACAAGTTAGTATTCATAGGCGTCCCATGATAAATACGTTTATCGATTAGCAATGGTGGAGTTGTTGTTACAAGAAAATATCATTAAATAACACGGTTGCTCTCAAGGGGAATTCTTGGTTTGCAGTCTTTACGAATATCCTTGGGTTCAAATCGAGCGGATCTCGCAGTGAAGGTCTGAATACGGTAGATTATTGATCGACGAAGGGTTAATGAGCTTACCTTGAATGGACAATACTCTTTATCGGTAGGACATCCCTTTGTGAGATGAGTGATTGTGTGATAGTTATGATGGAATGCACCATGGAAGAGAATCTCGAAATGAATTAGTCATCGATTGGTAGAAAGTACAGTATACCTTCACTGCGGGTCCAATATCAGAGAGATTCCACAATTCAATGGCAACGGAAGCAGTGTAATGGGGAAGACCACCTCGAATAACTCTTCGTTCATCTCCGAAGGTCGAGAGAAGAGCAGCTACTGTAGTATCGTGCTGAAGAATGCGGTAGATTATTATTGTGAGATACTGTGGAATACCGCAGAATATGCGTAGTACTTGAGAGGGCCGATCCAATTGCAGTTTTCGCCCTGAGAATAGTTAATTAATGTAGATTAGACAATGTTGAATATACCTGATTGCTTCTCATGTAACAAGTGAGTTTGTGTCTGAAGATCTCATTGATTGATTTGAGCATGCTTCCTGAATGGAAAAGTGAGATACGGTAGATTGAATAGTACCGTACCTCCTCGCAATTTGATGAGTTCAGGAGAGTATGGTTTGCCTATTCCATAGAGATACATGTTAGCATCACGAGTAAGATTGAACAATTTGGAAGCAACATCGGGAGTAAACCATTCGGGAAGAGTCATGTTGTAGATTTTCTGATTTGTAGTGATGTTGATTATCGATTGACTGATCATCAACCTCGATATAAAGTGCATCATTGATGAGATAAGCATCCTCCATGTTCACTCTCATTCCAGTCTTCTCTGTCAGGAATTCGAGAAATTCTTTATTGTCAGAGAAGAGTTTCCTGGAGGAGAAATCCATGGCTGAATACTACTGGACGGTATACCTGTATTCAGCACTGGCCTTCAGTTGATCAGTAATCTCATTGGCACGAGGACACGGAGCGAAAACGTTTCCTTCCTAGGAACGTTAGTTATCGATCACGCACCGTAGACTACAGTAACTTACGAAGTCATCGTTCTGATCAATTGTGTGAACAGGGACGGGAGTCCAGAAGGTCGGCCATCTAAGTTCTTATTTCCAATCGATATTATCGGATAAAGAGTACTTGGATTGACTGGGATAATCCATTCCTTTCTGTCCTTCAGAGAACATTCCAGCGATGTTTGAATAGGCAGAAATGAGAGTTCGATTCACATCCGTCGATCGAATGTAGATCGGAAATCGATATCGATCACCTACAGTAGTCAATGTCTACAGTACCTCCTTGGGTGTGTATCGAGGCGAGATGAAATGGTAAGTTCCATTGATGTATCGATTGCTAATAACTCGACCGAGTGCATACTGTTGACGCATTCCCAACTGGAAGATACGGTGGAATGAGTACGGTACTACTTGATGAATACCTCTGTTAGCTCTCCCCATCCATAGTTCCATGATGATTCCTGGTGGGGATCAGTGGGGAATGTCATCGTGGGTGCTCGATCTCCATGTCGCCAGATCTGATGATTACTGTAGGGATACTGTAGACTACCGTACTCACCGTTTGCACCATGAGTAGTTCATCTCCAGGGAGAGAATCACGAAAGGCCGGATAGAGAGTGGGAATAACCTCTGGAGGATCTTGAGACGATACTAAGTACGGTAGAAGAAAGAGAAGAGGGAGTTGGAGCATCACTGGAAGAGTCGAATGAGATTGTGAAGGAGGTGAAAGAGAGAAAAGTTCAGAAACTGAATGGGACGAGAGGAAGAGGGAAGAGAAAGAGAGTGATAGGATAAGAGAAGGAGGAGGATGGAACAGACTGGTGCCAGACTGAGAGAGAAGAGGAGGAAGAAGAGAAAGAAGAGAAGTCATTTATCACAATGAGAGGAATGAACTTCTTCTGTGGTCAGAAGATTCAAGAATGTCTATGTTTATTGTTGAAATCGGATGGATGTGGGGGATCTCTCGATTGGAGTCACCGGAGATTGAAGATCAATTCAAGTGATAACGATGCTTTATCTTTGCTTCATCACATTCATCTCTATTCTTTCTATGTGGCCAGAGAACACAGAAGATTGAAGATGGAGTGAAGAAGAATCAACAGGGAAGAATCGTGTTAATCGGAGGAGATGAGAAGGGAGTATCGGCCGAGATTGCCTGATCGATCAATTGATTACTGTACATAATAAGGTGGATCACCTGGATGAACGGGCAAAATCGAGTCTCGGAACCTGAGGGCATCCTATTGTACAATTTCATTGGAATATTAGGGAAAATATTCGCCATTGGAAGAGGCTGAAATGGTGTGTAAATCAAAGGCCGTTTCAATGTTTTCAGATTACTGTGAGTCCATTTGAGCTTCTTTCCAGCGGTTCCATTGGAAGATTGTCGCACTTGAGAGATTGATGATTTGTGGAATGGCAGATCTGAACAAATGTTGAATGAAAAGAAGAGAATGTTGAGACAGAATACATGGATCGAATGATCAGGTCTATTGTAGTCGAATGAAGAGCAGAAGGGAAATGTGGAACGACCGAGTCTGAACTATTGATTGGATTGGAATGGATGATGATGTTCAACCTTAGTCTTGATTCGATGTAGTCGTAGCAAGAACTACGAACGAATTTGCATCCCCATCCTCGTCCATAGGAATACAATGATGTCTCTTGAGATATGATCGCTCGATTCACAGAGTACCATTGGCTACATTAAATTTAATTCAGGCATTTGACGTTCATCTTACTCAGATCCGAGATGCGTTTCTTCAAGAATCCGGGCTGAGATTTCAGTGAAATAATTAGCCGAAGTTGAGATAACAGGAGACATCAGCTCATTCTGCAGTTACGAGATAAATGGATGTTCATCAAGTTTTATTATACTCCGAATATATACTCAGAGAGATGAATTTTATCTTCTCGCTCTGTTTCGATTCCCTCCAATCGCGAGCAATTGAAATGGATGCGAGCAAAATCCTTCGGAAAAATAATTTAAAAAATGAGAGAGATGATTTTCTCACTGTTGCCGAATTTCCGAAGTCGACAAATTTCCTCACAACTGTTTGAACTGTTGTACCGATAGACCAATTTAAAGGAATATCAGCAGGAGTCAACGTAGAATTTTTTGGCGGAACTACAGTACCCCAGCCCTGTAATTAACTTACTTATCGATTCGTTGTTTGAATTTTTTTGAATAATTCGGTATAATTTCTGACTTTTCCGAAAATGTGAATATCGATTTGCGCATTTTCAGTTATTATTGAATTTTGTATTTTTCCCTTTCGTAAAATTCATTCAATTTCTTACTAAAGCGTGAAGAAGCTCGTGACGGAAAACATCAGAGGCAGTTTGCGACTGAAGGAATTCCATCCAGCGATCAAGCTGAGGACACACTCGAATCCGAGCGATGGCAGGTCTGTTTTAGCTTATACATCATTTAATAGTTTTGTAAATGCCCACCGATGACCATCTCTCACGTAGCATGGAGTGGCACTGGCCATCAATTCGGTCTCTCGATCACATCGCTCTTTGTTTATCTGTATGTATCTGATTCGTAGTTCATTAAGACGACGTGGCTTACGTCGACGAGTATCGCAAAGTTAGCGTTCTTCAGGGCTATATCATTATTGAGTGATACTGTGTTAATTGTTGTTATTGCGTTTTGGGACAGTAGCTGAAAGAGAGTTCTCGGTTTAATTATATATATTCGGTTCACCATTCTCGTCGTTCCGATATGGTTGCTTCCTGATTCAATCTGAAGGCATTTTAGTAGATCTTCCTGAAGCGATAATATATTTTGAAAGTAACTTCGTTATTCCGATTGTCTAACCGATTTGACAATATGATCAATCAGCGGTGCGACATTGATAGCCTCTTGAATTCTCGCAACTCCCATTTCAAGGGCTTTCTAAAAAATATCTTTATAATACGAATGCAATTTGACTCTACGTCGATTTTGGGAGGTAGGGAATCTCCTTCATTAGGTTTGATGATGAGTATGCGTAGTGGTTGAAATGGAATAGTGAAGCAGAGGGGAACGAGAAGGAGAAGAAGGGTGCTCGTTGGGAGCATTGTCGGTCGGGTTCTCCCCTTTGCGCACCGTTTTCTTCCATCTCGGGAAGCTGAGCAGACAAAATATTTTGACTTCTGAAGAATCTGATTTCTGGTGATTCAGACAGATGACGTGATCATGTACTATCTTCTTTATTTGTTCATTTTATTCAGGCCGGAGAAGTACTACTAAGCGTCATTATGATGATTTCCCATCGACAATCGAACCGGAGGATAGAGTAAACATTTTCATATTTTACCCATTATTTGAATTTACGTTTTAGGTTGTCCTTCTTGGACACAGTTTTTTAGTATAGTATCTTACATCTTTTCTTTAAGGAACCGAAATTCAGAGAGAAGAGGGAACCTGTTCTCGAAAGGCTCAACCAAGACCGTACTCCACGTGAGATTTTTCCATCTAATCTGAATTTAAAAAAAGTAGTTTTAAGACGAATTCATCGCATTCGACAGTCGATTTGTGAGGGCAATGCTTAAGAATGTGAAAGTGCTCACGATCGGAGATTCCTGTAAGAATGATTATATAATATGGAATCGTTCCTTAACTGATTCGATGGTCTATGAAATAGTATTGCAGTGATGCGTGGTCTATACAAGGATCTTGTCTCATGGACTCAGTCGGATTCACTTTGCACTGACGTTGAATTGAAAGCTAAATCAGAATCAACGTTTAGAGGAGATAGACTGGTTGAAATTGTTTAAAAGACGAGGAATATAATGATAATAGTGACAGATCGATATTTCACTGCTCTCAGACGACAAAGTATTCCGTCAAGCGAGAGAATATCAGAGGGAGAATTTCTTGATTCAGTTTCAATTTACGACGAGGTGAGAAATTTGGTTTTTGTGTGAAGTATCTACGGAAATATTGTAGATGATTTCTACTCCCATTTCTAATTATTTTGTTGTTCAGAGTTATGAAAGATGATATTGAATTGCTGGTTCAACAAATGCTTGGAGAGGATGGATATCCAGATGTCATCCTAATCAATTCCATGATTTGGGATCTAACGAGGTACGGTAGTCTCACTCAATCGATATCTATCCATTTCCAGATACTTCAAAGTGAGCACTGACACTGCCTATTCGGATAATGTGTATCAGAAGAGAATTGAGATTGAGTGTATGCAGAAGTATCTCGATCGGTTAGTCTCCTCTCTCCTCAATCATACTCCTCTCTTCTCTCTCTCACTACAGTACTTCAATGCTTCTTCGTCGTTTCCGTGCAATTCTTCCTCCTCATACCATGGTAATCTGGGTTTGTTTCCCCCATTGTCGTCCTTCTATTCCAAGAGGAAATGGACGAGGAGGAGGAATGCAGGTTAATTCAATCTCTTATTTACACAATCTTACTATCCGGATTCAGTTTCAACCTCTTGCCCACGAAAGAAATCATTTTATCAGGTATGTTTTTTTTAAATTCATATAAATTTAATATCTTTGGTTTTCTGCGGACTCATTTGACAAAATATTCGTTATTTTTTCCAACCTTCTATTTTCAGGAGTGTTATGGTTGATGGAAACTTCCGTGTTTCACAAGTCGTTCGAAATGCCGGTGATCAATATTATTACATAATTAAAATTTATTTGATATCAATATAAAATCAGGTTATGATGTGCTCGATATCGGTTTCTACATGCGCAATCACGCATTCTATCACTATCAGAAGTAATATGGGTTTGATTAGTGTTAGCCACTCATTAGAGACACCATTTGATTGAAAGGATATCATTGATGGTTGTTGATTGTTCCTCTTCCTCAGAGACGATGGAATGCATTGGCTGCCCGCGGGAGTGAGATTAATGTCTCAATTAGTCGTTCAATTCCTGGCTAAATCATGGGGCATCGATACAAGCGGATATCTGAGCAGGTTCGTTCCTTATTCCTGGAGTAACCATAAGAGATTCGTTGCAGATTGGAAGGAGAACAAAAAAGGAAAGATGCGCTGAAAATTGCAGCAAAGCAGTTAACAGATTACAATTTGTAAGTTTTTTTAAATAATTATATTTTACTCTGTGCAATCATGTTTAGTGAACAATAACTACTCATAAAGATTATAGTAGTTTCCTGTAAAATACATAGCTTCACCTTTTTAAACCAAAACTAACGAGAATTTTTTGCGCCTCGTTTTCAGAAGGACAAGATATGAGTTATTCTACCGCTGGTTTTGCGGCTTTGTTTTATCTGTTATAATAAAATGTGCAATTCGTGACATTGTCCTTCATTTCAGTTACACGAAAGAAGTTCCGAAGATTCACAACGAAATTGCAGCTAACACCTTCAATAAATTGAACATACATTAAGTTTTTACAATAATTTTCTTTTAAAATGCTGTATTCTTTATGATTTATCTCTTTAATTCATTATTTCAGTCAGAGATCTGCGGTTGAAGAATTATCCCAGTATGGTCGAACTCTTTCGCCATTTGTTCAACCAGTTCGCAGATGCTTGAAAAGAGTCCCTCAAGATCGTTTCAATCCAAATCCAAGGTTTATTTCAAAATAAGCCAATGCAGCTTGTTGACTACTCAGATATTTGTGACTGTGAATTATGTTTTTTAAATGATATGACCTAACAAATTTGAGGCAATCGGTCGTGGCACAAATTCGAATGGCTCCTCGTATCGATAGAGAAATGGCACATGAAGTCGATGATTTGGTATCTTATTCTTCTATTGAAATGATATTGACTTTGCTCTCTAGTCGACGAAACTTCTGGCTATGACGAATACTGTGAAGAATATGATTCGTGAAGATTCAAGGAGGAAATACTGATGAAGAATTACAGTCAATGCAATCTCAGTTTGACATGCATCATTAACCAAATGATATTTTCCAAATGTTTTACTACTATGCAGCAATCAATAATAATTCCATTGTAATACGAAAACGATCTGATAATAATTTGTTTCTCCAGTGTTTTTTTTTATATATGCACGGAAAATTCCTTGTGCGGTTAATGGATTGATTTGGGTAGACTCGGAACTTTATCGAATAAAACGGTGAGTTCTTCTCATCATTATTGAAATCTACGTCTGTGCGTCTTTAATCTTCCTGAAAAAATGAATGTTAGTAATACAAAGAAGTAGATGGGACAACCTGTGTGCAACGTAGTCATTTATGAGCTGGTTGCCAATAGTGGAGAAGTGAGATTCGTATGTGCACTGAAAGAAGAAAAGAAGGGGTTTTGTCTGTGAGAAGGAGTAACAAACGAGAAGGAATTCAATGAGTAGTAAGTAGATGTTGGAGTATTGTTCAACGGTCTGCACCGATGAAGCACGTTGACCACGTAATTCGAGAAGCATACCAGGCAACTGAAATAGAGTACTGTACGAGGGAGAGGATACGGTATCTCACATTGACTTTCATCGCCTTACGCAACTTGGCCACCATTGACGAGAGCAAGATGAAGGTACCGGTCCTGAAGAGAATGATTGATTACGGTATCCATTGTGTCTAATAGATAGTATCGACCTTCCAATGCCGGCAGAGCAGTGAACGACGATAGTGCCTTTCTGGAATGGATTACGGTATCGATAAATGGATATCGATTGATCAACCTGTTCTGCTTCCATAGCCTTGAAGATGGAGATGGCGATTCGTCTCTCTCGCACACTCGTTCCACTATCAGGCCATTCACTCGTCTGATAATCGATTGATGATTACAGTACTCCTATCTACCGTATACCTGGATGATCTTGATCGTGATGGGACTGGGCGTATCCTCAGGCAGAACCTCGATCATCATGCAGATGTATCCAGAGGTCTTGGCACCATCTTCGTCCTAAGAAGAAGGAGTACGGTATCCATCCATCCATCGATTGGCTCCTTACTGTAATCACTTGCTTATTCGTGATAGTCATGCATCCATAAACGGCAGTTTCTCCTTGCTTGAGAGGAAAATACGATTCACCCTGTGCATTATCAATTGGATTGATGCATTCGATTATCGTATACCTTCTTTCCACTGATGACTTCCATCTCCTGGAGACAGATGACCATTGGGGGATTGACCTGCAGAGATACAATAGACTCCGTCCCTTTGTGACTCGTCCCACATCATAGACAAGTCTCCAGAAGTCTTCGATGGTTGATTCCATGGGAGCTTGAGTGGCCACGAAATCACGATCCGTATCCGGCATTCGAACCTTGTTCGCGTGAATGTAATCAGCTAAATTCATTCATTATCGTTATCGATTTGAAGAGGTTACGGTAGTTGAGATATTTGATTGTAGTACTGACACATGGGCGGGACTCCAGTGAAGAGTGCATAACGACTGGCATCGAGACAAACAACGTCCTGAACGGAAGAGAATTGGTTACGGTAGGAAGAGATTATCGACCATGAATCGATTCTTGATTGGATTCTTCGAGAAGTTTGTGTACGTGAAGATCTCTCGCTAAATTAGTAAGAGTACGGTAGATGTACCGTATACTTTCTGTACCTGGATTAGCGATCTAACAGAAGTGAATTCCTGTTCAACTCCATTCCATCCCATCTTCTCTCAAATAGCATAATTGATCTTTGGTCTTTCTCTCTAATTCATACGGATATGTTTGAGTACAGTCATCGATGCTGCTTCCATCGGAGTTTCCTTCGATGGTTTTCGATTGCGAGACTTCCGTGCGGGAATAACCTCAAAGATCAATGATCAAAGTGGGCGGAGTTTCGTCTTCAACCTTGGCCGTATTCGTACACTCTTTATCCGTCCTCTTATTCGTTTTATTCGTGTTCCGTTTCGTGCTTTCCTCTACAAAATGGGCGCGGTTTAGAGGGGGCGGAGTCAATGGAAGGGGGCGGAGTCTCACTCGAGTTCTGAGTGGTCGTTCCAGTATGCTGCGTCGGATTATCCGTCTCTTCGTCAGCAGAATTCTGCATCGTTTGGGTTGCATTCGTTCGAGTGTGCTGAAATCGATCGATTGTCGATCTACCGTAGTCGATGGAGTACCGTATTCCTACCGTACTCACAGAGGTGGATTGATGAACAGGATGAGGTGCACCCGCACTCCCCATCTTTCTCTTCGTCTTGCTATGATGCTCAACCATTCCGAATGAAGGACAACGATAGAAATGGATGGAAAATGGAGAGATGAGACTCTCACCCACCTCAATTCTAGTATTCAAATGGTTTCTTTTGCACATGTACTTTACGCAATTATGAGATATTCCAATTTATTATCTTTTTGTAATACAAAGATGAGTGAATCGAATGAAATCCACTATTGAGCTGTGTGTACATTGCATGGAAAACTCGTGGGAATCTGATATAACAAAAGAAATGAAAGTGATGGTCTACACTGAATACAATACACACGTATAACTAGAAACCAAGATGGAGAGGGGATAACCATAAGAGGGAGAAGAAGAATAGTGCCATGGATGAGGAGTGATGTGTTTGCATCTAACAAGCGACCAATCGGATGAAATCAAGGCAAAACTTATCAGTGCTAATCAAAGTATTTAACCCGTGAGCAAAGGAAGGAAATTATGCATAATACTCAGAATCGAATTGAAATCTACAAAGTGGCTGGCAACACGAAGCTCAGTGAGGGAAAGAGTGCAAGGGGCAAGGGAGTGAGGTATCTAGAGGCAAGGGGAAGGATCAAACTACAAAGATCAGAGATCATCCGTGCTCTTGCTCTTTGTAGTCTTCTTCGGCCGCATTCGGCTTATCGGCTACGTATTCATCTGCAAAGAGCAAAGATGAGATAAGACACCTCATAGGTCTCCCTCACAATAATCAGTAATTGTCTCACCATTATCATCTCTATCTTGAGGATGTCTATCTTCTTCTTCCCTTCCTCCCTCTCTTCCTCTTCTTTTCTCTTCTAATCTTCTCACTAATTCTCTTCCTGGAATCATCGCAGGAGGAGCGAATACATCACCATCTCGGGCGAATTCAAGACTGAAATGATAAGAGATTAAATATTACGAGATTAGAATAAAGACCCCCAATGATAACTTGATCAACATAATAGGCGAAAAGAGAGAAAAAGATCAAAGATCAATCTTACTTGGCATCCTTATCGTGTACTCTCTCGAAGTGAGCAGTCTGATTGGCAGAGTATCCGGGCTTGGGAACGGCCTGCAATCGAAGAGGTTCAAATTCAATCAACATGAGCAAGAACGATCTCGGCCCACTCTCCTCCCCTCATTCAAATCTACTCCCATCCTACAAAAGTCACGAACTTTGAGAGTGTGAGAACTCTCTCTAGATGACATTCACCAATCCCGATCAGGGCTCAGAATGAAGCATGTAGAGAATGAGAGAGAGAAGATCGGATGGAGAAGGTAGGAGGAGGAGGGGAGGAAGGGGGAAAAGAGAATGACTAACATGTCTCATCTTCCCCTTCCATCTACATTCCAACTCCCTCTCTGTGTCGTCCTTCTATTGTTCTATACTACCGTACTCCTTTTGTCACTTCACCATCAAGTCTTCACTCCTACCGTATTCTCATTCTTCCCTTCAAGACCCTTCAATGATGTCATCTCAGAATTCATCGGGTGATCTCACCTCTTTGACCTTTGGATCAATGTGAGTTTATCAATATCTTCCCTCCCTCGTTCCTTTCTCTGTTATTGGATAGCTCTCTCTCGGGCATGTTTTCCCGACCTTTCAATCGTTTGTAAACTCGGGTTTGTTTCCAAATAATTCGCCGTCTGAGCGGAAGCCAACAGAGGCAAAATAGAAAATGTTGATAGAGAGAGAAATGGAAAGGTTGAATTGGAATGTCATTTCGAGATGTTTCCTTCACTTTACCAATGTAGATTAATGTCTATTGATCACCTACTCCTTCTCAGGCTCACATCATCCGTAGCCAATCCAAATCTCGGACATGGATCAATTAACGCTCCTCTCCACGAGAAACCACCGTACTCCTATGTAGCACTGATAGCACAGGCAATTATGGTAAGCACCGAGAGTACCGTATCTAGTCCAGTAAAATCAACGTAGTATTCGGAAAAAAACATTGTTGGACTATTTGAACCACGATTCCCCACCACAATTCGCACAAAGTGGGTCACTTATTTGCAGGATGCTCCTGACAAAAGACTGACTTTATCACAGATCTATCAAGTAAGCCAATATATCAATCAATATTCCTCATTTCTGACCTACTCTATCATGTTTCCTTCTCTCTCTCTCTCTCTCTCTCTCTCTCTTCCGTTCTCGGTGTCTCATCTCTATCTACGCACTACCTATGAATCATCACATGTTTCATCCATTCTCCCTTTTTCTTACTATGCCTCTTTCCGTTTAACATACCGTAACCAATGGAGAGGGATATAATATTGTGCCCCTTTCAGTATATCGATGCCCACTATCCCTATTATCGCGAGGCCGATCCAAAGAGAAGGCAAGGATGGCAGAACTCAATCAGACATAATCTCTCACTCAATGATTGCTTCGTCAAAAAGGTCTCACTTGAAGATAGAACAATGTTGTGTATCCTACTGTAACTATTCAGGCTCGCGATGGATTGACTTGTGCTCATGATCGGAAGGGAAACTACTGGACACTCGCTCCTGGTAGCGAGAATATGTTCGAGCATGGAAATTACAAGAGACGGTAAGCAGGCTACCGTATCACACTTAGAACACGACAACACAACAAGAGACACTCCAACAAGAGAACCCTACTAGCTACCGTATCTATCCAGCTCCTAATTCCAGTCGGAATCGTCGTCCAACCCATGCACCCACGTCAGTAGTCACTTCCATCGAGGACTTCTCTCTACTCTCTCACGCGCTCTATCAACACTGGGTCAATAATCCCGTATGTCTCAGTATTGATTATGCCAATCGTTAATCATTATCCCAGGCGGGTCCCTTTCCTTCCATCTCTTCATCCAATCTCGATAATTCTTCCAATTTCATGCCCACTCAATCGATGCCTGGTGAGATATGACTAGTTCATTCCAATAATAATCCCCCATTCAGCTTTTGTATTCATGCCTCCCGATATCAAACCCTCATCTTCTTCCAATTCTTTACTTTCTATGAACGAGACTAATGGAAATAGTTCTGCACAAAATGATTCTAATCAGCTGCAGGTAAGCATTTACATCAATATATTTTCTACTTGCCTTCAAAATAGGGTTTTGAATGTTTCTGCTCAAAAAGCAGTAACATTCTTTGATGCAATTGAAAAAAAAATCAAAAAGAATTCTCGACTAAATTGTCAATTCCATGTCTGCCCATTGTAGCCACCCCGTCATGACTATTCGACTTCATCATCCTCTGATCTCCAATGGACTCCTACCACATATTCCTTCCCTGTCTTCAACCCTCCTCTACAAGTCCCTGCTACCTATGCAACGGATACAAATAATCAACGTGAGATCTCTGACACTTACGTTTTTGGCACATCCTTTTCGTATTCCCTCTTATTCACATTCACCACCACAGACGTAGCCTGCACCACAAAAACAAAGAAGTTCCATATTTCACTCTGCTTCCATGAACATCAACGCCATTATTTGGTGAAAGTGATTGGATATAGATCATAGCTCTCAGATGTGTATGCTCCAATCTCCTCTTCCTCTTCATCCACTCATCAATCTTGTTCTGTCTCTGCTTCCACTCCTCATTCCAACTATGACCTTCCTAATGAGGGTAAGTCAAATCAATCAGAATATCACTTACAATTCAGGTTCTCCCTCATCCAATCACAATGATCACCATCAGCAATCTCAACAACAGCAACTGATGCTACCCTATTGAAGAAGAAAAACATTAATTCCCCCAACTAGTGACGAGTATTCTAGACCGCTTCCATTTATTGTTTCATCATTTTCATGGGATTACCTTTGCTCATCGTGGATTCATTGATTGACCATAATCGGTGCATTGATTTTTATATGGCTTTGTTTTCTAAATAAATAAATAAAAACTGTACCCCAACATGGGCGACGAGTTGCTGTTTGCATCCCTCCACTCGAATCTGAAGAGATCAAAGATCAATTCAGAATTATTCGTTTTCAATTATTCCCCGTCCAAAGATGAAAGATCAAATTGATGTGGCGTTAGTTTTTCGGAAAAAGACTTGGAAAAAGAGAAAAAAGTGTTAGTTATTTCCGAACTTTTTTTTGGAAAAATGTTCAAATTTGAATTCCCGCATTTTTCGTTTTTGCACAATATCTCAATTTCCCGCGACCCAGTCTTCACAAAAAATTAAATTTAGATTACTTATTGGGTAATCTATCTGCTGCCAAATTTTTGAGTCGATTGATTCATGGGGAGCCGAGATATCGCCAAAAATCGAAAAATGCGGGAATTCAAATTTGAACAATTTTCCAGAAAAAAGGTTGGAAAAACTAGGGACGGCAACGCGAATTTTTGAGTACGAAATATTGGACTACACCCTCCGACGTTTTTCTTTCGAATCTACCGTAATCTTCTTTCAAATTTCATGCCTATTTTTATTTTGTCATTTAAAAATAAATATCACTTATTTTGTTCTATTTTAATTAGTGTAATTGATAAAGGATAATAAAAAGTGCATATTAAAAATGACAGGATATTTAAAGAGGCAAACAGGAAGTGGTACGATGCCGTGCAAAAAATGAAGTGTTTTCAAAACTAATATTTGTTTCATATTTCTATTGGTATTTATAGATTCAGATGCACAAAAAATGATTATGAAAACAGAAAAGAGGATAACACTAAAATTTAAGAGAATGAGGTCGGCAAAGTTCGGCAAATTAACGTTGTGATTATGCATTTTATGGAATTTCTCAAAATCTGCCTAGAGATTATTTATTATTTTTTTAATGATAGTTTTAGGATGACGGTTCGTAAATATTGTGAAAATATTGAAAATAATCTCTAGGCAGATTTTGAGTAAATGAATTTCGAAAATAAGTAACGTTCATGACACATCGCGAATACAGTAGTTAAGCCCTTGAGCTATGAACTTTAGCTTTGAGTACCTTTATCGATCGTCTGGAGGACATTTTCTGCCATGCCCTTCGACAAAAATGCGTCAATTGACGCGGGGAGAAGTAGGATCAAGGATTTGATCAAGGAGGATCAAGGACATTAAAATACTTAATAAAAATCAGTTCACGATTCCCACTCAGTTTGCGATAGATCTGTAATAAACATGACACGCGATGCGCTCCGCTTGAACTCAAATCGTCGGGTTTCGTGCCTCCTTATTTTGCTGTTTTTCTCTTTATTTTTGACTTTTTTTGAAAAACTAAATTGAAAACATGAAATGGGGTAAGGTAAGCTTCCGTTTGCACATAAACTTGTGAATTGTTTTGAGCATCTGTAAACATCGTTGCCGTCCCTAGGAAAAACGTCGGATAAAACTAACACCCTTTTTCCTTTTTCCACACGTTTTTCTTGAAAACTAACAGGGCATGAGTATCTCACCTTCAACTTCTCTTTCTCCTTCTTCTCTGCCTCTAATTGGACTCGAATCTCATTGAGTAATTTCTAAAGAGTCCTTATTATATTATCAGAAATAATTTGTATTCTTTAATCCAACCTCCAACTCTGCCGTCCTTCGCTGCAATTCGTCAACTCGCTCTGCAAAAACAAATATAAATAAATTATTGAGATATCAATGAAACGGATGGCCATTCAGACTCAATTATAGATGAATTTGTTGACTGATTTTTCTTCATATCAATATTATCTGTACATACGCAATTCTCTTCCAATCGGTGCAGGTACTTGTCTTCCCTCTCTTCCAGCTCGTGCCTCTTCCTCTCCCTTTCCATCTACCGTATTCCCCGAATGGACTACCGTATTCGTTCCTGTCTGCTCACACGCTGTCAGACGTTCCTGCACATCAATATTATTGATTTCTCTACAGATCCGTATTTCTTTGTGAATTCCCAGTCTCGTTCTTCACTCACTTTGACAGAGAGATGGTTCAGCTCGCACCGTCGCAGATTCTCCTTCAGACCTTCAATCCATATGATACATCTATCATAATCAATCAATATCTACCGTACCATCAGCATTTTTCTTGCTATCGTTGACAGTCCGTCGATACAATTCGTCTATCTTCATCTTGTGTTGATGAACAACTGAAATTCCATTCTACTGTTTACATCCTCCTTCCTAATTCCTCCTCAACAAACCTTTCAACTTTGCCACAACACTCTCTCCATTCTGTTCGCAAGTGTTCACACTTTTCTTCAGAAATTCGATTGCGCGTTTCGTTTCGCTATTCTGATGAGCGTAGAGGAAAACGAGGAAGAGAAGTAATGCTGAAAAAAAAGAATAATCATTGACCGTGTTCATAGACAGGATTATCCATACCATTACTTTCTATATTGTATTGAAAAGAACGGGAACACATTTAATTGCAATATTTTCTTCTTCTCAATTTAATCAATAACCGTACCTGCCCATGCGGCCTTCCATCGGAGATTGGAAGTAGGCCTCATCGATCTACCGTACTCTTCAAACTATCGATCGACCGATTGAAGTCATGCGATCTACCATCTGAAATTGAGAAACGTCAGTGATAAATGTAGTCTACCGAGAGGTGATACAGCTAGAACCATGACAACAATATCTTATATTCCAGTATGGGAAAAGAGGGTAGAGAATAATATGCAGTCATTTGCCGAAAAGGGACGATTGTATAGAGAACGAAAAATATTGTGAGAATGATTTAAAAAGATGGTAATGGAGCCGGGGTTATCGGACAACGAAAGAAGGAGTCAGTGGAAATGCAGTTTCAAAACGACATTGTCCGGTTGCGACTAGTACATAATATGGAGGAAGGTAGGAAGGCATGGTTTCCATTTACAGGAAATGGAGAGAGAGAGAGAGAGAGAGGGTGGAAGAGAGAAGAGGGGGAATGAAGAGAAGGAGTGGAAAGGAAGAAGATAATCCGAACGAGAGAATACAAGTACCCATTATCCAGCTCAGTCTCATTCCCATCATCGACGACTCATTATTCTCATGAGTTTGTATGGAAAGACCGAAGGGGAACGATCTGAGACGAATAAGTAGGAGAGTAAACTGAGAGTCGAACAACTTCTATTCATACTGCTATGAATACTGAAGATTCTCTAGATTCCATCAAAAGTTGGCGTGACGAATTCCATCGTGGATGCAACTGTACAAACTAAGAGGACAATGAAGGGGATAGTACAGAATCAATGAGATTCCTTTAGTGCTCTCACTCGAATGACGGAAATGAATTCCTCCTTTAGACACTCAGGAATCTCTTCTCTTTCCAGAAAGGGAAGAAGACCGCATACACTTCGACTAAGCCAGTAAACGAATGAGGAGTGAGAGAAGGAAGAGAGAACAGTGACTGGACCATGGTTAGAGAGAATGATAGACGATGGAAGATGAGGAGAGACAAGAAAGATGAGAGGTAGTTAGGAAAATTGAGAGAGTTGAAGACGGTCACAACACGTGAATTATGAATTGTGTGAATTGTGAGAGCAAGGATGCGACTGGAGGAAAGGAAGAAGGCAATCCATCAAACTCGCACAAATAACAGCCTCAGAATACTCTGCAATGTGGCAACACATCGACATGTGACAACGAAATAACATCTTGCTGAATCGATGACCTATTCATCTTCCATTCTTTCTTCTCCTCGAGGAATATTGCCTCTCTTCGTCCATTTTTATCCTCCTCGTGCACTACATAAAATTGAATCAACGTGGATTGGAGAATGGCGAAGAAGAAGGAGACAGACAGAGAAGGGAAACCGAGATTGGCCTAAAGCACTTTGATGGAAAAAAAAGAGAGCGGTGTTTGAATGAAAGAAAGGTCATTCGGGCCTTTGGCTATACAGATTGAGAATGGAGAGGGATACGGGAATGCTCGAAAAGAGGATTTCCCGTAGAACTAACAAATGGTCGATCCCGCACAGCATAGAACGATTCAACAATCACCATCTGTTCTACAGCGGTAAATATATTACTATGTCCCTATGCTGAAGTGTAGTAAGAATGAAATAGGAGAAGGAAAGGGAAGAAGAACGGCATTGAGAACAGGTGACACCCTCTGAATGCATCCATCACTGTGCCATATGAATGTGATACTATCGACTAGTATAAGCGATTTCTTCCTTTTTAATTGCTGACGCGCAGAGAACTTCTCTAAATATATCTCACTGATATCGCATTAATCACTGATCGAATACCGTGTTTAAAAATGGCTCACACGATCACCATCAATGACATAGAAGTCATCAGCTCAAAATAAATCAAAGAAAGTGTCGACAGGAGAAACCCCATAAAATTCGCATAACTATTTTGTGAATGAGTATGAAAAATACTCGACAAGAGGAATAAGATCTGACCCACTGAACTGTAATTTGTGATTCGTATTTTTTTGATGTGCATGTCTCGCCAAGTGCGCCCGCGCTGTTGAAGATTGGCGAGGATGAGGGAGCGTCGCGTGACTGACCGATGCGTCGCGGTTATGAGAGAGTGTGAGAGGCGAAGAGAGGGATGAGAGACAGACAGTGATGAGATAGTGTGTATCGTAT
Source organism: Pristionchus pacificus (assembly GCA_000180635.4). Classification (NCBI taxonomy): domain Eukaryota; kingdom Metazoa; phylum Nematoda; class Chromadorea; order Rhabditida; family Neodiplogasteridae; genus Pristionchus; species Pristionchus pacificus. The sequence goes on from CM026576.1 coordinate 13,182,401, forward strand.
GAGAGTACTCGTCAAAGCGTGAATATGGGGGCTCGAGTAGCAATCAGGGCGACAAATGATCATTTAAATTATCCGAAATGGTCCAAGTAGATCTAGACAGTCTATCTAGATAGTCCATTCGAGATTCCAACTTGTTAGGGTACAACTACATCCAAAAGCAGAGACTAAAGTATATAGATATATGTTATCCTGTCTAACCTCATTGTTGTTGCATTAATTCTTGATTTATCTAACTCAAGTTCATCTCATTCATCATCAATCCACTATGGCGTGCTCCTTTCCAATAAAAAGTGCTATCTATATCTAACTAGACGCATTATCTCATAGAATCAGTTGAATACCTACCGCACTTTCGCGTCTTCTCAACTTGTTTCTTTTTTGTGTTGAACATTCATGCCGAGCTGCTCAAACGAACTTGTTTTCCCTTGCAGATAATGCTATTGTAAAAAGGTCCTTTGCGAACAGACTCGAGGAGTGAAGAAAGACCATCACTTCTCTACAAATTACGTTCAAATTTTTGAGGTGAGCCGAAGACGTTTGAATCATACTGACGACGTAATAACAAAGGAACAGAGTGGTGGAGGAAATAAATGGAGGATGAAGTAACATGGATAAATGTGTATTTCAGTTCCGGATCATCACTAGATCGCCATCATTCTGCCCCGGTTCGGTTCTCGCGCCGCCTCAGCCGCAACAATTATTAACGAGACCGAATTTCCGTCGTTAGGCGTTCGCGGTGAGCATTTTTCATCGGATAATTGCTGCGTTTAACGAACTGGGACTAACTAGCATAGATCTGACCGCAAAAAAGCCCAAAAATCGCCAGAAAAAAAGGAAAAAGTAACTTACATAACTGTGAATTTGTGCAGCAACGCCGCCGGGTGGGTTCTCGCCGCTACCAACGTCGAGCGCACACTCGCCAGTGCCCTTTGGTCTACCTCACCATCGAACGAACTATGGTCAGCCTAAAATTTAAGATAATTTACGCGAAACAAAATACAACGAAAAGCTTTCACAACTTGAGCAAACGAAATTCTAAACTAAAAAAACCTGTGTGATTATTCGATAAACTGACCTACAGTACACGAACAAAATCCCGGTAGGAAAAAGATTTGAATGTTTCCCTGACAAGGTTACTTAATCGCGCCCAAATTTTTCGACTTGATCTATATTTTCCAATCATTTTGCGCTTAAATCGTCGATTAATTCGCAATAAACGAAGCACAAGCGTGGTACGTTGCTCAATTCATCTTATAATTAGACTTATTAAATGTCATACGCTTGTTGAGTATGGCTTCAGTGTGAAATCGACTTCTTTTACAGCGACTCTTATGCGAGGTGTGGATGTCGGTATGACCAACAATGCCGAATTCCACATTCAAAACGAGGATTTTCCTGCGTTGCCTGGAACAGAGAGCTCGCAAGATGTCTCCATATTGGTACGTTCATTTTCGGTTATTTGAATTGGTCCTTTCTCAGTTATGTAAATCGTTTCCCTTTGTCCCACACGTTCATTCATTAGACCTTTCTTATCCCATTCGAGTGGTCTTCTATTTTGCTCCGTAATTACACCGTCAGTTCACTGTTTATGAAGCAATGGTTGGTTCTTTAATCTCCCGCCCTTTTCCACGATGCTTTTCCTAGTGATAACTTCGATAACGACTGTGCTTGGGCGACCCATTACGGAGAATTGTACATCCAACTTTATTTTTCCCCTTTTCTTTGTTTTCCACGTATCGCCAGGTTATACAAAAATATCGTTTGTAGTCGCTACTATATTTCCTTCAAAAATATCTCCTACCAATGCCCTAAAAAGTATGGTGTAAGAGACAACTCCTTACATAATTAGGTAAGAGACAACTCCCTACATAATTAGCCTCTCTCTCTCTCTCTCTTCTTCTCTTTCCTTCAATTGCGTATGCTCTTCTAACACCACTCCAGAAAGATCAATTGGCGTATGTTTACCATACACAGCTGCGAGTAACTCGTAAACCTCATACATTTCGTCAGTTTTCTCCCCCTCTCACCATAGTGTCTCTATTTTTCATTTGAGAGACTGGGAGAAGAGAGTGAAGAGGGGATGGGCGAACAAACTACTACCTGTGCACTGTCTGTTCGCTTTTCTATCGTGTCCTCTATATTCCCATTGTCTCTCTCACTCCTCCCGCCTCTCTCATTCACCTCTTCCCGCTCATTGTATGCATACTTATCGATTTGTCATAGAGATAGGCAGCAAGTCGCGATAGACCGTTCAAATGATTCACTCACAACCACATTTTTCCCTTTTCCCGATCCGAGAGTGCCGGCGTGTCTCTTCCATGTTATCGGGTTCTGCTTTTCCCTAATTCACCACACCATTTGCAACCTTTCCTGATTTGTCATCCTGTTGATTCCAGCATCCAGGTGTTTCTCTTTTGTGTTATTGATTGTAATCGGCACGATTTCACCTGTTGATAAGAAACATTTTCAATGTGGATGTAGTCTAAAAGGTAGTGGGGGTTTTATCTAGTCACAGCTCACTCAACAATTCTCCGTAGGCGTTATCTTTCATTTTGTCCCCTCTTGAATTGTTTCTCTCTCGCTCCTTCAATATCTCATTCTCTCCTCTTTTTCATGTGTTCTCATTCCTCCCTTTCCTTCTTCTGCAGCCAATGCTCCCTCTTCTACACAGCCAAAGGGTCTCCCGACTCCCTTCCCTTTCCCCTCTCACCCCCTCACCCCCTCCCCCATTCCTTCTTCTCTTCTCTCCTAGTTGTCGTTTTTCTCCTTCTATACTCCCCTAGAAGTAGTCAAGAATGTTATACTATGCTTGCATTCTTTTTATGATTCTAGAATTTCATATTGGACTTGAATTTGCATAAATTTAAACCTAATTAGCGTTAACATACTTATTGAGTCGTTGAATAGGTTGAAATAGCGATGTGTGTGAGTTGAGTATGATGAATGAATGAATTGGTTACAGAATTGTGGTGTGGTGGACGGTGGAGGAATTGTACCCGGAGAAGGAGTGGCAGCTGCCATGTCGGTACGATACAACCAACACTTTATTCATTCTTTAAATTGTTTCCATTGACGACTGTCTGCCCTTTTTTGTTGTGGGAAGGAGTCGAATCAGGGTAGTTTATAGTTTAGATTAGACAGGTGAAGGGAAATGACTCGTTGACTAGTTCAGTCTCCTCTCTCATTCCCCTACCATTAGTCCCTCTATCTATAATGTCTGAGTCTGACAGTGATCATGCCTTATCGAGTGGATACACTGATGACACCTACTCTACTTTCTACTGTACCAACTCAGATAATTTATCCGATTCTTCGTTTGATTTTGACGAGGTAGTCAAGCAGTGCAATGGAAACTGTTCACATTTTTCGTGGGTCATACTGCCGTTATTGGATTTTTAATTGGTGTTATAAAGATAGGAAAAAGAGAGCCCATTTTCGACGTTCTCGGATTCTAGAGGGAAAATATGTAGGTTAAATCAAATTGCAACAAGAATGGATAATGTGCGTATGACGTCATCTTCAATATCTTTCTCATTTAGGGCGAAGTGCCGGATCGGCCGACAGACCTGCATGCTGCAGCTGCTGCAGCTGTCGCAGGAGGAGGAGGAATGACCCATGGAGATCCCAATGCAGGAATTATCACCCACATATCGGGTATGTTGAGTATTGCTTCTTGTGGTGTGCGTGGTTTAGAGAGGGATGAGTAAGAGGGGGACTTTTCGATGCGTCACATTGTTCCTCTTGTTGAGTAATCATGGATGACCTGTTTGGTTCGCATCCTTTCCTCTCATGGACAACATAGGAAAATGTGCTTGAATGCGCGGCTTTATGTGTCACATATTTGGAGCAAACTTTTTGAAAATATATTATATGGCGATTTTTGAATATCTAGTAATTCTCATTTAAACACTCATATCTCTAGTATGAAACTCCCCCTCCCCTGACTGTATCATTAAATGGAGTTATAGAGATAGGAAAGTGAGAGGTTATTCTCAGCTCTCTCGGATTCTAGAGGGAGGGAATGTGTAGGTTGAATTAGATTGCAACGTCTCGTTTATTCGATTGAGAGGGATAGCGCTTCGAACACTTACTTGGACTCATTGTAGAGGAGGGGATGGAACTGCTTAAAACACACGTAATTGTAGTAAATGGTTCATTTCTCGTTTGCAGTCAATTGTGTCTCAGGAGTGTGTGCCAATATCCCTCCCTCGATGCTCGCTGATCAATTCGGAATGGCTGGTCTATTGACCTACTTGAGACAGGCTGAGAATCCATCCATCGTCAGTCTCGCATTGGGAACGGATCTAACCACTCTCGGATTGAATCTCAATCTAAACGAGTGAGTTGAAAAGGATTAGGAATGAATGGGTCGAGAGTACGAACAGTAATGAATGCATACATTATTTCAGTAGCAGGCGCCATTTGTACACGACATTCGGAGGTCCATGGGCCGATGCTCCATGCAGAACGCAAGATCTCGATGCTAAGGTGAGAAAGGAAGATGAGACAACAAATAACATCAACATAATTGTGACCGGAATGTGATTTAAATGCATGACAATGAGTGATAATGCAATAATAAGTCAGACATAAATGTAACTAAATAATTGTATCACAGGTGCCAGAGGAGTATCTCACCAATTCGACCATCAGGGAGAAACTGCCCAATATCAAGCTCAACAAGCTCAGCGAGGTTCGTCCATTTTCTCTATTTTTTTCATCCAGGCCTCTCATGAAAATACTAAATTAAAATTTATATACCAAATACTAAAATTTGATGAATAGAGACATAGCTGAGCCCCGATTTCTCTGGGGAACTTCGAGGTGACGGTGACCCGTTCAAATAGGAAGAAATTTCGAAATTTTGAGTTGAAACCCGTTGATTTTGAGGAAAAATAGGCGAAAATTGGTCCAAAAAGGGAGGTGACCCGTTCTTCTGAAGCCGTTTTTGATCCCCGAGACCTGTTCAATTCGTACAGAAAATTTCGAAGGAGCACCCTGGTTGTATTATAGAGAATATAATAGTATAATTTTGAGGATGTTCTCTTCTTCTTGTTCTACAATTGTCCCGGAGAGGTCTATCAAATGGCGGCCGCCAGTGAATTGTACGCATTTATTCTTATTTTTATATCAACGTCAATATAATATTCTTTTTTTTAAATTAAAAAAAAACAATAATTGTTGAGGTACGGTAGAGATTGGCGATTCCACAAGCAGGAGGGAGTGTGGTTGACACGGTCTCAGTACGGAGGAGTCAAGGTACTACTGTAGTAATGAATTGAATGGCCTGTGATGTAGATATCATAGCTAGTTGTTGTGAATGTCTTGGTCTGGCTTTTGCATGTCACTCGGGGGTTTACTGACTCGGTTAGCTACTCTGGTCTTCTAGGAGCAAACATCTACGTTTGAGCGTGGCAGCTACATGGTCTTCGATCCTCTTCAATGGCGAAAGGTACGCAATTGGATGGAATGAGATGATTATGGATGGAGAGAAGATGAGAAGATATTGAGAACTCATTGAGAATCGTTCACAATAGAGAGAGAGAGAGAGAGAAGAGAGACTGAAGAAGGAGAAAGCGGTGATGGATTGTCATTGTAGATTCCGAAGGATATGCGATTGGAGTATCGTGAACTGGAAGAGAGGCCGAAACTGCCGGCTGCAGTGGGACAGGCTGCTGGAGGAACACCTGCTGCTGCTGCAGCTGCTGCATTGACTGGATCCATGCCTGGTTAGTTGTGGGGAGTGATAGGAGTTTGAATACTGGGTGTTTCCAACCTGTATTTCGTAATTTCAAATTGCCCAATATAGTCATTCCCACCCGCTCCGGTGACGTGATGTACTGAAACCAACCTATGTTCGCGTGATTAACTGAATATTTGCATAAGTCTACCCTTTTTTTGGAACTCTTTCGTAGTCTACGTTTTCGGCAACTGATGAAGGGCTGAAATGGATGTGATTAATTTCTTTCTTATTCATCCGCAAATATTTGTTCATTTTCAGGCCCTACATCATCAGGATCAACACCTAATTCTAATGGAACCGGACATGTTCCCCCTCCTTCCGTTCCCGCTTAAGAGAAGAGATGAAGTATTGTGAGTAGATCAACCAAATGATGATGTCATCCCATCCCTTCTTTGAGATTGAACGATCGATAATGTTGATAGTGAGAATTACCCTTGGCATGTACCGTAGTCCTTCCCCCTCTTTTTGTTAAATAATCCCCCCTCCCCATCCCCTCATTTATCGATATGAGATACGAAGTTTAACGCCTGAATGATCTTGAAGCGGGCGAGATTCTCAACACGAAAAGTATCTTATTCATTCGAGTATTCATTAGATTCCTCGATATTTTTCGTGATGGGATTCTCACTTGCGTTCTTCCCAGTCTGGTATCGTTTCTGAGCCGTGTTTCTGTTAATTGTCTTCCCCATTTTGGTCTTTGATTTATCGTCTCCTAAGCTCTCTCTTGTCTAGGCGGGTATTCAATTCTACCACATCCCCTTCCCCTCCCCTTTTTAACGTTGAATAATATGAGAGATGTGTACTATTATGGAAGTATTGCTCGTCTCTTTTCCTGTTGTCTTCTTCTTGCGATATCTTGTAATGTATGAGATATTATTGATGATTCTAACTAGTCCATCCATCACATTCACACACTATAGTATGCACATGCAATGGAAGGTCGTGACTCTCACTTCCTTATCATCGACACTCCAACGGGGTCAATCACTTCTCTCCCGATGTATCGTATTGTTCTGGGTAGATCACTTCTCTCTCTCTCTCTCTATCTCTGCCCTCTCTCACTATCGCATTATCTCTCGTCTCTCTCTCTCATCAAACGGGTTGATCTCTCACATCTCTTTCTCTTCTCCGTTCTAACCTCTCTTCCCTCATGAAAAGTGCGCGGCACCATGCACATCCATCGTATCTCAACTGTGAACTGTAAGTGCTGCTTGTTGGTAATGCTCATCGTAGGCTATTCTCTGCTATAGTTTGTATGCGCGTTCATGAAAGTGGGCGTGGCCTTGCCTTTGTTCAATCAATAATTGTGCATTATATCGTACCGTATCCTTCGAAGCAGTCACTGAACGTGTATGTTGTCAAGAGGTGATTCTCAGTGTAGATACAGTCTGGTATTGTCGTCCCTCTTCCCCTTTATTACCGTATCCCTTTCTCGGTTCTCTCCCCCTCTCATACCTTCTCGTACCTTTCTCGTCTGTATAAATTTGGCAGCTCTATCGATCGAAATCATTCCACCATCGCTGATCTTTGATCTAGGGTTTGATAGGCTGCTCTCGTGTCTCTCTTCCTTTCTCATACTATCTCGTCAGTCAGATACGTCGAGAGAGTATGAGAAATGAAGAGAGCCCTGTGATGAGTCTCATTTAGGATAGCGCTCTAGTTTTCCTCGGTCCTCCCTCCTCTGTTAAATTAGGTTGGTAGATCACAGAAGATTGTGCACTAGTTCCTCTACCATTTACCATCTTCTTCTTGTTTTTGTTTCTCGCTTCAATGCGAGTAAATAAATTATATTGTGATTGATCGCAAGTGGACATACACACAATCCGTATCAGTCAGAAGAAAGCATAAAGAATAGAAAATAACGCGTAGAAGAGTCTCCTCTTCTTTATCAAAAAATTCAAATTAATCTTCAATATCACCGAATTTGATATGTACAATAATAAATACACACTAATGCTGAAAGCACGGTAAAGCTCGTATGTGTGGCCATGAAAGGCACAATGAATAACAATAAATAATCTATAATAGCCTAATCTAAGATAGAATGAGCATGACAACAAGGGAGATGGCTGCAGCTGCTGCAACGGCGATGGCAATGCAAACCAGAGTGAAGCGAATTGCATGGATCTGCAATCGATTGATAATTTACAGTACTCCCCGTGACTACCGTACCTTGACGATATTTGCATCGTTAACTCGCACTTTAGCGTCGAGAATCGTCATGATTATGAACAGAACGATGACGGATCCGAGAGGAACGAATGAGATTATCTGAGAATCGATAATTGGAGGGGTACGGTAATCGGGAACTAACCAAGTATGTGAGATGATCAGTCCAGATACTGAAGTTATTGGCGGCAATTGCAACGGCAGTTACTGGAATAATGGGTGAATTAGAAGAACTAAGAAATGTACTGGGAAAATGATACTACTGGGTGAGATTCCGGGTTTCAATTGACTCACCAGCGAGAAGGAAGGCCGTGACTCCGATCAATCGATGAATCCAATTGAAGACGGGACGACGAGGATTCTGAGGATCGCATCTGGAATAGAGGGAGATAAGATTGAAGAGTGAAGAAGAGATTAAGAGAAGGTAAGAGCGACCTACCGTAGAAGGGAGATGAAGGGTTGCATCCAAGCGAGCACACATGCGATGATTCCCACTCAAATTATTGAATGATAAGGAATAATAAATGTTTTAAGATCGTCTCAAGACTGTTTTTACGATTGAAGAGAACAAACCAGTAGAGTGAGTGGCGACCCAGGATTTGCTTCCCACTCCTCTCCATTGCCAGTTTGTCTCTATGAAGACGCAGACAAATCTACAAGTAATATTTTGAATTTAGTAATCGATTTGAATGAGCGTACCCAGCAATCAACACGAGGCAGGCCAGAATGTTGCACGTTCGATGAACCTGTAATGGAAAATTATCAACATTTTTCATGGGGAGTTGAAGAGTTCGAGATAAATATCGTACATGGAACCATAGTGCGAGTCCGAATGGTTTCTTAGTAGGCCAATGAGAACGAAGAAAACGAGCGAAGACTGCCGCTGTTGGGACACAAATCAACCATGCGATCATCATCAAGGAACCTGCAAAGAGAGATTTTTGATCCGGACTACGGCTCTGAATGTGAAGGGGTAGGGAATGAAAATGGTCCAGAATAATCTTCAAGAAAAAACGGAGCCAACAGAAAATTGTCGAGAAAGGAGCTCTGCAAGGAGAGTGACATTTTACTTACCGTGAGCCTTGAGCAATTTCGTATTCGTAGTATCTCCCGTTACATCTGTTCCCTGAAGAGAAATATCGTTGAAAAAGAGATTAGAGATAACAACTAACCTTGAAATCAGTTTTCATCGGACTATCGTATTCATCGTGATGATCGAGGCCCGAACCTGTGAAGATAATGATGAACCCTCAGCTCACACCATCATACTAACCATCCTGTGCGGTCGGTCCGTAGGCGCAAATGTGTTGGTACGTAACTCCTGTTGTGTATTTGAAGACCTGAGAGATATGATTATGGTGGGTAAACGCGATTGTCTACTCACCTTATCGTTACCGTCGATTCCAGACACATTCTGATTCCATTTACAGTAGATCATTCCGTCCGTGTATCGCCCCTCGTCACCAGAAATGATTGACTTGTGGATGTTCTGCATTTTACTTCTTTATGGAAATAATGAGAATATAAACTGACAGCTTCGTCATCAAGTCGAATATTGACTGACAAGTCTCCGGGAGTGTTGTACGACAACTGGAATGGTTCATCAGATGAAGAATGAAGCTCAATCAAGTGATTACCTTTACGGAAGGAGCTGTCTCAGCTCCAATCGCAGAACACTCAGTCACTTTAGCCTCACCCTGCAAATATGGAAAAGTATTCCGGCCTTCATGAATCAAGTTCGTACCATTCCCTCCTTATCATTGAATCCAATAGCCAGATATCGATTCGTTCCAGCCTGTTGATATCCAGCCAATTCCATCGAAAGAATATCACCTAGAAAATCATTCGTAATTTATGAAATGTACTTTTTTAAAAATCGTACCGTCGAGCTTGAAGGAGTATGCCAGACCACATTTGGTGCCAAGCTGCAAAAATGATTTCGGTTAGAAATCAGAATGAAGTTGAACAGAAACTTACGACTCCCTTGCATGATTTCATGTACACACAAGTTCTTCCTCCATCACAATTGAGTCCGTCTCCAGAAACTTCTCCAGGGTCATCAGGATTCTGAAACGATTATGAATAGATTTCTCTTTTTTCCAGAGCTAGATAGTTTAAAATCTCATGACTACACAAAAATTGGATATTGAAATGAATTACCTCGAAGTCCGCGAATAGAGGACTATCAGCGTTTTCGTGTTCCAAAAGTCCAGATCCTGTAATCGCATTGATCGATCTCAGAATCGATAGTCCAACTAACCATCTTCAGCCGTCGGTCCATAGGCACAAATGTGGTGGTACTTCAATCCTGCCTTGTGCTGGAACACCTGAAAGACCATTCTTTATACGATGAAAAAATGGAAATCGGACCTTATCATTTCCAGTGAGTCCTTTCACATTCTGCTTCCAACTGCAGTAGATTATTCCATCTTCGTACTTTGTGAAGGCATTGGAGATGATTTGCGCACGGAAGTTCTGACAATGAGAACAAGGATGGTTTCAGAGAGAATATATTTTGAATGCTTACAGGTTCATCGTCAATTCGAACGTTCACGGGATCATAATTGTTGTAGGAAAGCTGAAATTGTTTGATAATTTAAATCCTCTCAAACAGATTTCAGTGTGGTACCTTGACAGTAGGAACCGTCTCATCTCCGATTGCAGAACATTCAGTGACTTTCGATCCCGCCTGAAATCAGTCTAGTTTTTATCAAATCGGTTCGTCTTTTGCTCACCATTCCAGATTGTTCGCTGAATCCAACTGCCAGATATCGTTTCGTTCCTGATTTCTGATATCCAATCAATTCCATTGAAAGAATATCGCCTGAAAGAAGGTGCAAATTACATCTAATCAAAACTATAGATAACAAATCATTTACCGTCGAGTTTGAAAGAGTAGGCAAGGGGACATTTCGCATCGAACTGCAAATGGAAGGTTGTCGTAGAGCAAAGAAAAAAAAAGGATAAACTTACGGTGTCCTTGCATTCACTCATGTACACACAAGTTCTTCCATCTCCACAGTTCAGTCCCTTTCCGGTATCTGGACCACCCTAAACCACAACTGTTTTAGTTGAATATTCGAGCTCACAAATAATTTCTACGTCTTCTTCAATGACTTTCACGTTATTCTACGAGCGTTTTCCAAAAGTGACTCACAATAAAATAGTCAGCCATAGTGTACTCAGCATCATCATGCTTCGTCAATGCGTCTACTGCAATAGAGACCGTCAGATAATTTCTCCAATTGATGCAATTTACCTGCTGTGTTTCCATAGGAGACAAGGTGCTGATATTTCACTCCTTCCTGCACTTGGAATACCTGCGTGAATACGTATTGAAGGTTATCAACGTGATGTGAATTTCTAACCTTGGGATTGTCGAATGGTCCAACATTTTGTTTCCAACTGCAGTAGATCATTCCGTTCTCATACGATACAACGGGATCAGTGATGATTTTATCACGGAAATCCTAAAATTTGAGCCAAATATGCCATTTATGTTCGATAAAATCAAACCTTTTCTCCGTCGATGCGAACGTTGGCTGTTCCTCCGTCCTTATTCCATGATAGCTGTAATGGGCACAATATTATTGAGTCATAATGATTTACTCTTTACTTTGACTGAAAGCGGTTCAGTTCCAAGTGAAGAACACTCAGTCACACGCGCATTCGACTGAAACGATTATTCTGATTTATTAGATCCCAATTCGATTGCATACCATTCTTTTCTCCTCATTGAATCCAATGGCAAGATATCTTCCGGTGTCGGAAAGTTGGTATCCAGCAAGTTCTATGCTAAGGATTTCACCTGCAATTATTGATTCATCGCTAGATATGAGATTGAGCAATTTGCACCTACCATCTAGTTTGTATGAATAGGCCAGTGGGCATCCCTTCTTCAACTGAAAATAAATCGTTAATTTGAGGATTTCGAATTAATTCGACTTCTCCATCGCAGTCGTCCATGTACACACAAGTTCTTCCTTCATCACATTTCAGAACTGACGGCTGAAAACAAAGACAACGTATGTACATATAAAAGTTGATTCGAAAACTAACCAGAAAACTTTCGTAGATTGTATACTGTGCGGTATCATGCTTATTCAATTTGGGAGCTGCAATTGAATGGAGTAGACATAACAATAAGATTGAAAATAAACTCACGATTATCATTAGTGGATCCATAAGCAACGAGATGATGGTACTTCACTCCTGCTTTCACTTGGAAGACCTGAGATGAGACTATTTTTTTACACGGCTTGCCAACTCTTAATCAGACCTTATCGTTGGTGTATGGTCCTACTTTTTGCTTCCAACTGCAGTAAATCATTCCATTTTCGTATTTCGAAATGGGGTCCGAGATAATGTCTTTACGGAAATTCTGAAGAATCAAAGTATCTATAATGAAATTAATAATGAATAACGAGCCTCTTCATCATCAATTCGAAGATTGACAGTTCCGGTGTCTCTGTTCCATGAGAGCTACAATAGGAAAGATTAGATAGATAATAATATAAATTCGCAAACCTTAACGGACGGTTTCTTCTCAGCTCCAATCGCCGAACATTCTGTCACTCGAGCGTTCGACTGCAATATTCATTTCATGATATCGCGAAAATGCAATAGCGAACCATTTTTTGTTCTTCATTAAAACCAATGGCGAGATATCGTCCAGTTCCAGCAGGTTGATATCCAGCCAATTCAATGCTAAGAATGTCCCCTTAACATTAATATTTGTGTTTTGACAAAGATCGATACACACCTTCGAGCTTGTAAGAGTAGGCTAGTGGGCATCCTTCTTTCAACTGAAAATTGAAAATTATTCTTGAACATGAGATTGAACTGACCTCTTTGTTACACGCATCCATGTACACGCATTGTCTTCCATTTGTACAATCAAGAGTTAATACTGGCTGAAAATTGAATTTTAACTTTGCTAAAACGGAAAAAAATGGACTTACACTTGCTGCGGCTAACAGAGCAGCTATCAGTTTGAGTGCAAACATGGTGAGTAAGAAAGGAGAAGAAGAAGAGGAAGAGAGACCGTTCACTCTATGGATTGAAGAGGAGATAGTTAAATGGAGAAGAGATCGATGGTTACTCTGATGAAAAGTGAAGATTACGCGAAGAGAACACGTTGAAACTCTTCAATCACACTTCTTATCTTTTCATGTTCTCAGTATAAAAAGAGGTGTGGGCAATAGAAAAGCAAGTGACGAATGAACGATGAGAGATGACAATGGAGACTGTTGACTAATTGTAACTCTCTGGCTGATGTAAGACCCCCTTTGACTCCTCCCCTACATTCTCTTCAGTCATCATCTCTACTTGATCCTCTTTCGTCTCTTCATATCACTTATTCTCTCCTTCTCTCTATCTCTTCAATCTCTCTTCATTCTTCTCTCTCAAATCATCATTGGGAGCGAGAAATCCTTCTCTGCACGTCTTCTTTTCTCTTATCGAGACTGTGACTGCATTGAAAGTTCGAAGACGAGATGAGAGATGAAGTGATGACTTCCCTTCGTCCGCCCTCCTCTCTCCCATTCTTCCCCTCTCTCTCCCTTATCAGTAATCACTGTCTCTCTAGGTGCGAATCGGCACGCTTCGATCCAAGTTCAGTGGCGATTCGGGGAGAGGAGTATTGTGATGGAAGAGATCGGGAGCAAGGGAAGGATGGACAATTGTCATACGATAATTTCAATTCATTATAGATTCAATTCGTGTGAAAAACATGTGTCAATGAACATTTGTTGCTAAAATAATGATTCTGGGTGAAGGTTGGAGAGAACTCATACTAATTCAAAAGAAGTTCATGAACGGAATACTAATTCGAGGTTGACAATAAAATGGAAGAAACAAACGAAGAAGCTTCAAAATTTCAGATCAAACTTTTCGTGGCTGAACACGTTACTGATTACATGGGAGATCAGCAACATGAAATACACAGAATCTCTGCTCTTTTCAGGTCGGTGAATCTATTCCATTCAAAGGAGGCCTTTCTTATCATTCTCATCGTTTTCTGAGTCAGAGGGTAGATCAAAAATGCACGCCATTCTAGGGCGTCACTTGTTATATTCATGTGAAATGCACTGGATCTGAGGCGGTGTGAGGGGATAGAATCAACTTATTCCTTCACAGCTCAGACAGATCAATATTCATCCATAGTGACAAAGATGATGAGAGATACGCAGATTATGTACCTATTCAATGAGTAAGTGTATCCTTACGTAAGAGACGGAGTAACCACTCTCATCTATGGTATTATCAGCAGTGACAATTGAAACTGTGATGAACATCAATAAGAAGGAATGTCTTGCGAACTTTCCGAAAATTAAAATCAGAGAACCTAATGCGCACGAAGAATTCAGTGAAAATGGCAAAGGAAAGAAAACGTTTCTAGATTAACAAAGTGTTGATGTTGGTCTCGATGTGTGCTCCTTCCCTTTTTGCGTAGTTTTTCTGTTGAATTATGTTGCAAAGGCCTAGTTTCGATGCGTGATGAAACAATAGCTAAAACGTATGCATTTATCAATCTATCTCTTTCATAATCTGAATGAACAAGATGAGTGTTACCCGTGGGTGGTTTGTGTACAAGGATATGAAAGGAATGAAACGACAACTCACAACTATTCTATTACTATTCACAATCTGAGAGTGGGAAATGAATAATGGACAAGGGGGAAATTGAGGTAGTTGACATGGACTATGCACGATGTGATATGATATGAATTGATTGCGTAGAATGGGAAAGATCAGAGATCAAAGATCAATAGAACATGACTGGAGCGAGAATGATGATCATCGGTACGATGAGAGAGAAGGCAGACGAAGAATCACTGCAGAGATCAAAGATCAGAATAGAAAGATCAAAGATCAACTTACTCTTCATCCTCTTCCATTTCTTCATCTTCCTCTTCACTTCTTCTATAGTGTTTCTTCTCACCCATTCTCTGTCTTCTATATTCATCCTCTTCTTCTCCCTCTTCCTCTTCCTTATTGTGCTTGTGCACGGGCTTCTTAGTCTGCAAAGAGATCAAAGACCAATCATCAAATCAATAAATATTCCTACCGTATGCTTCTCCTTCTTTTCTTCCTTCTCCTCATCATCATCAGCTCGATGCTCATGTGAGTGTGAGTGGTCGTGTGAATGGTGAGAGTGACTGCAACAATCAAATCACTTTTCAATCCACAGAGATATGAACCAACACTCGATGGCAATCATCCATGACACAAGAAAGATTAAAACCCAGAAATCCTTCCATTGCCTGCCCCCCCCCCCTCTCCTCTCCCTCACCTGTGCTCGCTTGGTCTCCTTCCAATCGTGTCCTGTGCCGCCTCGCGAGTCAGCTCGTACACCCTGCAAAAAATTACGGTAGATTGATGGGATACGGTAGTCAATCAATCGATATCCCCTCCTCCACTCACGTCGCGTGTTTGTGGTGTTCCTTGCCGTCTGCGTGCGTAGTCTGCAATGAAAGGAATGAATGAATAGAGAGATCAAAGATCAATACTCACCTCCTCATCCTCTTCTTCTTCCTCCTCCTCTCCATCTCTTCTCTCCTCCTTCACATGACCAGCCTGCAGCTCTCGAAGGATCTTCTTATCCTCTTCTGACTGAAAAAGAGAGAAAGTGATCGTTGATGTTTTGTCCCTTCTTATCACCCTTATACCCCCTTCACCCCTCATGACCTCTTTTATAGGCAAGTATAGAAAAGCACGATCAATGTTTCACTTCGCTAACAAGTGTTTGAACATCCAGAATAAAAGATTGCAGTCTTCACCTCTTTTAGTCCCTCTTCTAGTTGTGTGGCCTCGAGTGATTCGTAACTCCAGAGATTACATTGACCACGGGTACGAGAGTACACAGATCAGTGATCAAGGAATTAGCTAATATTCTGTGGTCATGAGATACCACAGCCCCCCCCCCCCCCTCCCACTCACCAATTCCTTATCATCCTCGAATGTCTTCGGTCTCTCAGTGGTCGTTGTTGTCACTGGTTCCATTCTCACACTGTGATGTTCCTTGTCCACCTTCAACATATTAAAGATCAAAGATCACACTACAAGCTACACTCCCATCACTCACAGTTGCCCTCTCGTGACTGTGGTGTGTCTGCTCCTTCTGATGCTGCTCATGGTGGTGTGTCGTGTGGTGTGGTGAGTGTACGGTAGTCGACGAATCCTCCTCCTTCACTGCCTCAGTCGTTGTCGTCGACTGCTCCGGCGTCTGCGTCGATGGCGTCTGTCAATTGGTAAACATAAGAATCGCATCACACTATCATCCTACCATACCTCTGTGGTGCTCTCAGTCACCTCCTTGACCTCGGGTGCTTCAGTGGGTGCTTCAGTACTGGTGGTCGTCGTAGTCGTTGACGTACTCTCGTCGTGTACGGAAGCGTGTGTTGAGTGCGTTCTCTCCGCCGACGAATGACGATGCGCACGCTCGTTCGAAGAGTTCTCCGACGAGTGGAGCATCTGAGAAACGGCGGAATGGGTTGGTGCACTCAACACACCGATCAATGCACACCAACCTTGAGTCGCAGCTTGTTCGCCTTGCTGGAGATGGCTACCGTAGTCTTCTCGGGCATCTCAAGAGATCAAAGATCAACGGGAGATCATTGGGGGGAGGGGGTAATAAGTACCTGAGTAGTGGGTGGTCTCTGATCTTCAACCGACGTGAGAATGGGCTCGGCCTGATCTTCGACGGAGACGAGAATGGGCTCAGTACTCTCAAGAGAGCAAAGATTAGATTGGAAGAAGGGGAGATAAAATACCTCAGAGTGCTCGAGGGATTGGGTCGTTCTCTCGAGAATGAGAGGAGGAGAGATCTGAACAATTAACTGATTTCGAGACATCATTCATCATTCCGTACCTTGTGTATACTTGATTCCACATGTATTCTCTCCCTCGATTTCTCTCCTTCTCCCTCCTCTTCACTTCCATCGTCCAGAGAACCGGATATACGAGCTGATTGTCCAATCTCCTCCTCTGAGAAAGAATCAATCGATAATAGATTACTGTAATCAAAACAGAGCCTCAAAAGCCTCAAAATATCCCCTCAAAAGGGAGATTTGCGTGTCACATGTTGAGCCTACTTGATTGCAAATTAGAGAAAAACATACAACCATTACACAAAAACCGAGAAGATAAGAATACAGTATCCCAAATCGTGCCTGCACAATCAATGACACTTCAAAAATCCGTAGTGAGGCTCAGAGGCATTTCTAGAACTTCGGATAAAGTGATCTGTGATCGGGTATAGCATCCCTATTACCCCACAGGCTTAGCTTATGTGAGAAAATATTCGTGCCCCTCCCCCTTTAAGTCTCATAACACGCGTATTTGATCTCTGAATTCAATCGATTCCAGCCCCATCTACCGTACCTGGTTCGAGATCTCCAGCGAATACGGCGATATCTCCCTGAGGTAGGTCAATGAATCCGGGTTCGGCACTCACGATACACTCGAGATCGTCCGATGTAGCACGTACAGCCACCAGACGGAGCCAATCGAGCTAAGGAAGGGAAGGGTTACGATAGGAGGAGAGTAAAGAGGACTGAGGAGGCACGGTACCCGTAGTTGTTCGGTCACTCCATCGACATCTGGTTTGGCGACGACAGCGACAGCATCGTCGATAGAGCAGCCAACGAGGAATGTCGAGTTTGGATTCTGAAAGAGGAGGTAATTATAGTCTATGCATTTACGATGAGAAACCACTCAAAATGGCGATTCCAAAGCATTTCTCAATCGATAACTGAACAAGACTACCGTAATTCCCCTCACTAACCGACAGATTAGGCATGGGCACAGCTACGAGCATGTGAGCAGTGCGAGAGACGTGCAGATTCAGAGAGATGATGATGTTACCTGTATTCGAACCTGAGAAAGTTAGATCACCATCACACACTAAAGATCAGGTCCTAATCACTTTCTTGTTCAGAATTACAACAAGATAATTAAATGAGTCTCATCTAGGGTTTAAAAACAAGGAGAATGGAAAGAAGAAAAACGAGAACTTTTGATCGTGCTCACCTGATTGGACCCTCCTCATTTCCAATCGATCCGTGCAGTTCACTCCTGGCACGCATCCAATCGGGAACAGTAGACATCGATCGGCTGAATAAAATCGATTAACGGAAATCCAAAATACCAACACGGAGGGAAGATGTGAGAAAAAAATATGCCGATAAATCGATGAAAAGTGGGCGGGGTTTTGCAAAACGCGAAGGTGCGCAAAATTTTCCCACTTCTAACTTCCGGACGTTCTCCCGGATCCCGCTATACATTTTGGTGGATTTTACCCATTTCATCCTTATTTTTAGAAGCTGGTTTTTGCTATTTAATTGTAAGTAGATTGCATGGGGCGCCATCAAAAAAAATCAGAAAATAGGTTATTTTAAGACGAATTCGTGGAAATTAGCTTTTAATCTCTCATATGTGCAAAAACTACCGTAATCCCATCTCGCGTACCTCCACTGTTGTCGCAGGTCAGCTTGTCCGAGACGGAGAGCTGCGTTATCTCTGCAAGAGATGCAGTGTGATATCGGAAGCGCCGTCTAGTAATCGTCGCCTTCGTGTGGTGTACTGACCTGGTGCATTCTGTTCGAGGATGCCTCTGTCCTCGGGAGGCCACGGAGCAGCACGTTCGAGTGGAATCGGATTGGAGTGAGACGAGGAAATGAAGAGAAGAGAGACAGTGAGAGAGAGGAAGAATCCCATCTGAGAGTAAGAGATTGATCTTTGATCTCTGAGGGAACGGGAACACGCGATAATCGAATGATTGGGATAACAAGTATGAATAAAGATTAATTCATCCAGAAGATGAGAAACTAGATAGGTAAACTGTGAGGTTCGAGATAATAGCTGTGAAAAGTACGGAAGTGAAAGGAAGAGTGAAGAGACTCATTGAGAAGGGAGAATGACAGCCAATTATGAGTACAATGGCAGGGGGAGTACGAGAATAAGAAGACACATTTAGGGAGAAGGAAGGCACGGATTGGGTATGGAATCCGATAGGGAAAGGGAAGGGAAGAGATGGGGGAAGGGACTATGATCAATCGAGGGAAGACGGTAGATCAACGGGACTCGTAAATAACAAAGGTCGCACTGTCTCACTTTCGTACTCTATCTCGCTGTCATGGTCAGTATCAGGCTACGTGATGATGAAGACATCAAGGGGATCTTTGAACTCGGACAGGGTGGTCTTCCTAGAGACTCTAGGATAGAGTAACCAAATGTGAAGAATAACCATTGGATGAGAGAAAAGGAAACAAATAACAAAAAGGTGTCATCTCAGCTTGATCCGATGCGATTATCACACGGTTCGACAGACAGGACTCATAACCGGATGAGAAGGGGTTTGGCATCATGCCAATTGGTACGGAAGTGAGAAGAGAGGGAAGGATCTAAGAGAGAAAAGGCGGTAAACTAGACAGTGAGATGATGCCGAAAAGGGATGAATACTTACCCCCGTTCGAAGGTTAGAGTACGGATTGAGGGGAGGAGGAGGGGAAGGACTATGATGAGAGGAAAGTGCTAAGTGGAGATAGTTTGGTCAATGGACGAAGATTCCATCATACTTCGGTAATGGATCGAGTTCCCGAGAGGAGAGAGAGGGGGTTGTCAGATAGAACTTGATGGGTAAAGTGCCTCTCCATTCTTACGAATAATTAAGGATGAGAAAAGGAGAGTTGTTTTCTCTACAAAATCGTTCGAGAACTATCGAACTAGTGAGAATGCTTTCACTTAGACGAAAAAGAGTGAAAAGACAGTGCACTTTCCCTAATCAGAGCGGGCGCCAAAATGTTTCATCCTGAGAAAACAGCGATTGGATTAGAGGGAAAGAAGAAAGGGGGAGAAATGGGTTATGCTCACCCTCTCTCCCAGTTTTTTCATCACCCTTTTTCTTCTCGCTCAATGATCTCTCTTGTGATGGTAGGCATTGCACATGGGGGATTGAACTGTTTGTCTGAACTGAGAAGAGGATAGGGTCAGGGAGAACGAAATGCACTTATACTACACACGGAATGGTTGATGGTCAGGATGGAAGGAATGGGTATGAAAGCGGGATTGCGAATGGTCTAATCGGTGTGGTGATTCAATCAAGAAGAAAAGAAGAGGATGTTACCATGTAATGAGTAGGGCAAAAAAGGATGGAAAAAGAGGAGATGAATAGCCATATATTGAATAATGGCTCCAGCTAAAAGAAGATCTCTCTTGTCCTTCCCTTCTCTCTCATCATCTCTACCTCGTAAGTGAAGAAAAGGGAGAAAGTGACACTCCCTAATCGCCTCTAGCCATCTTCCGAACTTTCCTGCCCTATTCAGCTGTCGGATTGCATCATAACTAGCTTATTTGCATACCACCTACTCAATGAATAACAATTCTGTATCCCCTCTCCCTCTCCTCTTCTCATTCTGATCTGTTCATTGAATGTCCATTGGTGGTTGTCCCTCTTCTTCCATCGATTTCATTCTCTATTTCCTCTCCTTCTACTCACTTATTCCCCTTCTCTCCATACTAACCACAGCCATGTTCTGCTGTTTCCGATCCAGAGAAGGTGAGAAGAGAGACTACTGTTGAAGGTTTGATATCGTGATTCATGTCCTCGTTCCATCGATATCGAACTCACAGCACGAATAGACTACGGATGAACTGTGAGTCAGATCAATCAAAAATTCCTCGTTCCTTTCAGTCTCGGATAAATCCAATTCGTGCTGTACAACATGGAGTACAATGGGCACGGATGATCTACGAAGAGCCGATCGAACGGGTGAATAAAGTCATTCCTCGATAGACCATTCCTCCCCTCTTACAGTAACCGAGCAGCCGTCCTCTTCCTCCTCCGCCGTTCCTACCGTACTCACCTACACACCGGATCTCTCGACGATCAAGGCCAACGGTTACCATCCCAGTCAGTTGGCGATCCGTTGACTACAGTAATCCAGCCACGGCAGTTTGCCAAGAGGAGACGGAGACGACTCCCCGTGTGAAGCTATCGCCCGCCGCTAAGAAGTGCACACCAAGATCAACGAATCTTACGGTATCGACCGATTGATTACGGTAGTCTCTTATCACAAACTGATTGAATTTAGTCTCGATCGGACGATACTCTCGTTGGACATCCATCTATTGTGACTGATTACGAATCGACGATATTCATGAATACGGAGAGAATGGATACGAATGTTGAGGGAACCATTAGAGAGAAGATTAGGTGAGATGCAACTTCATTCAACATTGTCTCTCGGTGCTAGAGAGTGAGTATGATGAAGAGACGACAAAGAAACAGTTTTGAATCTTTGTAGAATTGCAGGTAATGACTGGTGATGCAGCTGACTGAGATGAAGACTACTCGATGAATGATAATGATAGACATAATCGATTGAGAGATTGCATAAACTTTATCGATGATCTTCATTGTGTGTGTGGGAGATTCATCGATTATCCGCCAAACGAACGACGTTTATCGTTTTACTCTTGGATTATTCTCATTTGGAAAGGAAACAATCAAGAGAAGCAACTGAGAGACACAAATATTAATGAGAAATAAGTGGAAGATAAGGCAGTCATTGAAAAGGGCTGAGATTACTACAGAAGAAAAAGGAATGAAATGGAGACTGAGATGGACTGGAAAGGTCTCAAGAGGGAGATCGAAATGATGGAAGAGGTTTATTGAGTGGGATGGGAGATACTAGAATTCTTCACAAGGTACGAATGATTTAGTGGAGAATTGATAGAGTTGACAAGTACCGAGTGTACATCGACAACGACCTGCAATATTATTCGATTTTCAAAAATATTATTCAAATAGATTGGTTTTTGAATCTTCACTTTCCCATGATGAGGGAATGTTTTCTCTTGACGAACTCATGACAGTCTAGAAGTCTAAATGCATTGAACAGTTCAATAATTGGTCTAATTTCATCTCTTCTGTTCTGAGAATCTTTGATTGACAACGAGAACGAACTCTTCTTTAGAATGTTATGAGTGAATACTCACCTCCTTTTGTCCGACCTCCTCCCACTTCTAGCCGCTTTTGTCGGAAAGATTGACCTGTACAAAAATAGGGTTTCATTGCAAAAATGGGCGATTTGGTTTGAAGAATTGAGATGAAGTGAATCAAGTATCAATTCCTCTTCAAATAAGAATGGTTCTCACTCATTCGAAGTGGCAATCCACTGGCAACATCAACGGGTTCGCTTCTCCAACAGTCAAATGCAGCTTCACATGGCTTGCCCATCTACAAATGTATTCATACAGACGAAAACCCATATTTTCTTAGACACTACCGATCATGAAATGGTCATTAACATTCGCACAAAACATCAAAGACATCCTATCTACACAGCCATCCCCCGCACTCGTTAGCTCTATTCAATTGATGTTGTGAGTGGATTAGATAGATACAAACCTGTAAAGCAGTAATCTCTCCTCCTCCCATTTCTTCATTCCCGTATACAACAGCGAGAGAAGCGACTACCATTGCGGCTGCACAGAGAACCCAATTGGCTGTCATCACGAGCCTCAATGATTATTGATAAGAGATGTTCAATTACAATTGCAAGAACGTGCGTGAGGTCTCAAAGAACACGTGAAATGGACGAATAGGTGCAAGTATCTACGTAAGTGTTTCAGAAAGGTGCTAAAAATGTGGACCGGAAAGGCGGAAATATGGGCAGGTGCCAGACTAAAATGCAGAAGAAGTGAAGGGTCAGACATCATAATGGACATGGAGGGAGTAAGTGAGTATGAATAGTCCTCTCTTTAGTTGTTCCTTCTTCTCTCTTCTAAATGAGTGCTTCTCTCTCACTGGTCCTAATGAAAAAAAGTGCTGCATGAGTCTTGCAACACAGAAAGTGAAGATGGGCTAAGATGACGAGTAATTGTTTGTTCACGTTGAGAAAACTGCAAAGTGAGACATGTAGGGTGGGAAAGGCCTTGCAACTGAAAGAAGGGAATGATCTATCTCGTGGGGGTGTTTTCAACTGTGTGAAATTCGAGATTGTTTTCTCTCCACTTCTCGATCTGACGCTAAGTCCCCATAATTTAGCTCACTTTGAGGGCTCAATCTGAAACGTCTTCGACTACTTAGAGAAGAAGGAGAAGGGAAACGTTCGTTCTCTAAACTATCCGGAAAAGAGTCTAAAGAATAAACACATTTGAGGATCCAGACGTGCTTTTCCTCTTTTCACAGACTAACGAAGATCTTTTTTCTTCTTCCAAGTCATTTTTATCTATTGGAAAAAGTGACAATGGTGAAAGAGAAGAGAAAGAGATAGTTATGAGGCGGGTCAAATCTGATTTAGTCACTGCGCAAGATAGGAATTGAGGGAGCCGCGCACCAGACTCTGACTGAAACTTATCCAATAAGAAAACGATTCCTACTCCCTTCTTACATACTCCTATCTACTATGCATTCACCATTTTCTAGCTTTCAAGCGCTTCATTGATGAAATTTACTGTCTCAAAACAAAATCAGCTGTTGTTGTACGCGCTCTGAAGAATTACTCACGTGATGTTCATTCCACTCGTCTACGTGTACATACACATAGTGATTGATCTCATTATAGACAAAGATGAAGTTTCTTCTTCTCTTCCTCGGTCTCGTTCTCCTTTGTGACGGTGTTTCGACAAAGAAGAAAAGTGCACGACTAACAGAGGTGAGAAGAGACTTTAGTTGTACAAAAGGGAAGAAAGAGGAGGGAACGTAGGAGGAAGAAGAGGAAGATTCCGTCACGAAATCGAACCTCGAGAGTCGACACTTTCACACATTTATAAGTGAGGAAGAATGACGATGTGAACGATGTTGAACTATCTACGGGATTCCGTGGGAGTACGTACTCCTACGATTGAACCCCACGCATACCTTTTACACAGCAAAAAACGGCAATGAATACAAAACAGAGGGCGAACCTAGGAAAAAAATAGTTTTGTCTGCTTTTTTTTTCGGGCGCATTTTGGGGTCTATAAATGTGAAAGAGAAGACGACGTCATCAAGCAGTGGGACGACTTGTTATGAGATCAATTCAATCTGATTACCCCTCCCTCCCCCCTTCCCTCGCGCACGGCTCGATTTGGACTGCAAAACAGCGTGTAAAACACGATTTGAACTTGAAAAAGGAGGAAAATTCGACCAGAGAGATGGAATTGGCTTCGTTTGAGAGATGAGACGAATTGGGGGATCTGAGATTGGCGAAAGAACTACCGAAGGAAAGGAGAAGGAGAAGGGAGAGAGACGAAATGGAAGGGGACAAGATCATAAATCCCGTTGTCTAGTGAAGGACTAATGGACAGAGCAACAGAATGTCTAGATCTATCCATCACTTAATTCAATCTGTACTTGATGTTAGAATAGACAACCTAGTATCATAAGAGATCCACAAAAGTACACGGCGTAATAAATAAAAATTTCAACGGAGTCGGGTTGGACACGTAAATATGATAGATGTGAAATACTGGATAGAGCGGTATTCTTCAATTAATTATTGAAGGTACGAGTAGTGAATGAATGTCCACTCAATATCAAACTTCGATGTCAATCGGTTCTCACTGATGGAAAAGATCGATTCGTCGGACCCGGTAATGAATAAAATGCAATAATAATTATGAAAATGTAATTGCAGGTCAAGCCTCACAATTGATATTCCACGACTTTCTACTTGGTGAGAACCCGGAAACCGAGAGGATAACAGAAAATAGAAGAGATTCCACTCCATTCTCAGCGCCTTTTCCACAATTGCATGGGAATCGTACGGTTGATTAGTGAATGGACTGAAAAGAAGAGAAAAAGAAGGAAGAGGAATGGAAGAGAGGGCTTAGAGAGAGAGAAGTCTCTCTTCCACTACAATCACTGACTCCATTCTAATTAGAAGGTGAAGAATGACGTCACTTTAGATGACCATATTGGAATGGTCTATTGAATGGACAGACGGTTGCCTAGTGAGAGAATGCTAATCAAAGGGGGCGTAGAAGGGGGAGAGAGGTGAATGGAGTAGTTTCGAATTGAGGAACTCAGAAGAGAAGAAACAGGAAAGAAAAAGCAGAGAGACCGTATCGAATTCGCAATTAGTGAGAGAGAAATAAAGCATAACCGCATGACTCTCTTGAATACGTGAACTATCTACACAAACATCCTCGGATATTCGGCTCTTTCGGAGCAATTTCAGACAATTTTCAGGAAATCGGCACTTTTGGTGCGACGTTTACGCTCTGAATCAATTCGATGAGACCTTTGACATTTATGGAGGAGGAAAAGGAATGAAGGGAAATCTGACTTGGTGAGTAAGAATGAAAATGGTCTACTGAGAAAAGGATGATGTTGACTATGAAACTGTTGTGAGAAAAGAGAGAAAGACTCGAGCTTATGGTCATTTTGTGGTTCGAAAAACAGATGGACGAAGATGTCTTCAATTGAAGAATCATGCAGAATGGGAGGACATAGGTCGTGTTAGAAAAAAGGACTGCTTCGGACCATTTTCGGAGTTATTTTGGAGCTGTGAGAATGGGCGAGACTTTCACCACACCAAAATGAGCACTTTGTAATGAGTAAAAGGATGGTCATCCTTCCAGAATGACGTAATCTTCCAGATGAGGTCTATTCTAATTTCCCCCTATTTTTACTGCACAGTCACAACAATAGTCAATCGAATAGAGAAATCTGGAGTGAAATAGTTAAGTGACGAAGAGTACGAAAAAGAGGATAGGAGAGTGTCCCTATCCCTTCCATTAGATTCCAATTTGGATAACACACACAATGTGAAATGGACGGGGAAATGGGTGAGAAATTTAGTTGAGAAGAGGCAGTTCGGAATAGCAATTCTGAGAGGAAACAGAACGAATTTATTCCCTGTTCGATCATTCGAAATGATTAGCTTGTGATGACGCAATGAGGGATGATGTAGGATGAATACTGTATGCAGACGGAGTTTCCATGAACAAAGCAAGAAAACAATGGGGGAGAGGTAAAGAGAAGAAGAAGAGAAGAAGCCAGGAAGAGAAGGGCTGCTCTTGTAATGAAGAAATGAGGGGATTGGAAGAACTACAATAGTGAACAGGAACGGGAAGAGCAGACATGAGTAGGAATGGAAGTGGAATGACATACATCCCGGAATAAGGAGAGATACGGATAGGAAACGTTTTCGCCCCCAGGAAACTGCAATTGTATGGAGAAATGCGTGAGGAGGTGGAGAAGGGATTGCAATGAAGTAACGGAAGGTTTGGGACACGAATGAGCTTCCTCGATGTATGATGTATTGTCACTATTTATAGATTGAACATGAAGACATACAAATAGTATAGGGTATACTGTACAGTTGATGTGGTGGGAAGACTTTGGTGTTCCTACTGTCTTAGATAGATAGTGAGTGAAGAGTGAATACAGTGATGAGGAAGGGAGGAAATGACTTCCATCGGAGGGTGTGGGAACAAATCGAGTTTGGTGGGGGTGGCAATTGAATATCTGCAGTGATTCTTCGTAGAGAGGTCAGGGGAAGACGTCATTCGAAAGAATGCAACTTCTGACTATGGGAAGATCTTTAATAGGCCATTAAATACCGTATGAGAGACCATGTTTCGAGGATAAATTGCTTAGAGATCGGTGGGAGTAAGTAGTAGTAATATAAGTGGAGGAGGAGCGGACTCAAATTAAAGTGACTAGGTAATGAATTGTGTGGGTGTTCTCTTCCTTTCGTCCAATCAACAGACCGAGACGAAAGAAACCATCAAAGTTTGTAGATGAAAGAGAAGAGATCTAGGTATTCCTTTCCTTCTCATCCAATGGATTCACTCATGGCTATCTAGAAAACAAGTCATGTATGGAGGGAGAATGGGATACCACATCGATGATCCCCCTTTTGTTTCTTCTTTCGAAAGGAAGATGATTCAGTGGAGGAAGGGAACTACTATTAATTATGTATCTAGAACATCAGACTGTTCCACGCCCTTTTCGTGCGGGGGAGATCTCGAAATACATACATTTATTCATTTTCCAGGCTCATTCGTCCCGATGGTCTCTATGATGACAAAGAGATAAAGGCAAGTTGGCCACTTTTTCTCGGATGAATCGAGATTTTTGAAGGTTCTCGACTTCAAAACATGGCAACACGCACCGGAGATCTACCTACCGTGGCCAACCAAACTCATCTAGACATCGATCTATGTATCTTTCTATGAAATTATGTTGCTTCGCCTATTAATTGGTCTCTTGTGGATTATGATTATTCTTGCCTAAAATAGCTCAGTTTATTGTAATTCGTATTGATAAAATTAGCAAAAAATGAAAAAAGGTCTCATAAAGGGATTCTCAGTCAAGGATTATATGGACGTGAACAGTATTTTGTCATAATCAACGACCAGGGAACGAGCATGCGCCTCACGGGCGCTAGCCTAGTGCTCTACCAACTGCGCCATGGCAGAGAGATGGAGGCAGAGGAGAGAGCACCCTTACCCAACCGCAGAAATTCACTATTAGAACTCTTTGAATATTTCATCTACATGTTAGTTTAGGTTCTTCAATGATTCTAAAACCCTAGACTAGATTGATCATGTAAGGGAAAGAACAGTGGAATGTGACTATACAGAGGGCAGAAAATATAATGAACAGTGACAAATAACTCTTCGTCTTCATACACTGTCTATGGCTATTCAGTTCTATTGTCTGTTGGAATAATCTGTTTTCACTTGAACTACACGAATAAAATTCAATATACTCAATGGTACTGTAGAACACAAATTGAAGAAAAAACGATATGAAAGTCACTTTTCGATAGTCAACACTACTGTAACCTCGTGCGCACTTTTTAATTTCTGTTTTAAATTATTACGGTTTTTACTATTTTAGTGATATTAGTTATCGTCGTAATTTTGTCAACTCGTAACTAGGTCCTCCGTGTTCGCGTTTCACGCTAGAATTCATCCACATGTTTATGGGGTTGCTGGAGATGATTCATATATGCAAACCTTCGTTGCATCATCTCTTTACCGCACTTTCCAATGGTCTGATCGCGTTTCACTCGCACCAGTTGACCATCATCTCACTCTAGTACCCTCAATAGGAGATCGTTGTTGCTCTTTCAGTGCCAATCCTCGATCAGGCAATGTTTTCCCATCTTTTCGCTTAGTAGGTTACTGTAACTATTGAATGATGTCACAGATTCACGCTAGTTTATAACGAATTTGTCGTTGTAGATGTCTAATCGTTTATTGATCGGGTACGGATCTCACACGGGTCAGGCCGAATCCATATCGAAGGCACTCGCAGAAAGAGCGACGGCAGTTGGACTCGTACCAGAGATCCGCACTCTCAACGATATCGAAAAAGAGGTCAGTTAAACTGATTTCATAATTTCATTCTTTCGTAATAGTATTGATTTCATTCTTTCGTAATAGTATTGTATTTGCGACACGAAAGAAATGATTGGAG
The DNA here is from genome assembly GCA_000180635.4 of Pristionchus pacificus. NCBI lineage: Eukaryota > Metazoa > Nematoda > Chromadorea > Rhabditida > Neodiplogasteridae > Pristionchus > Pristionchus pacificus. Next base: position 13,210,735 of record CM026576.1, read on the forward strand.
ATTCTATGAAATTCTCTTGTGGCTATTTGGAGTGATGATCGAACTGTAAACTGAAAATAATATTGAGTGTTCAGCTCGATCTAACAACTGAATCCTTCATCGTCATTGTCGTTTCGTCCACTGGAGATGGCGATGCTCCAGAGAATTCCGCCCGATTCCTCAGAAGAATATCGAGGAAGGGGTTGAAGGAGGATCATTTCAAGGGACTCACTTATGCGCTGCTAGGTATGATCTAGTTTGTTAATTAGTCGTTTTCATATGCATGCATAATTTATATGCAACACAAAATTCTTTTACCTTGAACTTATCATTCTTCAGGTCTGGGTGATTCGAACTACTCTACGTACCAGGGAGTACCCATAAAAATGGACCATCAACTCTCATTCCTCGGTGCAACGAGAGTATTAGAGAGAGGAGAGGCCGATGATCAAGTTGGGTAAGATCTGACTAATGATTGTTTTTGTTTTCTTATATTGACGATCATGAAGTTATTGATTTACCTATTTCACTTTCAGATTGGAACTCACAGTTGAACCTTGGATAGACAAGCTGTTCAATGAAGAATTGAATACGAGGTTAGCATCAAGTCTCTCCTTTTTATTCATTCATGAAATATTTATTGACACAGAATTTCAGATTCTCAATTGATGAATCTCGATTGGCTGCTGCCTTTTCATCGAAAATTACACTGGGAGAGGCGAAAACTGCGGAGGAAAAGGAGAGAATTATGGAGGAGTGGAAAGTGAGTTCTGATAATATCACTAAGATTTCCAGTTTTGTGTTTTCTAAAAAGATGATCGTGATAGTGAATTGTATTGAGGCGCGTGCTAAATCGGAGGAGTCTGTAGAAGGAGAGACTACTGTATCTCCTATTTCCTCCATTTCTTCCCTTTCCCTCGTCGACTTTGATTATCCTGTCGGAGCATCCGTGAGGAGTGGAGCGGACAAAATTAGCGGTTAGAATTTACCCATTGTGATATTGATTCTCAACTTCCTCCTCCATTACAGCCGCACGAGTAAAATCAACTTAATTTAGGTGATCCCAATCTGCGAGTGCCCATCGCTCCTCTGCCCTACATCAAGGGAACACTCGGTCGATCGATATTCAGAGGAGGAAATGATCTACCCTGGCAGAATGATGCCCCTATGCCGGGTACGGTAGAGTGATCTTCGTTCTGAACTTGATTGATTCATTGGTTGAAATCCTTTTGCATGGTTGGATTCTTCAATATCGATTGTCTCTAATTGATCTTTGATCTTTAGGAGTGATCTCAACGAAGCCTCTGAATGCAGTCGTTGTCTCTCACTCCATTCTCACCTCTCTCGATGAGGCTCTCATCAAACCTAAGCGGTCAGTTATTTCACATGTATTTTTTAATCACCTTGTCTTCACAAAATTCTTTTCAGTGAGCTAATCTTCGAACTAACAGAGGCCGATCTCGCATATGAACCGGGTGATGCCTTCTATATCACACCACAGAATGATGAAGCTGAAGTAAATTTCGTCCTTGAACGGTGAGATCTTTCTTGTTCTATGCTATCAATTTCAATGCTGATGTATTCACAGACTCGGTTGTCTCTCCACTGCGGACAATGAATACGAATTGTCCATCGATCCCACCACGACCAAACCATGTAGGGTAGTTTGTGATGATTATTGATCGACGGCTTTATTTGTGAAGGTGGTATAATGATCTGATCTCGTTGTCAGGCGCGACTCTCCCCAATTACCTCCCCGTGAAGAGTTCCCTAAGACATCTATTCACTTATTGTCTCGATATCAGAAGAGCTCCCGGTACGATTCATTCTCAGTTAATTGAAGAAATATGAATGATTCACATGTGAGGACTAGCTTCTTGAATCGGTGTATCGTACAACAATGTATCTATTGTGTTGTGATGTCTCATTGTCATTCAGGTCGACCACTCCTTCGATTTCTAGCTGATTCGGCCACTGATGGAGGAGAGAAGAGACGATTACTTGAATTGTGTAGTGCACAAGGAGTCAATGAATTCACTTCCTATGTTAGACAGGTGAGAAAAGAGAAGAGATGCAATGTGATGGAGGGAGGGAACTCAAAGATGATTACGTTTATCGACGAGTGTTTCTTTCTTGACGAGAGTATTTTCTCTTTTCATCTATTCGGTATCCTTGGTCTTCTCAATGGAAACGTACTCTCGATTGGGAGCCTCACTCATCTTAAATCAATTGATTAGGTGGGAGTCGGGTGATTACAATCATACGGAGCCATATCGTGCACCTGTCTGCTTCAGACTATCACTTGTACCTCCGCTCATCTTGAATCGAACGATAGTGATTATTGATCGATTACCGTATACCTTTTCCGTCTTCTTCTTCCTTTCATTCTCACTCTCCTCTAATATCTGCGAGATTTCATCGAGAGATGCGTATTCTCTATGGGATCCATTCATCTAAATGTTTTTACTTATTGCGGAGGAACCACCATTATCTCACCGATCCATATCTGGCTCCAATTTGATTACATGTCTCCATATCGAGTGTTTTCTTGATTAATTGATATTGCGGCATCAAAAACTACCGTATACCTTTGTCTTTTTCTTCTTCTCAACCTCACTCTTCTCCAGTATCTCAGAGATTTCTTGGAGAGATGAATATTCTCTATGGGAGCCATTCATCTGTATTTTTTGTGTTATTGTGGATGGCTTAACAACCATTTCACCACTCCGTATCGGGCTCCACTTTGATTGCATGTTTCCATATCGAGTGTTTTCTTAATTGATCGATATTACGGTATGCACCACCCTGAATAATACATACTCCGTATACCCCTTTCTTCTTAGCTGCTTCTTTCTCCATCTTCTCGATATCTTCAATAGAGTGATACTCTCGATGGGAAGCTCCACTCATCTGAATAGGAAAGATGTATTCGGGAGAGCGAGAGAGATCTCGAACATGTCCATATCGGGCTCCACTCTGATTCATTTGCAAGTCTGATTCTCCCTTTTTCTTTCCAATATCTTTCCATTTCTTGTCAATTTCATATCCTTTCGTTCCGGTATCATCCTTTTTATCCGTATTATCGATAGTATCGTACATTTCTTTGCTTGATTTATTCATGCGCATTAACCATGACGATTCGGGCACACCCATGGGGCCATTTGCGCCCTCTGAGTCCTGAAGGGAAGAGAAGAGTACGGTAGTCGTATTGAAGGAAGGGATGTCTTACATTGGCACTAGATAGATCGATGTGATCTCCCTCCCATCTCTCGATATTGGAATAAGGAGGGAGAGTGGGAGATGGAGATGCAGATGGAGGAAGAACACGTTGAGAGGGGATATTAGAGGGAGGGAAGGGATCACGAGTAGACACTTTCTTCTTTCCACCACACATGAGGAGAGAAGAATAGGGAATGAAGTGGAGAGTGGAAGGAAAAGGAAGGGAGGGATGGAACAAAGAACGATGGAAAATGAGAAGAAAATGTAAATTAGGATGAAAATGAAGTCGAGTATTTCAGGCAGCCCTCTCTCTAGTGGATGTTCTCCTCGCTTTTCCCTCTGCTGCACCAAAGGCTGAACGACTTATAGGTGAGAATGAATATCACAAATGCAGTTGAACATTTACATTATGCCACTAGACATAAAGCTAAAAAAAGATATCACGTTAAGTGATTTTACAATCGTAAGACAATGCTAGGTCGGACCCACCTGCTGTCCAATGCTTTCTAGGGTACAATAGGACACTTGAAAGGAACAAAATAATTGTTTGTAATAAATGATTATCAGAGAATCTTCCTCGTCTTATGCCTCGTCCCTATTCGATGTCCTCTTGTGTAGCTGCAAGTGGAAGAAGACTTCGATTCGCATACTCGATACGGTAAGAAGGAATACGGTAGAGGGATTACACCGTACTCTCTCCTTTCCAGTGAGGACGCAGCAGTGGAAGGAAGACGGTACGCGAGAGTGGGAGTGCAGACAGGAGTATTGTGTGATCTGAGGATAGGACAACAAATTAAGGTATACGGTAGACCCTTGTCTGTTATGTGAAGAGTACGGTATCACCACTTATCGATTTCTTTCAGTTGCTAGAGAAGGAACCGGCTCGATTCCGACTGCCGCCCCTCAATTGCGCCCCCGATGTACGGTAATAGTGTGCCAAGTGCGGTTATCACGACGATGATTACCAATTCATGCTCAAACAATAATGAATATTCAGGTCGGTCTGTACACACCATTGATCCTGATCGGACCGGGCACGGGTCTGTCCACTTTCCTCTCATTCACTCAACACATTCGATCGCATCTCAAGAAGAATCCAGAGGATAAAGAATGTAGAGAGACGAAGAGAATATTGTACTTTGGATGCAGAGATGAAAAGAAGGATTTCATCTATAGGTTTGAGATTTTATTTATTTAAAAAATAATATTTTGACTGTTTTTTCCGTATTAGAATTATTCTTTCAGGGAAGAAGTAGAGACACTGAAGGAGTTGGGAGTGCTCTCTACAGTATACCTCGCCCAGAGTACGGTAGAAGGACAACCGAAATACGTACAGGATTCAATCAGAGCCAATGCTGGAGAGGTACGGTACCTATTTCAATCGTTTAAAAAATATTGGAAAATATTAAATTTTGGAATAAGGGTAAGTGGAATGTTATGACAGCGAGAAGGTTTATCAGAATGTACACAAAATACGATGTGGAGTGATTTGTAGGAAGTGGATTATCTGGTTTGTTTTCACTCGCACAGTTCGCAAGTTTTGGCACAAGTATTCCAAATCATGTCGTAAGTAATAGTGCCTTTCGGATTGCAGTAATCTTGTTCAACCTTCCATTTTGCGCAACTGAAAGAAAGAAATTGATGATGCTTATTGGAATGCAAGCCTCTGAGCCAGTAAATAGTGACGATTGCATACCAGATCATTGACATAATTAAACTTACTTGTTGTTATGATCGGCGCATGGGACATTGCAGCAGTTGTTGCAAGTTCGGCTGAAAATGTTCATTATTATTGATGAATTCTATAGATGAATTGGTTAAAATGAGCCGTACTTGCATAGAATAGCAAAGGTATGAGTGGCGTCCAGTGTGCACAGATCATTTGGAGAGCCGTCTGCCTTGGGAGGGAACATAGCAGCGCATCCCTGAGAGACTCCAATCATAATTGTTATATTTATTGTAACAAACTTCATCCTCGGGACATTTGTTAATCTTGCCAGTACAGTCGATTCCCGCTGAAAACGAAGATTACGGAGCGGTTAGTGTCAAATAATTTCTTTAATTTTCATACCTGTGTATTCGAATAGGGCAAACGAGACGACGATAAGAAGGAAAGGTCGGAGAGACATGGGGAATTGTAGAATTTATGAAATGAGATGGTGTTATCAGGGATGAGGCGTGCCCCTACATCGAGCTTCCCTTTATAGTGTCAGATGGGACAAGGAGGGGCAAACAATAGGGGGCTTACACAGTGGATATTGATAAGGAGAGGAAAGAAGCGAGGATCAAGAAGTCAGAATTTATGGCGACGCTGTATCGGGTCATGTGTGCAACAAATTTTTTTATCGAATATTCAATATTTCTCAAATGAGCAGAGGCCACACGATTTCCTACAGTCGTCGAATTTGTGGCAAAGCTTCTCTAGATATATAATTGACAAACATGATTGTGCAAAATTTCTCAGCAAAAATGCATTCTCTTCTCTGTGAAAGGAAAAACGTGAAATGATTATCGACAATTGGGAATCATTGATAAGCTCGAGTATGAAATCGAGTGTCTCTCTTCTGGTGACTTGTTTTTATCGGATGCTAAGCACAAAATATCTCGAATAAAAGTAATGTCGGTTCGGGGAACATATACAATTTGTACAAAAGATTATCTCGAATGAAGTGCACAGTGTGAAGACTAGCCGTCTTGTTCAGTGCTCTAGCACAGATTGCACTTCTTTCTACAGTATGCCCATCGCTCTTCGTCGCTATAGAAGGGATTGGTGCAGAATCCATCAGTCCACGAGTCGCATCTGATAGATAGTGGTGGATTTAAGGCAGAGCTCATAACTTACCGTTCATTCACATCAACACACGGCTCCACGCAACAGATTTGGCATGTTTTGCTGCAATCAATTTCATTGTTCTCCCATTACTTGAGATATTTTATTTATGATGGTTCGATGAACGTACTGGCAAAGATGAGCGAAGCTCGAATAGGCGATGTCCGCACAGTTGTCACTCCAACTTCCATCCGCTTTAGGTGCAAAGATGGTTTCACAGTTCTGTTAAGAAAATAATATGAATAAGGACGGAGCGTGTGGGTATGGTGCTGTAACGCTTCTAGGGATATTTATCATCTTTTTTTTAGTGATAGGCGGGCTAAAGAAAAATACACTCACCGTTATTTGGTCAACACATAGATTTGATTTGCCTTCGCAAGGGTTGGGAATTTGCGCGTTGTTAAGAATAATAGAGAATATAGAAAGGAGAAGCAGATGGAGATACATTTCTGGAGAGAATATTATCTCGAGTACGACGAATGTACTATTATATAATAGTGCGAATGACTGTTTCGGGCATGATATCCTGTTATATCACGGACGGATTAGACGGAACAATGGCCGGAAAACAGGAGAGAGAAGGGGCGAACAATGGAGAGATAAGAAGGGTGATTGGAAAGTGCGAGATTATAACGAAGAAAGAGCATTAGTATCGAGAACTATAGCAAAGGCGCTTAAGTTATAGTCAAAAGGATGACTATGTATTATAGTATTCTTTAGCGAAAAATTAAATGTTTAATTGGTTTTTAAAACATTGTTAGTGATCATCCACTGACATGCCTCCTTCTTCAGGTGTTCTCACTCCTTCGCGATTCGTCCTCAACTCCCTATCCCGCCAGAGTGTACGTGTGTGGAGATGCAAAGGGAATGAGCAAGGATCTATGGGAGTGTTTCGTACAGTGTGCAGCACAGACTGCAGGTACGGTAGTCAATATAAAAATGCTATCGATAACTGTCTTTTATTAACTACGGTAGCTGATAAGATGGATTTCACAGGATGACCAGAACATGTGTTTTTCAGATTGCACTATCGATGAAGCGAGAAAGTACATGATGGAATTGAAGAAGGGAGATCGATATATTGAGGATGTCTGGTCCTGAATGGACTGAGGAGAGTACGGTAGTATTGATTTATCAATCATTTAAAAGATCTTTCGCCTCTTTTGCCACTAACATTCCGTGATTGTCTTTTGTGATAGGTTGTTGAAACTTATTGTTGTCAGAGTTTGTTAACAGAGATACAAATATAAATGTTTTATGATTAAGCGCCACTCGCTATTTTTATCGTTTTCACACGTTAGAGTGGAGAGTATTTGATATTTCTTTTCTATTTGTTGGCCGCATGGGCTGGAGTTGGAATCGACTTGTTCTTCAGTTTTGACACCCAACCTCAATTATAGAATATCAATTGGGAGATATGACATCTTTAAACCAACCGAGAGCTCTTACGACACGTAGATGATACGTCTCGATTACGGGAACGAAGTTGATGATTTCCTATAATTATTCATTTCATTGATGCCCTTTTGCCTCCTAAACCTTGAAGTGTTCCTCCTGTCGTTCTGGCAACTTTGCAGAGGCCGCGAGTATCTCAAGAATAATCAGTTGTCGATACTCCTTCACATCTACCGTATACCTCTGCGCAGTTTCGTTCGAATTCCTTCTTGTATTCTTCGTACTCTTCCTTCTTCTCGGGGATCTCCTCACCAGTCTTTTGATCCACCATCTGGAGATCAAAGAGCACACAGGCTTAAAGATCAAAGATCATCTTCTCGTTTCACCTGTGCCTTCGCTTGATCCATATTCGTCGTTGCCTTCTCCAGTAGATCCACGTTCTCTTTGAACTACAAATGAGCTTGTTTTGCTATTTTCGAAAATATTTTGCCGATACGTTAGCATAGTCGACGGCGAGAAAGGATCGAGTGAAGTGAAGGGCCTTCCGACCATCAACCTGAGAAGAGATCAAAGATCAGATGAGAGGACAGAGATCAAAGATCAACCTGGAAATCGAAAGTGGCCTTCCACGTGTGGAAGAGAGCGTAATCGGCGTGGGCTTTCAGCTGAGAATATTCGAGTTGGAAAAGAATCGCGCTGATTTTGTCGTTCATGATTCACTCTCCTTACATCCTCTCTGTTCCAGTATCCATTCACAGCAGTGAACATGCGCATAACGGAGAGAGCAGTCGAATTGGTGGCATTGTCTTCGCACTGAGGGAATCATTATCGATTGACCCTCTCTCTCTTCATCTCACAATCTGCTCCGAATTGGCCTTGGGACAATCGGTGAACGATGGTTGCATGTACATGAGAAAGGCCTCGTTCACTGCAGTTATCGTGTCCTGTAGAAGGGGGCGGAGCTTAGATAGGGGGCGGAGTCACGAGGAGGAGTCTCACCGCGTACTTGTTCATCGAATTGATGGCGATCTTCACCTTGGGTGGCAGGGATGTCTGGAAAGGGGGCGGAGTCAGGGAATGGGCGGAGCTTCACGAGGGGGCGTGGCCTGCGTACCTTCTTGATGTCTGCATTTTGAGCGCTCCTTCTCTTGAATATGCCCCAGAAGCCGCCATTTACCATGATTCTGAAGGGAAAGGTTCCTATTATTCGGAGTAGAGAGGGAACGAACCGTGCGAGATAGTGGAAAAGAGAAGAAGTGAGCGAAGAATGAGATGATCCATCGAAAATAATGAAATGGAAATGATGAATTGAACATGATTATCAATTCCATTGTTCAATTTGCAGAGTTAAATTCAATTAGATTGTTCATTATATCTGATTCAGTCTCTTGCATAAATCTTCAGCAGATTCTTCAGATCATTCGGAGTAAAGAATCTCATTAATAATCATTTCTGAGTGTCCATTCCCTCTCGTCTCACGTAATCATTCATTCTCCTTCTTCTCCCCTCTACGTGCTCTTCCCCTTCCCATTCTTCCCTTCTCTTATCACCATTCGCCTTTGCTCTATCAGTGCCGTTATCATTGGTTGATCAATGGCCTGTCCTCCTCTATTCCTCACACTCTCCACGTCTGTCCAACTGGCGAGACGGAATACTGAATGAAGAGAAACGTGTACTACGTACAAGATGTGTATGGGAATGGACACGTGTTGACATCAAGGATACCCTGTTCCGGTTAACAATACGGTATCTATGAATACTGTAGAATGCTATCTTCCCAGAGCACGATGAAATTTACTGCATTTCGCAAAATACTCTGAGATGACATCACTGCAGAAAATGTGAACAATTTCGCAAGTAAAATCATAAACTAACAGTTGGTTGATGACAACCAGCTGGAATAAAAGAGGATCGTCTATTCACTTGGCCCACTCTTCTCTGGCTACTTTGACGGAACAAAAAGTAACACCGAAGGGTGTCTCTCACTCTCTGTCTCTCTCAATTCCTTCTCTCTCTCCCCTCTACTTCCTTCCATTATTTGTTGCGCATCCTTCTCAAACACACACAAAACATGAGAGGGAGGAGAGGAGGGGCTACTTCTTTCTCTGTGTTGACTACTTCACTGGTTCCTTTCCTGTAGTCTCTCACTCCATACATCGAAATATCTGCACTCTTCTGTTCCGCTATTGTGATTTCATTCTCTCTGCACCAATTTCATCTCCAAACTACAGCCATGTTGTTCCTTTCAATATAAATAGGGGCCGCAAGCTCCGCCCACTTTGGTGTGACATGATTTCACCAAAAGGCGAGACGGGGAGTGCACAAGGTTCATTCTAAACCAAATCACTCGTTCTAAACTGCTATGGATAGCTCTTAGTATCCCTAATCGATATAGCGCTGTCCGAGAAATGCACAACTTCACTAAGTTGATCAAAATTGGACTTAAACTAAGGGAATAGGGTCGATCCTCGACGAAAAGGGACTTTTCCAAGGCTTCCAGTATGACAATTCTGCTCGGACAAAGTTTTTCTGACTGCTTGGAATATTTTACGATTTTTAGAGAAAAAATTAGAATTTTAGCATTTTCGCCGGGCTTGTGCATTCATGATTTATAAAGGACGCGCGAGAGGCGGGCGGAGGGGAGCGAGAGAGGCGGGGGGAGGGAGAGAGGCACACGCAAATTAGGCTCCGCCCCTCCCCTCTCGTCTCGAGTTTCCCTCCACTCCCACAGTGTGTTTCGCGCGTACTTCTCGGGCTCTAGCACAGCTCAGAGGTAAGATATCAACAAACGGCCACAAGAATGATGTTATTGGGACCATGAGGAGTTGTTTGAACCCGCATTTGACTGCATTGTGAAAAATCGGCTCTCTGGCTTGTGGCCCCTAAATATAAATATATCGTCTGCAGACAAATTCAATTATCCTAGGCACCTTCCGAGTCATTCTAACATACGAACATCGATTTGTTGCATGATGTTTGTCACCCAACGGTATCCTCTCTTGTTATGTCCAATCTACACTACTCTCTGTCTCATGGGTACTCTCTGCTCGTCTGATTACTCTCTTCAATCTCCCTTATCACTCCCTCTAATCACCTTCTTCTCTAGTCTTCTCTTATCAGACGTGATCCCTCTCCCTCTATGGGGTTCATTCTTACAAACTACGGGGTAACCCACTGGTTGAGATTCATTCTTTTCACGCAAATGAGACCATTCTGATTGACCATTCACGCCCTTCTCTGACGTATCACTCGCAATTTGAATGAAAATTTGAATTTGTCTGAACTATGTGATTAACATTTTTGCCAAAATGGTTTTGGTGAGCTTCATTGCTCTCATTTGGCGATGAATTCTCCTCGACGCGCGGTTTCTCTCGTTCTGAATGTTCGCCCTCTCGGAAATCGTCAGTCTCTTCCCTCCTTCCCCCCTCATGAGATCTCTCCCTTGCAGGATCGAAGATGACCAATCCACACGATGAACAACTGCAGAAACAGAAGGAGGCACAGCCCGTATGTTGTTGTTGTTGTTATTGTTGTTATTGTTTTGAAGTTCGCAAGGGTCAAAACACTGTTTTCAGACGCCTCATCGCATGACGACCTCCAATGGCGCGCCCATTCCCAACAAGAATGCCGTGCTCACGGCTGGTCAGTTTGGTGACCTGAGATCACGACCTAAAATGTGTATTTATTTCAGGCCGCCGTGGTCCAATGCTGATGCAGGACGTAGTGTATATGGATGAGATGGCTCATTTCGATAGGGAGAGAATCCCCGAGAGGGTCGTCCACGCTAAAGGAGCTGGTGAGCAGATTAGAAGACCTTGGAGTGGAACTGATCCCATGAATCATCCCTTCCTTCACACTTATCTCGATTACAGGAGCCCATGGATACTTCGAGGTCACCCACGACATCTCCAAGTACTGCAAGGCTGATATGTTCAGCAAGGTAAAGGGAGAATCATCAGTGATGTATGGAGATCAAAATCAATGGAAAATGGGAAATATATGATTGATCTCAGGTCGGTAAGCAGACTCCGATGTTCATTCGCTTCTCCACTGTTGGTGCGTTTTTAGTATTCAAACTAAGAGAAGCCACGAAATAGCATACGAAATGGAGAGAAATATCATGTTTCGTTGCCGTTTCCCCTAGATTATAGAGTGTGAGGAATCGAGAGATTGAAGGACGTTCTATTTACCTTGAATTCGTTGCCTACTCTGGAGGGGAGGAAAATATTGTTGACAATGCGGAGTGATTTCATTCTTTGTCATCTGCAAATTCCTTCGTGAAAATGAAAAGGAGAGGAAAATCGGAGAAAGTAATACAGCAATCATACAAATGGAGCACGTCGTTGAAGCTAGATCTGCCAGAAACATGAATATTAGAACCTCTTGGAGAGTACAATCTTGATGTCCGCCCCTCTCATTTTCCCCTCTCTTCAGGAGGTGAATCTGGTTCGGCGGATACTGCCCGTGATCCTCGTGGATTCGCAATGAAGTTCTACACTGATGAGGGCAACTGGGACTTGGTAATCGATAGAAGAAGAGCACAAAGAGAGAGAGTTGATTGTAGGTCGGCAACAACACTCCTATCTTCTTCATTCGCGATCCCATTCTCTTCCCGAACTTCATCCACACTCAGAAGAGAAACCCTCAGACTCATCTCAAGGTGGGTTATTCTGAGTAGAGATCAAAGATCAATGGATAATCACAGGACATGAATGCGATGTGGGACTTCTTCTCTCTTCGTCCCGAATCGACTCATCAGATGATGTTCCTTTTCTCTGATCGAGGAACTCCCAATGGATATCGGTTAGTGAAGGATACTGTACGAGTACGGTAATCAATCTAATCGATATGTAAGATTCATGAATGGCTATGGTTCGCATACGTTCAAGCTGGTCAATGCAAATGGCGAACCTGTCTACTGCAAATTCCACTTCAAGGTATAAATTCCATTGAGGAATTACAGTCCTGGCGATTCCCCCAATGAAAACAGGGCGCCCGGGGCGTCCCGGGGCGTCCCGGGGCGTCCCGGGGCGTCCCCCAGTGTCCCCCTGCTTCTGTCGTCTACAGACCTTTTTCAAATTGGGCCCAATTTGTGTTTGTCGTATTCAGCGTTCGATTCTGCGTCGAATTCATATTAAAAAATCAATTAAAATTATAAATTATTATTTATAATTTGATTTTCAAAAAAGTGGCGAATAAAACGATTCGTGCATCAAGGAGTACATCCTACGGTACTTAGCAAAACATTCTGCAGCAGCAGTGGATAAATACCGCAAGGTGTACTCTTCGATGCACGAATCGTTTTATTCGCCACTTTTTTGAAAATCAAAATATAAATAATAATTAAAAATTTTAATTGATTTTTTATTATGAATCGACGCAGAATCGAACGCTGAATACGATAAACACAAATTGGGCCCAATTTGAAAAAGGTCTGTAGACGACAGAAGCGGGGGGACACTGGGGGACGCCCCGGGACGCCCCGGGCGCCCTGTTTTCATTGGGGGAATCGCCAGGACTGTACATATCGAATTTTCATTGTTTCAGACGAACCAGGGCATCAAGTGTCTCTCTGCATCTGATGCAGGAAGATTGACCGGAGAGGATCCCGATTTCTCCATTCGGTACGGATCAAAAGATCAAAGATCAAGATGAATCAATCGATACTTCCAGTGATCTGTTCGATGCGATAGAGCGAGGAGACTACCCTCAATGGAATATGTTCCTCCAGGTGAGATACTGTAGGAGAATACGGTAGTATCAATCGATAATATTGAGGTGATGACCTTCGACCAGGCTGAGAAGTGGAAGTTTAACCCCTTCGATGTCACCAAGGTACGGTAGCCAATCGACAACTGAGTGTTTACTATTCCCTTGCAGGTGTGGCCCCATGGCGAATTCCCACTGATCCCCGTTGGAAAGTTCGTGCTCAACAGAAATCCCCAGAACTACTTCGCTGAGGTATGAACTATATTTACTAACGATCGAAGATCATCTATTAACAAAAATCAAAGATCAACTATTCACAAAGATCATCTATTCGCAAAGATCAAATATCAACTATTAATAAAGATCAAAGATCAATAATTGGTTCAGGTGGAACAGTCAGCCTTCTGCCCCGCTCACGTCGTACCTGGCATCGAATTCTCTCCTGATAAGATGCTCCAGGTGAGAAAGGGGCGGAGTCAGGAGGGGGCGGGGCTAAGAGAGAGGGCGGAGTCTAATCGATTATGTTGAGGGTCGTCTGTTCTCGTACACGGACACTCACTTCCATCGTCTTGGTCCCAATTACATCCAACTGCCAATCAATTGCCCCTTCAGATCAAGGTGAGAAGGAAGGGAATGAATGAATGATGAAGATGACAAGACAGGGGGAATTCTTGTGATGATGATGATAAAGTGAGGTCTTCTTAGTGAAGAAGCGAGATGGATGGATGAAACATTGATTAACATCCAACAGTCAATCAAAACAAGATGAATACTTGCAGACCTCACAACACGCAGCGAGACGGAGCTGCTTGTCTCTATTCTCAGGGAGGAGCACCCAATTACCATCCGAACAGTTTCAATGGTCCCGTCGATGTGGCCGCCGTCAAGGTATCGTACTCTGACTACAGTACTCTACCGTACTCTTCTTCCTTTCAGGACTCAGCTTGGAAAGTGACGGGAGACGTCGATCGATTCAACACTCACGATGACAATAACTTCGATCAGCCAAGAGACTTCTGGCTCAAGGTAGGGAATATGACCCCGTGAACTACCGTATCCAATCAATACCGTATTCTACCGTATTCATTCAGATTCTGGACGAGAGTCATCGTGATCGATTGGTGGAGAATATCGTATCGACTCTCAAGGATTGCAAGCCATTCATCATCGATCGCACCCTTAACAACTTCAAACAGGTATGAATAGGGGAAATGAATTTGAGAATTTTAATATTTATTTTAATAATTATCAAAATTAAAATTGAAGGTGCACCCTGACATGTACGAGAAGGCGCGCAAACTGATCGAGAAACACCGCAGCACCCAAGTATGAAGATTCATTATGATTCTTTCGAAATAGGATGGTTTCCTCTATGAACACTGTGAATTTTGATTGAATTCATATGCGTTTCAGTCAAAAGTAATAGTTATTAAATAATTCTTTGCAGGGCCAGGCTCGAATCTAAGAAGAAAGTGACCTATCCACTGCACATATCCAACTACATCTCAATATATCTCATTCCACTAATCGTATCTCGTAGATAGATTGTATACTCTGGTCAATCGATAAACTATTCATTTGATTCATCACAATCGTTGACACGTTGAACGGAAGAATTCCCATGCTAGTCACTGATCGAGGGGATAAAGAACAGCAATTGTTCCTGTCAATTGACTAGTGAGATGAAATCGATTGTGCTTCCCATTCTTTCTTTGTTCATTTTCTTCTTCTCTGTTAGTTGTCAACCGAAAGAGTTGCCATCGGCTAACAATGAAGTATGTTTTCCCTTTAACATCTATTGATCAGGAAGATATTCCAGCCTTATTCTTCTCTCTTTCTTGATCTGATTATTGGACGAAGGTCTTACGATGTCACTCGATTCTATGAAGATCTGGGACAAATTCCGAAAGGATTCTTGAGTGAATCCTGCTTTGAGGTACACTTGTAATCTCTATCGAAAGAAAACGTCATTGAAAGGATCTTCAACTTATCAACGTATCCAATTCACGAAATTTGAAAGGAGGGAATCAGCCGTTATCTGATTTCGATGCAGCAGTCTTCATGAAAGGTTCGATCCAAGCATTTTCATCAGAAGAATGAGATATCTCTGTAGCTCTGGATGCAGCGGGAAGGATTAGAAATGGAATGGCGAAGGGAGAGTCACTGTTCGGAGGGGATTTCAAAGGATGTCGAGTAGGATTAATCTCTGGAATCGGGTGCAAACGATATTTTAGGAAATCAATTTTCTCTTGCCTGGTAGAGATCGACCATTCGAAATGGACTACTTCCGGTAACAGTGAGATGGATCAAAATTGAAAAATCTATTTTTCAGGTATTACGTGAACCCAATGATAGCTACAAATCAGGATAGACTCGCTTGCATGTCGGGATTGAGTGAGAGAAAATAGTCTGAATGGATAATAGTGATCAATATTCTTCAGTGGGTCTTCAAGATATCATATTTGGAGTATGTCTCCCGTCAAGTTGTTCGACTATCGAACTCATCCATGTTCTTAGACCACGTATGTACTGATCCAATTCACCAATATTTCATGAAATTTTAGCCTCCGGATCTCCTTCGATAATTCCTAATCCAATCTGCAATCTCGTGAGAATCAACGATAACGTCCCCGAGAAGAACGAATCTTACGACCTTGCTATGTTCGAATGCAGATTTAGATTTTCCGGTCACATTTGGATTGTAGATTAATTGTGCAGTGTCTGATAGGATTCATCTTTATATCGGGAGTTCTCGATTATTTCACTCTCGATGGAACCTCCTCCGATGAAACGAGCGAGTTTCAAATCCTTTTCGATTTGCCATTCAAACTCTTCAGTTTCCTTCTTCTCAATCTTTCGATGCTTCTCAATCAATCGAAATCTTTATTCGCTGTTTCGCATTCCGAAAGATGAAGAGCGCAATGTGAGATCGCATTCGATTCCACAGTTGAGAGTGTACCATGCAGGAAGATTCGATTCGAGTGCTCGGGGCAATCAAAGTTCTCTCTATCACTTGGATTCTATTCGGGCATGGAAGCAGTTACTTCTATCGAAATGGTTATGGTAAGTTCACGAAAAGTGCTTACCATTCCATTTTCAGGAAATATCAAAGAACTTCACGAGTTTCTCCGATCGAGTCTTTCAGGACAGGTTGGTGGATAGAATAAATGTTATGTCATCAGGGTTTCAGATAATTCTCAGCTCATTCTTCGCAGTTGACACATTCTTCTTTATTTCCGGTCTTCTTCTCAGTTATATCTGGTATGAGCGCGAGGTATACATCTCCTCAAGACTTTCTTTAGGTTGAAATTCTACCACATCAATTCCGCAACGTGCACTCGCAGAGGATGGATCATGTTCTACGTCCATCGATTCATTCGGTTTATTCCTTTCATTTCCTCAATTCACTTCTATCTCACATGGGAATGGTCTCAACTCACATTCTCCGATCTTGATCAAAAGCTGAGGGTTCACTAAATAGAGCACGCTGATTTCAAATCTGCAATAAAATTCTGCGGAATATTTTTTTGAAATTAATTATGAATTTTTAAAAATTAGCGTGTGATTTTCTGAAATGCGCTCGCGCGAGACTTGAGGAGTTCTGTCGAAGCCTTGATCATCATCAGTGGTGGCCGAGTGGATAAGAGGGTTGCCTAGGAAAGGGTAGGGCCACGTTCGAATCCCAACCGATGCAATTCTTTTGCATTTATTTTGCTTTTTTGTTTTACAAGTTCCTTGCATCGGAAAACCATTTTTCGTATACTATATGGCCTAAACAACACAAGAAAAAAATTCCTATAAAAATAAATTTCATTTTTTTTTCTTCGACTATGTTGGTATAGGAGAGCTCATTGAATGGAGGTAAAAAGTCGAAGAAATTTTTTGTACGTAGTGATTGTTTTCATTCATTGTTGTTCCACGGCTGTTTTCATTTATATGAAAAAAATGGTTTTCCGATGCTAGGAACTTGTAAAACAACATTGCAAAATAAATGCAAAAGAATTGCATCGGTTGGGGTTCGAAACTGGCCCTACCCTTTCCTTGTCAACCCTCTTATCCACTCGGCCACCGCTGTTAATGGTCAAGGCTTCGACAGAACTCCTCAAGTCTCGCGCGAGCGGATTTCAGAAAATCACACGCTAATTTTTAAAAATTCATAATTAATTTCAAAAAAATATTCCGCAGAATTTTATTGCAGATTTGAAATCAGCGTGCTCTATTTAGTAAAACCTCAACTTTTGATCAAGATCGGAGAATGTGAGTTGAGACCATTCCCATGTCAGATTGACTCCACTTTACTACTTCGTTCTTCTCTACTACACATATATCTTCATTCCCAGTCGAGTCGACGTTCCTTACATTATGACTGATCGATTCAAAGAGGATCCATGCAGGTATATTTTTAACCTTGGGTTTTTTATACTGCGAGAATCACAAAGCGAAACTGTGTTCACAAATGAAACTCAGACTTCGTTTGTGGCAATCGTTCGCTTACATGACTAATCTTCTTTCTCCTGAAGATCAGGTTTTTTTCGAATTTCACAGCCTCGCGATGAAATGACTCGATGAAATGATACAGTGTTTGTCCTTCACTTGGTATCTCTCTGTGGACTTCCAACTCTTCGCCATTTCTCCTTTCTTCCTCTATCTATTGGGAAAGACTCCCACGAGAGGTGAATCAACGCAGAGTTCACAAATTAAGACATTTGCAGGTGTAATAGCAAGTGTTGCTGCTATTGGAGCATCGACTCTCTACAACTTTTATCTGGTCTACACGTATAATTTGCCGGTAAGAGAATGATAATGATAAAATACAGGGATTTAATCTCAGGCAAAACTTGCGATGCTTCAACAACAGATTGAAAACAACTCGTGAGTTTTCAATGAAAAAATATACAATTTGTTGGACATTCAGTGATCTTGTGACTGCAATGTACAATTCTCCCATGATTCGAGCACAAATTTATCTACTCGGAATAGTAGCTGGATTCATTCTACGATCAGTCAAAAGAGATAGAATCAATCCCGTTAGTGCATAAACTATTGTTATCAACAACATATCACTTCAGTCAATTGACCTCATATTGTGGCTTCTTTCTGGGATGATTCTTACACTGATCTACCTCAATTTCTCATTGTATTCTCATACGGAGGTCATTCCACTGCACATCAGGTATTTCTACTAATTCTTCAACGAATTTAATGCACATTTGAGTGCGATGTTCTCTTCGTTCTCTCGTATTTTTTGGGGTCTTTCTTTATTTTGGATCATATTTTCAACTCACAACGGAGGAGGAGGTAGCATTCTTTCTTCGTTCTCATTTCATTTCTTCTCTTCCAGAACCAATTCGTTCTCTTCTCTTCTGGCCTGGATGGTCCATTCCATCCCGTCTCACATACGCCACTTATCTTGTCCATGTTATCACTATCAAATGGCTGTTTGATATGAACACTCTCAGTCCGAGATTCGCAGGTTTCCTCTACGAGGTACACTTGTAAAAACCCAACTTGCTTTGTCCCATCAATGATCTGGGATAAATAAATATGTGATAAATTTCAGTCGATAACACTGGGAATTCCTTCAATCGTCCTTAGTTTCTCTACTGCAGCAGTCGCTCATTTAATCGTGGAGAGACCTACAGCTAATGTAGTTTATGTTATGCTCACAGATGAAATACTATACATTTTCAGCTGTACGCTCTTATTCTTCGATCGAGTCAGATCGGGAAAACAGTGAAGAATGAATAGACATGAATCTATTCGAAAATTCTATCTGTTCTGATATGTGTAATCAATCTATTCAAGTATCTAATGCATCACGAAATATTCAGATTTTGTATTTTCAATAATTTATTCCTTGCAGATTTTTGGAAGAATAAAGAAGATTGCAGTTGATAAATTCATTTTTAGTGTCTTCTATTTATTCGAAGATCCAGCACTTTTTGGATTAGAATGAGCAGCTTGTTCAGCTAAAAAAATATTTCAATATTTAGAAATGAAATATTAATAAACATTAATAAATTAACCTGAAGATCCGATAGTTACATCGATTCTTTTCGTTTCTTTCACTGGCGTCGTTCGAAGTTTCTTTTCTTTTGTGATTCTGAGAGACGAATTAAATAGAGAAGGGAAAGAAGGAATATCCCACCTGCATACTTGAACGATTGAATAAGATATGAGACAAGGAAGGGAAATGATACAACAGATTCCAAATGAGAAGAGAGCAGTCATCCACTATAATCAATTACTCTTCTTCTTCACTTAGAAGAGAACGGAATATTACCCAATCCCTCATAAATCTATTCTCGCAAATTCTTAGTATTTCATCAATTGTCGTCTCTTCCTAAAATCAAAATTTATTTGATTTCGAAAATGAGTAACTCACATATGTGATACTGGTATAATAAATGTGATTTGTATCCTTCTGAAAAGGAGAAAAAGATTGAGAAAAAAATCTTGAATGAATCTCACACTAATTTCACATAATTTATTTTCATCCATTTTCTTAAATTCTTTGTCTGTTATAGCTCGAACTCTAGCATCGTTCATCACATAATTATCTGAGGAATGAAAATGGAGGGAATAAATTTGGAGGTCTCCCCACCTTCCTCACTATTCCTCCAGATATGAATCCAACATCCGACCTGATCGATTCCGTATCTTTAATTATAAAGTGATCTTTCATCTTTGATCTTTCGTCTTACTTCAATTTACTCGTCGAAGTCAATTTCACTGAATGTTTTCCACATTTCACAGGCTTGTCATCTAAAGTGGAGACATTCGGAAACGAATAAATACTCTATCACTTACGAATTTCATTGTTATGATGAGAATGAGAGATGATGAGAGGAAGAAGGAAAGAGAAGAGAAAAAGAGAAAGAAGAGAAACCGCTCCCATCGAAGAATAAACGAGTGAATGAACGAATGGTTCTCTCTCGAGTCTCTCTATTGAATTGATGTTGTATGTAAATGGGGATGGATTAGTGTTGATCAGGTTCAAATCTGTTATTTTTATAACTTTTTTGTAATCCAGACAATTTCTTGTGGAAATTTGTTTATCGGAGGACATCCGTTTATCAGATTCATTGCAGCCGTAACAATTGTTTCCCTTGGGGGAAAATTGACGCGTTGAGATCGAAATATCCGATCGGATTATGTACATAATAATTACAACAATCAACAATCGGAACCAGATGATCTATCCCCTGAGTTCATTCACAATATCGTGAATTTCCCTTCCTCGTGTCTCGGGAAGATTCCTGAAGAGACAACAGTAGAAAGATACTTCGAATGAAGTCAAACTGACCTTGTGATGTAGATCAGAGCAAATGCTGATGGGAGACAGTAGAGAATAAGGAAACAATAAGTACCAATCCAGAAATAGAATGGAAGAACGACAAAAGTGGAGATTACTACGGACACCTTCACAAATCACATTTCGCCATATTCATTCGATTGTCATGACCTACCGTATTGATACCGTAGCAGGCTGATTGCATGAGAGTACGGTATTTGATTGGAGTGAGTTCAGATGAGATAAACCATGAAATCGCTCCTACTCCACATCCATACGAACCAGCGAAGAGAATTAGAGTCGCAACCCCGAAATACTTCCAGAAATCTTGCTGAAATCAACTTTTTGTCGTCGTAAAATTTCAATTTAATAATCTTACCAATTTTTGCAGCTGTGAGAAGAGAGTGAACACTGCGATACAGGCAACATTCATATATGAGAATGGAATGAGAATCTTTCGTCGACCCCATCTGAAATCGGATTCTGATGCTTCTCTAAGTGATAAATCCCCTTACCGATCGACGAAAGTTCCACCAATAACAGTGCATACAAAGTAAGAGACACACATTGCTGTCGCTGCCCATTTTGCGATTCCACTGAATAATTGAGAATTAGTGAATTTTCGGTTTCCCAATCTGACCTGTCGATGTTGATATCTTCTAGGAAAAGCGTCGAATTGTAGATGAATGTCCAGAGCGCAACGCAGTTCTGAAAAATTTCTTCATGTGATAAATTTCTTCATGTGATTCAACTAAAAAGCGGGAAAAGACAAGTGAACTGACTTGTAGACAGCAGACAGCCAGAATAAGCGCTTTTCTCAGATGAGGAATACGGACGAGATCTAGAATAGACGACCATGTAGAGGAGATGGCTTCTTCCGCGATTTCCTGATCACATCGAGGTTTCAATCGAGGTGGGGAATTAGAGGAGGAATTTACTCACAATCTCAGTCTCCTTCAAAATCGTTGCCACATTCGCATCTGGTCCATGGAAGAAACGAACCGAGTGTTCCACTACCGATCTACAGATGAATGATATACACTTTTATCTTAGATTGAGAAACATACCGATCAGCTCCTGACATCAACAGAAATTTGGATGTTTCCGGTACGAAAAAGAGAATGACGACACTGAATGCACCTGAAGGAAGAGAAGAGAGGGGCAATGTCAATAAAAGACAGGGAACTCACAGATGGGAATCACTGAAGCTGTTAGCCATGGGAGATTATTTCCGAGCAGTTCGTCTGTTCCGAGCATCGTTCCTAAGAATGCTCGTGAAAGACCAGATAATCATCGAAAAAAAGGCAAAAAAAAATATTTGTTTAGTTAGATACCTTCAATGGTGAACAATGCGAATGAGATCTCTGAGAGGAACGAAGCCGTTCCTCTGATATGAGTTGGTGGTGATTCCTGACCATTGTTTCGTTGATTCACATATCTTTATAAGGACACTATAGTGTAATTGTGTGCTCTCTGATGGAATACTTTGCAGATCCATTGCAGGTACAAAGTCCGTGTGCAATAAAGACGTCAGACTGATAGGAGAAAGACAAGGAATGTACAAGTGGATTAGAGGGTCACGTGAGATTGATTAATAGTGGGATTACAGCTAGAGAAGACAATAGTAACCACAGTGAAGTCTCAGGAAATAAGGTAAAGAAAACGAACCTGCAAGTAGAGAACAACCGCTTGGAATGCAACTGCAGTGAAAGTAGAAGCGATTGCACGACCTGAAGAAACAAATAATGAAACATAACAAGGAAATTGTTATTAAGATAAATAGTTAAGATTAGGTTTAGATAATTCACCGATAATTAGAAGGATTGGAATGTACAGAAGAACAGCGAGAAATTGCATAATCGAAGCAATAAGAATAAAGCTGTTTGCAATCATCATTCCATCTGTAATCGAGATCTTCGAATGAACAATCAATTTCGAAGTATGCTTACATCTCCTTCCCAGTCGATCATTGAGCACTGGATTCAGAAAGATCCCAATGAAGAATCCGACAAACCTGGAAAAAAATGAATTGAGAAAAATGTCGGCGATGGAATTGCTAGAAATAGTGGACCTCAACTGACCAAATATTCTGGATGAGGTCCCACCATAAATTGTACGTTCCTTCTGACATGTCTCCGCCTAGAGATTCATTGAGATATTCCTGCAAGATTTATCTAATCTATAGAATCAATTGAATAATCTCACTTTGAACTGATCTACCGGAGTATTCAGATAAGTGGATGAGAATCCATACTGCCAATTGACTGCAACTGCGAGAAGGAAAAGAATGGCTATCAATCGAATAGAATGAGCAGTTGAAGTCATTCTGGAAGATGAAGTTATGAGGAGCTGCTGAGGACAACAATTTCACTTAGTGTCCAACGAGTGAATTGAACCGTAGTTCGTATTCATATGAGGGAGGGTCGAGGGGGGGGGGGGGCAATGAATACAAGGATCAAAGGACTTTCCATGGACACAAAGTGGATGAATGGAAAGGCACGAATCACAGTGAGACCTCGTGGAGATAACGACCAGTGATAAAGTACGAAGAGCAAGAGAGAAAGAGAGGGAGGGAAGGGAGGGAAGGGAGGAGGGAAACTGTGAAAACAGTAGTTGTTGTTTCACGTTGATCATTGTGCTCGAGTTGATATAATCTGGGTTTGTTTTGAAGGGGTTCATGATGGAAGTCACCCGCTCACTTTCTATGATTCATGATGAATATATGGGTTGACATTCATTGTTGCATTCCGGAATCTTCCAAATTTTGTCAGAGATCAATCCATACACACACTGATAAAAAGGTCAAATGTGGCGAGGAGGGGATTCCCCCATTGTAAAAATGACGTAGAATGGTGATAAGAAGCCAATTGGAAGAATTCTTCGATTGCTTCTTTGATTCCAAATATGTGGTCTTTATTTGTGCAGTGGCGAAAGTGCTACGGGCTACAACTCGAGCACGCTGATTATCCAACACGTAATCTGCATAATGAATTCGGTACAACATCTTCAAATTCTAATCATAACAGATTGGATCGATCGAAAAGTCGTTTATGTTTCATTTCAATTTATATGTTTATTGCAATGCAGATCTTCATCTTATCGTCAATCTTTATCCTGCATGAGTGCATTCGTGCGAGTTAACTGGATTGGTAATGGCAGATCAGAAGGCCTACATAAACAGTCGTCGAAGGATAGTTTATCATCCACCTCGACTGGTCATTCTAAACAGTGGAAGTCCGATTCATTTCCACGATGAGAATCATTCTTTTGATCGCTCTTCTTCTCATATCAAGAATAAATGCCCAATCAACATCCGAATCTCCTCCAGAAGACGATAAATCAAAAGAGAAGGAAGACGAAGGAATTGAAGCAGGAGATGGAGATCGACCAGTTGTCAGGTATAAATGGACGATTAGCCAAACGGAAAATTTCATAGACATTCTCATCATCAAGATTAGGAATCATCCAGGAACGATTTACTTTTAGATGCACCTCCGATTGGCACATGAGATGCAAGGATGGCATGCAGTGCATCGATAAACGGTTTGATGTCCAATGGATAATTAGCGTAAAACTTTCTAATTGAGATGGATGTGTGATGGTCGAGTGGATTGCTCTGATGAATCTGATGAAGATTATCGACTGTGCAAATACAATAAGGAGAGTCAGGGAGGAAGACCTGTGAGTCTTTTGAATGCTCCCTCTTTCATTACCTACTATACCTACTCTTCATCATTGATGTATCAACTGATTAGTAATCACATACTCATCATTTTTCTACCATATTCATTCATTCACAAGTCAATCTTCTCGTAGGACGTTCGTGGTGGTTGGTCGGGTACTCGTCACGGCTGTCCTCGTCTCTCATTCTTCTGCAATGATGCAAGTGCGTGTGTCGAACCAGCAAGGACTTGTGATGGAGTGAGGGACTGCAAGTGAGATTGATTTAGTTCTCCATCCACTTCGAACTTCTATCAATGAGTGCTCATTTCAGTGATGGATCCGATGAGGGGCCATTCTGTGCCCATATGAAGGAGCAACGATATAGAAAGAAGGAGGATAATCTTACTTATTATGAAAAGTGAACGATGATTTCATCTATTTACCACGTCTTTCATGTCACATCAATCTCTCATAATTAATAAACCCTGCAGTTCTTCTGACGTTGAATCGTGTGGATGAGTGCTCAGTTCGTTTGAGTACACAGATCACTTCTATCCTTTTCACTGTGTGTAAAATCTCATTCGAGTGCTTTCCTTGTTTCTCACTTTCGAATTCTTCCCTTCAGTTCGCAAAGCATAGTAACACGTGATATTCTGCAGTCTAGTTTTGCTTCTCATAGTCTACATTTCTGGAATCACTCCACTCTCACAAGATAACTACTATTAGGCAATCTACTCTCACGAAGCAACAAATATAGTGGAAAATAGACGAGATCATCAAACTGATGGGAGGCGTGAAATCCGATCTCGTCCTCTCGAAATCGGAAGCCAGAATCCTGTCTTTTTTTTATTTTGAAAGTGGGAACGCTTCCCCACTGGGCAATTTACCGTTAATTTCTTATGGCTAGTACTGCTGAACTACTACATCCGACCCTCTGGTGTAGTGGTAATCATCTAGTCTCCGTAATATAACCCTAGGTTCGAGTCCACCTCCGAATCAGCAAAAGAAGTTCAAGCCAATGATGATAATCATGCTAATCATGAAGGCGTCACAACGTTCGATGCTATCCATGTTGTAGAAAGAACGGATATCTGATGGCTTTTTGCCCTCTTGATTCCGTTTGCACACAGACGACCCTAAATGTTTCACTTGATTATCGCATAAAATGATCTAGAATATTAGAATGTGGGATTCTATTGAACCTTTCATATTTGGAATCGTTGAGCTCAGCGCTGAAGATCCTGAATGATGCGACTAGACTGCACTTATGAGCTCTAGATAACTCACGCAGTTGATCATCGGATTCAAGTCAACAGTTCACTCACGATCTCTCCCAGTTCACGTACATATCTTCACACAACAATCTGACTGGACTACTATTGATGACGCCATTTCCATTGTTCTTCTTTCCCCGTATCTCATTGCACCCCTCTTCTCTTCTGTGAATCTCCTCCCTTCCGCATTTCTCCATCTCCAGAATAACTAAAATCCATGAGCAAATAAAACTTTTTCCACGATACATCTGGAATAGGACCTCGATTCTCTCTGCAGCGTGACACTCGCTAGAATTTCCAATTGTGTCCTTCTACGCAAGAGATCTCATTTACGATTCCCAAATCCTCGCTTGAAACTCGTCTCCATTCAACAACTTTGTTTTCGACCTTTCCACTGAAGCGTATGCATCTCCTCCACGAACTTATTCTTTGAAATAGTTGCACTTCTGTCCTTATCCTCCATAAGGAAAGAAGAAAAAGGACAGAAACTCGGGGAGTTTGCTGAGATGTGATTCATCATCCATTATTTATCGCGAATACGCAGTGTTTTTCATAATTTACTAATGCATCTCCAGATGACAGTAACAACAGCGTACATCAAATTGTTCCTTTCTCTTATTTTTCTTATTGTCGACATCTTCGTTCTCGTTGGAATCAGAAGACAGACGATCCTTTCCTCTCATCCAATTATGATACTCAATGCTGCACTATTCACAACGGAGGTGAGAAGAAGGATAGGGGTATCACTTGAGAATGGCCAAGACAAACAAAGCGCTCATTGAGTGTGAACCATTGCAGATTCTCAAGATTGGTGCTCAAGTGACGAATGAATATCCTGTGGAAATAGCGGGAAAAGTGTTGATAGGTAATTCCTCTGATGAGCATCAATTCAATGGAACGAATTTAGATTGCCCATACTCGGATATTTGGGCCGTGTGGTCGTTGATTCCATGGTAAGTGATGTTTAGGGTTTTAAATAAAAATAAAATTGTTCGCAGGTTCTCATCCATCTACATCTATCCCATACTAGCTGTTCTTCATTTCCTCGCTATCTATCGTCCAGTTTACTTCAAGATGCTCAAGTCAGATCACTCTTGTCTGCCAACGGTCATTCATGATTCGAACGTAGTTCTGACTTGAAGAATGCGATAGACTTTCGGGATTTTCCCAAGCAAAACAAATTAGATTATTTAGGAAGAAGAGTGCCTACATATCCATTCTAATCGTCTTCCTCCTTTCTATTTTGATGTCTCTCGCCTACGTTCTTCCCTCCTGCGGAATCTACTATAGTCACGTGAGATTTTTTGTAGATCTCAGAGATCCGAAGATCAGAAGATCTCAATCTTGCGAATGACGAGAAGTACTAACTAGAATGTATGAATAATTCAGGACTTTCTATATTGGGCTTTCGATTTCTCACGTCCGCAAGTATTCTTCATGGAGAAGTACAATTATGTGCTCGCTGTGAGTGGAATCCATTAGCAATACATGTCTCTTTTAGATTACAGCGATTTCTATCACGATCGCAATCGATATTCTGATAATAATTCGGATGATTCGGTGGCAACAAAGGAAGAATTTGGCCAAACTTTCAAATGCAATTTGTCTTCCAAGTCATGCCAGTCAGACCATCGTTACAGATCTACAGGTGATTGAAATGCGAATCAAGAGTAAGAATGTGTTGTTTCAGGTAGCAAGGTCGGATCGGATGACTGCGGTATTCTTGGTGTATAGTCCATGCGATAATTCACTTCTTTTAGACACTCACTGATCCTTCGATAAAGAAAAATGCCCTTTCAATCTCATACACTTCGGAAATTCGATTAGCTGTGAACTTTCTGATGATTTTCATCATTTTCGTCTGGGAGTTTATTGCCTTCAATGTTTTGATTTAGTAAGATTCTTGTGAAAATGGTTTATTGATTTTTTGATTACAGCTATGAGTTTGAATACAGTTGGTTAATCACTCTTCTCACTTCGATTGTATCGAATGCAAAGGTGAGTCAGCAAGGAAAACCTTTTCCAATTGACTCATTTGAAGGGGACCTCGTATTTCATATTCTCAAGGAATATTCGAACGGGTGTTTTGAGTATATTCCGGTAGCGACTAGTGCACTGCAATCGCGCAACATTGAAATTTCTTCTATAATTTATTGTTAAATGTTCGATCTCACTCTGTTTTTTTCAATCTCAAGAATAAATTCAATCGTTACTATTCTACCCCTCTCAATTCTTCCCAACACAAAATACATAGTATATAGACCATAAAAAATTCTCTTCAATTCCTCTTCAAATTTGATTTCTCTCTTCAGACTCTATTGCTCTGTTTCCCCTCATTCCACGCACTTGAATCATACTTCTGACCCAGCCCCACTCCCCAAAATACTCAGTCCGCTCTCTTGTTGTTGACAACTGTGTGGCAATGGGAAGAACACGAAAGGGTGGTCCGGCCGGCCGCGGCTCAGTACCAGGGCAATGCTGGTAAACACGCACCGTTTTGTGTATGCATTGGCGCTCTAATCTTGTCCGTTTTCTTTTCTCATCTCGAGTTTTGAGGTGAGTTAGCATTCATTTGACTATTGTTTACCCATTTTCTTTGTCCAGTTTTCATATTACAGTAATCCCTTCCGATCTTCCTCAATGGATCGACTGGCAAACACAAAGTCTCCTTACATTCTCCAACACAAGAATAATCCCGTCGAATGGTTTGTTGTCTCTCTCTCAGTCTCCTGACTCGATTCCTTTTCAGGTATCCATGGGGCAACGAGGCGTTCGATCGGGCCAAATCACTCAATCGTCCCATCTTCCTCTCAGGTTGGGGGTCATTCTATCTCCCTTACAACAAGAGAGTAGGGTGAGGGAGGGAGAGGGGGGGGGGGGGTAAGGGTCAGTCTGTCACTCAGTCGATTCAATCACTGCGGTAGATCACAATGATTCAGTTGGCTACTCAACATGTCATTGGTGTCATGTAATGGAGAGGGAATCATTCGAGAATCAAGAGGTCGCCGATATTCTTAACGCCAACTTTGTCTCAATCAAGGTACGGATCAAATCACAACATTCCATTTCAAGTTCTCCTCCTTCCTCTCATTTCCAGTTCACTCCTCTCCTTGAAATCTCTGCTTTGACTTTCTTTATTGCCGAATTGCGCGAGTTAGGGCCGACTCATATCACATTCCTTCCCATCTCTCAATATTCTCTTCTTCTTCTCAGGTCGATCGAGAGGAGCGTCCAGATGTCGATAAACTGTACATGAGCTTCATCCAGGTACGGTAGTTCATGGATTACTGTAGAATATCATATTCGGGTTACGGTAGTCCTAAATGTATCGATCATAGGCCCTAAATGGAGGTGGTGGAGGATGGCCAATGAGTTCATGGATTACTGTAGAATATCATATTCGGGTTACGGTAGTCCTAAATGTATCGATCATAGGCCCTAAATGGAGGTGGTGGAGGATGGCCAATGAGTGTCTTTCTCACTCCTAATCTCGCTCCAATCACAGGAGGAACTTACTTCCCGCCTGAGGTACGGTAGGTCATCAATATTATATTTGATTACGGTAGTACGAAAGCATACTTGAGAAGTAGCATTATATCAAGGCAATATAAATTGAGTTTTTAGAACAAATGGAATCAGATGGGATTCAAGTCGATTCTCAGATTCATCTCGCAAAAGGTTTGTGATGCTCACGTTATTGTGGGGTAATGTGGGGTTCGAGTAGAGATGGACAAAGGGAGAAATAGGTTTCTATCGTGAATAAATGATCTCGTTCAGTGGAAAGAGGATCCCGAACACATCAAATCATCAGCGAGTGAAGTACTGAAGGCAATCTCATCCAAGACTGTCTCTTCACAGTCTGGAGACCCGCCAACGGTCAGATACTTATGAGATTTTGATCCACTCGACATTGTTGCTCAGCTGATATCGATACCATCGCTTCCTTTCGATTCGATGCCACTGAAATCTTTCGATTACATAGACAGAAGGGAAGTGAGATATCAGTAAGAACTCTAGTCTCTTCCCTCGTTTCGATGTCACCGAAAGCCGTTAGAGACTCGAATTAGTCTCCCTCATTGATGATTATGTATATTCTCTCAGGTGGAAGTATGCTTCATGGCAACGTATCAGAAGTTGAAGGCTTCCTTTGACGAAGAGAACGGAGGATTCGGAGATGCGCCCAAGTTCCCCAAACCAGGTGGGTTCTAGTTTATCGTCTAGTCTCAGAATTCGTGAAGTCACACAGAGCAATTAGCTTGCTTGTGCCTACTACGTCTCTACCTGACTCGAACTGACTAGACTACTTAACACCTGTCGTCTCCCCTCTAATCATTGGTCTTTCGCAGTTGATCTCTCTTTCCTCCTTCATTTCGCTCAATCTCAAGCAAAGAAAAGACCCGAAGAGGCGAAAGAAGCAATTCGAATGCTTACGAAGACTCTTCATGCAGTCTACCATGGAGGAATCCATGATCATGTCGGAAAGGTATCCATCAATACGGCTACCGTAATCTCATAAGATCATTCCAGGGATTCCATCGATATTCCGTCGACGCTGGTTGGCATGTACCACACTTTGAGAAGATGGCTTACGATCAGGTTTGTTCGTCTTCTTTTGACCGATATTGGGAATCGAAATGGGCATGAAGGTATCGATCTCAGGGTCAACTCCTCTCCATCTTCTCTGACGTTGCCCTTCTGACTGGGGATGATATCTGCAAGAGGGCAGCGAGAGATATTGTGGAATATCTTGATGAGAATCTCAGTCAGAACGTATGTCTCCCTTGTTTGTAACAAGAGTGCCAATTGAGCACATTTCCCTCTGTTGAAAACTTTAAAATGAGTCATCATCTAATTGCAGGACGGTGGTTTTTGGTCGGCAGAGGACGCCGATTCGCATGAAGTCAAAGGAGCTCAACACAAGAAGGAAGGTGAGAATTATAGTTGAGAGGAGAAATCAGAAATTAGTGGGTTGTTTGCGTATTTACAACGCGAATGATGCTCCAATTCAGGCGCGTTTTGCGTGTGGGAAGAAGAGGAAGTGAAGAAAGTACTGCACGGAGAAATGGTTCGTTTTTAGCACATGTTTTCGCTGCTTTGGCTAATGGAAGGTTATCGAATCAGTTTGTAGACTAACAATTTTCAGGTCGATTCCATTCCCCTCTCAGACATCGTCATTCCTTACTACGGTATCAAGAAGGAGGGAAATGCACCCGCTTATACGGGAGGGGTATTTGACGATCTACCGTAATCATGTTTTCCTTTCAGGATCCTCATGATGAGCTGAAAGAGCAGAATATACTCATCATGCACAATACTCATGAAGAGATGAGTGAGATTCTCGGTGTGAAGAGTGACAAGCTGAGAGAGGCAATCGAGAAGGCAAAGGTGATCTTTGATCTTTGATCTCTCACCTTAATCTTTGATCTTTCAGTCTCTACTCTTCGCTCATCGTTCTCTTCGTCCTAAACCTCATCTCGATTCGAAGATGGTTACTTCATGGCAGGTCTGAGATGGTTATCATTTCTTTACTTTACCTACCCGCTCAATTCATTTACCCTCTCACTCACTAGTAAAGAATTGATAAGATAAGGATTATCCTGTTGATAAGCTGAATGATATCATTTTAGGGTCTCATTATCTCTGGTCTCGCAAGGGCTGCAATCGCACTGGCCGATCCGTGAGTATTAGCCTATTGCTTTTCAGTGCAACGATCTTTGATCTTTGATCTCTCAAGAAGCATTGTATCAATTTGAGTATGCTCGCTCGTCGCGCTCAATTGGCCGTCGATTTTGTAAAGGAGAATGTTCGATCGGAGAATGGAGATCTCATTCGGGCAGTGTACACTAATGAAGAGGGAGGAATCGATCACGGGTACGATACATTATGAT
Source organism: Pristionchus pacificus (assembly GCA_000180635.4). Taxonomy (NCBI): domain Eukaryota; kingdom Metazoa; phylum Nematoda; class Chromadorea; order Rhabditida; family Neodiplogasteridae; genus Pristionchus; species Pristionchus pacificus. The sequence continues at coordinate 13,241,986 of CM026576.1, forward strand.
AACTACTAGGGTTGTCTAAACGGAAAACGGAAAAACGCCCCTCTCATTCCTCGTTTCAACCATTCCGTAATGCGGCCATTCTCTTCTCGGATTTCCGAATGATTACGGAATTCCGTAATTCTCATTCTTCCGTATTCGATCTGAGGAGACCGGTGCGCCTCGGAGAAGGGGAGAAATGATTGAGTTTCAACCACTCTTCATTGTCCCGTTTATTACGGAATTACGGAATTCCGTAATTCTTCAGACCGATTACGGAAAAATCGGAGAATGAGAAGGAGAATCGATTCGGAATTACGGAATAAATTCCGTATAGTCATCCCTAATAACTTCGATAGTTTACGGTTACTATAACTGAGACCATTACAGGGAGCCGATCGTTGCTTTCGCTGATGACTACGCCTTCCTCATTCAAGGTAAGAAAGGGTTACTGTAGATGGAGAAGGTAATCGATAATTGAAGGACTTTTGGATCTGTACGAGACCACTCTCGATGAGAAATTGATTGAATGGGCGGAGGAACTACAGAGGAAAATGAATGAGAAGTTCTGGGAAGGAGACAGGTGGGATACGGTAGATACGGTTACTGATCGAGTGATTTCTTTACAGTGGCTACTTCGTCTCTGAAGAAGACGTCGTTGCTGAGGCCGGTACGAGAATGATCGATGGTACGGTAGTCAAACGATTACTGATTATTCAAATGGATAATTGTAGATCAAGATGGGGCGGAACCATGTTCTTCTTCAGTGGCAATGAATAATGTTGTGAGATTGGCAGAGTTGGTGGAGACTGATGAAATGGTTGATCAGGTCAATACTACTTTGTTTTATATTTTTGTGAACGTTTCTGTAGCAGAATGGCCTTTGACTTTTTGAAATAGTTCCGAAATTCAGCGACCTATCCCTCATTTGTCAGGCAGAGAAGATTGTCTCTCATGCAGCTCCTCGTCTCGCTAAGTTCCCCTTCATTCTGCCCAGATTACTGGAGGGATACGAGAGAATGGAACATGGTGGAATCAAGGTGGGCTCTTCATTCTCCACAGACTCTTCAATAATTCCTTCTTCAGATCGTATTGATTGCTGGGGAAGCTCGTGATTCGATGCCTTTCCTCTCTCTCATTCGACAGCATCTCATTCCCAATCTCGCCCTTATCAGACTCAAACCATCGGGTTGAATAATTGTAGAATATGCCTTCAACGTTGTCCCCTTCAGAATCCTCGTGGCTCAGTCAGCGAATGCCTTCTCTCGAGGCGATCAGAAACACGGAGAAACCGTCCGTATTCATCTGTGAAGTGAGTTCAACTCGAGATTACGGCTTGCCGGGATGAAGAATCAGTCTCTTTATTTTCATACGGATTGAAGAGACGCATTCTTCAATCGCCTTTCATGATATATCTAAGCAATCTCCATTCCTTGCAGGATCACGCATGTGGTCTTCCCATCACCACAGTGGAAGATCTGAAGAAACGACTGGAAGAATTATCTCGTCGATCGATACTCGTCGAGTAAATTACGATCGTTCATATTCTGTACAAATGTGTTCCCATTCATTGTCTGTTGTTATCTGTTCCTTCGTTAGTTGTTCGTTAGTTGATTTGCGGTTACAATAGAAGCAGACAGGTCACATAATAGGACGCGTAGTTTGATGCGAGATAAAGCGTGTGGATAATGTTCTACTGGATTGAATTAAAGCTATCGGGTTTACCATCCGTTTGATATCTCTGTGCAAATACATGCAAAATGGCTACGAAATATGTTTTTTTAGAGGATGAATCCTCCTCCAATGGATCTTTCGACTAATGAACCACCCTCACCACCCGCCCCTCTGACCGTTAAATACATCACTGGATTACCAGTGGAATTATTGGGAATGATATTCGACATAGTCGATGCTCAAACGAGAGCCGATGCGAGAGTGGTAAGAGAGGAGATGAAATGTGCAGAATCACAACAACTTAATCATCATCAATAGTTCAATTCAATCGTACAGGCACATCCTCTACTCGCACGAGGAGTTTGGCACACGGAGAATAGATTGGCTAATGAATGCATCCAGAAAGGAGTGACTATGCCTCCGAAGGCATTCTTTAGGAAAGCAATACGAGCTGGTGTTGCCTTCAACTACCGATTAATTAAGAACCTCGACATATTCGGAGTGAATTTGGCTGCTTACTGCAATACAAGTAATATTTCAATTCACGTATCAATCAAAAGAAAAATCGAAGGAATATTAAAATTAGTACTTTAGCATTAAATGATGTCGTGCAAACCGTTCTTCCTCAATTGATCGATCAAGACGGAAATATCCAAACCCAGCCGTGTTTCGCAATACCGATGAGAATTTTGAATAGTAAGATGCATCGGAGTGATTCTCTGAACAAATATTTCAGAACCACGAGACATAAATTGTCACGCTCATGGGAAAATATCGTTGGAATTAGATTTAAAGGTAAATATGCCAACAATTTCATAAATGAAATGAAAAAAGTCTGAGATAAATTTCAGAAAGTTGGATTCGATTTTCGACTTCTTAAAACGAACCTTGTTCTTTTCAATGCGACTCTTACAGGATTTCAGTTAGGTATGCAGCTGAATTAATCTCAAGTCCAAAGAAGAAGAAGATTTTTTCCAGATCCAAGTGCAGATATCAATGTTAATGCTGGTCTTGTTCTTAAAGGAAATTATCATCGATTTGCTTTGTTCGAAGAAGAAAAAGAGTATGGAGATGATATTCCTTCATGGGGAAAGCAAGTTACCATCAAGGTACATTGAAATTATTTTCCGCAGTAACATTGAAATGATGACAATTCCAGTTGGGAACTCCGACTGTCTACACAACGGATGGCATTCTTGACGTTTTGCATTTACGTATTACATTGATGAACAATTTTGCTATTACGTCAATTGATATTCGAGCATCTCCAAACTATGAATTACTATAGTTCAACCAATATTTACTAATACATTGTATATATTGTACTAGCTCTTTTCAAATCTGTGATTCGTTACGTAGGAATAAACAAATTGAAATTATGGTTTTGTCATGTCACAAAGACTGGTTTATCCCATTTCATCCCTTCGTCTGAAGTTCTGAGAGTCATAAGATCTGTCTACATATTGGGATCCACATCAGATTTGAATGAACATCATCGAACTACCAGAAGATTGTCTTCAATTAATAAGTGATCGTTTGAACGCGGAATCGAGAGCTTTGTTTCGAAAGGCCCATTCGACTCTCGCACGAGGCGTGTGGAGAACAGAGAATCGACTTGCTAGAAGATGTATTCAAATTGGAGCGACGGTTCCTCCAAATACTGTTGCTGTTTTTGCATCTCAGAGAGGGTTAGGTATCAACTATCACAAGATCGCCGAATTTGATCCGTTCGGCTCAGATCTTTATCGACATGCTTGGCAAGGTAGAATAAAATTGATGCTTTGATGATTGTGAACCCTGAAGGCCCGAAAAATCTGACAACAACAACGCTTCCGGAAGTGAAAAATAATGAGGGAGTGGTAATTCGAAAGCAGACAACAGGACTGCGACCGAATAGTCTACTGAGAGGGGGTGGTAAGTTGAGAACGACATTGATGGTGGATAACCTCATTCATACAGTGTTCTCTCATGCATTCGCTGCCGCTTCTGCGAAGATCGACTTGGATACACATGTTAATTACAAATCTGAAATCCCCTGATCACAAAGAATTCAGAGCGTTGGAATATCTCCGTGGATGATGGCAGAAGGAAAAGTTCGTATGACTGTACGTATCCGAGGAGTCAAAACTGGTTAGTAATGAAAATGACACATGTTGTGGTTTTTAAGTTATCGTTAGAAGTCTACTTCATGCCATTGTCAATCAGTTTTTATTCTGAATTTTCCAATTGTATTATTTCCAGTGGCGGCAGCTGATGTGACAGCCTCGAGTGAGCTACGATCTCTTTCAGGAGAGCATATTGCACTCGAAGTAGTGAGTAGAAGAGAGGAAGAGCCGATTGAAGGATGGGGAGAAGACTTCGAAATTGTCGTTAGTGGGTCATTCAATATTTTGTTTTCACTTCTTCATTCAGTTGGCAACTCCTCACTCTCGTTCGACAGACGCGGAGAAACTCTGTCTCGCTCTCTTCTTCTTCAGTGATTTCGTGCTTATCTCCGTTGAGATTTTCGCAGAATTTGTCTAGGGTCAACAGTGTACTCTTCAATATCGGCTTTATTTATTGGCTTTATATATTTGCTTGGTGATACATTTGGGGGGATGGAATGATAAACGATTGCTCATTTACAAATATGTTGCCTTCTTATTTTCAAACAAGAATCATTTGAAGGTAGTTTGTCTTGGGAATATGGATGATTCCTTCGATGGGACTAAGATCAAGCGGAGCATCTTTAGGTGGAAGAATACGATACTTCTGGAGGATCATCACTAGCCCCAAGAATAATTCCATTCTTGCGAGACTCTCTCTTGCACACTGTCTTTTATCCATTGAGAAGGGAACTGCTTGTTCCAGAGTCGTCTGAAAGGGTGATTTATGAAATTACCTTTTCAAAGATTAGAATGTCCCTCTGCTTACTTTATTAGGCGTCTTTCCATCAGCCATCAAGAATCTTTCGGGTCGGAATTCTTCTGATCTATCAAATACGCTGCTGTTCTTCATCATATTGGAGATTTGAGCGAGAATGTGCGAGTTCTCCGGGATGAATTGACCGTGGACCTGAAAGGGCGAACAATCATTTTCATCTCTGATTATTTTTATAACCTAAGAATAAGAATCCTCTAACCTCCGTATCGACAGTTGTTCGATGGACAACATTGAGTGGGAGGATATTGGCCACTCTCTGCAGTTCCGTTATTGCTGCTGAAGCGTACGGCATATTTGGCCGATCAGACATTAAAATCTCTCCATCACGACCAATCACGGAGTGGATCTCGGAGCGAATGCGGTCCTGTAATGAAGGATATGCTAGCATGGTGAATAATTCGAATCTTCATTTCCCGTGCATACTCGTCACTCTTACCGGCTAGAGAATACGCACACAATGAAGAGATGATGTCTTCAGAAAGTTCTAATGTAAAGCAGCAAAAGTAAAAGCATTCCCCACTTGCTTTTTCTGAGACTTACCTGTACATGTTGATTGTTGCCATATGCAGTATAGCCCATCTCAATGTTGTCGATGTCGTTTACATTCCAGCGAGGAAGAAATCATTGCACACATTCAACATCTGTAGATGACTGCAAATAGTTCATTACAATATTCATGATTAGATAATTCACTTGAGACTTCCATCGCTCTTCTTCATTCTCTGAATGTATGCATGGACGAAGCAGCCCGCTTCATCGTTCTCATCGAAGGTTTTCTCACAACGGAGAACATCTTGACGAACATGCTCTGTCAACTGAAACTAACCTATTAGAGTTCGAAAATGGGGTAACCGTCTCTTCATTTCAGGCGCTCTCTCATAGGTCAGGGTGACGACAGAGTATGTGAGATGAAGAGGCGTTTTCAGACTCTATTATCCATCAATACTGAATAAACGTCTAAAATACCTTAGCAGTACTGTCCCTCTCCCAACCATCCGATGAATGGAAGTTTGAACAGGATGGGGAATTTAATGATGAGGAAGACGAGAGGATTCTTACGTTGACCCTCCATCTAGAACAGGAATCAGTTCATGTCAGTGACATTAGGGTATGCCTGCTCTGCCAGTCCATCAGAGTAGTCCATTAGTCTCTTACAGTCATCGTATTTGTAATGATACCCGAAGAGCACCTCGTTCACTACGTTTGCTACCAGTATCTGAATGAGGATGTTTTGAAAATGTATCCGTAACGGTTCACGATTCAGCAAAAAAAAAGATGTCGGAATCACTAGAAACTTACTTGAAGAGGCCATCTGAAGTCGACTCTGCTCTTATCTTCGATACTGTCCAGATTCCTCATGAATTCGTGCATTGATGATTTCACCTGACTTATTTTATTTATCAATAATGTATGATGGATAGTACCTGTCCCTCCATAACATTCTTTCCCATTCCGAAGTCTCTCATTATATGAATGGCAGTTCTTCTCTGTTCTCTCCAACTCTCTCCTTCACTGAAAATAACTCCTCCATTCTCAGTCGTTATGAACAGATCATCAGGGTATCGACCCATTCGGCCAGTGAAATCCTCTCCTGAATAAGTGATTGTTTGAAATACAAAATTAACTGAATGCATAGTAGTATGTAAAATACCTTTAGTAACGAGTGCTTGTTTGATGCTCTCATAGCTCATTAAAATGACCATGGGCGAGGGAGTCCACACAGTGAATACATCTCCGTATTCCTTCTCACATTTATCGATGAAGAAATGGAGACGTTCAGGATTGAACTGAATTCACAATCACTTTTATTAGATCAAATTTGAAGGCAAATTTCGAGCATGTATCTAAAAATGCAATTAGTGAGGGAGATCGAACCTGTAGTAGATTTCCGATGTGTGGAAGAGGAGTCGGCCCTCTTGGATATCTATAACATTCTCATAATACTTGTAGATGTAGACTGCAATCAGCAGTAGAATCATAGACACAATGCCGATCATTTTTGAGTGGTTGATGAAGAGAGTTTGAGTCCGCTGTTCTTATACCCCTATGCCTCTCCCCGCCCTCTTCCCTCCTCTCACCGTGTATTTTTGTGCTCTACTCAAGAAAGAACCTCACAAATCGACAGTGATCGTGTCCATTGTGCGCTTTTCTACAATCTACTTTTTTTCATTTTTCCTCCATTTTTAATAGTTTCTCACTTCAGATACACTGTGTTGCATGGATTATCTTTGGAATTAAGAGAGTGAATAATAAATAGTGCTATTTTCCAAATATAGACTCTTTTTTTTAAAATCTTGCAGATGAATTGTAGAGCGTGGTCTGGGGTTGTACTCATTTGAACTTCACACAATTAATCACAAATGAACACACCCCTGTTACATCTGTTACACGTGTACTTTTGTACATTCGTTGAAACTATCTTGAAACTAATTTGATACAAGTCTTCCTTTCTGTTTGGCCGGTATTTCGGAAAGGTTCGTCATTCAATCGTTTACCTATGTTCGTTTTTAGGAAAGAGCATGGGTAGGGAAGGAGGAAATCAAGTGTAGACAAGTGTAATAGACAATAATAGAATGAGAAATATATCAGGGAGGATCACAAATCCCACAGCCAATTTGTCTTATGAGGAAATATTGCTCAGCAATGTTTGGAAGAGGTTGGAAGAGATAATTGCAATTCGTATTTATCTAGTATGGGCAAGTTGTTCGTCTCATCATGACGAAATAACATCGATTGCTTATCTGCCCTCAATTCGCCCAGTCTTCCTCGAAGAAAATGTAGTCCGTTCCTCTCTTGAGATCCCTGATGAACAATTAATTATCACAAAATGTTAATCAATGAGCCGTTTTCTCTTTCCAAAATAAGCATCACATGCAAAGGTCGAAGCTCATCAATGGAATGGAGTCGAAAATGCTAGTCCAAATTCGCCCAATGGATGTTTAGATACTCAATTCAATAGCCATAACAGTACAGGTAGTGGTAAAATGATACTTGGGTGGAATGGTTCTTCCGAGTTCGGCCACCATGTTTCCATCCACTCCACCGGCAGTCCACTCGCGAAATTGCTGACGGAATTCAGGGTGCTTTTCCAGAATGCTGAAAGTAAAACGTTGTTGTGATAATCGAAAAGAGTGTTTTTAAATGAGTGTGAAAATCAAATCTAAAAATCTAATATTTGAAAGAGTATGTTACGAAAAATGGGGAAAAGGAGAATTGTACCTTCGAAAGACACCTGCCTCCTCACGAAAATCATATGGGCCGGGACGAAGCGAGAAGTTATTCGAAACCTTCAGAATGCCTAAATGATCTCTGATCTTTCGTATTCAAATTATCCGTATCATATCATCTATCATATATCTCTATACTCTCAAAGCTTCATCTACCACACGTATTCCAGTCCAAATACAATTGAACACTATATTGTAATATATTGTCGCTCAATTCAATTGTAATCCAATGGATACCTGTTCCGAGTAGATTCTGCATAGTCAAAGGGGAACCCAGACTGATCTTCAGCACGCGTAGAATGGTAAAGCACACTGCAATTATCCAGTGCATAATACAATATTTCGATTATTGAGTACTGGTGATGGGATGCGGGTAAAGATTTTCGAAATAACTCTTACTGCTCATTTTGTCACTTTCTCCTTGAAGTTTGGTGGTCATTGCCCATCTCCACAGTACGGAAGGCATCTTCAATAAACGTACAAACTTCATTTTAAATTATTTTATTCCCCTTTCTCTATTTCTGCTATCGATTGATGAGAATGTCAATAAACAATTATTTGATCTCCATTTGACACTCTTTCTTTATCAAATAGAAAGGGGACGCATGGGTGGTATAAAGGGAAAAAGAAACGCTCTCGCATTATATTTCCGTAACGAATCGCCTAAAGATAAGACCCACTCCGTTTTTTCTCTCTAAATATTCATATCTGATCTCTTCACTCACCACTGCCAACATTGCCAGAGGTATCTCGAGGTGACAGAAAGTATAGACGGTATCGAAGAAGATAACATCACGAGTGAAGATGATACTCTGCGACGATTCATTGAAATTAAAGGGATCTGGTCATGCTGGACAATATACGTTCCTGTGATGTAAAATCACCTCAAATAATGATTGGAAAAATAAAAATATTTATAAATTTAATTTAAACTAGATATTAATTATTAAAAGTACGGTAATGAATAAATTGTTCCGCGAGTGCTGGGTACAGTACTCCTTCAGATAAACATAGGATGCTGGGTACGAGGAGGGGGAGGCTGGGTACAGCCGGAGGGAGTGCCTCGTGACGGTTTTTCGCGTGATTCTTCTGCGGGTTTTCGCAGATTAATCGATTTTGATTGTTTCGTTTCATATTTTACGCGTGTGTGTCGTGTTTGGTCGCGTTCCCCCCCCCCCCCCCATTTGCTCAGTCTATATCCTTTTTTCATGGTCAGTTCACCCCAAATGGTTGTTTTTTCGGCGAGATTCACGGTTAATCTAGTTTATCGAATACTTTTTCGATTACAACTAATTAACAACAACATAATAACAACATAGGGTGACCTAACAATGAATTCTAATCATAAATGTCCCCTGCTCCCTCTTCATCACTTTCTTCCTCTATCCATTCCATCTCGAGCCCCCATTGCGCCTCCTTCTCCTCCCACCAAGCGTTTAGCACGTCAAAAACGTCATCCTCAGGGATTTCCAGGAGCCGCATCGTTCGTGTGTTGCTTAGCTCAATCCGCACCTTGATGCTCTCCTCGAGAATCTCAAATTTCGATCGATTAGAGTATTCTTTGCCCATTATTTGAGTTATTCTTATTTAAATATAAATATTAATAGATTTCATTATTAATATTCGCATTTAAATAATATTTCTCACGTCGTGCCTCCAAGTGTGCGTTCCCGCACCCCTCTTCCTTTTTATCGCTATGACCACTCGCGCCTTTCTTGAAAGAACAGTGTTCCCAATTTCTTTCCTCCTCTCCAACAGGTCATCTAGCATCAAGCTGTTGTGGTGCAGCATTGCCAGTTGCATCTTCAGCTTGTAATACCGTGGCGAGCTGATGATTTTGCTATTTATTTCTCCATTTTTCGATGATTAGCTTACCACGTAAACCTTTTTGATGCATACATCAGGCTTAACGAGTGATAACTCTCATTGATTGACGTGTCTATCAATGATGCTGCCTCGAGGAATGCCTTTTTGAACCGCGGCGCGTACAGTACCTTGCGCACTGCCTCAAACTCTTCAGTATCAGCCTGATATAAGGTATATTGATTATCCAGGTTTTTTATCGAGGTGGCCTATCTTACATTGAGGGTCGCTGTCTCTCCGTTATCTTTCTCCCTCAGTCTACCATGCTCACATTGAGTTACCAACTGGAACTCGTCGTTCTATAAATTATTGAATTCATGTTGGTGTTTCACGATTATATCACCTTCTCCCACTTGTGCTTTCCTTGGATGTGCATTAGGAAAGAGCGCACCAACTCGAGGGCGTAAGGGCGGTCCTTCCTCTCGGTGTATTTATTATGCACATAGTACAAATGATTAAAGAACTGTTGGTAGATAGGAGTGAGTTCAGGGTTGACCTTCACTATCTATAAAAAAAGGGTTTGTTCATCTCTCTTCGTCTTTTGATCTAACCTTCCACCATTCCTTTCTCATTGGCTTTTGTACGTGCCAAAAGTCAAAGACCCGCTCAATGCTCGCCGTCTTAGGATCCTCACGCAGTCTCTTATTAACCATGCCATTTTGATCGCCCACTATCGTCCTGGTAATTATCGTTCAGCATCGTGATCTATGTTTCGCGAGTAGTTTATATATTTATTCACCTTATATTAATGTTCCTGTCAACCAATTCGATAATGGCTTCCATTGCTCCCTCTGACTCGATTCGGCACGAAACGCCATCTGAATGTCATCATTATTTGTACAGTGTGTTTATTTTTATACTGATACCTATTCCCGGATCATTCTTGCTCTTTGCCACTCCTGCCAGGGCCAGTTTGGTTTCACAATCTATGACGGTCACTTTCCCGTTGGTCGATGTATGGCCAGGGGAATCATACTGGCCGTCGATTGATACTTGGAGGCCTTTGTCCTGTATTGCCCTCTGATTAATGGTTTCACTTTTTTTTTCAATTACTCCTGCCACATTCACTGCTAGCTCCCTCGATATCTCCTGCCATCCGTCAAACACTCTCTCTGTCGCAATACTCCCGATTTCGCGAATTGTTTTCCGCATTTGCCGATCGGACGGTATTTCCAGCTCGAGAACTTGTGCAAAATCGCACAGCCTCTGAAACTTACACATTATTTAGAGTTTTTTTGTCTACATGCTTACGGGCAGAGGAGTTCCCGTTATGAATGCCGCAATGGGAATGGAGTGATTGGCCGAGTACACTCGACTTCTTCCGCTTCCCACCTTCTCCTGACTTTCCCATTTCACACTAGCATTGCATTCGGGATTGAGACAGTCGTAGCGCACAATTCGTGCACTACCGCATCTCTTAATCTCGATCAAGCTCTGATCCACTTCCGCCCCGCACTCCTGGCATCTCTTGAACAAGCGCAATAGACATGCGTCCTCGACTATTGCATAATGACCCCTCTCTCCACTCGCATCCTCTTCTTCCTCGATTTCCTCATCATCCTCTTCTCCTTGTGATGTCTCTTGCGAGCATACATATTCCGACCCCTATATTGTTTCTATTCTATCGAGTTTCGCCATGTTCTACTTACTTGTGATACCACTGTCGTCGTTGTTTTTGTCGAAACCTCCTTTTTAAACCGCTTCGGCAAAACTTCATCGGCATAATTCCAGAGGACGTCATCGTCGAATCTGATGGGGCTGGTGGGCGGCTCCCACGGCTGCTGCTGCGGCTTGTTTTTTTTATATATTTTATTAGATAATCTTTATTATTAGATTCCGAATTTAATATTTTGAAATAGAAACATTGCTTTTGAATAGAGACACCATTTGATTCTAAATGGTTGCTATTTACTTCTCTTTTGGTAATAGTTCACACAGAAAAACAGTTAAAATCAATTCACTTAACTACAATACAACTAGGCTAATTAATATTTTGAGGCAATCTATTTCGCTGATGGTTATGGAGCCGAACGCCGTCACGTCGAAATCTTTTTTTTTCATTTTGGAAGAATTAAATATTGTCAAAGTAACGTGAGTCAGCGCTCTCGGTAATAGAATTTATAATTTTCTACGCCAGAATTGTTTAGTTCTCATGATTTTTGCAAATAATTTATTATGCAGTTTCATTTCGGAGACATATGAAGCTGTCCCCTTAGGCTGTCTCTTTTTAGACTAGTTTTTTTTTAAATTGTTTTATCGTACCGAATTAAAATTCCGCTACGAGTCACAAAATGTTTGAAAATGTTTGAAACATTTTGTGACAAAAATGAGATTCGCACCAAACACAATTTCCTGTATTATTTTTTTGACTAATCGATAGAGAATTTTATTCTCTATCGGGTTATGTTATTGAAAATAAACAATAATTGACGAAATTCGAGAAATCGATAAAAGTGTTATTTTGTTGTGTGAGATTACGGTAGTTGCGTGCATACGTGCATGTTTCATTTCAAATTTTAGGCCACTTTTCCTTTTTATCGATATTCTCTCCGTTTTTACTTTCCATGTGTGATTGTTTCGATCGTTTTTAAATATTTTATGTTTAAAAAGGTGCAGGATTTACGGACGCACATGTTACGCGAGGAAATTTATTTGTTTTCAGTCCGCCGAAGCCAAGAAGGCTCGTCTCCAGGCCCGTGCCGAGGCTCGCGCGGCCGGAAAGAAGGAGGAGGTCACCAAGAGACCCAACATGGTCCGTTTCGGAATCCAGAACGTGACCAGAGCCATCGAGACCCGCGAGGTAACAATTTTTGTTGGTTAATTATATCAGTATTATTTGATTCTGAAAATTCCGTCATTTTTCGCAATGCATTTTCTAATTCGTATTTGCTTCAGGCCCAGCTGGTCCTCATCGCCCACGATGTCGACCCCCTTGAGGTTGTCATCTTCCTCCCCGCTCTGTGCCGTAAGTTCAGGATCCCTTACGCCGTCGTCAAGGGAAAGGCCGCCCTCGGAACCGTTGTCCGCAGAAAGGTGAGTGTTTTCAATTATCGGGATTACCTTTTTTTCAATATTTTTTTGTTTTCATATCTTGCTTTTCAGGTAACGGTCCCTGAATGGTCGGACCTCGTCAAGCTCGGCGTCACCAAGGACATTGGAGATTGTGAATTTGTTTGTGGGGATTTATCCCCTTTATCGTTTGTAAATTTTTTTGTATTCAAAAAAATTTATTCTAAATTACTTGACCTGTTTTCGCACAACAAGGGGAAATGGGGGTGAAAAGAATGTTTATATCTGCCATATTCAACAATAGATGAAATCAGTCGTAGACAGGAGCACCCTTACTCTGTACTACCTTTTCCATTTGTTTCTGCATACGCAGGATTAGGCGTCTACAGTGATCTTTAGTCAATTTGGTATTCCACCATTCATTAATTCCGTCCCTCAGATCCTGCAGTGTACTGGTCTTGTTGTTGGCCTGCAGCCATTGCTTCATGTGGGCCCAGGCCATTTCCACCGGATTGAGGTCTGGGGACTCCGCCGGCCACTCCATAGTCTGAAATTGAGGTCAGGCTTGCAATGTCTAGTGTGTTTTGAACCTCGATTCCTTCCTTCTGCATATAGTCTCGGGTAGATTCGGAGACGTGTGACCGTGCATTATCCTGCACAAGCAGAACCTTCCCTCCGTACGTCTTTCTGAGATGGTTCCCTTTTCAATAGAATAGTCATCCCTTGCTCACTGTGCCCATTCCAGATACACGTTGTGCAGGATCGATTGATAGACTGGTCCATCAACTTTAGTTCCTCGACGAATTATGGCGAGTGGCGTCGCTCCCTCCCAACTGATCCCTCCCCATATCATTAACTGAAAAAAAAAATCTGTTTGTCAATTTGACCCTTTTTTATTCGTCAGTGAAACGTACACTGGCTGGGTGCTTGTGCCGTGGCTGCACTCTTCGGGAGTTATCGCCTTTGAGGATATAGACGAATCGGCCTGTTTCACAGGACTGAACCATCGATTCATCGGTGAAACAATGGGTGAGGAACATTGTGCCTAGATCGAGATGGAGACGGCAGAAGGTGTATCGAGGCTGTCGATTGGCCATTCGAACCGAATGACCATACCGACGATTAGCTTTCTCGAGTCCGATTGATATCCTGATCCTTCTGAGGACTGCCACGGTGATCTGCCAAAGACTAGTGTTGCGACAGTTACGAGGTTACGGTAAGTGGTATCATTATAGCAGATACGGTATTATTGAAAAGAATTGAACACCTTTTCGTCGAACTTATCAGCAATATCATCCACAATCTCAGTGGCTTTCCTCTGTGCATTGGCTAGATAGGCCTCTTTGACGAATTCCTTGATGGGCAGGAAATTGTCTCTTGAGATTGAAGATGAAGCGTAGATCTTCTTGTTACCGTATCTTTTTGTGATAATGCGTCCGATTCGAGATTTAGTTGTCTATGAATCTCAATCATTGTTTCATGTGATGAATAAAGTAACCTTTATCCCATAAGACAGACATTTCTTCCTAATCTCCTCATAGCTCAACCCTTCTTCTCTCCAGCAGATAACGTCGTCTTTCCAAGTTTTCACAGACATCTGAGATCTAAGACACATTAAATTAATGAATGAATACAACGAATATTGTGCGAGAAAAATAGACTTTGCACGGGAGAGAAGGACTTTGAATCTCCTTTAATCATCTGATGCAATTCTTTCATCAGGATGAGATATTCTCTTTGCTCCCAGGAATTTCGATGTGGATTTTCCGCATTTTCTCTATTTCTTTACGTCGCTTTATTATCTTGCTATCCATTATTCAGATGTTCTATTGTCTTATCAAGAATGGATCTGAGTACGAGATCGAAGATCGACTCAACGTTAGAGGGCCGAAGCTGCCATGGGGGCCGGTTACTGTAAAGCGAGGGAAGACGTGGAAAGATGGACATGCAGCCATCTTCGTCAGTGGAGGTGATATGAAGGAGATGGAAATGGAGAAGGAGAAGTATGAGACAGGAGAGCTCAAGCCTCCCAGAAGCAACACAAAGAGAAAACCTTTGGTCAGTCACTGTATGCAATGAAAATTATACTTGATCTTTGACCTATTCAGTTTGACATTGTTCCTCCGTGTCAAGATCTTCCTCTGGATGACGATGATGATGAAGAAATGGATGAAGATGAGCCCATGGCCAAACGGCCTGTTCGAAGAGCAGTCCTTCGTGCAGTGAAGATGGAGAGGGAAGATTCACTTCCTCCTGCTCCACTTCCTGCTAAGAAGGCTGCGAGAGATAGAGCTAACTCGCTTCCACCTATCAAGAAGGCAATCTCTTCCTCCATCTCGAATCATCCACCTACCGTATCCACTACTCTTACCGCACCCAAGGCTACCGTACCCGTGCCTGCAGCAGCTCCATCATTCTCGGCCCAATCCAGTGAGCAATTAAAATGGCAATGGTTTTCATGAATATTTATCTATTTGGGTGTTACTCTCGACATGATCTACGCGATGTTATGTGAGGTCAAGGCCGATGTTTCATCCCTTGTATACCGTCAAGATCGACTCGAAAACAAAGTACGGGAGATCTACAATGATACGGTCGGAATCCGTCACGAGGTATAACAGTGAATTTCGTGATGAACCTTCCACTCACCTGATTCAGAGCAAGAGTCTAGTACAGTGCACTAAGCAGACTGCAGCTAAGACAGACGGGCTATCGACTGCGGTCGATAAGCTGAGGGATCAGCTCCCTCCTCCTCCTATCGCTCCTCAGTACGGAATGTACGAGGGACTGACCGAGCAGGCAGTGGCCGCACTGGATTGCAGAGAGGACAGCATTTTAGTTTTCGCAGGAAAACTTGATCGGGCGTTATTCAAACGCACTTCTCGTCCTCATCAAGAGAGAGATCAAGTTCAACTGCAGTGGCTTATTGAAGTAAGAAATTCGAAACAATCATATATGGAAAAAGAGCACACGTGTACCATACCAGGTCGTCCTCCATCGTCGTCGCAGTTCGGTCGGTGACCAGATCAAGTACTGGAAGTCCGCAATACTCCAGCGTATCAACTTGAACGCCTCCAGGGAGGATCCGACATCGACCAGTGGGGCACCGTACACTCCTCCTGTCCTTCTCTCTTCCTCTAGAGTGATTAACCACTCAACTTCTCGTTCATTCCACCCGCAGCCCACCTCATCTCAGTTTAGTGCTACTCCTTCCCACTCGACCTCATCTCACTTTAGGGCTACTCCTTCAAACTCTCATGGCCATTTCATGGCCAATTCATCTCACAATCAGCCTAGAATCCCCATGAGACAGCAGGGTGTTACTTTCCGAAATCGCTACGACCCTGACTTTGATCCCGATAATTTCGTCGGATCCCGTCCCAATCAACTTGAAATGTGAAATTTCCCTTGTTGTGCGAAAACAGGTCAAGTAATTTAGAATAAATTTTTTTGAATACAAAAAAATTTACAAACGATAAAGGGGATAAATCCCCACAAACAAATTCACAATCTCCAATGTCCTTGGTGACGCCGAGCTTGACGAGGTCCGACCATTCAGGGACCGTTACCTGAAAAGCAAGATATGAAAACAAAAAAATATTGAAAAAAAGGTAATCCCGATAATTGAAAACACTCACCTTTCTGCGGACAACGGTTCCGAGGGCGGCCTTTCCCTTGACGACGGCGTAAGGGATCCTGAACTTACGGCACAGAGCGGGGAGGAAGATGACAACCTCAAGGGGGTCGACATCGTGGGCGATGAGGACCAGCTGGGCCTGAAGCAAATACGAATTAGAAAATGCATTGCGAAAAATGACGGAATTTTCAGAATCAAATAATACTGATATAATTAACCAACAAAAATTGTTACCTCGCGGGTCTCGATGGCTCTGGTCACGTTCTGGATTCCGAAACGGACCATGTTGGGTCTCTTGGTGACCTCCTCCTTCTTTCCGGCCGCGCGAGCCTCGGCACGGGCCTGGAGACGAGCCTTCTTGGCTTCGGCGGACTGAAAACAAATAAATTTCCTCGCGTAACATGTGCGTCCGTAAATCCTGCACCTTTTTAAACATAAAATATTTAAAAACGATCGAAACAATCACACATGGAAAGTAAAAACGGAGAGAATATCGATAAAAAGGAAAAGTGGCCTAAAATTTGAAATGAAACATGCACGTATGCACGCAACTACCGTAATCTCACACAACAAAATAACACTTTTATCGATTTCTCGAATTTCGTCAATTATTGTTTATTTTCAATGACATAACCCGATAGAGAATAAAATTCTCTATCGATTAGTCAAAAAAATAATACAGGAAATTGTGTTTGGTGCGAATCTCATTTTTGTCACAAAATGTTTCAAACATTTTCAAACATTTTGTGACTCGTAGCGGAATTTTAATTCGGTACGATACCTGTCGCGAACAGCTAAAAAATAATTTAAAACTCCCAAAGTTACACGAGGTTATTTTTGAGCCTATTACACTCGATTTTTCAACTTTTCGCATATTTATTTTTCCCAAAAACACGTTTTCTCTAAGTTTTCTCGTAGGCGATAGGCCAACATAGCTCAAAATATCGAATATTTAATCGCGCTCTTTCTTTTGTTTACGTTGAAATTCGATGATTTTCTTTCCGTTCTTTTTGAATTTTTGACCTAAAGGAAATGCCCAGAAAGGTCGTGCAACGCCGAACATCAGCCTCCTTTTGATTGCTCCATTTGTGAACTTTTATGCATTTCTCTGCTCCCTTCTCCCTATCATCCTTCTATCATCTTGAAAGAGATTGGAGATGATAGAGAGATGATCAAAGGAACTGTTCCCGGATTTTTTGCATGAGTAGTCTCTAAACTGGAATTAGATAAATAAAGATGTTAAATTTTTAAGTTTCAAACTTAATAGCCTTCTAAGCCATAATTACGGTTAAATTCTTCCCGAGAGCGCTGACTAATTAAAAATTTCGTGTTCTTTTGAGATATGTAGCGAAAATTAATTTCGACGTGACGGCGTTGGAAACCTTCGAACTGGAAGTAGGTACAGAATCAGAATCAGATTTTATCAGTAGTCGCAACGTTGCGCTGATCAAAATTTGGTATCATGGGGATGGAGAGCTGTTTCTTCTAATTGCCCTCGCCCCTGCAAACGACTCATGAAGATCGGATTTTGGATGAAGTTGGAAAAATAAAATAAATCTAAATATAATATTAATCTTTGAAAGCAATGTTTATTTTTCAGACCTATATATGAGCCCGTATGCGTAATCGTCGGGCAGCGTAAGATACAGGGCAAAAACTGAGAATTGAGGTAAGAGTGATTTCCACTAGTGTTTGAGGTGCCTATCACGATAGGCTTTGTTAGTTTGCTTGCAAATATTTCCTTCAACAGATACGGTAGGTATTGAGTGTGTGTTAGCAAGTAAAGTCTTAGTATTTCTTACATTTTTATCAAATTTCGATTACCGAAAGCTTGATTCGAAAACGTTCGAAAATGATTACATTTTTGGATATGGCAAGAAGTATGAAAATAGTACAGAAGCTTAAGAAAACACTGTGTGAAAGAATAATTTTGTTCATAAGGGAAATATTAGTTTCACTGTCCTTGCATCTGTCTCGACCTTTACATAATTAAATAGGAAACAAAACTATAAGTAACGACATTGAATCTTCAAATTTTCGTTCTTCTGTCAACGAATTGTTACTTTTCCACAGCACCCTTTTTTCTATCAAAAGCCAATGCACATTGTAGTGTAATGACGGTCCTTGATCACTTGAACAATGAATTTGTGCAAATTAATAACAACAAAGATCCTTTCTCTAGCTGCTACTGTTTAGCACTTGAAAAGTAAAATTTTGTCTCTTTTGAACGTTTTCGAAGTATTCTTTCGGTTATCGAATTTTTGCTATAAATGTAAGAAATAGTATGACTTTATTGGCTAACGCATGCTCAACACCTACCAAATCTGTTGAAGCAAATATTTGCAAACAAACCGATAAGGCCTATCGTCATAGGCACCTGAAACACCCGTGAAAACCACTTTTACCTCGGTTCTCAATTTTTACTCTGTACTATGAGTTATTGTCCGGTTCTTACGCAATCGGGCTCATAGTTCACCACATTGTTAAAAATGAGTAATTTAATTTTCTTTCGCTCATGAGTAGTCCCCATAGGTGCCCAAGGAGTGCCTAATGAGGGGCCCGAACCGGAAGAGTTCCCCCTCCCTCCATCGGTCATGGTAAAAATGATTGATGGGTCACCTCAACTGAGCCCAAAGTACAGTACTCCATTGTGTGATACCGTAACCCAAACTACCGTAATCTGGTTATCGCGAACTGGTTTGAACACTTACTCACTGATTTACCCACAAATAACGAAAGAACAGATTTTTACACGTATCGTACTATTATAAGTCAGTTTGCGATAACCGTATTATGGTAATCGGTAACTACTGTTGTACCCATACGAGAACAACTTTTTTCTTATTCATTTTGGTAAATAAGCCAGTTCGCGATAACCAGATTACGGTAGTTTGGGTTACGGTAGCACACAATGGAGTACTGTACTTTGGGCTCAGTTGAGGTGACCCATCAATCATTTTTACCATGATCTCACTATGTTATTTTTGGCTATTGATCATTCACCATTCCTGACTAAGTATTAGATTATACTAATGTTGTTGATTATTTGTGTCATATAAATAATGAAATATAATTTTTTTTCTAACCATCGTGTCCAATGCAGAAAACGAAGGAGAGGGTGGCATAGAGGAGTTCTGGAAAAAAAATACGTTCTGGAACGAATTACGGTTTATTTCATTCTGTGAATCGAATCATTTCATGGAATACGGTTGTATCTTCTTGAAATAAAACGGTCCATTGTACAGATTACTGTGTTATAAATATTCTGTGAAACTAATCACATTACGGGTTACGGTGTCAATCAATAAAATGAACTACCGTATTACTTTACCGCACCGTATCTTAGTATTCTCGGGTTACGATTCAGATTACTGTAATCCTTTATGTCAGAATGTACTGTATTTTGATAGATTAATTGTTATTTGAATATTGACTGACATCATTTCCTGATTGAGATCCAGTAGTGAATGAGAACTGTGACTGGTGAATGAGGTCAGCAGGTCGTGACGTACGAAGAGGCACGGTAAGCAATGGAAGAGGAGTGATCGCATCGGGACGCATCTTTGAGTTCATAGATCACATTGACTATCCTATGTATTCACCAGATCTTAGTATCATGTTTGCCACGTGTTACGGTAGCTGAAACTCACATCGGTGGGTAAGCTATCCGTAGGCGAGGTGAAATGTCGCAAGCACCACCGAGGCTCCTTTACCGTTCGGTGTCTGTTCAGCAGTTGTTGGAACCCTTCCTCATCTCTATTCTGCCTCAGCAGCCACTCCAATTGCTCGTCTGGTTTAGAAGACTGAGGAAATCGCCTAGTCTGAGGTGCGGATTCGAGGCATAAGAAACACTTCTTTAGCCTCGGCTCCGACATTCTGAATTTATTGTCATTAAAAATACTCTCGTTGATTAATTCTATCATGCCATGCTTTCTCTCGATTTTTTCCCTCGACTATTCTCCCTCGATGCGGTGCCAATTCTCCCTCGATTAAACAGTGGTAAAATACAGAGCATCTAAGACGTTTTCACATACACCATCCGTCCACAATAACCGATCAGTCTCAAAATAGTGCAGGAAGTCAAGAATGGGTAACTCATCAATTTTAGTGCACAATCATTCGCTGATATATCGAATGCAGGACAGTGCACGCAAGTTATCGTTCGAAAAATGTCGATATCAAAACGTGCACAAGATAATTATTGACGATAACGAGCGTGGACGCCTACAGAATTGCGGCATTTTTGGCGTGGGGGTAGTCCATGGCGCCTATTTAGCCCACTTAACAACAAAACTCGCGGCCCTCGATGTTAAAGTATAATTTTCGACTGATAAATACCGAAGACAGAGCGTGCAAAATGTAATTTCGACGATATCGGTCGTGGACGCCCACATAATTGCGGAATTTTTGGCGTGGGTTTTCACATTGGGTGTATTTAACAGACATAACGACAAAACTCGCGGCCTTCAAGGATAAAGTATGATCTACGAGCGAAACAAGCCGAGGTGGGTTCAACCAAAATCGAATTTCGACGATAACGAGCGAGGGGGACTATTGAAATGCAGCAATTTTGGCGTAGGGGTTGTCCATCGGGTCCTTGCACCAAAAACATTTAAGAATAAAAATAAAATAACGAAAAATTGCAAAAAATCGATTGAAAAATCGATTCGAAAAAAATGTGCGCCGGAGAGTGCGCGACCGGAGAATGCGCGATTCGACTGTAGCCTAAAGGACGGCTCCGGAATTAACCGGAGCCGTCTGTACCCAGCCTAAAAGACGGCTCCGGATTTTCGACTGAAAATTCATAACTCTTTAAGAAATTTTTTTAAATTTTTTTTATTTTTTCTATTTTTATCGGAAAAGGGAGTTCTGTCATCTGAACATCAATGTCCAAAGTGTGCCGGGTCCCTTTAATGAAGAGAAGTGGAGAAGATTAATTATAATAATCAATATTACATTTAAAATTAATTAGAAGAAAAAATTGAATAAATACATTAAAAAAGAGTTACATCTAAACTGCATAAAAAACAACTCACTATTGCATTTTTGAGACGGTTGAAATATCTAATCACAATCTTATCCCTGTCTTCCTTTTTCGAGTGCTGAGCGAACTCATTAAGGATATCGAAGAAGAGCCTCAAAGTGGAAGAATGAAAGGTCCACATATTAATAGATGCTAGCTACTATTTCATTGCTAATAAATATTTCCAATGTTATCAATGGTTATCACTGCTCTCGTTATCACTCGATACGTGATAACCTAAGTTTGCACTCGTATTGTATCGGCTTTATCGCTGGCAAAGGGATAGAATCAAATAAAGTTGAAATCCAGGAGCAGGAGGATAAAAGGGGAATCCAAATAGGCTCGGGAGAATGGGCCCTCAGTACCTGAACTAGGGGTGATAATGTGGTTTCCCTCCGGAAACATAATGTAATCCTTCAGGAAGGGGGGAGTGGAGCTTGGGGGAAAGAGGGAGGGGAACACGGGATGGGAGGTATCGCGAGGTATCGGGATGGGAGGTATCGGCTTTATCGCTGGCTGGGGTACGACAATTATGTACAACTGTGGAATATATGCGGTGTAACAGTTGTACTATACATGGATGGCCCAGGGCCAGGAACAACGACGTGAAATGAACGTGAGCAACTAAACGTGAAGAACGAAGAGGATAACGAGACGAGGGAACAATTGAACAGAACAGACAATTGAGCGTGAAATGAACGTGAAATGAAATGAACGAAAACAATTCAACGTGAATAGCGAAGAAGAGACAAAGAGAAGAAGAGAAGGAGAACAGACCATTGAACGGAAGAAACGAAGAGGAAATAATAGTACATGGACTACAGCGGGTAACCGGGAAATGTTACAAGTAATGCGAGACAGGGATTGGGGAGATTGTGGGTTAATAGAGGGCTTAGGGGAGGGGAAGGGATCCTCCTTGCGTCTCCACTGTATCAGAGAGATATGGGGTTAGTCCAGCTATCGACCTCCATCTACCTCTTCTTTGTACTTGATCGACGGAGGCTCCTCTTCTAATCGACTCCATCGCACCTCCTCCTCTCAATTGATGCGGCGTGAACTTGGAGATGCCCACTCGGGAACAGAGGGAGTAGAGGTCTTTACGGAAAGAATCAGAGGTGATATGAGAAAGGGGATGAGACATGGAGGGAAAAACCCATACGGAAAGGGGAATTTGCGATCTATATGGGCTTTATCGCTGGCAAAGGGATAGAATCAAATAAAGTTGAAATCCAGGAGCAGGAGGATAAAAGGGGAATCCAAATAGGCTCGGGAGAATGGCCCCTCAGTACCTGAACTAGGGGTGATAATGTGGTTTCCCTCCGGAAACATAATGTAATCCTTCAGGAAGGGGGGAGTGGAGCTTGGGGGAAAGAGGGAGGGGAACACGGGATGGGAGGTCCAATATGGAAGGCCAAGAATTCCCTTGGCTCTCGTACCCCTCATCCAAGCAAGGGTCTGTGAGAGAAGGGAAGGAGGGGGAACGCACCAGAGTAGAGCTCGATCTCTCCACAACGAAGGATCTCCGAAGGCGTTGACTGCAACGGCGCCTCTCGATGGGACCCTAGAAACGAACCGTTCGCACTTGGTATTTGTCTCGTCAGCAAACATATCGATATCGGGGTTCCCCCATCTCTTTACCGCTCGTTCAACTACCCAGTCCTGGATACTCCAATCGTCTCTATCCACCTCCCTACTCGCAAGATCAGCGTCAGTATTCAGTTCTCGAGGGATCCAAAGAAACTTGAAATTTGCCCTTATGCTGGTTCTAATCTCCTCTACTCTCTGAGCCACTTCGTTTATCTCTGGTATCATAGACCCTTTTCGCAGAATGGATACTGCGCCTTGATTGTCTCCCATAAATAAAACGTTCTTTCCTTCCCATTCCTTCTCGAACGTGCGCACAGCGAACTCGACTGCTCTCACTTCTCTCAGTGTACTCGATTCTTCTCTCTCCGAAAAGGACAAGTTCCGGGAGGTATTCAACGTTCCTCTCCGGGCGTCTCTTACTACTACTCCTAACCCAATAGCCGATGCATCTGTCTCTACTCTAACATCGAAATGCCATGGTTTTTCAATAAAAGATCTGGTCGCTCGATATGCCAGGTCCCGTATCCACCGGTCGACCTCACCTCTCTCGGAAGGGGACAGGGGGATGGGCGTGGAAGGGGAGAGGGACGACTTCTGATTGACCGCCACCGTGTGGAGCAGGGCACGAGAAAGAAGGGAGGCACGGTCACCTAGAACGAGGGAAGCTGACATAATACAACCAATTGCACGATTCCGGTCACCGACCGTGGGGGGTTCCACCTCTCGAAGGTGTTTCAGCCTCTCTAAGGCACTGTCTATTCTGTCTCTGGACAAACTCACTATTCCCTCACTGAGGTCAATCTCATAACCTAACCATGTTCCTCTCTGTGCCGGTTTCCAGTTACATTTCTCCTCTGCCGTGGATACTCCCGCCCTCTCCAAATCACTTCTCACTACTCTCACTGCGCTCTCGAGTTCCTCTTGTGTATTTGCTAGAATCAACCCATCGTCCAAATAGAGGGTTATATTAATTCCCTTCTCTCTCCATGATCTCACGAGTACCTTGGTAAAAACGTAAGGGGCGGGGGACAGACCGAATGGGAGTGCAGAAAACTGAAACACTTCGTCTTCCCATGTGAAGGAAAGAAAAGGAACGATCATCTGGGTGGATGGATAAGTGGTGATATCCACTTCTAAGATCGAAATTGGCCAAGAAACCTTGGAAAGGAAGCGAATACCATGCGGAAGAAAGGTCTTCTATTCTGAACTTTGTCTTATGGAGGAACACATTCAGGGCGCTCAGATCGAGGATGAGACGTAGTTTCTTACCGTGGGCGACGGATAGAGGGGAGATCACCCTCGGACGAGCGGCTCGTTCGATGGCCCCCGAACTCAGCAGTCTCCTCAGTTCGTTCCTCACGAACTCTGACTCCCTTCTTGCGCTGGAGCGGTTATCTGAGCAGGGTATATTAATCGAGCTTTTGTCACAATTAAAATTCAATCTATAACCGTCCTGAATGACCGACAAAGAGAAGGGTGTTGCCCCTATTTCAGACCAAAAATCCAGGTTTTCTTTGACCGTAAGGAAAGGGGCGGGAGTGACCATACCTTCTTCCCGCCAGTTGCGGACAGGTCGCTCGGAAGTGACCCGACTGCCCGCACTGGTGGCACGTGCTGCTGTTCCTTGCTGTGAACGGGAACATGCTGCCCTGATGGCCGCTCGCAGGGCCGTAGCCGGTAGATGGGCCGAACTGTGCGAAGTGGGGGGCGAGGGAAGGGAGACGGGGGAAGAGGGCACCTGCCGCTTGGGGAAAAGCCGGTGCCCGGTACCGAAAGGGCTGGCCAGCGGATGACGAAGGCGAAAGCGCTCTTCTCTTCCGATCGTTTGACTGAGACTGAACTTGGGAGAGGGTCTGCGCAATCATCATCGCCTGCAGAATAGGGGAGGGACTTGTTCCACTTGCTCCTTCGATCGCTTTCGCCGTGTCCAGCGCGTCCAGTAACTTGGGGTTCTTGTCGGCGAGGACGAGGAAGGAGTTGCGCTCCTTGATTAACTCGATGACAGCTTCGAGGACACTCGGGTCCTTGCGTGCCTCTTCCAGCTTGTTTAACACTAACGTGTTGAACTCTGCCTGCTTGGAGAATCCGGGACGAGTGAGTTGAGGGGTGACGTGAGTGGGGCGTGGACTGAGCAGGTCCAACAAGTGGTCCATGGCCTCCTGTGAGAAGCCCCCGATACTCCCTCCCTCTTGTCCATCTGCCAGCCGGGAATTATCGCTCATGGTCTATAATGGACAGGGTTATCCGCTCTCGTAAACAATGGGCGATAAAATGGTCGACAAAAACACAAAAATCAATAACAAATACAACGATCTACCCCAGAAAAAGCCTAGAATGACGAAAATATCGAACGAAACGGAAAAGTGATGCGCCGATACTCAGGGAGACTTTTCGTATTTCACAGAAAGGCGCGAATTCGAATATTTTGCGTGGTACACGCCGATACCGTACTCGGCAAACTACGATTCACGGAAAAGGGAGAATAGGGAATACAGAAATGCTGGTATGATAAATACTAGCTTGCAAAACATGCGGTAAAACATTGCGCTCAGTATTAATGGAAGGGTTACATGAGATTTTTGTTGACGTTGTTGAGAACATGAACCCAATTGGAATTTAGAACCATAGAGAATTTCTAAGCTGGAAGTTGTACATTCATTATGAATCGATATATTTGTCCTCTTAGTATAAGGAAAGAGCTGGGGGGAAATCTGTGAAGAATTCAAATCTTTTCTGAGGTGTCCATGGGGGGGGGGGGGGGGGGGCGAGAGATGGCAGATCCGTGTGTTCATGATACACCTCCTTTAAATCATAGACAAACAATTTTCTCACGGAATCAGGGGTATGATGATACACCGTGTATCTTAGCAATCTTCCGATCCAGTGATCAGCGCTACCTGAAAACTGGCTCTTCAAATCGGCACACAAATGAGCCAAAAGATCAAAGAGCAACTCACGAAATTTCTCATTCGATGCGAGCCATTTGATGCAGAATGTCAGAATTCGCTCGCATAAATGGCTATCAGGCTGCAATGAAGAAGCATTAAATTGACCGATGCTGCAATAGTATTCACCATGAGATCAGTATCGTCCTCTAAGTTGAATTCGGCGCCGGTTTGAACCATGACTTGGATGAGTGCCTCGAGTGTTTTCTCCTTCTCATCAACGGAAGTCTCCTGAATTTGCTCTAATTGCACCGGCTTTGCTTCGAACCATACTAGATCGCAGTGAAGTTTGTCTGGACAGAGAAAAATAGGATCAATGATTCACAATCTCTAATAAATCCAGTATGCAACAAACAAAAAATGCCGAAAGTGGAACCATGTAGACTCATAAATAAACATGAGTTGATGTATCTACTGCATGAATATAAAAAGATGCAGATTCTACACAATGTCGTTCTGAGATAAATACGAACCTCTCTTTCGAGAGTGCCAAGGAAGAAGGACCACCACAATCTGAAGATAACAGAATATACAGTCCTGGCGATTCCCCCAGTGAAAACGGAGCGCTCCGGGTGACCCCGGGTGACCCCCAGTGACCCCACGCTTCGTACTCTTTCAATAGTTTTTAAAAAGTCGCCAATTTGATTCCATCGTGTTCAGCGTTCGATTCTGCATCGATTCATATACAAACATATAAAAATAATTAATTTTTAATTAATTAAATTAATTTTCAAAAAAGTGAAGAATAAAACGATTCGTGCATCGAACAGTACACCTACGCTATTTAGCAAATACTTTTGCAGCGTCTGCGCATAAATATCGGAAGTGTACTCATGTTTGTATATGAATCGATGCAGAATCGAACGCTGAACACGATGGAATCAAATTGGCGACTTTTTAAAAACTATTGAAAGAGTACGAAGCGTGGGGTCACTGGGGGTCACCCGGGGTCACCCGGAGCGCTCCGTTTTCACTGGGGGAATCGCCAGGACTGTACATTATTTGATTATCCTAAATATTTTTAAGTATACGGGTTCAGAAATATAAACAAGGTAGCTAAACTTGAAAGCACACTGCTATCTATAGGTAATATATCTATTCTAGGCGTAAGTGGAATACTATGATGAGAGAGAGAGATAGATGGATACAAACTGACAGCATCGTCGTTCGACCTACACAAAGCGAAGAAAGTGAGGAGAATGAGAGGATGAGAAGATGTGAGAGACGAGGATAAATGGATAATTTATTACATTTGAAATATTCAAATGAATCAATAAGAAGTGATGGTATCTAATACTCGACTATTTGAGACATTCACTTCCACTAAAAATAATGCACAATAATGATAAAAATTTCTAATCGTGAAGTGACAATTCATTCAATCAAATATTGAAAACCATAAAATATTTTGCTATTGATCCAAATAGTTTTGAATAATTTTTTTAACTGGAGCAGTGAGATGACTCATGAATGATATAGTTGACACGCTGCTATCAGTTTTGCACGTAAGATGCACGTCAAAATCTCCAACTCTTTATTGATCAATAAATATGAATAAATAAATGTAGACATAATCTAGTTCTTCTTCTTGAAGTATCTCTTGCACGATGCATTTCCACTTTTCATCGCCTGAATTTATGCAGGAACTGCTTTCTCTAAATTTATATAGCCTTCTTACCTGAAGCAATCTTCCATCTTCGATAGTGTACGTGTAGATCTCAGCTGGGTCATCGGGCTTATCGATTCTCTGATGACTCTCCACGAGAGAATTTCCATCCATTGCGATCAGAATCTGATCAGAATTAGTTATAAAAGTTCACTGAATGATCATCTCACCTTGTGCTCAGCTTGATCGAATCCTTTGCCCTGGAATTCCTCCCCAAGAACGAATTCGTATTTGGTACTGCGTTTACTCATCTGGAAATCTTGTTCTTTCATACCTAGAATGAATACCAATACGAAGATTACCTGATGGTCAGCACTCCATTTGCTTCCTCCAACCTTCTCGAATTTGATTATGTGACCGGAGACAAGAATAAGCTGGAAATGAGCACGTAAAGCAAAAAGAAAACTCACAGAAGCATCTCATACATTAATTAATTAATAAAATTGACCTTTCTGATCACCCAAGGGACTCCCTTGCTAGCCAGATAAGCATCGAATCCTTCTTGTTTGTCATACGCCCATGTAATACCAAGGAACTCGTCGGGGATTGCAGTCATAATTTCTGAACTGAAGAGAAATGTAGAGAAGTGCAGTGGAACCGAACGTGAAATCAAAAGGTAAATCAAATAATCCAGAAACGATTGAAAAAAATAAGGGAAACTGTTCGCTGGATAACTGTTCTAGAAAGATGGAGGAGGGAAGAGGTCGCGTATGCCTCTCCGAATGTCTCTCGATCAATGGGAATTATCTCGATGATAAGAAGAGAGTGAGATGACCAAAGGAAGATGCAATTGATAAGAGATCGAGACTGAGAATACTTTATCAGAGTGCGAAGAACTTGAAGTATTCGAGTAAGACTGTAACAAAAATGAACGATTTTAGTTCTTCCTTTTGAAGAATTTCTTGCACGTCGCATCTCCGCATACCATCGACTGTAAATTATCGAAAATTGATAAGAAAAAATGGTGATAGATACCTGAATCATATTGTCTCCCTGCACAACATAAGTTGAGATCTCATCAGGCCATGAATTATCGACCGTATGCCATCTCTCAACGATCGAATCACCCTTGATTGTGTACAGCATCTGAAGCACGATGTCACATATGTAAAGAAGGAAGACGATTCTCTACCTTTCTCTCGCACTGATCGAATCCCTTTGCAGTAAACTCCTCTCCGATTTTGAATGGATAAATCCAGTCCTTGGGCTTCTAAAACACCTCCATCATCATGGAATCGTGGATAAATAAACAAACTGAGTGCTCGATTACATATTGTCATATCTCCCAGACTCTTCCATGTGAGCACATGATTTTGAGAGAGAACGAACTAAACCATACTTGTTATTATAGCCTCAATTCGTCTTTCCACATACCTTTCTGATAATCTACGAAGTTCCTCTCTTCTCCATGTATTCATCGAATTTCTCGTTTCCTTCGTAATTCCATGAACCGATGAACTGAGAGGGAATGGAAGACATAGTGAAATGAGGACTGAAGGGAAGGAGAGACTTGAGTGTGATTCCTCTCTATTTCCTTCTGATTATACCTATGAGGCCGTTTGCGAGAGAGTCGAGCAATGCATGGCACAGAGTAAAAAATGAGACACGAGGTAACTTCAGTTTCTGGCATAGTTTGGGGTACTAAGAAACATGGGCTAAGTGTTTTGGTCTCAAAATGCAGAAAGAACATTTTTCATGAGCGGTCAAAGATTAGGGTATATTCTGAAGTTTCGCGTGTATCTCTGGAATCGATGAAAGAATCGGAAAACTTTGAATAAAGACTATAGTTAATTTTCGATTTTAAAACGAACTACGCTTTTACTTTTTTTCAAAAATAGTCATGCAAAGACATGCATTTTGTATTTTTCTTTAAACTAATTTGTAAGAATATCTGAAATATGGGGTGCGTAGCCAATAACCTCTTCAATACTACGTCGGTAGCTCGCATACAAAAAATGTTGAGCCAAGTTATGGCAAAAAATCGGTGACGAAATCGAAAGAAATTCACTTCGCGATTCTCCTTTTTCTCCCTCATTTCACACCATTCATTTCATTCTTCGCGTTCATTCGCGAATGCGCGGTGTGAAACGGCAAATAATTTAATTAACGCAGTGAAATGAAGGAGAATAAGGTGAATCGCGAAGTGATTTCTTTCGATTTCGTCTTTTTTTTTGCGATAACTTGGCTCAACATTTTTTGTATGCGAGTTATGCACACAGTCAGAGAAGAAGGGAAGAAAGGAAGAGAAAGCGTCCAGAGGAAAAGAAGGGCAACACGATTTACTTCACAATATGATCACAATTCATTACTCAATCTTAGCTTCATTCATTTGGCTAATGTGCACTACAATCTCGGCACGGAATAATTATAAATAGATGAAAGTTCCAACATCACAAACTATTTGTGATACGTTTCTTCGCAAACAACAGCTGTTTCTCCATAACATTTCCATTTTGGGTTGGGCGATTCTCTCTGATTCCATCTCGTTCAAATGTCAGATGTTTCCTCCCCACGTGAATGTTTCCAAACAAGTTTTTTGAGAGTGTGACAATTTTTTTTCTTTCAAGAACTACACCTTTCGAGCCTACACTTTGCCCCGAACAACTTCGTTAACTCTCGCGTGATGCGAAATAAAGGAGAGAACGATCAGACGTTCATGAAATGGTTCTGAAGAAAATATGACTCTGATAGCATTGGAAAAACAAAATAAGAAGACAATCAGATAAAAGTGTTCCCTTATCTTATCTTCAAAGTTCTTCAGGGAAGTGCAATCGGCTTCATCAATTCTTCATTCTCTATTCCTCATTCCATCATACTTTTTTCTTTCCTCTTTTACCATCCTCTCCATAACCGCAACATTTTCTCCAATGTAATTGGATGGACGTTGGCGTCTAGATATTTTTTCTTCCCTTTACGATTTTCTCCGTAGAATTGCATTCTGCCGGCCGAGTCATAAGTGGAAATGTGCGTCAAGTTTCTCTCTCAGATGGAAGGGTCAACCTCAGGCGAGTTTGTCTAGACTACCGGACATTTTGAACTTCCCTTCACCAACTTTTCACTTGTTCTAGATAAATGTCTAGACTCTCGAAACGAGAGAAAAAAAACGTTGAGTACACAGGGATAGCGGTATCACAACTCGTCCCTTTTCTCATACGCAGATGTTTTTATCTTAATCCCCCGTCCACTTCCCTTCTGGTCGGTCGCCATTCGTGATTTTGTACGACGTAGTCATTGAGATCTGTCCAATTCTAGTCTGCACTCAAAAACAACACGGGGCTTGCAACTGAGAATATGAAACCGGAACCTTAGTAGACGTGTGGATTGATTGCATGTGTAGGGTGCCATCATAGCACGTCATTAATTACGATCCCTTTCGCTATTTCTCATATTGGAAAGTTCATTCTCATGCGGGCAAAAACGTGTACACAAATCCAGCCTACACAAATCTCTTGCTCAGAAGGGAACCGTGACTTCATCATTCTTCCTCCTTTCCCAGAATCGTCCCCCCTCCCTAACATTTCCCAGTATCTTCTAATCGGGTCATCCAGAACTTGTCACCGAATTCCCCGTTCTAGATACTAACCATAACTTCCCTCTCGCAACTACAAAATTGAATGCCGAAAAACTTTGCCTCTAATAGTCGGTTTACAAACGCCTCTTCCATTTCGTATTGCAAATGATCGGTTTTCTGTTTACGATTTTTTCGTGTCCTTCGCATCAGAGTTCTCACAGACTTCCAATTTATGTCTCCATTCAGTTCACTAATCTCTCTTTTTGCCCAGTCTCAAAGTCAAAGATTCAGTGCTCACCCATAGGAAATTAATTAGCTAGCTAGAAATCGTGGTTTATTCCCATCGTGGTACAATTCAGCCGTAACCTCATCTCACTCACGTTATCACTATTCAGGAATGAGTGAAGTAGTGAAGACGATCACTCTGATATGCATGATATTCCGAGTTTTATGCTGGTTTACACTGCTCATCGTCACTTTTCTCTACATGAAGACACTCTCGAGAAAGAAGGTGAGGAATATCGATTTCATGGTGGCTATTACAGATTCAAGTAGATATTGTTGTCAGGTTTTCCATCCAAATCTCCAATTGCTCCTTTTCGTGATGCCCTTCACATACATGGTGTTCATTATTCCATCCGCATTCAATCTAATCTTTGACAAATTTGGAATTGTTTTACCCGGCAAATTCGATGTTATTCTGCATGCACTCACTGATTTTGGTATGTAGATAACTACTCCCATATCTTAGTAAAACATATAAAATGTCTATTTCAGGAACTTTCGGGTCGTCATTCAATCTCTTCAGTTTCACATTCGAGAGGTTGATTGCAACGTGGAGAGTTGATGATTACGAGCATATTTCAGCGAGAGTAAGGATAAGAATACTTGCATAAGATCGGGGACATTTGCTGTCAAGCGATAGTGTTAGATAATTACAAAATGAGTTTCTTTTACCCGAATCGTGTGCCCATGCGTACCTCTTCTGAATATTCTCATGCTTTCGTCACTCTCTTTCGCATACTTGGGAATTCATCTGCGTTTTTCTACTGAAGCTTTGAGGCGTATCTTTGAACTCCTTTGCCTCATTTTGTGCAAATATGTAATAAACAGTTGTTCAAATGGTACTTTCACAGATTCCGTACATGGCCCTCATCCTCATGTCCATTCAATGGTTGATTTCTGGTGCAATCACTTCGCTACTTTATTGCGGTAATAAATTATCCTCCAATGGGTGCCTTGACCATGAAAGGCTCCCGTTGATTGCTTCCTTTGATGTCTAATTGGCCTAAATTGAATCGAATTGTCAGAGTTGATATATGTCTGGTTGGTTCTCACAGCAGACTTCGTCCAATGGGCAATTAGTGTTGTAGTGAGTGATTAATTCACTTCCGCATTTCATTCCATCGATTTCAGTTATTCATCGCTCTTCTCGGAATAAGTCGTCGTGCATACGATAAAAGGATCAAGAATCGAGCTATGAACTACAAACATCGATACCAATCTGTTGAGAATGTTCAAACTGCGTTGGTGGGTATTCTTCAGCATTACTTCGATAAAAAGTCAGTGCAGGTTCTAAACAATCTCGTTCTTTTCCTCGCCGTAGCACTCTTTCTTCAACTCGCGTATTACTCCCTTCAATGGTAATTCACTTAACCATACGTTCAATAATCAGATCTCCTTGAGGTACATTATTCCGAAAGACGTCAACCCTCCATTCAGAGAAATATTTCACGCAAGCGTTGCTATTACGGTTCGTTTTTTGGGTGCTCTGAGCGTTTTCACCACATCATATTTTTAGCCAACCATCGGATGTATCATCGTTCTATCCCTTCATCCGTTCCTTCGTGTCTACCTTCCTCGTTTCATGAGATCACGTGTATACGCTGAACAAGTAATTTACCACGTATTTCTTTGCATGAATTTACGCTTGCCTCTATTCTTTCCTCTGTTAACAGCATTCTTCTCCGACAGAGAAGGGGGAGATCTTTACATATGTACTTGCGCACTTTGCATGAATCGAACCACAAGGCCTGGGCGGAGGGAGCCGCGGCTCTCCTCGCTCATTTTGAATTTTCGCAGTCCGATTACGGTGTGGCGCGAAAATTCAAAAGTTAATCCCCTTGTTCACCCTTTTCTGGAGAGAACAATGGGGTGCAGAATGCTGTGTCTTATTATTATTTTTATTTCCGATATCTATTATGTACTTTTGAAGGTATCCGACTGTCGAAGGGAGACAACTGCATCGTCCAATGAGCTGCCCATGGTCCAAGTGAGCACAATTTTTTTTTATTATTTTTTAAAATTGTTGTTTTAGATTCGTTCTCTCTCTGGAGTGGATCTCGTCGTTCCAACACAGAATCATCGAGACGCTTACTTCGATGAATTCAAAAGACAATGGTCTTGATTTTCCTACTTGTTCATTATTATCATGACATTTGTTTGATTCGTTGCCAATGCAATTGACATGAACCAAATTCGAGTAAGTGTGAACATTTTCTAGAAATTATGTTTCCGTAGTATCAAATTTGTGCGAAATAGTTCTGAACTCATAGTGATGAACATATTCCTCATTTGAATAATCCCCCTATGAGTCAGTAGTACGGACGGTTTCATTGATACGATTTGATCTCCTAGATCCTGTATATTCTAGTCTTTGTTTTGATTGAGAGATGTGAAATAAACAAGTATCTAACTCTTCCTCTTTCACTTCTCGTGACAGTTGTTCACTATTTTTCTCAGCTAGCCTTCGATATTGCTACTTTCACATTGTTGCCAGTTGAGTAACTCGAGTCTCGATTGTTTTCTACTCAACTTTACCAGCCTTTTTCGTAATCAAGTTGTGTGAACTGTCAGTCAGCTGAGTCTCTCAAAATATCTATCCTTTGTCCATCTTTCGTTTCCCCTGACAACTTCTCCCCTCCATCCGCTCCTCTCCCTTCTCCACTAAACTCACTGCTATTTCAGCCCCATCTCCCTATCTCTTTCTCTCACCGCGCAATGTGGTAATATCTATGATATTTCTCTGATTTCTCTCTATCTCTCCTCCTAACTACGAATACGAGTCTAGTAGTTACTTCAAAGTGCAGACTTCTCTAGTCCTCCTAGTCATCCGTTCGTTCTCTCATTTCAATCCTCGGATCTCTCTTTTATCCAGTCAACCGTTCGTTCTGTCGAATGGGTCGTTGTCAGTTCCCTTTTCACTCTCCTTATTTTGAAATATTTTTGAGATGTTTAGTGTAATGCTTCCATGGTATCTTCGACTGTGATCTCAGAAATTTTCCTCACAATTTTAGTATGGCCACATCCAATCCAATAATCGCCAATCCAGTCGCAATCACAACTGCGACTATCACCGCTGCTGGTTCTGGTACGTTTCATTATTTTTTCTGACTTCATCTCTTCAAAAAATTTCTACCACTGTAATCATTATCTCCCAATCTCTTCATTTCTCTTCCAGCGTTCAATCCTCGTTTTCATTCATCCTCGTTTTCTCATTGTGAAAGTGATTGTGTGATTCACTTTTCCTGTGAATTGGCTGGGCAAACACTTTTGCATTCTCCCCTTGGCTCCCTCTGTGGAATTGAGTAGATGTAGAGAGTGAACATTCATGGCCGCATCAATTGTTTCCTCTTTTACAGGTTCAATCTTCATTCTAGCTTCAATAGGATATTTGTAATTTTCCAGTGTTCACAAATCTGTTCGCCAACAATGGCGTCACTCTCATCAATGTTGCACTTATTGTGGCGACGATTGGGGGACAATCTGTAAGATATTTCCCATCCTATTTTCATTTATTTTTTCTGGATATTGAAGTGTTTTTTTCCGTAGATTCTAAAGAAGCTGAGCTTCAATTGCCCCTGTGCATACCCACTCAATGTCTACCAATCTATGATGTTTCTTCTCGGACCGAGTTTAGCCCTTTTAGTCATCGGTATGCTGATCTTTCTTCTATCCTTCATCGAAAAATAAGTTGAGGCTTCATGGTCAACTCGACTACATGGAGAATCGTGTACGGATGCTGTTACAGGTACGAATAATCTCTAGACGAGGCAATTAGGAATGAAGAATGCGTCTCTTCATTCCGCGATTTCTCTAGTGGAATGAAGAGACATATTCTTCATATTGGCAGCCTCTTTTACAATATTTTTTTCAAGGCACCGTGACACTCGCCATTCTCTCAAGACTGCTTGTGTTTACTGGATCGAGGTAGTTTCTTAGCATCTCGAAATATCAAACACATATTTTAGGTGTTCGTCCAATCGTCAGTCGCTCCGGCTGCATGGCTCTTCGTCGCTTTCCTTGATGGATCGTATGTTTCTCTCTGCTGCAGGGTTCTCTTTTTGGAAAATGATTTTCAATAACACTATTGGATTTCCAATAGTCTCCTCATTCCTCGCACTCTCTCGCAGACAGAGTTGGGGACATCCCTTGTTCGCCTTATTTGAAATCAGTAAAATTTTCCAATAAGAAAACCCTAATCAACTGTCTTTTCTTCAAATAAGATCTCAATGTCAGACCTCCTCAATTCAGTTACTACACATGTCTCTTCGCTGCTCAATTCTGTCATCTCGAGACGTCTCCTCAATGTCTGAATAGCACGTGGAAGGGAGACACTTCCGCTTGGAAATCAATGAGTGGGGATGGAATGGTATTCAATTGTCTGTTGAAAAGAATCAAATGTGTTTCGCAACATTGAAACCTTGCGAAACATTTCAGTACTGCCCTCAATGCATATGTGGTCTCTTCGATCGTGACAAGGTCTATCTCGAGTCAACATCGAACATTATCGCATGGGGACTTCTTATTTGCTACGGAACTGCAGCTTTCCTGTGTGAGTGAACCTAGATAATATGTTTCACAATGAATTCAAGTAGAGAATATTTTTCAGGCATCTGCTGTGTTCGAATGTGTGATCGATACACGATGATCCAGAGGAAGTACGTAGAGACATACAAGAACGAAGAGTCGAATCGATTTGAGAACGTTGCAAGGGTGAATAGAATTGCCATTAGTTATTGAATGTGTGCAGAAAAATGACTGAAACACTAATCAAGGATACGTTTGATATAAAGTTTCCACTGAATTCTTCATTTGCAGGAGCACGCAGCTCAGATTGCAGACAACAATGCCCGTGCTTTCTTCTCCAATCTCGATTGGTCAAAGAAAGATTGGGATTGGGCTAGTGGCTTCCCTTTTTGAAACTTTCTAATCAGCAGTGAACGTGTGCAAAATACAGTGTAAATTCAGGTGTCTGGTGTCTCTGAGATTTCTAATCCCTTCTTCGCTCGCATTCGGATAATTGCCGAGGAGAAAACTCAGACGACACTCTACACTCCATTGCAGTTGTGGAGCAGTCATAGGGTAATTTTTCCTCTTTTCTATGGTCTTTCAGACTATGGATCTAGTATCATTTTCGTATGTAATTTGTCTCTAAACGACCTGTATTCCAGGGCTACAAGATCCTGAAACCCGATGTGGAAGCGCCGACTCTCGCAGAGGAAGATGATCATCCACAGAATATGAATGCATGAGACACGAGATGCATAATATCTTGACTACTTTGACGTTTTAAACGTGTTGTTTACGAGATTTCTATTGATCACGTGTATGAGATTGGATAAAGACGATGAATCTTTCAACTTCTGTCACAGCCTTTCTGAGCTTATTTGCAAGGACTGAATAATGGAATGGTGAATGCATTTCAGGGGGAGAATACAGTAGATACGGAGAGGGAACGTCAATACAAAGACAGGGAAACATACAGTACCCATGAAAGGGATGGAGTACGCCAATCAAGGGGAATAGCAATGTCGTTACAGGACGAAAAAATACGAGACCTAATAAAATAATCGGAAAAATATTCTTCGATTTTAGGCGGAATTCGAAATGCGGTTCTCTAAATTTTCCATGCTATCTTTCCGGTTAGAGGAGAGAAAGTGCGAGAATTGAAGAGACGATTACCCCTATTTTAAACTGTGATTTCTAGCCCAGCTTTTATCTCGCAGAGCAAACAAGACCGTCGCCAAAGCAGTACTGGCTACAGCAATACACTTTGTGGCGAGTAAAAATGCCTGTGATACAACAGAGAAACGATTGCTCTTCGGCATCTCCACCACTGATATTGACAATATCCCGTCCCCCCACACTCAACGAGCAGTACATTATCTCACGCGGCCAGATCAATATAGTACCCTACTTTACACACATTCGGATCGATACAGTAGCCAACCCTGTTAGATCAATACAGTGCCCCCGAATTTCAATTCACACGCAGACTAGTACATTAACCAACCAGGCCAGCTGGATCCAATACCCCCCCCCCTCCTTTCACACATTCGAATCGATACAGTACCTTCATTTTCACACATTCGGATCCATACAATACCCCCCCCCCCCCCATTTTTCACACATTTGTATCGATACATTACCTTCATTTTCACACATTCGGATCGAAACCTCTGTTTTCACACATTCGGATCGATACAACACCTCCATTTTCACACATTCTGAGTACCTCCATTTTCACTCATTTGGATCGATACACTCCACTTTTCACACATTAGGATCCATTCAATACATCCATTTTTACACATTCGGATCGATACAGTACATCCATTCAGACTGATCGATGCTGTTCGTAGTCGTCGTCCCTCTGGATATGTGTCTTCGTTCTTGATGTCGTCTCATCCGTCCAAGTGGCGA
This sequence comes from Pristionchus pacificus, assembly GCA_000180635.4. Classification (NCBI taxonomy): domain Eukaryota; kingdom Metazoa; phylum Nematoda; class Chromadorea; order Rhabditida; family Neodiplogasteridae; genus Pristionchus; species Pristionchus pacificus. Next base: position 13,279,731 of record CM026576.1, read on the forward strand.
GGTGAAAAGGACATTGTTAATCACTTATCATCAAACTCCTACTGTGGGTTCCTACACTCCTCCACTCACTTCTTCCACCTCTGCCTATTGGTCTAATTCGCCTAGCCTTTCAACTGCCCTCCCTACAGAGCGACGAAAAGAGCCCGTGAACACTCGAGAAGCCGCCCCGAGGGCGAACCACGATCCCACCCTGGCAACCAGGGCCTTTCCCTTCTCAGGTCTGCGAGTCCACGGAGAGCGAATCATCCGCTTACGGCTTCACGTGCACAGAAGAACGACAGGGCGGCATCAACTAATAGTCAAAAGGGGAGCGGAGTGAGTGGAGGACAGGGCGGGGGAATAAACGAACCATTTATTAGATTGATGGCGTCCTCGTCGATCGCTCGCTAGCGTTGAAGAGACGGGGGAGTGGCGTCTGTCGGTACCTGCCAAAAAGATGATTAACCAACGAAACCAGAGAGAACCAATCGGGAAGCACGAAAAACGCACTTAGAAAGCGCCAAGGCATTGCAATGGAAGAGGAATTGGAAGACGGACAACACGGAACGATGATAGCACATTAAGTGCAGCTCAATACACAGGTGCATATTCTCTATCTTAAGGTAAGTAGCGTTGAGATAGCAGCTGAAAGCAGCAGTGACGACAACAATAGGGCTTGAGCAACACTCAACATGACCTAATCAGGGAAAAGTGTGCGCAGGTAAGAATACAAGGATGGGGAATAATTAACAATATTCGTGTTCTTCGGCACGTCAAGTCAATAACGACTGACACGTTCCATGTAAGCAAGCAGGTGAGAGATTCAGGGGAAGGAGAAGTAGGACAGTAGTAGCATGGACTGTAGTAGCACCAATCGATAACTACCGTACATTTCCGGTCCCACAAGCATACCCAGAAACACAGTGCGCTCATAATTAGTTCAAGAGTAATTAGCGCTCATAATTAGTTCAGAATAATCGATAAAATATTCTTCCATTTCAGGCTTCTTCGATTTTAGGCGGAATTCGATATGCGGGTCTCTAAATTTTCCATGCTATCTTTCCGGTTAGAGGAGAGAAAGTGCGAGAATTGAAGAGACGATTACCCCTATTTTAAACTGTGATTTCTAGCCCAGCTTTTTTCTCGCAGAGCAAACAAGACCGTCGCCAAAGCAGTACTGGCTACAGCAATACACTTTGTGGCGAGTAAAAATGCCTGTGATACAACAGAGAAACGATTGCTCTTCGGAATCTCCACCACTGATATTGACAATATCCCGTCCCCCCACACTCAACGAGCAGTACATTATCTCACGCGGCCAGATCAATATAGTACCCTACTTTACACACATTCGGATCGATACAGTAGCCAACCCTGTTAGATCAATACAGTGCCCCCGAATTTCAATTCACACGCAGACTAGTACATTAACCAACCAGGCCAGCTGGATCCAATACCCCCCCCCCCTCCTTTCACACATTCGAATCGATAGAATGTCCCCATTTTCACATATTCGTATCGATACATTACCCCTCTTTTCACACATTCGGATCCATACAATACCTCCATTTTCACATATTCGGATCCATACAATACCCCCATTTTCGCACATTCGGATCCATTCATTCCTCTCTCAGTTTCATTCCTCTCTCAGTTTCATCATTCCTCTCTCAGTTTCATTCAGAGGATAGTCGTCTATTTTTTCTCTCTCTGTCCGATGAGTCAACACGAGCATCGATCTTCTTTGAATCTCATGGAAGACGATTCCTAAATCAATGCCCCCATGTTCGAGTATTTGGCCATGCCCGGAGACGAAAAAAGTCCCTTTCTCAATCGTTTCATTGCCTCTTTCGAGGCCGCCTACAACAAGAAGAACCCATCTAAGCGGCCTCGTACCGAAGATGCAAGTCCTTCTCACGTCTTCAGACAAGGTTTCTCTATCAACCTCGACAAGACCGATCGTCATTGGGAAATGACCCAGGCCACAATCTTCACGACATTGGATGTCCTCTACACGGAGATGGTCAAGCTGCAGCAGCAGATGGCTGCCCTCAGCAAGGCCATCTCTGAGCTTTCTGATTCCATTCAATTCCCAACTCGAAGGAGTCACCAAGCAATTGGTATCCCTCTATCCTACTCAGTTCCCACCTCTCGAGGCATCCCTCTCTAAGGTCGTCAAGACTGCATTGAAGGAGTCTATCAAACACGACACCACGGACCGACTACCAAGCACCAGGTTTTTCTTCGAAACCTGGAGCCGGAGAAGGGCGATTCAACTTCGGTGGAGGAGCTGTGCCAGAAGATCAACGCAGATCCTCCCACGAAGTTCTTCCGACTGAAAGGAGAGAAGGGCAATCGTCCTCTCATCCTTCAGTTCACTACTCCCGAACAAGCAGTCAAGTTCATTCAGCTTCTCTCGAAGAGCAAGAGATCCAACAATCTTTTCCCCTCCCTCATTGCTCGCCCGAATTACATCGTCGAGGAGGAGAAAGTCTTCAAGTCGGCTTGGGCCGAGGCCTGCGAGAAGAACGACGCGGCCGGCAAAAAGGAATGCATCGTGCGCAACCTCAAGGTTGTCAAGCTCGACAAGCCCGGAGAATGGACGAAGAGGGAGAGACCGACCCGAACGTGAGTTTTGGTATTGCGTGTGTCTCTCATCATTCATCTCCCGATTTATCACTTCCTCATTCTGAATCCTTTCTTCCTCCATATTGTTGTGTATCGTCTCCCTCGTGTCTGTCTCTCATCATTCACATTCTGAATCATCATTGCATCATCCTGAATCGTGCCTTCCTTTGCATTGTTGTGTCTCGTCTTCATCAATTATAACTTCCCCTACTCGGATAGACAATAATTGTTGTCCCCCTTGCGGTCGTCCAATACATTCTCCTCAAACTCAAAAAATCAATCTAATACAATGCAATACTCAATCAATCCGGAAAAAGGTGGATTCCTTTTATTCCATGTTATCCCTTCACTCAATCGATATTGCTTCAGTATGTGAAACGTGGCTTGACGAATCTATTCCTGATTCGTTTCTCATTCGAAATACTAATTACTCCATAGTGAGACTAGATCGACCTTCTCACGGAGGAGGCGTTTGTCTCTTCCTCTCTCATTCCATTGACTTCGTTCAGTTCGATATTACTCTTCCTTGCGATGTTGAACTCATCGCAATTGATATCATCAAACCATTTACTTGTCGTGTTATCTCAATGTACAATCCCCATCACGATTCTGATTTTCGTCCCCTCCTCTCCCCCATTTCTGATCTCATCATCTCTACTTCTCTTCCTACTATAGTAATGGGAGATTTCAATCTTCCACATATTGATTGGTCTAGTTCCAAACACTCCCGTCCCTGTACAACTTGCAATAACTTGATTGATTTCTCCGTCTCTCATGGTCTTACTCAACACGTTCTCATGCCTACTCGTAAGGATAACATACTTGACCTTGTTCTAACCACTGATTCGCATCTATTATCTTCTCTGTTTCTTTCACCCGGCCTCGCCGATCATGTTAACTTTTCTGTGCTCGCTATCCCCACTACCGACCGGGGTGAATCATCTTCTCGATGCTGGAGAAAGGGAAATTTTGCTCTTGCCCCTTCTTTCAGGGGTCGATTGGATGAATGCTCTGGTCAATGGGGATAGCACACAGAGAATGTATGACAGATTTATTAGCATAGTGCATCAAGTTATTAATGAGTGCATCCCTATTACATCAAATCGACCTACTCATTCACGCTTTATTCTAAATCTCATTCGCATTCAATCCCGTCTATTTTCTAATAATGACCCCTCTTATGATACATTTTCTAAAAAAGTTAGAGTAGCAATTCGTCGCGAGGCGATTCGTAGAGAAGGGAAGCGTATTCTTACCTCTAATGGAGGACTTTTTTCCAACATGAGAGGCCTCTCAAAACAAAAAGCAGCTGTTTCGGCGCTTCGAAACATCGACGGCACATTCGCATCATCTCCTTCTGATAAGGCTGAAGCACTCTCGTCCCAATTCTCATCTGTATTCACAGTGGACAACGGCATAACACCTCCCTTCCCTTCCCGAACTGCTTCCACCATTGAAACACTAGATGTTTCTCCTTATATTCTTGAGAAATTTCTCTCAAAAATGCCAAGTAAGTGCTCCCTCGGTCCTGATCGAATCCCTTCCATTCTCCTAAAAAAATGTGCAACTTCACTTGATCTTCCTCTGTCTCTTATTTTCCAATCTTCTCTCCTATCCGGCTCCGTTCCATCCCAATGGACAGAGGCAGTGATCTGCCCTCTTTTCAAAAAGGGTGGAAAACGTGAGAATGCTTCCGATTATCGACCCATTTCTCTCACTAGCAACGTGTGCAAACTATTTGAGCGAGTGGTTAAGAGTTCGCTAACACTATTCATCAACTCACAAAATTTGTATTCCCCTCAACAATACGGCTTCCGTAAAGGAAGAAGTACCACTCATCAATTAATCTTCTTTCTTTCCCAACTAATTTCCAAACACTGTTTTAAATTGTCCTCAGACGTAGCTTACATAGATTTTCGTAAAGCTTTTGACACCGTTTCTCACAACAAGCTTCTTCTTAAACTGTCCGCCTATTCGAGGCAATCTCCATAGATGGATTGAGGCTTGGCTATGCTCACGCACTCAAAAAGTCTGTGTAGACTCAACTCATTCTCTTCCTTCTCATGTCTCCTCTGGGGTTCCTCAAGGGAGTGTTCTCGGTCCTTTACTATTCCTTATTTTTATCAATGACATAGTGGATGCTTGTCCAGTTGATTCCTTCCTATTCGCCGATGATCTTAAACTTGTATTCTCCTTCCCACACCAATCTCTCTCATCCTCCCCTGTATCATTACAATGCGCCCTCGATGTTCTTTCCAGCTGGTGTTCCAACTGGCAAATGGAAGTAAATCCCTCATCTCCATTCGGATCGTCGATCATCGCGGCGATCAACTATACTTCTTTATCAAGAATCATACCATTGAATTGTACTTGCCAGCTCCAAGCTGCTGGCTGTTTGTATTCGCGCATTTACTTGTTGCGATAAATATATATTCAATACCTCCATTTTCACACATTCGGATCCATACAATACCTCCGTTTTCACACATTCGGATCCATACAATACCTCCGTTTTCACACATTCGGATCCACACAGTACTCCCATTTTCACACATTCGTATCGATACAGTACCCGTATTTTCACATATTTGGATCGATAAGATACGATAATTTAACATATTCGGATCCATACAATACTCCCCCCCCCCATTCACACATTCGGATCGATACAGTACCCCCATTTTCACACTTTCGTATCGATACAATACCCCCTCTTTTCACACATTCGGAACTATCCAATACCCCTATTTTCACATATTCGGATCGATACAATACCTCCATTTTCACATATTTCACGGTCGACAAAGGCAGATCGATGCAATCAATCATTCCGACTCATGGTAACATTAGCTTTTCACTGAACAAGTGATCGACGCACCCACTTGAACCACTCGATGCCATAGTACTCCCTCACCAATAAATCATCATCCTCCCACCCACATATGTAATCTACGCGGATGGTTACGACGAAAAAAAGAGCAACATGACAAAAATGAGAAACAGACGAAAAGTGCGGAGAAGGGGGAGAGAGGAAAGGGAGGTTGCATCTGCCTCGGGTCTTCGACAGGGGAAAAGGGAGAGGGGACATTGATGAAGGAATGGGGCAGACGACCGAGAGACGAGCTGAAAAAGTTTCATTAATAATTACTCAATAATAGAATATTGATATGCCTGTCTATCGGACTGTCAGTTAGTGCATATCATCTCTTCTTACGCAAACGGGCTCCTATACCCCGACTTTGCGTTTCGTCTAAAGAAAAAGAGTATCCTGCTTTAGTCTGCAACGAGTAACGCAATTCGCTAGTTGATCGATTGACAGAATTAAGCATTCCTCGTGCTACTTTGATGCGCTTTCGAGCAGGAATTCTGCAGGCACCAAAAACAATATTTGAAATCATTCGTGAGCAGGCATCCTCCGAAAAAAAGGTTGCAGCTACGTGTCTTGCAAAAAAATGCAGAAATGTGACCGCCAAACAATGTTGCGCACACCCTTTTTAAGTATTCCCCCATCAGCCTAGTGCAAATGCCAAAGAAGCAGAAAATATTCAACGCTTGTAACGCCATACTTTTAGTTTCGTTTGAAATGCACAATTTATTGGAAAAAACTAGCTCCCGATACGCGATTATTACCACATCACGAATTGCACCCGTACAAAAGCTGCTCCTCTTCATCAAAACCCTGCATTCCTCTCTTAATCCTTCCCAGTTGACGAACCTACTAGAGAAGTCGATCAGTTTATCTCATCGAAGAAGTTGAAGAGGAGAAGGGAGGGACGATGGGAGAGAAGACGTCAGAGGGAAACTGAGAGAAACCGCCGTTTATAAAATCAATAATCTCTACCGTACCTCTCACCCTTGCCTGTCATTTCTCTTCTCGTCTCGATCCAATTGTCCGGCAGTAGTCGACTGAGGAGGAGAGAAGAGGGCAGCGTTGAAGGGCGTCGGGAGCTGACTGGAAGAAGACAAGCATCAACCAATAAATCAATAATCACTACCGTACCTCTCATCCTTGCCTGCCATCCCTCTTTTCGTCTCGATCCAATTGTCCGGCAGTAGTCGACTAAGGAGGAGAGAGGAGGGCAGCGTTGAAGGGCGTCTGGAGCTGACTGGAAGAAGACAATCATCAATCAATAAATCAATAATCTCTACCGTACCTCTCATACTTGCCTACTATCCCTCTTCCCTTTATCGTTCCAACTGGTCGATTGTTTTTAGATTGTGAAGAGAGAAGATGCTTGAGTTGAAGTCGATCCAGTGCCTTCTCGTTGTGATCATCATTTGATTGGCGCGTCACCCAATCTCAATGGAGAAATCACAATCTGTTCTTCATTTGCAAACAATCGTATCCCCATAATCGGTCGAGAAATGGCGGCAGAACATTTTAGATGACTTTCGCCTCACACACATCATATTAAGGGTGTTCGAAACGTCCCTGCACTTAGTAATTAAACGTCCCTGCACATAGTATCGTCCCCTAGATGCAAGGTGGGTGAATTCATCGAATTCAAACCGCGCTAGAAGGAGCAACGTAAACGTTACTCCCTCCCTTCCAGACCGTTATCGTAGAATACCGTAAAATAGTGAGCGCAAGACTTATCTTTTATTCTTGACGAAAAGGGAGCCGGAGAGATGGCGTCAATGTCGATGAAGCGGTGAACCATTGAGACGAAGCAGTCTGAAATAATGACTATTGGAAACAATGTAGGGACGAAAAATGCATTAGAATAGACGAAAATGTGGAGGATTATGATCAGCAACAGACCAAAGGTTGATCAAGAGGATATACATTACAGCCGCAACTAATGAAGCAAGTACAAGCCAAACAACACGGAAAAGGAGAGTGAGAACGTTGGAAAAAGGAGTGAGAAAGGATAAACATGTTGCAGCCGAAATTAGGATAGTGATGATTCTGGGATCACATAAAAGCGATGGCAACGTAAGAAGGTAGTACGCAAAAGCCCATCAAAGGCGGTCAGCAGAAATTTGGGCGCGAATCAAACAGATTGTGACAAAAACTGCGCGAGGAAGCGGGTCGTATCCCTCCAAAAGTTGATCGAATGACTGGAGGAAGAGGGTACGTGTGTGTAGCGGGTAGATCAAAACGATCGATGAGCGACGATCGATAAGGTCATTGGAAGCACGTAAACAAGGTCCCACGGAAATTTGATCTCTTGAACTAATTATGAGCGCACTGTGTTTCTGGGTATGCTTGTGGGACCGGAAATGTACGGTAGTTATCGATTGGTGCTACTACAGTCCATGCTACTACTGTCCTACTTCTCCTTCCCCTGAATCTCTCACCTGCTTGCTTACATGGAACGTGTCAGTCGTTATTGACTTGACGTGCCGAAGAACACGAATATTGTTAATTATTCCCCATCCTTGTATTCTTACCTGCGCACACTTTTCCCTGATTAGGTCATGTTGAGTGTTGCTCAAGCCCTATTGTTGTCGTCACTGCTGCTTTCAGCTGCTATCTCAACGCTACTTACCTTAAGATAGAGAATATGCACCTGTGTATTGAGCTGCACTTAATGTGCTATCATCGTTCCGTGTTGTCCGTCTTCCAATTCCTCTTCCATTGCAATGCCTTGGCGCTTTCTAAGTGCGTTTTTCGTGCTTCCCGATTGGTTCTCTCTGGTTTCGTTGGTTAATCATCTTTTTGGCAGGTACCGACAGACGCCACTCCCCCGTCTCTTCAACGCTAGCGAGCGATCGACGAGGACGCCATCAATCTAATAAATGGTTCGTTTATTCCCCCGCCCTGTCCTCCACTCACTCCGCTCCCCTTTTGACTATTAGTTGATGCCGCCCTGTCGTTCTTCTGTGCACGTGAAGCCGTAAGCGGATGATTCGCTCTCCGTGGACTCGCAGACCTGAGAAGGGAAAGGCCCTGGTTGCCAGGGTGGGATCGTGGTTCGCCCTCGGGGCGGCTTCTCGAGTGTTCACGGGCTCTTTTCGTCGCTCTGTAGGGAGGGCAGTTGAAAGGCTAGGCGAATTAGACCAATAGGCAGAGGTGGAAGAAGTGAGTGGAGGAGTGTAGGAACCCACAGTAGGAGTTTGATGATAAGTGATTAACAATGTCCTTTTCACCTCGCCACTTGGACGGATGAGACGACATCAAGAACGAAGACACATATCCAGAGGGACGACGACTACGAACAGCATCGATCAGTCTGAATGGATGTACTGTATCGATCCGAATGTGTAAAAATGGATGTATTGAATGGATCCTAATGTGTGAAAAGTGGAGTGTATCGATCCAAATGAGTGAAAATGGAGGTACTCAGAATGTGTGAAAATGGAGGTGTTGTATCGATCCGAATGTGTGAAAACAGAGGTTTCGATCCGAATGTGTGAAAATGAAGGTAATGTATCGATACAAATGTGTGAAAAATGGGGGGGGGGGGTATTGTATGGATCCGAATGTGTGAAAATGAAGGTACTGTATCGATTCGAATGTGTGAAAGGAGGGGGGGGGGGTATTGGATCCAGCTGGCCTGGTTGGTTAATGTACTAGTCTGCGTGTGAATTGAAATTCGGGGGCACTGTATTGATCTAACAGGGTTGGCTACTGTATCGATCCGAATGTGTGTAAAGTAGGGTACTATATTGATCTGGCCGCGTGAGATAATGTACTGCTCGTTGAGTGTGGGGGGACGGGATATTGTCAATATCAGTGGTGGAGATTCCGAAGAGCAATCGTTTCTCTGTTGTATCACAGGCATTTTTACTCGCCACAAAGTGTATTGCTGTAGCCAGTACTGCTTTGGCGACGGTCTTGTTTGCTCTGCGAGAAAAAAGCTGGGCTAGAAATCACAGTTTAAAATAGGGGTAATCGTCTCTTCAATTCTCGCACTTTCTCTCCTCTAACCGGAAAGATAGCATGGAAAATTTAGAGACCCGCATATCGAATTCCGCCTAAAATCGAAGAAGCCTGAAATGGAAGAATATTTTATCGATTATTTTAGGAGGTCTCGTATTTTTTCGTCCTGTAACGACATTGCTATTCCCCTTGATTGGCGTACTCCATCCCTTTCCTGGGTACTGTATGTTTCCCTGTCTTTGTATTGACGTTCCCTCTCCTTATCTACTGTCTTCTCCCCCTGAAATGCATTCACCATTCCATTATTCAGTCCTTGCTAATACTGTAACCGTGATCTCTTGATCTTCAAGAGATATCGAACGCATGAAGCTCGTGGAAGACTGAATGGTCACAGCGGTGTTTTCGTACCTTGATAATATGACTATCATGTAGCTGTGAAGCTTAGAAAGGCTCTGAAAGAAGTTTCATCGTCTTTCATTTCTTTCATGCGACCGTTGAAAGTCACAGGATAAATGTTCTGATGATTCACTCTTGATTATTCACCGCCCTGGCGAAGATTCTTTCCTTTCGTTTTGTCGATTTACAGAAAGGAATCAATGAGTAGCCCAACCAAACTCTCCGATGCAACCAAATTCATTGGCGGTTTGCTGGTTTATTTCCTTTTTTACCTAATTCTTTATTTCGGATCTGTGCGCGAATGTCAGTCCAACCATTCTCAATCTCGTTCTCGTAGCAGTTACACTCGGCGGCCAATCTGTTAGTCGAGCGTTTATCCAAGGAGAAATTTATTTTTCTCAGATTCTCAAAGACCTCTCTTTCTCATGTCCATGTGCATATCCTTCCAATAAATATCAATCGATTCTCTTTCTAATCGGTCCTTCTCTCACACTATTTTTGCTCCTCTTGATGTTGAACACTCTGACCTGGAGGATTCTCTATGGATGCTGGGCGAGGTTTGAGTGAAATCACAAGCTTAGTAATCGATATTCTGGTAAGGTCAAACGACACACGTCACTCGTGTGCAGCGCTTCTCGCTCGATGGGTTGAGGTATTCATTCATACTTCGAGCTTAGAGCAGTTCATGACCTTCAGATAATCGCTCAAGCCTCAATAGCGCCTGCTGCATGGATCATATTCGCATTTCTTGACGGAGCGTAAGTTTAAAATTGACTTTTTTTCAATGTATCATTGTAAATATCCCATTGTCAGCTACTATCGGTGTTTTCGTGCGAGCGAATTCTGTCCTATCAAGAACTCTGTACATTGTGTTAATTGGACCGAAACAACATCATTGCCTTATTTAGAAATCTCAAATGATGGAGAAGTATGCAAACCTCATTAGACCGAGTATCAAATAATTATTTAGATCTGTCCCGAATGCATCTGCAATTTGAATGGAACCTTTCAATCGTATCTAGATTCACAATCAAGTATCATCGGATGGTCACTACTCATTGGATACGGACTTCTTGCAGTCTTTGGTTAGTTGTTTTATTTCGAACAGAATACGGGGCATTGACGATAATGTAGTACGTGAGAAGTTAAACAAATTGTGAAACATATCGGATTTAGTGATTTGTCTGTATCGAATCTGCAACGAATACACTCTCCTACAAAGGAAATATGTGGAAATTTACAAGGATGAGGAAGAATCGGCATTTGAACAAGTGGCTAAAGTACGATTCTTCAGTTGAAAGAACCAGTTAAATTACAAACTGCAGGAACATGCAGCCCAAGTTGCTGATGCAAACGTTCGGTTATTCTTCGATGAAAGGAAGGAGAATGATGATTGGGATTGGGTCAAATCTATTCTGCTCTACAATTCAAATCAATTCCCTCTTCAGATCTCGGGAGTTCCCGCTATTCGTAACAAATTCTTCGAGACTCTTCAACTCGCTAAAGAAGACAATTCCCCCAACAATCTCTTCACTCCACTTCAATTGTGGGCAAAACATAAGGTTGATCGCGGATATTTATTACATATATCAACTTAATTACAGGAATACCAGAAACTAAGCACGTCTGAGGATGATAAGAGTGGAATGGATTAGTTTCCTCCGAGTTTGGCAAGAATGAGGTTCTTGATCTTATCCGCATTGGGGAAGAGTTCGTTCTTCACCGCCTCGAGCTCCTCAAATATTCATGTTTAATAAATATTATAAAGAAGTTTGAATCCACGAGGAAAGCATACCTTTTTAACTTCGGGAGTCTGCTTTCCGAGGATTTCCTTGATCTTGGGCGCCTTAGTGAGAGGAGATCCAGCTGACTGAATTAGGATGAATTGGAAAGGGAATCGGGACGATATCTCACCTTTACAACAGCGACGACTTCTTCGGTGGCAGTCTTCGCTGCGGGAGACAATTTGGAGGAGATCTCACGGAATTTCTTAATTGGATTATTGAAAGGGTCCTCAAAATAACTTGATAACTTGTAGAAAAATAATAAATAATTGCTGACCTTGACCTTCTCTTCGAACTTTGCCTTCAGACGCTCGTGAGCCTCTTCGTAGGCCTTCTGAAACGCATTTTTCTGTGATCTTACTCTAGTCGAGGTGGCGAACCTTGACATCATCTCCCTCACTCGAGATAATTTTTTCGATGGCGATCCACTTCTCGATAGGATCCTGCTTCTCGTTCAAAACCACCTGGAAAAGGAGAGATTAACATTCAATCTCGACATTTTTATGGAAATAATCATGCTGAAATTCATAAAACTGGTTCAGTGACCTCCTTGATTGCCTTCTTTCCTTCGGCAGATATCTTGGAGATCCATGCGTGATCCTTCTCTTCTCCAGTCGGCGCAGCAATGGCGACAACTGCAGCTGCAGCACAGAAGAGAACGAGGGAGAAGTGCATGTTGATGCTGTTTTCTAATCCTGCAGACTTCCTTCCTTTATACCCTCAGTCGGAAGAACGATCTGACTCTCTCACCTTCCCAGTCTCTCCCATCCCTCACCGGCGAGAGTGCATGCCGAAATGAGAGATCCAGATAGTTCCTTATTCGGGAAAGCCCCCGTTCGGCGGATGATCTGTGCTAACTACAGGGTTGACATGCTTTCACGTTAGCTCTATTCGGTCACTCTCTTCATTCTCCCCTCTCTCTCACCTGTATTTTGTCCTGTGTCAAGAGTGAAAGCTGTGATGAGTCTGTGACTGTTCAGTCTTGTGTCTCAGATTTGTTAATAGATGTGAATGATCCATCTCAGATCTCTGCACAAGTGTAATGATCTACTGCCCTACTGTGCTTGAATCATCGCAACAAAACAGAAGAAGTTGTTTATCTCGAACTCGATTTGGTCAATACCCGTGACGGCAAGGATATGCAAAGGAGTAAAGCAGAGGAGGGAGACTACCGATACTTGAACTTGTCACTCAAATTTCTCGGTTTTGGCACGGCATAGAGAATTATAATTAGAGAGAAAATGAAGAATACAATCAGAAAAGCGAATAATGTGTCTGTGAGAGGAAAGGAAGAACGAGAGAATTCATGAGGTGAATCATCGGGATAGATCTCGGCCAAGTAAGATGTTGCGTTCGGCCATCTTCAATTATTAGTTTATTTTTTAAAAAGAACAATATTTCTTACCTGCAGAAATTCTTCCACTTGCTAATATCAACTTCCTGTCGCTCGTTTCGAGTACAATTTCGCATCATTGAGACTGAAAATGCAAAATTTTCAGACTTATTGAATTCATTTTTTTCTGGAATATTGCGAGTAAATGTGACCAGAAGCAAGAAAGGGGACAAGCAGAGTGGTTAGTCCATGCGAGATGTAACTGAAGATGTTGAGTCGAGAAGGAATCGAGAGAAGGAGTGACGAGGGATGGGAGATGTATCTGAAAAGGAGGCACTGCATTCCAAATATTTTCCTGTATGATGATTACCTGATAAATCCTCCCGCATGCACGATCCCAGCGGATATGAGTGCTAACGAGAATGAAATTGCAATGAGTGATGATCGAATCTACAAGAGTCATTGTTAGACCTACACCTTAAATTTCTCGCAAAAAACAATCTGACAAAAGATAGGAGTAGCACGATGATTGCATGAGAGAAGACTGCAGTTGCAATGAGAAGAGGAAGAGAAGAGAGGGCAATACGAATCATGTCAACAGAGGGAAGAAGCCAGAGGATGGAAGATGGGCTGAACAGATCATATTATCAATTTTGTACTTTATCAGGGTTTTACTGATTATTCCATCATAGATAACTTGTATCTATAAGAAGCCTAAGAAACGTACCCCGCCAGCCACAACAATGCAGTTAGAGCGACCGAAAGTATCTGAAACAAATTCTTCGAATGATTTTTCTTCACAGAGCTTTTCTGCAGAGTCAATTATTCTCAAGACTTACCTCTATCGGCACGTGCACTATCAAATACGCTGTCACTGGAAGTGCACCCACGTAGACCCCTTCGGTCGATTCGATGTAGAGAAGAGTACGGAGGGGATGGACTGGAATGGCAGACTACATGGTTTCTCTCCAATCGACATAAAAAAAAACGAGTAATCGTCTCTTCATTTCACCGACTCTTTCACCGGTGAGAAAGGCGAGGGAGTGTGCAGATTGATGGAAAATTGCCAACGTAATAAATAGATACGACTGTTACTAACATGCAGCGAATCCGAGCAGTACACTCGATGATGCAATGATGCAGATGGCTAAATGGATCGAACCAGCCACTGAGAAGGGAAGAGAGGGAGAACCAGCTGGAAGAAGGAAATGAATATGGACAGGAGTCAAGAAACTTACCCTCTGTTGTGAACGCTATTACGGATAGAAGTGTGAAGATTATGAATGGGAGGAGGAAGAATCGAGTGACAAGCAGAGGCCAATTGGAGAGCGAGTGAGTGAGAGTCCTTCTAAAATCAATAAGCTGAAGCTCAACGGAATATTTTGAAATTTACGCACCTTATGAGTGTTTTTAGCTTGGATAGATTGGCTGGCCGTTCGAGATAACAGAGTGCCACACTGGATCCAATAGGCATCATGGGAAGGATGGAATCCTTCGTCATTTCACCCTCTCGAGGGGTCACTGAGTGAACCTGCCAATATTAATATTTACACAAACATTTTTCTGTGCAGCAGCATTGGATATTTTCACATTTCGAAAAATCAAAAAGTCGGAATACCTTGAAGTGTTCAACCAGTTTCGCTGCTTGTTCTTGAGTCTCTTCGTATCGATCAGATGTCTCTCGATCTACTGTTGCGAGCGATACTGTAAAATTTATTTTTTTATGTTGTATCGCAGTCGTTCCGAGGAACGATCACACCATTACGTTCCGATGTTTTCAATAGAGAATGAAACTCACAATAATACACCGCAGGATTCTCATTGCTGGGACATGTAAACCCAGCGTGCTTGAAATATGCTGGCAACTTCTTTGTGTAACCTAAATTTGATTCGGTCAAATGAAATAGTTTTTGATCTCTAGTGAGATATACATCAAAACATTGCCGTCTACCTGAGTAGAATATCTCTCCGTAATAGAGAATGGTCAATCGATTTAGCAGCTGATAGATATCAGAACGAGGAGTTCGCATTGAGACAAGAACAATTCTGAAGGAGAATGAGTATTTATTCACTTTTCAAATTAATCTCATGCTTATCAACCTGTTCTTCCTCTTTGCCCATGCTGACAGACAGGACATCAATTGAAAGGAAGGAAGAGGATCGAGACAACGAAGGATATCGTCCATTATTACCAATACTGAATGATCATTATCACATTACGGATCTTAAACTACGAAAGAAAGTGGTCAAATAAGGAAGAATAATACTTACACGGGTCACTTATGAGCTGCAGTGCAAGAATAGTTCGTCTTCTCGCACTTTCGCTCAATGTCTCCATCCATTCATCCGAATATCCCAGGAGATCAAAGTTTTCAAGGGATTGATCTACCTGAAAATCGATGCTATCTGATGGTGATAGAGTGATTGACTGACCATTCGCTCTATATCTTCTACAGTGGTTGTTGCATTGCCGATCGATAGTCTACACCATTCAACATTAGTGAGCGATTCAGAAATTTAATTACCTCGCATGATAAAAGAGAAGTGATCGCACAGTCATCTTTCCTGGATATCTCGTTCGGAATGACACGTAGACACACAGTTTAGAGAAGCGGCTTGCTAATTTTCGAATATTTCAATTCTTAAAAAATATTCTTTACCAGTGAGTAAATGTTTATCGAGCAATACAGTCCCTCCAATATCCCCGACTGCTCGAAGAGACACGACATCGAGCAGTGTTGATTTACCACTTCCTGAAGGGAAGTTCAGTGAGTCTAGACATCAACATCACTTGGTTGACCCTCTATTGCAAAGGTCTTAGCTCAATCTAGTCAGGATAATCTCAAAATTGTTGAAGAGACTACAACGAAACACATTCAAAGCACAGGTGAAGCACAAGTGTTTTTTCAACGTTTCAGTTAATAATTGAATACCATAGTTAGATACTAACCAGCGACTCCGATGACTCCGTGAACTTCTCCTGAGTGAGCAGTAAGAGAGACATCTTTGAGGAATTGAGCAACCAAAGGAGGACGATATATTCGAGAAAACCTGTAGAAGACACGCTCGAAATGCAGGCAAATATCCGATAATATTTGACTTTCAAATAAAAATGATTCAGATGCTAACCACGATCCAGTCCCTGCGAGAGTACTCATGTATGATATAGAACGACATTCCAACGAGTGAATTTCGGATGATAAGTTCATCTTAGGTCATCTTTATTTGCTGAAATCGATAAATCCCTCGAGAATCATGGTAACAAAAGGACTAAACGCGACAGTAAGTGACGAGATAATAAGGTAGAAAATGATGGGGAGAACCGGACTGAGGAAGGAGATGCTTTTACCCTCTCTCTCCCTAACCATCCATTCTGTACAAATTGAGATGAACCAAGTGAGAGATTGAGCTCCCAGTCCACATTTCAGTCATCCAAATCCATTACGTAGCTCACATTTCTTCCCCTATTCAATAGGCCTCCTTCCTCTCTCACTGTTGGCCTTGAATTAGATCAATGCGAGCGTTCACTCCAATAATTCGACAGGACGGCAATTAGAACGATCGCTATTCAGACCCTGGGGGTCTTAGAAAGTAAGCAGAGCTGACAAAAAGAAAAACATTGGCTCAACTGTGAGCTTCGCAATAAAAATTCTCAAAGAAATTCTAGCTTAATGTTAGATTCAACCGATGGGAAAGCAGCTGTATTTCATCGTAGGAAATGCCTTCATACAATAGGGGAGAGAGAGAGTAACAACGGGAGTATACCGGATCCATTAGAAAGAGAGTCTCAGATCTACGGGGGACGAAAGAAGAGTCGAACCGCGCCCCTCATTGAACAAAGAGAAAAAAGTATCGGGAAGAACGGAATGAGAAACACAGCTGACTGCTCAAAATGTGTTCATTTCAATATAATTCGTGAATAAACATCGAGTTGTCCACGTGTGCCTCTTCGAATGTGGATCAAGTACAAGAACTACAATGGAGACTCATTCAAGGTCGGGAAACTGAGATGAATTCGGGGGTCCGATCGCGTTATGTGAAGGACTTTCACTTACTGTTCGAATGAATCTTACTTGATTACTCGTAATGTCGAGTAGACTTGCTCTCAAGTGGATTGATTCATTCACTAATTGAGGAATGATTAAGATGAATCACATTGAAGTTCTTATCAGACGTTCATATTCGGATGACATCATCGTTCTATTGTTTGATTTAGATATTAAAAGGTATTGATAAGGTCGGTATGCCCTGTGACCTGGAAACATTTCTCTTCCCATCGTGCGATAAGCCTCTCTCTCTCTCTTCCCTTCCTTCTCTTTCTCTCAGGTCGCAACATCGTCATCTTCTCACCTCAAATCAACACGAAACATGTGTGAATATCCGTATTTATTGTCATTTTCATTCTTGCATTTTTCCTCATGAAAAGTTAAATTGATTTTTCATGAATTGAATCGTTTTCAGTGAATGCCCCCATCATTTATTCATCATGAGACGATCGATTACAAAGAACAAGTCACGCATCCGAGCACAATGGTATATGGGCAACGCGCTGAGGGTATCTTTTTCAACAATTTGTTTGTTATAAATTGCAATCTGATTTTTTCAAGAAGAAACGATAAACTGTTGGTTCACGGATGACGTTCTGAGAATACAAATGAAGTGAGTTTCATCAATCTCTTTTATTTCATCTAGCCTGATTTCGTAGTGGCGGATTAATAAGCAAGTTTCCGAAGCTGCCTGGGCGAATTCAAAGATTGGGAGTAATCGGAGGAACGGTTTACATCATCATTGTCCTCGAAAACAACCAATCTGCGGTATTTTTCCAAAATCATCTCGTTGGAATTCCTTTTTTGCCAGCTGTACAAAATCGTCATTCCTCCAAATGGCGAAGAGATGCGTGTATCCTACATCCGGGACATTATTCAGGTTTTATTAATTGATACATTTTTTGAAATAATTGTTTAAATAGAGCGAATCATTCGGAATGAATGGCCTATGGCTTCGAAAGAGTGGTTCATCATACGCGTATCCTGTGTGTGACAAACCCGAGAGTGAGGGAATTCTCATCGACGCGGATCAGAGAATATTGGGAGACGCCCAACCAATTGCAGTCCATAGGTACACAAATCACTGATAACGAAACGAATAAGCATCTTCTCAGATTCTGTCTCATCTACTACAAAAAGTCGAAAACACATCATCCGGTCATCTATCGTCTCAGTTCGAATATTATTGTTGTTGAACATAATGAGGTTCGTGACAAAGTGTCATAATTAATCAGAAGAATGTTTAGGAAACAGCTCATTCTATGTCAGAATGGATGTTTCCTTCTGCATCATTCGCTGTCGATGACTCTCCGATAATCGTTATTCTCACTATCGGCGGAAATTTGATATTCGTCGATGTCGATTCGCTCACTGTCAATGTAATCAAGAAGAAGTAAGTAGCAGTTATAAAAAATCCAAAAAAATATTCTTTTCAGATACGAACATACTGGAATCAGACACATCTTCAAGGGAGTGAACAGTTTCCGAAGAATCGTCGGAGTCTACGGAGAATCAATCGTTGTTGAAGTTGACGTTATTTCCGGAGCAGCAGCTCATTCTTCGAATTACAAAGTTCTCAAGGCTCATCTACCACAGAAATATCGGGTACATTGTTCATCTATTTTCAGATGTAGGTTATTTTGTTGTTCAGGAAATGATGAAGCGAGTTCAAAATGGAATTCACAAGAAAGTTAGCGACGTGGATCCTGTTCAGCTTGTCACATATGTTCAATATCTTGCGCAATGTTCTGAATGTGGGGTAAGCAGACGTGATTGAGCCACGAGAATTTAATAATTTACAGGAGCGAGAATGCAATTACAAAGTGAAAAGTTATGAGCGAACTAATCACCAACAGATAAATTTTGATAAGAAAAGGAAAGGAATGGAAAATTCATTCAATGAAATTATGAATAAATTGAACGATACTTTCAAAACAAAGAAATCAGAGGTATGTACAGTTATGTACTTATTCATGTGTATTTATGTTTCAGCTTTTTGCGAAATCATCAGCTCCTTCTCTTTACGAAGTACTCTGGGGTGAATTATTAACACGAAGGAAATCAGCTCAAGAAGAATTTGATGAAGCTGTCAGTTTTTTGTCCTATTGATCTTTGCATCTGTCTTGGAGAGTACAATCTATTTTTCAGATGACCTTAATGGACGCTGCAAAACGGCAAATTCAATGAAGATTTTTATGAGATTTTCAATTGTCTTTCACAAATGCTACACGAGAGATTTATTGATAAAGTTGTGTCGATTGTTTCAATAGTGAATCAAACTAGAGTGCATGCATTTGTCTTGACTTCGAACTATGATTACGAATTAGTCACGAGGCCGCGTCTTATTCCTCTTGGACAGTCTGATCAGCACCATCTATCAGAATCAACAACAACGAATATAAATGACTTGTATTGACCTGTCCCTAGCTCGAGCTTGATAAGGCATACTTCTCCATCATTCACTCTTATTGCTCCTTCGTTTTAATCCCTCTCTCTCTCCATTGATCTCTGCAGTGCAAACTTCTCACTATCACTCAATAGCGTGAACAATTGCTTTTCCCTCGCTTTCTCTTCGCTTTCGCACCAAACTTTTCGATCTCTCACTCAGTGTTTCTTCTTTTATTGCGATTATTTGAGAGATGGCTGCAGTTCGAGAAATCCTCGAGTTCAAGGAAAAAGTTTGGCTAGGAGACACAATTTTATGTGGGCAAATTGCTGATGGTAAGTGGAAGAAAAGAAAATGATTATTGCAAGAAATACATTTCCAGGCACGAGATTCTACTATCAACTGATTGATGACGTGCTCTACCTTAGATTCCAGTAAGACTACATCGCAATTCAACCAATTTCAAGAAATTGCATTTTCAGACAGTTCGAGACGTTCACCAAAATCCCAGGGAATTTGTTCAGAATTGCACGAGTCGGAGATTCGATCATTCTTCACACGAAAGAGAAGAAGGTGTGATTGAGGAAAGTATCTAGTTTTTTTGCAATCGGTTCAATTTCAGTTGCACAGAGTTAAATTCATCAAGGATTCCCCTCCACAGATCGTTTTCTTCCGCGATATCGCTGAGGTAATTGCAAATCGAACTCTCGTTCAATGGAACTCCTATTTCAGAATGAACACTACGGTCTAGAAAGTATCATGGGACGAGAAGTCGGAGGTGATCATTTCTACTATCGAATCTCTGAAACTCCCGAAAAGGGATCGATCAGGATTGATCTATCCGATGAGGAGCTTGAGGATGCATATCCCACTGGAATTCATCGGTTAGCTAAATTCAATGAATTGTCTTTAAATGATTTTTTAGCGGGAAGATAGTGTACAACAAGCGGGTGTACGGTCTTGCTGCTCCGAGAATAATCAATGCTAGTCAGAACATTATTATTATCGAGCACGACGAGGTATGTTTCATAGACAAAACTCCTTACTATCTCAATAATGCGATCTTTAACAATTAATATTTTCAGATTCTTGCGAATTCTCGATCGGAAGGATCTCACGCGACAGCTTTTCTCGCTGATGATTCGTCCCCTCTAATCTATCTTATCAATATCGACGGGAAGATTCTCGTTGCCAACACAGAAAATCTCCAAATAGCCGCACTCAAGAGAAAGTGAGTATCTTTCTAGTATTTCTAGTAATATGAATAATTATAGGCCGCAACCCGGCGACAACATGAAGAACACGGTCTTCCGATGGACGAATATCGTGGGAATTCATGATGGAATTATCACTT
Source organism: Pristionchus pacificus (assembly GCA_000180635.4). Classification (NCBI taxonomy): domain Eukaryota; kingdom Metazoa; phylum Nematoda; class Chromadorea; order Rhabditida; family Neodiplogasteridae; genus Pristionchus; species Pristionchus pacificus. Next base: position 13,300,463 of record CM026576.1, read on the forward strand.
GCGAGGGACGAACTCTGCAGAAGGGATGGTCAGCGTTCCCTCTTTTATTCTTTGTGGGTAACATTTCATATTTCAGTGCATACTGTGTCTACAGCGCCCCATTGCCCACTGATAGTATGGGAAAAGAGTCAGTTTCCACTGAACCGAAAGCAGATCTCGAACCGCTCCTGAAGGTTTGTTCATTTTCTCCTCTTCATGCTGCAAAAAATGCATTCAGTTAGTGACTCTACTCACTGGAAAGGAAGTGGATATGGCTAAACTGACCCAACTATTGGGTGCTGCAACGGCCTCCACTCCTCCTGCTGCTCCTCCAGTTGATACGAATGATGCGAAGATGGCTGAGATGCAAGCGATGATTGACAAGGTTGAAGACTTCGTGAAATACTTAAAATAGAAATATCTATTTTCATTTTCAGCTATCTAACAAACTGACTGATCTCGATCGATCATCGCAGCAGAAAATCCAAGAATTGGAGAGCAAACTCGCTCAGGTAATCGGAATATTTGAAATCTTTGGAAATCTAAATCCCTTCAGAAAGAGGATTCAGTGACGTCTACTAGTCAATCAGTTGATAAACTGTCATTCACTAAAGTAGAAGATCTCGCGGACCATCTCGTTTGCTTCCAAGTCGAGAATGGTGAGCAATTTTCAGTTTTTATTTTTCTGAAATTTCTGCTTCAGGAACGTTGTTCTACTTCAAGAACTACAAACCGCATCAGCTGTTCACAGTCGTTGGGTAATTCTTGATTTTCAATGAAATTTATATTGTTCTTTTTTTAGAGAAAAGCGTGTAGAAGCAGATCTCTCTGCACTAAACGGAGCAACGGACTGCTCGTTCAAGGGGACCATCGGAAATAGAGCTTACTTCACTTCTGTTGTTGGAAAGGTGAAAAGAAAGGGTTTTAGTTGAATGTTCACTATTCAAATCAGACATTTCAGAAACTGAAGTTTCATAGTGCTACATTCACCGATGGTCAAATCGACTTTCATGAGCTCAGTGAGGTAAAAAATAAATAGGAAAAAAGATGGAAAGAACAATGTATTACAGGTGAAGACAACTGACATTTCCCTCCTTCCATCACAACCATATTATTGCCTAGAGAAAGCAAAGGAATGGAACATCTTCCGATACGATGAGAGTTTTTCCTCTTCTGAAGGAGAGACTTTCGATATCTCAGAGGTAGATTACCTGAGGAAGTACGAGGGTCGATATCACAGGTTTGACTGTTTCGATATTTTTAATCACAGGACGGCTTTATTGAGAGGTCATCTGTACCTCTTCCGTGAGAGTGCCGAAGAATCAATCAAGAAAGTAAACGATAAAGTGATCACAATCGAACATCCTCTTCTCGAAGATGCGGTAAGTCTTCTAAGATCTTACTTTATAAGTTTTTTTTTCCAGTTTTATCACGTACTCCAACATTCCGATTTTATCTACATTCTCAATGGGGAAGAACACGTTCTTCTCATTCTCGACACGGAAAGTCTTCAGTTGATCAAGTTCCCGTATGAGTGAGTTATTTCTTTCAATTTGAATAGAAGAAAGATGATTGCCTTCAGAAGTCCAAAGGATTGCGATGCTCATTCGATCGTGGGAGTTCGCGATGGGATTATTACTGTCAAATTCGAAGGCTCTTTCGGAAGACATCTTGCGAGCAGCCGAATCCCTGACATCTGATTACCCATAATCTTAACCCATCTGTAGATAAAGATTGTAAATTTCTGAAGCTTTCCTGTTGTAGATTTGTTGCTTTTTTATGTTTCTTCTTTTATGAAGTTGAAGAAGGAATACTTTATCTTTTCTCGAACGACGGAAATGTTCATTCTCTTTCAATAATTCATCTATCTAATCGCTCTTCTCAGATTTACAAAGCCGTTTTCTCCCCTGATCTCACTTCGATTCGTGGCGATTACTGCAGAAATATCATAATTGGAGATAACTAAGGGTTATTTTCAAATTTTTTTAAAAAAACGTCGGAAACATAGTCGGAAGAATTTGGGGAGACTTCACAATCTACAGTCGACAAGGAAAAGATACTGAACTGCAAAGAATCACGGAAGATATTTCTAACCCTCAATTCGAAGGAGCTCAGCCGGTCACGATTCATAGGAAAAATCATTGTTCTCAATATAGGCCACCATCCTATTTTCATCGACCCGTGCCCGTGCGATTCAGATTATCTCGAAGAGGACTAATTGCCCGCGGGTTCTGATTTCACCGATCCTTAGTACACTATATCGAGCAACTTTGCTCAAAATTTTGGAAAAATCAATGGGCTCCTTCCCATATTTTTTGACGAAAATATCTTAAAAACACTCAACTTTTGTTGAAACTTTGATTTTAAATCGTTCTAGATTTCGTGAAACGAGTTGCCCGCGACTTCTGACACTTCCTAGTGATGGACTAGTGTCCTACGCATGACGTGTTAAAAAAATAGCCAAATCAATGGGCTCCTTTGTTCTTTTTTGCATACCCAAATAATTGTGATTATTTTGATCTTTGATCTCAGAAAAAATAACGAAGGAGCCCATTGATTTGGCTAATTTTTTAACACGTCATGCACTGGACCATAGTCTATCACTAGGAGATTTCAGAAGTCGGTGTTCAACTCGGTGTTCTGGATTTACAGACCTTCAAAGTAAGATATATTGTCTCCCGTTTTTGAAAACCAACTTTTCAGAAATTCTCAATTTTCTCGCAAACCAAAGTCGTTAGGTAGGTATTCACTGAACAAAAAATGATTCTATACTGTTGCTTAGTAATTTGAGATAGATCCCGAGTCATGAATCACTGATTTGCATAATCGTTGGTGGTCCCTATTCTCAATACAGACACTTTTGAAGTGACGGTACTCCATAGAAAGTAAGTCACATTTATTGATCGTTTCAATCCTGCAAACTTTTTTCAACGTCAGATCCGATGATCAATCGCTGAAGAAATCAATCAGATGGACAAGTATTTGTGGACTTCACAATGGAGTGATTACTGTGGAGGGAAGAATACTGGATGGAGAGGAGTAATATCAATGATTGAAAGTTGATCTCATTCATTCATTCAGATCGAATGTTTGTGTGTACGATGTTCAACTCCCCGATGAGATCATCCAATTGATGATGATAGTGGATATCTGATTGCCATCATTTACTCACATACCTATTTGTCTTCAAACTATCTATGTTTCATTGTATCTCCTCGAATAAACTGTAATTACGGAGGGCAGTCCTGTCACAGTCGATGAAAGTTGATGAGATAATGAGCTGAGCAAGACAGACAAAACTGTTGGGTAACTGGAACTAATCCTCAGTGTCACTAGGTGAGTCTTGTCATATTCAATTAGATACGCTCATTTACGAGAATTACTCGATAAGTAAAAGTGACCTCGAACAGGCCCAATTATGTGTGGAGGTCTCAGATTGGAAAGAGTGAGAGGGAAAGGTAGTAATAGGTATTCGATCTGTCCGGTATTCGACCCTCTCCATTATGGATCGTCCATAATTCGCCCCCTCAGGCTCAATCCTTTTATGCACTCTCCTCCATTCAAAATGCCTCAGTTCTCTCCTAGCGATACCAGTCAGACTGGACTACTACTGAGAATTGCGCCAAGCGAGGTAGTCATTTGTAAATAATTTATTCGAATTTGTATTGTTAAATTTAGATGAGTGAGAAGAATCGAAGTTCGAGCAAGGAACATCTACACGATTGGAGTATCTACAGACAGAATGTCACTTCGTCAATGGCCGATCTCATTCTATCCAATGCATCGGTATTCCTACTCTTTCTTAGTTCGCTATAAAGAACCGATCATACAAAAGGGAGTTAGACAGAGTACCGGATCCATTAGAACATGTGAGAGACTCTCGGATTTGCAGTGGAAAAAAGACATGAACCGCGCCCCTTGAAGAAAGAGAGAGAGAGACATGACAATGGATGAAATGGCTTCCCGTGGAAAACGATGCGATTCTCTCTTGTACTTTCACTTGCTTAGCCTCTTTCTTCTCTCAGAGTTCTTCATACACTCCTTACGGTGACTTCCGACTTCGTGACGACACTGTCAAAGAAGTTCTGAAGAAGAGTCGACCTGGTTTGTCCAAACAATTTTCGAAACCTAAAATATGGTTGATTTCAGGATCTCCCCTTCAAAATAGGAACGATTTCCTCCGATACGGCCTGCCAAGAGTTGATCCAATCGGTGAGAAATGTAGACAAAATGAGAACAACGACGGAAAGAAAAATAGCGATTGCTTGTTAGCCAATGAAAAGTGGATCAAGTCCAGACGATACAATAGGATGGCCCAAGGTCGAGAATATGACCAATCTAATGACAGGGGGATACCATTGCTTACACTCGTATTTCCCTCACATACTTTTCTCTTTCGAGTGAGATCTCCTCAAGTGTTTTCTACTGCGTTTATGCCAATCGTTCCTTGTAGATTTCCACTACTCAACAGCCAAACGACCGGAGAAAAGACCCATCAAAGATCCTGCTCTTCAGTACCGAAGTATGCCCAGAAAAGCTTCCAGTGCTTGGGATCTCAGGTACGATTCGACTTATTGAAGCTTCGTATTCTCATTTCCTAGACCCTCACCAGTCAATCGACAACTCACTTTGAATGGTGGTCATTATGCAGAATCAGATCTTGTGCCGGATCGGTGAGAACAATCATTTTTTACCCTATCACAGAAATTTTTATCAGATCAACGCAGAATAAAGGAGGATTCTTCACTTCTTCGAGGCACCACTCGCATTATTTCTCGAACACGGTATGTAATGTGCATTGGTAGGTATTTCCTAGTGAATTGGATTCAGGATCTCTTCGGATCGGGTGGCTTCAACTATCTTCGATATGCGAAAGCGAGTGAATTGCAGTTGATGGAGACAACGTGAGATTTCATATCCCATCCCTACATTCAATTTTCATTCAGTCATCCCCATCTGCTCATTCAAAATCTCTCCTTCTCACACGATCTTCGCTCCACGACCGATTGTCTGTTTCGAAATTGAGCCGAGATTCCAATTTTAAAGTTCAGGCATAATGCTGCGTCTGCCCAAGTATCTGCACACCATAGGCGATTTCTCACTGGAATTGTTCGGAGGAGACACACTTGCGTTGATGTACACCTCAGGTGGGTCAATTCATCGAATGTTCATTGAAGAATGGTCTTTAGAATTGGAAATGCGCACACTTCTTCGTGTTCTCACTCAACATTCTCCTCCTCCTGGGAATGTATCGGGTCGATTATCCATTAATGGACATCGATTGAGATTACCACAAATGGCTGCACGAATTGGTAAGAATTTGTAATTGTTTTGTGGATTAGCACACTCTTCACTTTCACCATTGCGATTACGATAGAGGATACCTCTTTATCATGAACCAAGTTCTGAGTGCTCGACGCTAGTTGAATAGGCGGGGAAAGTAGAACTATTTTGGGGGAAGAGTTCATTCGGGGTGACTTTGTTTCAATTGAAGAGACGCGGGAAGAGAAATGGAGTAAGCCGTAGAATTGGACAGGCAACAGTGAAAAATGGTATGGATCCATTGGATAGAATAGAAGATGAAAGGATAGACTGGATACTGAGAGAGAAACGATATAAAGCGAAGAATAAGCCCATTTGACAGAATTGACATAAGACAATGAATCCTACTAAGTATATATTGTATCCCATTTAAATTCAGTCCATATTCGGTGTTTCTTGTGCTCTCATTGAGTCAGGAAGAGGAGGAGGAACGGAGAGAGAAGTGATTGTTGGTACTGACTCATCCTTTAATTATTTTGTTCGTTAGATTCAACAACTACTTGGGGTCAACAATGACTCAGTGGAGATAATATTAAACATCTTACCGAGAATAGCAAAGAAATAACGAATGGATCATTAGGACGAGCCTTCACCGAAGTGATTCCATTATCAGATAGAGAAATTCCCTCATTGATCGCTTCCCATTTATTAGAGGCCTCTGAAACAGAATTGTGGAAGAAATCAAAGAGAAAATGTTTATGAAGACTGTCGTAAACTTACGATCTTCCATATTCACTTTTCCACTGGATGTTTTAACGAGAGTCGCATTCTTGATTTCACCCTGGAAGAATAATTCTTCGATTCCATTCAATGCAGCGTGTTGTTGACTCATAAACACTGTATGTTTGCAATGGAAAAATGTTCAAACGAAACACTCGAAGATCTTTCAATAAACGTGTTCACCTCTCCAAAAATTCCAGTGAGCATCAATCTCAATTCCTTTCCGGGCTCGCTCTCCTTTGTCTCGAGGAAGATATGTCTGTTGCGCCATAGCACCTCTATGAATAACTCTCCCTGAAAATTATCCTTATTCTTCATTTCAATGACTACTTAGTACACACGATTCATATTCTTCTGCACTAGCCCAAGTAGAAACTAGTCAATGGAGTAAGAGTGTCTTTTAAGGCTAATTAAAATATTTTTAAGTTAAAATAATTATGTAATTTTACCATGTTGATGTAGTTCGAGAGGCGACTGAGGCACGGACGAACCTAAACACAACCGATATCGATTCGCGCTTTTGAAATAGAATACTGCGAAATGGAGGGGGAGCCATTGGTTAGCATCCAAAGTGCGAGAGTGCACGAAAGATAAAAAACGAGAGACAAGGAAGAATGAGAGACTGCGCGCTGCCGCTAAAGAGAGGGACAACACAGGGCGTCATTCGTGACAACCGGAACGGATTATTGTCCTGTCAGACACATAACTTGCCCCTTGCAGCTCACGTTCCCATCGAGGATCCATCTGATGTCCTCACTGTTGAGCAACATCTTCGATGTTCGGCTGACTTCAAAAGACCCGCGACTGAATCGAATAAAACGGGGGATATGGTGATTGGCTGAATGATGAACAAACGTTGAACAACTTTCCCAGATCGAGCAACTAATTCGTTCACTCGCTCTTGGTCCCTTCAAGAATCGATTGGTTAAGAATCTCGGTAAGACGGAGAAACAACGACTGAAGATTGCTATGGCACTGCTGAAAGATACTGGTACGTATCTAGATTATGATATTCTGCCTATTTCAGTTGCATCCAGGATGATCCATCTGATTCAGACATCCTAATCGTTGACAATATCACACGTGATATGGACATCTACGATGTCGCCTTTCTCGTTGATTTCCTACGAGATTGGGCGCTCCGATTGGGGTGAGAGATTGATTGATTCTGATTCTTCTCGTCTTCATTTCAGTCGAATTGTCATTGTCTCCATCGCTCCCACCACTGTGGAGATTCTCACTATGTTTCACAAAGGTAGATAGACAGGATTGATGGCCCAATCGGTCAGATTGGATGAAATTGTGGAACAGAAAATATTAATTAGATCTTACAATATTTCACAACGGTGACATCATTTATGTCCCTGACTGATTGGATGAAAATTGGAAATGGAAAAAAAATAATAATTCAGCGGCAATCTTCGCATCTGGTCGTCTCGTTTATTGCGGTGCATCGAATGAAATGGTCGATTACTTCGAATCGATTGGATATCCATGTCCGCCCTTCAAGAACCCCTGCGATTACTATGGTAACAACAATATTTTCTTTGAAATATCCCTTTGAAACTATGTTATTCGGTAGAAAACTATGGCCTTCCAGTGGACCTCGTTACTTGTGATCATCTCACTCCCGATGCATCAGCTGAATCACTCGAGAGAATCAAGAAAGTGGCCGATGCATGGGCGAGGAGGTTTGGCCAATATAATTCTCGTTTTCAATCGATAATCTTCTAGATCGGGAGCCTTTCAACCTCGTCCCCTCCCCGTGGCCACAGTCTCTCCAATGATTAGAGATGCATCGATCCCTGGGACTTCAGTGGCCATTCTCAAGTTCGTTATTTTCGTTTTATATCGGGTTGGTGCAAAAGTTTCGATACAAAATTCAGTCCTACGATTTCATCCTCTCCTGATCTTTCCAGTTAATTTAAAAACACATGCTTTTCACCAACCATAGAGGGGTTGGATACTCTCTCCAGCGCACTTCAGAAATAAAATATCAGATCATTAAGACAGTCATGGCGAAGTGTCAAAGTTGAAGAGTGCGACAAAAGCATACAATTTTCTTCGAGTTGTCACAAATCTTGCAGACGCGATAGGACAAATTCTGAGGCTCCAGTGTAAAGGGTATTCACTAAGCATACTTATGAAAAAGTAGCACTTGCATAACTTGAAATTAGAACTAGTAGCAACCCTTTGATTCGAAATCTCAAGCTACCACAAAGAGCAACATTTACTTTGAGACGTGGCAGAAACTAGCCGATAAAGTTAGAGACATAAATATTGCTGGGATATAAAGTACCTTCCCTTATGAGTTTACTCTAATATTTTGAGGAACATTTGATCTTTGATCGCATTACGGTGCTAGAATTTTCATTTTGATCGCATTACGGTGCTAGAATTTTCGAAACTTTAGAATTGAAATGCAACCATCAAAAATGATGCTTTTCACGATTTCCTGCTCTACCGGAAGCTTTGAAAAATAGTTAAATTTGCTGGGATTAATCACAAACCCCTTCCCTATCATATCTTAGCTCGGCCTGTTTTAGAAACTGTCGGTTTCTATAGGGCCTTGATCTAACCGAAACCATTGATAATTGCTTGTTTCAGCCACATTAAATAAAAATTTAATTTTCCGATGCTTCAAGCCTGTTCAACTCGATTCTAATTTATGATTGTAGTGCTTGTGGATCACCCTAAATAATGCACAGAGGGATTTTGAAATTAATCGATCATGGCTGAGATACAACCGAAAAAGCATTGTATCGAAACTTATGCACCAACCTAATATTACTCATTCCCAATCTCCTCGTTCCAGACAACTGCTATACGTTGCTTATAACAATCCTTCGTTCGTCCTTCTCGAACCATTCGTTGCATTGCTTATCTCTACCATAATAGGTTTTGCCTTCTATCAAATGCCGGTTGATTCGAGGTGAGTTTTATAACCAAAGTCTACATTCATATGTCCATTCCAAGAAGAGCAATCAACGATCGATTCGGATTAATTGAGTGCCTTCTCTTTCTCGGAACTTTCCTTCTACTGATGACGTCCATTGCGAGATGTGAGTTGAGACTTCTTATTATCATCATAATTTCATCTGATCAGGCCACTTCGAACGACGATTTCTCCATGCGGACTTGAGATCGGGAAACTACGGTGTTGTGAGCTACTTCATAACACGAGTATGAATTATATTTATCTTAATCAGCTGGGTGTGATTCTTCAGCAACTCTTCGACTTGCCCATTCTCATCATCACTACACTCTGCTTCTCCATTCCTGCTGGTTTTCTATCCTCCCTCTATTCTCGATCACTATCCACTATTGGTGCTCTGGCCACTCTTACTGGCATACTCTTCATTCACCTAATTGTTCGTAATCATTCCACTTCATCATTATATTCCATCTTCTAGATCTGGCGACTCATTGCAGTCGCTGCTTCCCATACTCTCCGCAAGTCGAGTGCAGCCGTATCCTTCCTCGGTCTCTTCCTCCTTCTGTGTACTTCACTCTCTGGAGTTCCCATCACATCTCTCGATCAATCGGAGACAACCGTACTCATTTCTCTTCTCTCTCCTTCTCAATGGATCGGTAGACTTCTCCTTCAACAGGAATTCATGCCTGGTCGTGCAGTAACTGTGAGATACTTCCACTTTCAGAGATAGGATAATCCAATTTCAGAATCTTCTTCCCTTCTCTTCCCTCCATTCCAACATAACTGAGATGTTGTTCGGTTGTGAGAGACATCTTCTCTTGGCCAAGAAGATCATCACTGAGGTCGACCTTTTCCTTCCGTGTTTCCATACGAATTCCCTATTCACAGACAGAATCATAACATCTCTCGTCATCTCAGGTGCCAATATTCACCCTTTCCGAGTGTGCGAAACTGCCCGGATCGTCGCTTCTCTTCACTCATGGAATTGACCCTGGATTCCTTCTTACTTCTCCCACTCTCACTTCACCTCCACAACCAACTATCTATCTGAAGATTGGTCAGTTTCCAAGGAGTTAATTTGAATAATGAATCAATTCAGGTTCGATCGTTCTATCCTCATGGTTCATAGCCTCTGCCCTTGCCGCTTGTTCATCACTCAAAATGAACCATCGACCGAAGATGCAGAGCAAGACAAGTGTATACGAGTAATTCACGCCAATTATACGGATAAACGCCTGTTTATCATAATTGGAAAAGAATTACTTACTTCCTGCATAATCATCAACGTTTGCAACATTCATTCCATCGTTCGTCTCCTTTCACACTCATTCCTCTATATGTGGATGGTTCTCTTCACATGTCTTCGTCTCTTTCTCTCCTCCCACTCTTTCTTCTTCTCTTCGGTCCTCCGTCTCTCCTTCACTCAACGGCCACACGGGGTTTACATCATTATTCCCTCTTCTTCCTGTCTTCAAACCGAGTCGTCCGACTCTACTCTATACCAACTCTCTTGCACCATTATCCCTTTCCATCCGATAGAATCGAAACGCATTGCCAGATAAATATTAACCCATGATTTCTAATCCCTCGCTACCTCAGTCCCCTAAATTCCAACGTTAGACTTCCACTTTCGTCCCCAGAATTCCTCCTTCCAAATCTTGAACTGGATCTTTGATTCTGCTTCTGAACTCTCCTTCACTTCTCCATCAATGTTGCCGTTATTTTCTCTCGACGACCGTCAAATTGAATTAGCACTTTCTTCTTCCATCTTTCTATTTTTCATTGTGAACTATTTGTTTGTCCATCCACAATACACAGCTGATTGAGTAGATGAAACATATTACTACTCTTCCCATCTGCGATTTCCCTTCTGGAAGAAATCTCCTTTTCCATATTACCATAATTCCGTTAGCACGGATGTCTCGACATGTTTCCTTTGAGTGTTCCACCTCTTTATTGAGAAATCTTCAATGCATACTCCTTCCTCTCTCTTCCTTCTCGTAACCATCGGTTATGAGGCCTTCAAATGAGTTCGACGACTACATTTGTCCTTCCTTTGAGTTCAGAGAAAACCCTTCCCCGTTATCCCCTCGTTTCCCTTGTTGCTCGCAACCCTCGAATTAGCTAGTTCATCCGAGTAAAGTATCGCCCTTTTCAGCATCACTTCGAAGAGATAATGAAACGGTAGGGGAAGCGTCAAATTCTTCCTCGCTCTATCATGGTTTCTGAAGAGCGACGACGACTACTTCGAAGGATTCTAAGGGTGATCTGTGGAAAGAGACTGCCCCAGACGTGGAATACGGTCAGTTCAGATTGTGCTCTCTAGGATTCCCCGAGGTCTTTCCCCAATAGAGAGATGTCGTGACCTATTCTCTTCCCTTGAGGAAAAGACAAGAGAAAATAAAAGGAGATGAAATGGGTTGGACCAGTGAGGCATAATGAATCTTTTCTGAGCATAGAATGAGAATTGGGAAATGAGGGGAACACGATAAATAAATGGTTGGCCAAGTAAGGAAAAGACGAAGAAGAAGTTGGAATAAAGAACGGAATATATTAGCATTGCAAGTGCGTCGATTAGTGAGAATAAGTGAGGGGAAGGAAGAAATGACGGGAGGAGGGAGGAGTACTAGTGGATTTGCAGTTGAATAATTTCTAATCGTTTGAAGGTGCTCGTTCTTCTCTCCATTCACATGTACCTCACTGTACCGATTATTATGGCCATGGATATTCGGACGGAATTGAGGGGATTGCTCAGACCTTATCGGGAAATACAGGTACAATTTGGGTTTGGCTAACTATATTTCTATAACTTCCCAGGCTCGAGGCATCCTAGTCGGAGAAATCGACGAAGATTTGCTTGATTTATTCTACGAAGACTGATCTTTCCTCCTCCCTATCCTTCATACGAGTGATTCTCTCCGAGTGCCAATCTCTCTCTCTCTCTCAATCATGTGTTCATTCCTGCTGAGTTGTCGTGATAAATATTTACAACGGCTGCCTAAATCGAAGTGATAACGCCATCTGAGAGTGAGGAGATCTTTGAGCACGGAGAGTCTTGACTTGAAGTTGAGTAAAGAGAAACAGCACATTACTCACACAGACACTGAAAATCACTGGAGAGTAAGAGAAATAAGAAAATGCACGTGTTAAAAACCCTTGTGATAAATGGCGATGATGTTTGTTTTCCACGATTTGTTCCGTAGTCTTATCAACTTTGGTTATCAGTGAACAACAACAAGCTTGACTATAAAACCATTTCTGATCGAGTCACCCACTCAACACAATACGAGTTCAATCATCATGGTTTGTAAGTGGTTTATTTTTATCTCAATTTTCATATTGTGAATGATAATTCGTATTTATTAGGCTGTGGAAAGGACGGAGACGACTGCAAATGCTGCGGAAGTTGCACGGTCAGTGTGTAAATTAATTATTATTTTTTTGAGAATATTGTAAATGCAGACTTGCGACTGCTGTAAAACGGGCAAATGCAATCGCACGACTGATGACTCCTGTTGCATGGGAGGTGAAAAGCTAATTTTCTAACTTGAAAGTTGTAAATGAATAATAATATAATAATTGCAGACAAATGTCGCAAAGACGGCTGTCGGTGCGGTGACAAGACCAGAGTGGGAACAACATCTAGAAAGCATTGAGACGAATCAAGTCACTTTCCACTCATTTACCCCCTCTGCTTTATGCTCAATGTTCTGGATAATTCCTTACTTGTATGTTCGCTCACTTTATTGAATGAATAAATCGTAATTTATCAGGAAGAAATGGATGAGTGAACCCTGAGAGAAAGATCTAGGGCGAACAACAATACAACATCGTCAATGTTGACATAGAATGAGTAATGCAAAGAAGAAAAGATATAGCTAGATAGAGATCGAGTGGTAAACCGAATCACAATAGAGATATCACTCGGAAATTATAGGAGGAATTTGGAAAGAAATGCACAGTAGTGTCAATGACCGAGTTCATACTTATTATTGCAGCAAAAGTGATTAGATAGGAGGTTAGCAGAAATAAGGGAAACGAAGAAACAAGAGCAAAATCAGAAACTCATTCGATAGCTATAACATTTTCTCACAAAGAGAACTAATCATCGGCAAGTCTCCTTTAGCACCAAAATTGGAACTAAGATTCAAATATTTGAGTGATCCGAATCGAATCAAGGAACAATCGTTCGAATATAATGATCTACCATGCCTGTTTAGGAGGAACTTTCTCCATTGATCCTCTTCGTACTGTGACACTCTCATTGATCGCCTTTGCTGTGAAGAGATCACGTGTCGTTTTGTACAGTGCAGCTGGCTCCTGAAGAATGGATTGAGAATGAAGAATGCATATCTTAATTCATACTTCGCACTGCTCAGTGAGATAGTGCAGAGTGATCAGTCGTGTTTTCATCGTGCCCCCTTCCCCTCAATCGATATAGCATCGACTATTTCTTCTATTCTATCAGTGCTACACCATAACAACACTCTGCGCACTTCTTTCATTGAATCCTGTGTCGATTGCTGTTGAGCTTTCGCTTGCTGGGAAGAAAAAGGGGAGCGTAAAGAGGGAAAGGAAGGGGAAGATCACTTACATCCATGGCTAGATTCAGTTTGAGTTGCCATTGAAGAAGAGCACGAATGAGATACTGCTCGATTTGGATCTTCGGACGCATTGTATCCATCTGAAATGCATTATTTTAACTTTTTTTTTAATTTTGCCGATTTTATTGTTTTCAGTACCACTAATCATAGAAACAAAAATTTAATTTAAATAATGAATTTCTGTAACTAACCTGTTGTTCGACCAATTGTTGAGCGTTTCTTCTACTGATATTCTGCAGTTTCATCAAGTATCCGACGCAGAAAGCTGGTGCACTGAAATGAAACAGTTTTTCTCTGTTCATTTACACCTCTAGAAGAAGTTTCATCAATTTCTCAATTATCCTTACCGATTTCTTCCTCTTCTTGAGAATACGAGAACTCTCCTCTGCGCAGCCACTTCCTTTTCGACGATTCCACAGAAGACTCGAAGCATATCGGATAGACTGTAGGTCTGCAAAGAGAAAGGGAGGTTGATCTTTGATCTCTCCTCTCATCTCACCTCTCCATTCGCTTTGTTCAGTGCCATCAAATGCGCGTCGTGCTCGTTGTCAGGAACCTGATTTTTTATTTATTTATATTTTTGAATAATAAAAAATAAAAAAAATTACTAACCTTTAGCTTGAACTGACTCCTCGCATGGCTTCTCTTCTCACAGAAGCAAGTGTTGTCGAATGTCCTTCTATTATCCTCTAACTCTGGCCCATCGTATAATTCGATCGTTGCACCGATGTTCAGTCTGGAATGATGCTTCTTCACAACATTCTTCTTTCTTTTTACACTTCATTCTGATAATTATTTCGTGGGCATAACTCTAATGATCACTCACCGACACAAAACATGGGCATTCGTAGATACGCTTTCATTGCCGATGAACACGAATTCAGTCAGTTTCCACACCAGAGAATGGACGAAGTGCGGAAGCTCCGTTGACTGGAAATATAAAATAATTGTATTTGCCATTACATCGGATGTTACCTCCTCTGGTTTGGCAATACTCAATTCACTATCCGGTCGACTGACTGGAGGAAGGGACGACACGGAGCGACGCTCCGCTCCGATCTGCGTTATCTGCGTTGTTTTCAATTGCATGAAACGTTAACATACCGATGAAACACTCGTCTTGGATTTAACGGTGACGATTCTCGATTGTCGTGAGACGACGGATTCCGGACGGACACCCATCGAAGATGACGATGGAGATTCAGAGGATTGGGAGGCTGGAAAATATCATCTCAAATTCACCTCAACTTTCCAACAAAACGTCAGTATTATCAACTGCTCTGTAGAACGCCAAGCCAATAATCTATTTCACTATTGACGAAAATTTGTAGTTGATTGATCTATTTTCATTTTCCACTGTGATCTCTTTCCCACTCACCATTGAAGCTGATCCGACTCTCAGTCGATCTAATTGAGAATATATCCGGTTGCATCGATGAACTTGTTTCCTGAAATATCTCCATATATGACTCATTCTCTCTCTCTCTCTCTCTCTCTTCCTCACGTCTTTTCCCTTGTTGAGATATCTCTGCATCTGCGATTGGTTGAGGGACTTCGGCAAGCGGGGCGGCGCTTTATCTTCTAACATTTAATAATTTCATATAATTTTTTAAACATTTAAATTTAAATTTAATTTAACTTACCGAGCCCATGCGAGTTGACAGACCCTCTGATGGACGAAGTCGAAGTGCTGAAATGGTGTGAAATGAATCAAAGTGAGTCCTCTCCCTTCCCATTTCTCACCCCTTCTCATCTCATTTTCATCTGTCACAGGTGATTTCTTCACAGTATTTTAGTGTCTCCTTCTCACTTCGAGGCACTACAATATTCCCAATACAAATCTATCACTCTTTTTGCTAGCCGAACAGACTACAAAAGAGAAGGAGGTAATGGATTTCTCCCCGCGATAATTATATCGATCTCAAGTGCATACTGGGTAAGATCTATCTCCATCTCCCTCCCAATCCCTCCTCTCTCTGACGATATTCATTGTTTTGTTCATTCAACCCGCGGGGGAACTTCAGTTCGAAGCACTTCTATCACTTTCAGTCGACTTTCAATTGTGAGAAAGAAGAAAGAAAAGGCGAAGCAAAGAAGGAATGAATGCGATGTGGGAATGAATGAATGGAGTTACTAAGGAAATGGAACAGGGAGAAAATAATGGAGAGAAAGAAGGGAAAGAGTTGTAGAATAGGAGATGAAAACATGGTTATAAGCAGATCGGATTCGCACGGCGATACAATCTCACACTGAATATCCACTTATAGACACTCTAGGTTTCACGAGAGAATCGAGTATAAAATACAGGAGAGACAGATGAAAAAAAGACGATGAAGAAAGGGAGGGAAATCACTTACAAACATGTGATTGTAGGATGAAGAGCACGTAGAACACAAGAAATGTCAAGAAACGGTCTTCCAAAAATTATGTTGCATAAATATGCCTAAACTTGGTCATTCTAACGATTTGCATTTTGACAAGCACAAAGCTCTCGTAGAGAATCGAATGTTTCGATGGATCGCACAAGTTCGCTCTGATCTCTGAAACCTAACCGATTCTGTGAATGGACACAAACTCGAATGAATTGCACTCCCAGTGCAAACTATTCAGGGTGAGCGGAAATTGTGTCTCTTCAATTCGGTTACTCATCATTCAGTGCAGATGGAGCACGCACAAATGCCTATTTACAGATCCTATTCTCGCGCTTTCTAGAACAGGATAAAAATTGTTTCGTTTAGTACGATCCCTTATTGGACAAGAGATTAAAGTAAAAAGAGGATGAATGAAGAGAAGTTTTCCTATTCGTAGAGGCATGATAATCTAGGACAAACTTGGTGAAGTAGACTGATAAGGAAAGGGATCCTCGAATCAAAACATTACGATTATGTTTCAAATGACCATTCAAACTCACTTATTGCTGGTCTGACTAATCGTGGTCGCTGTACTATCCATTCTCTTCAATTTTCTTCCTCCTAACGACGGAGCACTCGGACTTCTTCCCTTCATCATCCTTCGAGGACTAATTGAACTGACATCGCTCATCTGTCTATTCACAGGACCGATTCTCCTCGTAGTCCCTCCAATGGATGCACCAGAAGGAGCCCCTGGTCGTCTTCCTGTCGTCCCTTCCGATCCAAGAAGATCAGAGAATTCTTCATCTTCAGAATCATCATCGATAAGGGCCGATTCCTTGGTTGAACAGAGAAAGACGGCATTCTGCATTGCACTCCTCTGTTGTTGCGCCCCCTTTCGAAGGCAGTCGAATGAGACGGAAGAGAGAGAGGAAGGGGGAATTGAGTATCCACTCCTTCTTATCCCACCTTTTCTTCTCTTTCTATCTCCCTCTCTTAGGGGGGAGGAAAGGAGACAGGTGATATAGGTGAGATTAGATGAAGAGGTGGAGACGAGGGAGGGGGCAGAGGAAGGGAGAAGGGAGGGAGGGGGGGACGGTGATTATGTCTCCGTTGTCTCTCACTGTACTCTCATCGCCCACGGGAGACGAGAGATTACTCGTATCAGAGGGGATGACTATTCTGAAGACAGGGGATCATCCTTCTTCTCCATCTATAAGTCTCAGTATCTTTCACCTGTCCTCAGTCTCCTTTCCATTAGCGAGGACCACGAGGAAAAGAGGCCGACTTCCAACACGTTTGTGCACACATTTTCGTGTCCTTCACTGCAGTTTCAGAAGGGAAAAGGGAGGAGAAACTGAGACAGACGAGAAGAGAAATGAGATCAAAGATGACGAATACTCATTGGTAACTTCGCAGCCTACAAGAAAATCAGCACTGATCATCCAATTGGTCGAAATCTAATATATACCCGTCCTACATTATATTCGGCTCCGCAAAGAAGAAAAAAAAAGAATATTGAGCATTCACTCAACGGAGATCTTACTCAAAAGAATCATTCCATCAGTGCTAAACATACGCTTTGAGACTATTGGTGTATCTGAGTGTGCTTCGTGTGGTCGACCTTCCACTCCTCGGTGAATCGTCGTCCTCTTCCGTTTGTTCCACTGATCGCTTGTTGATGTTCACGAGACTCTTCGACCGATCGTAATCACCTGCAAAAGGAATGAATCTATTTGTAGTATTGAGGAGAAGGCCAATCATCACTGTCAACCATTGTGATCTCAGACGGCGTTGTCTCACACAAACAAGTCAGGGAGAAAACAGAAGTGAATGACTCACGACAAGACTTCCTTACCTCTGAGCAGCCTGGAATCCATTGGGAACAGTGGACTACTCACATACTGTCATCTTCATCATCTCTTCTTTCCCCTCTTTCCCCTTCTTCTCAACCCTCAATTTATCCGCCTGATAGTACACGACACTTTCCATTCTCCGTATCTTCTCTCACTACGTCAACATGCTTCTTATATTCGCGTCTCTCTTGGGAGTCTCCTCATTTCACCCCGTTCCATTCTATTCTGGATACACCTCCTAATGAGCTGTACTCACTCTCGAAAAAGGATGTTGTGTAGTATTCTCAACGTAGTTTTGGTCATGGGATCACGTCAGTGACTACGGTATTCTCACCGGCGAAAGTGGTGAAATTGGAGACAGCGAACCAATTGGGGGAAGGTTGAGGGCCGGATTCAGTGGATGTTGTCGAATGAGAGGATACACTGCAATTGCAGAGGATTAGTGGAGGAGATTGATGATATATGAGGGGACGAGATGACGTCATGGAAAGATGATTAGTATGCCAAAGCCTTTCATACCACCCTTCTATTCAGTAATGTTTCATACCTTCGTCCTCTGACATATCGAGTTGGTGTCTGGAGATAACTCGATCGGGGAAGGGATGGTCTCTGAACAGAGAGATTTATGTCAATTCACGATCTGAATGGGTAGAATAGGGATCATCATCATCATACCCTTGCATTGTATGGTGGTGGACTCATTTCATCATCATCGATGAGGTCGAGAGTATCAGAAGGCGGATCCGTCGACGTCGGTCTGAATAAGAAATACGTCTTTGAAGTACCTCCGAATGCCAACCCTCAATATAGCCCCTCTTGACCGCTCTAAATGTTTTCTACCCACTTATTTCAGTTCCTTCTCTGATTGTCCTACGTCATCGCGCTCTTTACAGCACTTATTAGTTATCATCACGATATCAAGTGCCGACATTTCTAGAGGAGTTCACTCACATGCATTGAATCTGATAGGCCCGAGCTCGGAAAGTGGATCGCATTCTATTGGAGGATGGGAAGAAATGAATGATGAATAGAATGGACTAAGGGAGGAAGAGAGAAGAGAATCGATCGAATAGAGGAGGATTACTGCACGATGATGATATTAGAGATGATGAGAGAAGAGAAGAAGAGAGAGAAAAGGGAAGACAGTCCCTTGATGATTATCTCGTCGTCATGATAAGAGAAGAAGAGTGAAGATAGAAGAAGATAGAGAAGATGGTTAATGATCAGATGGAAGGGAGACAGAAGATAACAGAGGGAATGGTACATATTATCACTGCAGTTACATCACTGGTTACACGATACACTGCAGCTAAATATGACTACGCTACGTCTGCAGTCATTTCAGGAACTTCTCTTCCTCTTTGAGAACGCATTCTGCTCGCATAGGACAATGCACTCATTTGCCTCGCTCTAGCTTCTGCACTGGACAAAAAAATCGGAGGAAATGAGAAAAATTAAAAGAAAAAAGTGAATAATGACCTGCAGCAGGAGACCGCACTGATCGTCGTTTGGACTCGTGAGCTCGTCGATTTCCTCATCCTAAATTTACTCGATTCACAAACATATTTTGCTAGGCTACTGACGCGCAAGCGTAACAAAAACGTTTAGAAAAGGAGCGTTTGTAAGTAATCGAATATCTCAATAGGGAAATGGAAGGCTAAAAAAATCGGTGTTCTTTCTTGAGCTCAGAAAGGAATAATGATGATAACTCGGCGGATGGGCAGCTTTAATCGAATAACATAAACACGAACTTTCTGAGGGATTCATAGAAAAGCTCTGGTTGTATCAAACAGCGAAGAGTCATCAAAATAGTGCGTCAATGAGGATATTCCTCTATTTTGAGGGGCGAGGAATTGAGGAAGCGCAACAGTTTTGAGTGTGTGAAGGAGATGGAAGAGGTGCGATGATCTCGACCTTTACCATTCTCTGTGACTGCATGGGAAGAATGTTATTGATGTGTGACCACATGATGAGATGTCTTCACAAGGAGGAGCAACTACGCGT
Source organism: Pristionchus pacificus (assembly GCA_000180635.4). Lineage (NCBI taxonomy): Eukaryota > Metazoa > Nematoda > Chromadorea > Rhabditida > Neodiplogasteridae > Pristionchus > Pristionchus pacificus. Next base: position 13,320,234 of record CM026576.1, read on the forward strand.
CACAGGGAAATAAGACACAAATAGATAAGAGATGAGATGGAACTGATTTCACTGTTGTATTCTCATTAGGAGAGCAATGTTTCCAACGCGGAGATTTCATTGACGGAGCGCGAAATTGAATTGAGAAAGTGGACAACTATCAATGTAAAAAAGCGAGATATCTCCATGCAGGGAGCATGTTTCTGAACATGAATTCAGCCTGAAACTACTAATTTTTATCGCAAGGAAAAGGTGGAAAGGATACAGCTTTGCAAGTTCCTTGAAACGAAGTGCATTGAATACACTCGTCCTAGACAGGAAGAGTACATTGGGTGTCTCCCCACCCTCTCACTCGTCTCGAATCGGCAATCCGTTTCCTAGTTACTACAAAGTTACGAGAGAGATGAGCAGAGACAAGAAAAGGGAAGGAATTATCCTCTCATTCAAAGGGAAAGATGTGCTTTTCGATCAACTGGAAGGATCAGACGTCGTCATTGAAATCATCTTCCTTCCTTCTGAAGGGAAAGAGAGGAGTCTCCGATGGGATTGTGATGTCATCTCTCGATATCAGCAGAAGAGAAGAAGAGAAAGGGAAAACAACGGAGAAGATCAGAGAAGAAGAAGGAAAAACACGTAGGAAGATGACAGTAGTAATTGCAGTGAAGAAGGAACTGATGTGATAGAAGCGACGCATTCGAAAGGAAGAATCATGGAATCATAATAAACTTGCATAAAACTTTTAATAAACTTCATAAAAAACATGTCCAAATGAAGTGGGCAATATAGAAATTGTTGCGCAGACTCGCAGACTCGGTATTTTGCAAGCTTAGAGAAGTTTGAGAAATCAATGGTGAACCGACGTGTAGAATGGTGAATAGAAGCAGCAATTATGAAGTGGCGCACAGAAATTGCATGATTCGAGAGGGTTTGGTTTCGTACAAACTTGTAGTATTTTGCAGCACAATTTACTGTAATAATGGTGTCCATTGACGATGATTCTCTACAGCATCGTATAAAGTACGTACTGGGATTAGACACTGAATAAGTCTCATCAACGAAAGAGGCTGTCATAACAATTATGAAGAACGAAAATGAAGTAAAAATAATAGCCATTATATTTCCGAAAAAAGAGGATTGACAAAACTCATTCAAGAGATGGGATATTATACTTTCAACGACCCAGACGAGTACATCTATTCAAGGGTTTTGACCAAGCAGAGAAAGCTCTGCAACTGAAATAGCGACCAAGTAAATGCATAAGAATGACAGGATAAGAACAACTGAGATGAAAGATTATGCCAAAAAAGACCAACAGTGCGCTCTATTTGTTTCAAAGAAAGCATGAACACAGTCTACTCTCAACGCACATAAAGTCAACGTTGAGGAATATTGTTGAATGAGTGACCAATAATTCTCATTCAGCAAAAATAATTTGGGCAAATAGTTATAAAGTTAATTTCTAAATATAGTAACTACTGTGGAAGATGCGCTCACTGACTCACAGAGGCGCACAAATTGCACGAAAGATGACGTAGATAAAGCAAGAATATGAGACATGGGATTACGAAGACAAATATGATACTGAACTACCGCAGAGATGGATTCAGGCCATCGTATAGCAATGAATGGTACTGAATGAATGACCCATTGTCTTACTTGAAAGGATACGAGACAAAGGAAAGTAAGCACAACAAGAAAGTTCATCCCTTCTATCTCCGTCACAGCTTCTGTTTTCACTCATCTCCTCTCTTTCTCTCTCACTTCGTTGCACTTTTCTATATTCCATAAATAGCCAACCTGTGATTTGGGAGAAGCTTCAAACCGATTTGGGAAGACACTAATTCTGAAACATGCGTCAATGGAGAAGACGATGATGGAGAATTGAGACTCCTCCTCTTTGTGGGCGGAGTCAGAGAAGAGATTGGATGATAGTAGGGAGAGGGGATACAGTAGTTATACTAATTTAGAACTTGGCGAGAAAAGATGGCTGCCGAAAAAATGAAGAGAAGACTCATGAAGACGTCTGGATATTGAGATGATAAAGAACACGTAGCAAGAGATATCAATGATGATATAGAACATCCGGTAGATTTCTGATATCTTTCTTCCGGATGATCTCATAATTGGAATCAGTCCCACTTACCGAATGAAGTGGGTAATGGGAGGATCTACTGGACACCATTGACCCCGCCCCTTTTGTATTCTTCTTCTTTTAATCTTCACTTCCCAAATATGAACACCATAATCCTGGTGTTAGCATTGCTCTGTTAGTCTCGTATGCATCATCATTGAAATAATCTGTTTATCTGATATCTCGTCGAAATCTGAAGATTGCGCAATTAGCCTAGTTGAGGGAATATGGGGAGTAGGATAGATCAAAGATCAGCGAACTTCTTGCTGAGAAATGCAAAATTGACAGGGAAAAGCAACAAGACCTGAAGGAAAAACAAAACCAGGCGAATCATGCTGTTTCTTAGAAAACAAATCGAATTATTATGAGAATATGTCACTTTATTTTTCCTTGATGAACGCCTGAACTTTATCGGCGAACCATTTGGGATATTTGATGTGGAAGTCATGCCCACCGTGCAATTGAGTCTCCAATCTACAATGAATCGCATTAAGAAAGAAATTCTCGATTGAGCTTCATGCTGTGAAAATTGTCAGAGAGAATTTCCGCAATTTCTATCTCGGTTTTTTCCACATCATCAGATTCAAGTAATATTTAGATCTAACCTCGCATTCTTCAATACGTTGAGGAAGTCTTTCTTGGGATCGGAGCAGAATCGATCCTGAAAACAGTCAAATAATGAGCATCTGCTCTTGCCGTTTTAGGCTGTTCAGGCTGTTCGATATTGATCCATCCACCCCTCATAATTGCCAACCAGACGAAGGGGGGGGGGAGAGGAGCGACCTCTCACTTGAAAAGGAGTAACCGATACAGGTGGTCTCTTATTCAACGATTATCGCTCCCCTTTAGTCTCCTCTAATTGGTGAGAAGAGCAAAGGAGCCGTTTGTCGTCTCTTGCCACACAAATCGATACTTACCTTTCCTTCCCTTCCCCATTTTCAAATCTTTTTGCATTTCTACCCTCAATAATCCGTAAGGATCTACTTACTTGTCCTCCATTGACAATCAGTGACGGTTGGGTGATCTGATTCAGTTTGTGATCGCAAGGGAAACGACCTCCCATCATTTCGTATACTCTGAATTCACTCCATTTTCTCTAATTTTCAATATATGAATTCGCCAAAATAGAAAAATACTGACTCAACGACAACATCACATAGATCTGCCCATTGTTTCTTAAGAAAGGCTTCATCGTAGTGTTTTAGATACGGTTGACGGGCAGTGGGAAGCCATTGGTCGGTATTACGCATTCCTCAAATCATTATTTGATGTTGAACTACGTTTTGGACCCAGTTCCCTACGTTTTGCGTTAGTTTGGTTGGTTGCCACAATACGCGAGTTTTCTTTCCTTCTCTTCAAATTACCACTCACGAACTTACGTATTTCTGACTCTAATTGGAGAGCTTTCACACAACTAAAACACTCTAGAAGACTACCGTAATCTGAATGTCAAGAGTAATGACTCATTTGTAACATCTCTATCAGAATCTCAGAATCTACTTGAGAGTTGATTGAAACGCATCGTTTCTCGATTAATTGAAATATTCCAATAGCAATATGAATCACTCAATTTCACTTCCTTGTCTATTTTTTTCCATATAATTAGTTCAATGCCGGTCAAGTTCAAGGCAAGACTACAGACATAAAAGAGACAGTGATGACTGAACTTCTTGAGTACGTGATGCCAATAAAATGAAGTTGCTCTAATTCTAACTATAGCTCGAGGAATGATACCCCGCATTTTCATTTTGCACAGATTCTCGCCCGCTCGATCGACGAGAGAGAACGTGAAATGTAAGGTACGGCGGTATCATTTCTCAGATCTGATTCTAACCTCTGAATGCATTCGCTCCCATGGACGTCACTCTCGTTCCAGCTGCCATCAGAATCATTTTATTAACTATCGTTGCACCACGAGCTGTAATTTGATTGATTTTGGAATGGGTGTAATCGATAGACAATGAGTAAAATATCTTACCAGCAACGTCAACCGCCGTTCTGGCTCCTTCAGACCATCCACAAACGGTGAACGGAACGAGGGAGAGACCCTGAATATCAGTTCAATGAATTGAAGACACTTATGTTTCACACGAACTATTCAAGGGTGGCCAATTATGACGTGAAATTAGTAAATTCTACCTGCATGAGTTTGACGCAGAATTCGCTGTCCTTTGTGCATCTCATAATCTCTTGCTTCCTATCGGGAGGTCGAGAGGTTCCGTAGCTGCAAGGAATATCTCATCCACTTCCATCTAGAGATGTTATAGCAATTTGTCAAAATTTATCTGTATTTCGTTCAATTCTTGAGAATTCTATGTTGGGGTGCGAGGAAAGGCGAGGAAAGGCGGAAAGGCGAAAACTCTGCGAGGAAAGGCTGGGCCAAAAAAGAGAGAAGTGTCCAATTCTCACCCAGGTGGATCGATGCAGATAATTGTGACGAGTGTGGGGTCGAATTGACGAAGTACCGATTCGGGAAAGTCTTTCGCGTAGCATCCTGAAATTGGTTTCCCATTTTCAGTAGTTCACGATTAGCTTTGACTCATCTTGATGCTAGATTGAGCTTGATTTTCTGGTCTGTAAGTGTCTTCTACGATGAAATGCACCGAAAACACATGATGTCTCAGTGCACTCTTCCACTTGTCGTATCAACTATACGTCATCGATGAGAAGGAGCGAAAAAGCAAGTTATACGTGACAATGATCACATAGTTCATCGTTACTTCTTCGCCTATTAAGGATTGTTATTTTATGACCGTGTGATCTATGCTAATCCCTCATCCTCCACAACGAGTTCGCTATCATGAACAATAGAAAAAGTGCGATGTTGTGACCACGAGAGATAGCTAGAAGAAAGATGACAATGATGGAAACTGGTTATGTCCAAGTGATAACACAGCGAACAATCTTATCTCACGTTCAGCCTAACCAAAGAGAAACCATCAAGAGAAATGACTAACCAACAGCTCCGCAGATGCAAAGAAGGAAGTTTGGGCCTGATCCATATCTGAAATCAATGTCGTTCAATGAGAATTCAACATTGACGAATCATGAATTATGTTTTGCCTGCTTCTCGGCTCCTTTCTCATCGCAGTATCGCGTTGAAATGAGGTTGATTCACCTGCAGTATCCGATATTGACATCGTTTATGAGCATGTGTCCTGTCTCCAATGGGACCGGAGCTGCAGATTCTTCCACTGACGATGAACAGTCTGTCATCTGAGAGGGAGTGGAACGATTAATCGAAGAATAGGAAAATGAATATGAATGGGTACAATAATGTGCCGAAAACGTTCCGGAAGGAGAAGAGATTACCATCTCTCTAAGGGACGACAGTACCATCATTGAATTCTCAAGCAACTTTCTATTAATACGCCGTTATGTCTCTCCTCAGTTTCACAATTATAACGCTATCGTGGAGCACTGGAACATTTGCTTTGTAAAATAATGCGTCACTGAACAATAAGTGATATTGTGTCTGTCTAGACAAAGTCTATAAGTGCAAAACTCGATAGGTTCCTCTGCAAGGATCGTCGGGCACGATAAAGTCTAGTGTAAAACATACCAGAGAGGCGATTTCAAGGACCATCGTTGACTATTTGTTGTGACAGTGAATGGTAATGACGGGAGTGAGGAAAGAGAGAAGATTAGACGAATTGGGACAGAGTGACTCGTATTACTACTCTAAATACTCCCCCAACAAGAGGGAGGAAGAGATCATGGATTGTAGATTAGACTCAGTTCTAACCCGGTTATTGTCAAGACGAATATCTACGATAACACCTTTGATAAATAAGAGAATGGTTGAAGTGAAGCTGATCGATTGGAAAGATAGAGAAAGGAGGGATTGAAAGGGTGGTAGCAAGGAAATAAAAGGAGAAGGAGAAGAGATGGGTGAAAGAGAAAGTATCGCAAGTACGCGAATATGTTTGACACGAGGGGACTGAGCCGCCATACCTCCCCTTCCTCCTCTTCCCGTCTCAGAGACCACACAAACCATTTCACGGAGGATTATATCCTATTTATCGAAGGAATCGTCATTCTAACCTAATCAAATGGTCTAGGAAGAAAGAAGAAGCTGAACACGTTCAATTAGAGCCAAATAAGCAAAGTTCCCACTCGACCCCCGCAATTTGGTAGTGATCAACGCAAAGAATTAGAGAAGCTGAGAGTGGTAAGATATTCCCTCGTCCTTGAAAACTTTCTAGCTTATCTACGTGAATATCGAATGGAACGAGAACCTTTATACGTAATTATAGTCCCGTAAACATTGTTCAGACAAGGCTATTTTATGGTTTCTCCGATCCTTTTCTTCCTAAGATAAAGCGTGTGCTCCGGTATGGCCAACCTCTCAATTGCACTACAAAATAGCAAAAGAATGGCATAATCACAGCGAGTTTGATGGGTGAAAAGTGACAGCGAGATGGAAAATGAGGGAGGGCTACTGTAGACAGTTCCTATTGTGACAACGTCTGACTCATCAAAAATTACGAAACAATTTCGAGTTATTCGACCACCTAGTAAGCGAATTGGAAATAGATACAACTACAACAACAACGTCATCACTGATCAATAAAGTATTGTTACGAGCATAACTCTTTCTTCAGTTGCAATATTCACATTATTCAGATAGGTGAAATGGCTGATGCACATTTTCCTGCATTTTAAGGTAAAAATTGGGAGAATCACAATGAAGAATAAAGCGTATGAAAAACTGAATATCAGCTCGCAACAATCGTCATCCACTGTACGGCACGGTTTTATACACATTCTATCGGAAAAGAAGAAGAAGGAGAGAAGGAGAGAAGTGGGTGGAGAAGAGGCGATTTGTTGCGAGATCTCATCTCATCGAGTAGTTGCACTCTCCCTTTGTGTCTCTTCGATCGGATGGATAGACAAGGAAACAGCGCGCTTTCCTCCCATCAAAAGCGTGCTGAGACTGAGTCATCTATTCCAAACGTGAATTGTCTGAGATTCAATGCATCCTGGGAAATTCCTGAATGATTCTCATATGATGATTGATGGAAGATCGATCCTTTGTAATGCATTTCTTCGTTCAAATGAACATTGATGACAGATAAGATAGTGGCTTCATACAGAGAAAATGCTAGACAGATCATCTACTATCTCACCAACTCTGCCCCGTAAGAGAAACATTGAATACTGAAAGATAAGTATTTGAAATATACTCATCAGTGGTGCTAATATGAACGGAGTGGATGACTTCAAGACTGGAGGTGGAATTATCATCGTCAACGGTTAGATAGATATCCACGATCATTCTTCACTCTTCATTACAGATTACATTCTGGAAGGAGAGGTTGCTGACCCTGGGCTTCAGAAACTCGCCTCTGATAACTTCTTCTTTACTGATCTTTCTGAGAATTACATCAACAGTTTGGGAGTGTTCTGTGAAGGTTTGAATCAACTGAAAGAATAAATAGGAATAATCTTTATTCAGCGAATTGTTTCTGTTCTCCTGATCTCCATCCATTCAATGATGATGATAACAGTCCTCGTACTCAGGCCAATCGTTAGTTTACAACCTCATATTCTCTAATCGATTCTTTATCGTAATCATCACTATCATCATTTGTTCAGGTGGTTGCTTCCACCCCGTCAACAATGGAATTCCTCAACAGAAAGCACGTGAAACTTGTCAGAAGGAAGGAGCTGCACTGGTTTCCATTCATGACGCTCTGAAGGAATTCTTCGTTAATGGAGGTATTATTTGTCGGTTTTATTCATAAATAAACCTGATCTTTAGTTGTATCTATCTTCGGACCAAAGAAGAAGTTCTGGCTTGGTTATCAGAATGACGGAACTCAATGGATCTGGGATGATAAGGTTTGAAGTTGCAGTTATCCAGTGGGTCCATAATTCATTTTCAGTCCACTGATCCTTACACTGATTGGGATAATAAACAGCCTAATACTAATGGAGGAAAGAATATGTGTGCTTATGCTACGTCCACGTTTTATATGCATATAACATTTCATTACTGTTCCCCGCTCCAGTGTACACAGTTAGATCAGCCTACAACTCAATTTGTTATGAAAATACATAGCACGAGATGTAGTCAAGTGTACAAAGATTACAGCTCACCGCGATATTGTTAACTGAGATCTTCATTCCGGAATGAGGAGATACGAATGTCACACGACCATTTCCGGTTCTGTATTGCACCTGAATATTGATGATGCGCATGAAAAGCATGCTTGCTTCGCACGAGAGTAATGCGTTTTAGCTAATCATTAAAAAAGCGACGTAATAATCTCACAATATGAACAATATTGAATTACCTCACTGGATGTGGCCAATACGTACTCTGTATCACCATCACTTGTCAGTAGAAGAGTGATTTCAAGATCACATTTCAAATCATCGCGATGATCAGAGAGAATTTGCCAGTTGACTCTACCTTCGACACAATGGGAAGGAGAGGAAGCAATGCTCGAAAGACTGGAAGCATAAATATTTCGTTTAGATATGAGGTGCTGGGAGACAACTGCAAATTTATCAAATCCGAGGGTTATCATGTACATTTTTATTTACAATGAAAGCTGGTACCACTGCAATCAAGAAACGAAAATCATTAAATAACGTACTCCTTCCTCTAATAATATGCAAGCGTATTTCGTTCCGGTCAAGTAGCCTGCGTTGATTAGCTATAATATTAACTTTGAACGATAAAGTACGTTTTCCATTGTTATAGTAATCATCAACTCACTCTGAATCCAATTTCTTCGCATGAATACACTATCGAAGATGCTCCTAAAAAATTATGTATATGGAGTCCAAGGAATATTAGTGAAAAAATATTTTGAGAAGGACTCTGCGAACCTTGAATGATGCAAAAGAACAGCACTACTGAGAAGTAAGGATGCGTCTTCATTTCTGAAAAAAATTAAAGATCATATTCGAATCATGAAGGATGTGCGAGCGAAACGCTTCGACGCTATGAAAATTTTGGCAATGCTGATAAGAGTAAGTCTTTTATATGAGCGATAACAAATTTTCCGTCTTTGCCGCACCTTACCAAATTTATGAGAAGCGAAACGAAAAGCTAAACAACCATAGCGAAGCAGAGCGATTTCGAAATCGGAATTATGATAATTCCTTGCGCAATTACAAAAGTAAAATAATTTAAAGTTGGAGCAATATTATCGATTGGTATGGAAAAACTCGGCCTACTTTGTGTAGGTCGACTTTTCATGTATTCTCGCCGCCCATCCATGTATTCCTACTCGTGAAGTCAAGAAGAAACGAGTTCAGACCAATAGTGAATCCATTCCGAGGAAAAGGAAGACGAGTGAGAGTGAAACGGAATCGACTCGGCCTTCTCTTGATCATGCGACCACAATGGGTGCGAAAGAAATCGCTAAATCTCTGCTTCAGTTCATAAAAAAACTAATATTATCAAAACAAAGTCGTTTTCAGATCCAGGGGGACTTCTGCTGCTCATATTTGTCGATTGAAAACGGCGGGCATTTTGTCAAAGAATAATTGATAATTACTTCATAGCACTAGAAATGAGAACAAAAATCGCTTTAGGATCTTCTATGGTTTATCCTTATTGAAGTGACAACATCATTTTGTAACTGAAAGTTCTGGATTCATTGCGGAAGTTGTTCAATAACACGAAAGAATTTTTGTTTACAATTTCATTGATTGTAATTGGGTAAAGCGATTGAATGAAATCCAGCCAAGAATTCATTTCACTCAATCATCCATCCATTCTCATCTCTTTTCCTCGTCTCGGACGGTCGTTCATGTTATTTCTCCCTCTTTTTCTTCTCTTTCTTCCTTTTCTCATCGATGGCAGACCTTTCGAAATATGCCATAAAGACGTGAGTGAACAAGATGATTTCCATTCTATTCGATTCTTCATTCAGGCTTGCCTTCAATACTCCGCAATCTGTGATGAAGGAAAAGGAGTTTGGACTGCAAAAACAGTGAGATATTGAGGGATTTCTTGTTGGAATTGGTCGATAACACAATCTATAGATCAAAGATCAAGTGAAATCGTTCAGAAAAATGAGAAAATGGACGATTCTCGCTGCACTTTGAGTGAAGATGATTTCAAACACTCAACGAATGGCAAATCTGGAGAGGATTATTTCCATTTGACCATTGAGTGAGAATCTCGAAATAATGGATGATTCAAACCAAGTGTTCAGTGTTTTATCTCCCACTCAATGGACTTTGTCTATCTTCACATATTCTTCAATTCAAAGCTCGTTCTATATCAAATCACCTCGAATCGATCTGAGAGAAAATAAGACTGAGAAAGGATGGGATCTAACTATCGACGGGGAAATTTATAGTAAATTATTTATTTCGAAATTATTTTGATTGCATATTTTAGGGAAAACTTTTATTTTGATCGAACGCGAGTCAAATATTATGGAATGTACCATTGAATTCAATGAAACGACGGTTTATATCTACTTGACTGATCAAATATCAAAGATCAATTCAGCCTCTTCTCGATTTATTCTCTGATGCTCAGTTTGCAATTACAATCAATAACACTAATGCAACCTATGATGATCAGCAATTTTTGACACTCGTTGCTGAAAGAGGTGAAGATTTATACTTCGAATTATTGTTCAATGTAACGTTCAGGTCCAATAAGCTGTACGAGACGTGACACTAGTGAGATTCACTCACATCCTTCATTATTTCCATTCATTATCTAATTCAGAACCTGCCTTTCTCGTTATTCTCATCGCTTACGCTGTTTTCGCTACAATCGTCGCTATTTTACTCGTCAGTTCATCATTTTCCAATCAATAAATCGATAAATTCAGCTCGTAATGATCTACTGTATCGCTCGTGAGGCAAAGTACAAACGAGTATCGACTAGTGAATCTATTCCGAGGAAATTGGAGAGGAAAGAAAAGGAGAGGAATGGAAAAAAGAAGAGTGAATCGGAGCGAAATCTGCCTGATATCGATCCGACTACACAAGGAACGACGAGGGATTCAACTGTGTATGATGGATCGAAATTCTCTCGTTCTGAATATGAATTAATCTTCAGAACGAAAGAAGCTCAGATATCAGCCACTGATATTTCTCGTCTGAAAACTGAGAGTAAAGCAGACAAGAAAACTCCTTCCTGAATGAATTTGATGTTTCCAGTCATTGGATAATGAGAATAAAATCGTCATTAGAATTATTCTGAAGAGTTGGGAAAAGTGCAAATTGAGCACTGATCACTCAAACAAAGAAGGTCAAAATCGGAGGTTGTCCTTCCAAAAGTGTTCATTCCTCTGGGAACATTTTCTAGATATCTCAAATAATCATCTGCCACCCCTTACATTCTACTACCTTGTTGTGGCAATGCGCCACTGCAGTTTTTATTTCTGCATTGTATCCGTTGTATCTCGTAAATTGTTGCTTGCTGGTTTCGAGAAAACTGTCTCAACATGCAGTTAGCTGCAAGACTACGGTACTTACACAAAACGTTCCTCATTCGTATCAGTGTTTCTTCCTCGTCCCATTAGAGAATGACGTTGGAATCGGTAGAGTTTGTTGTTCACTGTTCTTCTCATTTCGCCCTATTCGTGACCTCACCCATGAGGGAACGGAAGAGGAGGGAGGGAAGGGGGGAGATGGCATCAATTCGATAATGACACGTGTGTTCTATTGCGTGACGAGTATACATTACTCGATATGGCACAATTATTCCAGCTATTCATCCTTCTATTGAGCGAGATGACATTCGTACTGCGTAAACTAACTAGTATCTACATAGACACTCCCCGAATCATCCTAGGTCATGAATCCAATGCTATCTTATCTATGATTCGTAACCGTTCCTTCGGGAAGTACTGAAGCGTCCACTTCTTTCACTCAGGAAAGAACAGCTGAGATATCTCTTCTCTTCTCCCCGTGGGCATCTCAAACAGTGAGGGACTCAATCACTTCCTCCCCTCATTCAATTCATTCCTTCCTTCCGATTCCTACTATTTGTATGCATCCCTTTGACCTTTTCTAGATCAACTCCATTCTTTCCCCCGTCTTCTTCTCTTTCTTTCCCCGATCTCCAAATAGAGACTATCATCCATTGACTGGACAGTAGAAACGGCTGAGGATTTCCTCTCCCTCCTACTCTTTGCACCCCCTCCTTGCTATTGTGTGAATATTACACTGCAAGTGTTGCTTGAGTCACTTCATGCAAGAAAAGTACGTTGATCGACGCCATTCGTTTCTTCATTAGTTAATTCTCATCGTTGTGTGAATAGAGATCTCCATTGAATCCCCTCCAGTGTGAGAAATGTACTCGCCCATTACTCCCTTCTTTCCCTTTCATCCATTTGTTCATGCCATTCGTCCTAATAGTAATTGTTGACCACTCTCGCAAGTGAAACCTCCTTCACTCCCGTTGGTCTCCCTCCCTCTCCCTCAATGCACTCAACCAGTTGCAATAACTGCAATGACCATCCATGAGTGACCGTTCGGTATCGGCATCGCCCAAAGGAGGATGTACCTATCCTCTGTCTCTGTCAGTTTCTCGAGCAACTTTTCATTGAAATAGGTGGCGGTAATTCCGACCCTGCATCTTTCCATCGATGGTTAGCAATGGTCGAAGGAGGAATGATAATCCACTTGATTCCATTTCTTCTTCTTCTCTCTGTCCAGTCACACGTCCATTCATCACTAATCTTCCTTCCTCAACCGTGCGAAATCCCGGTAGATCCGTAAACTAGCCTTCCCCTCCCTCCTTCTAGTTACTATCTGTATTCACTTCTCGTCTATCCATTACTGTGATTGCATATATTTCCTTTTCTGTACTGCCATCATCACTGTTCTAATCTGTCGCTCTCTTTTACCAGTAGGATGAATGTTCTCATCTCTTCATTTTTTCTTATCCCTCGTCGGTTAGAGTACGGAGATAGTATTGTCCAACAAGAGATACCGTCCATTTCTATTCCAGTCCTAACCATCGTGTAAATTGTAGATGAGAATGGTCCTCAAGAGTGTGTTTGTCCATCTCTTCTTCTAATCTTAGTCTGCTCTTTCTCTCTCTCCTTCACTTCGTTCTCTAAGGGCGAAAAGGGAGCTCGAAATCTTCGATTACGTCACAAAAAGAACGCTCAAACAGTTCCCGTAGAGACAAAGGAATCAGAAACTAGAAGATACAGTAAACATCTCATTAGTAGGGTTGTCAAATGAAGAATTGGTCTCTTCATTCATCGTTTTCTTTCCTCACTCTGACCGTGTAGACAGTTCGAGAAATGAAGAGAAGGATTCTTCATTCTGACAACCCTAATCATTATCATGCTTTTTCTTCTTTCCATCGTGAATCTTCTTTCTCAGTGTCCAGATGTTCACAGTTTATCTTTTTCTTCTCTTTTCTCATGAGAATGAGATTACGTAACTCTTCCCTTGGATGCTCTCTTCCATAACAGACCTGTCCTGTCTCTCTCTCTTACAATTGCACAATTCACGGTAGGCTGGTTCTTTTCGTTCCTTTCACAGTTGTATAACTGACTTGCCAAATCTCTCCTCTCTTAAGAACCAAAACTCGAGAAAGCCTTGAGAGAGAGAGAAAACAGTTCTCTTCTCTCCATTCCCTTTCTAATACAGTTTTCACTCGTTGTCAAGGGGGATAACGAGAAGAGAGAGAATTCTCACTGTTCATTATTGTGTTCGTGTTCCATAACCACAAGCTTGAGAAGGAGACAGATGGTGTTCTCCTCTCTTTAATCTCCTTCTCTCTCCTTGATATTCCATTGACCTCAACCCGTAAGTCGGTTCGAAACCTCTCTTCTCTTCATCTCAAAAGGAGTGTTCTTCTTTCTCTTCAATCACTTGGGCACACTCTAATCGACTGGTCTCTATCTTCCAATCATTGAATATTCCCACGAGTGTTCCTCTGGGTGTTCTGACTGGATTCCTTCTTCTCTTCTCTTCCGTTGCCCTTCTCACCTTTCCATTCTTACTCATACTCCGGTTGTTCCTTCTTCACTTCTTTCTATTTCCGCCTCGAGATATTAATCGAAGAGGAAAGAACTAGTAGAGAGAAATGATGTGACGGTTGACCTGATTCATCAGTGAATTCCCCGCTTGTTTCTGAATGTTTCTGTTGATCAATTGACTCAACCAAATGATTCCATCGGGCGAAAATCAAATGCTTCACTACCATTCATTCCTTCTAAAAGCCTCCCTACTAGAGTATGGTAGTTGTTATTTGGGGAGGGGGAAGGGGAGGGTGGGAATGCAACTCTTCGATCAAGTTCTCAATTCGCCCTTGATGGGAAGACGACGATGGAAAAACATTCGAGACAATTCTCCCCAACTTGGCCTCCCGTCGTGCAAAAGAGAGTAGAAAACACCTAGGTTACTGCAATAGTCTTGATTCCATTACACAAGAGCTTGCCTATCTCTAACCTCTTGTGCAACTGTTCAGACTTCCTCTTCCCTCATTCCTCACCGCCCGGGGGCTGCTATTTCCTCGTCTCCTCCTTTAGCCACTTTAGTCCTGACCCATTGTTCTTTGAAGACCTCGCTCCTCCTTTGCCATCCCTGGGTACTATGTGTATAGGTCAGTCAGGATGAAGAATCCGTCTCTTCAAGCTGCGTATTCTCTCCCAACTCTGATCATGAGAGTGTATGAGAAATGAAGAGACGTATTCTGCCAGCCCTTGGCACTATACAACAATCAGTCAACGCCGTCCTTGTGCATCCGTCAATGTATCTATCTTTCTCAATAGTCCGGAAACACCGCGTGAATCGAGAGAGTACTTGACTGTACGTCTCCCTTCTCCCTCAGGATGTTCCCTCTCTCTCTCTCGCTCTCGGGAGGTTTCTTCCCTCCCTCTCACGTTCTTCCCATTGTACACTGTGTACTTTCTCTTCTTCTCCCAGCATCCAGACAGTAGCCCTCTGGCCATTACTCCCCCCTCCCCTTCCCTCTCCTCCCTCCTTCCCATCTGCAGCCTCCACATTCCTCGTGTGAAGCATCTGTCTTGTTGATAATGATCTCTCTCCTCAATTATCCTATCCACCTCCTCTCATTCCATCTCATCATCTCTCCTCTCATTCCTCCCCCTTCTCCCTCCATCGAGCGGTCTCTTCCGTCTCTCCCCCTCCCCTTTCCCTTCCCTTCCCCCTTTTACTTGATTCCGCTTCGTCATGGCTGATGCATGTACGTACCCCTTTCATGTTTCTCACTTATCGATTGTCTTCTCCCCTACCGTAATCCTGCCCTGTTACAGTACCCTCGAGTGGATGCGCAGACTGTAACTGGCACAACATGTTAACGATTGAGAAGGTCAGTCTATCTTTCTCTAACTCTCTCATTTGCACATGATCTCTCACTCTGTCTGACTGATTAGAGATAATCTTCAAGTTGAAATATTCAGATGGTGGCGACGATAATGGAGCTGGCGACTGGCCAGTTGATTGAGTGCAATGTCAAATACAATTCAACCGATGGAAATCCCATTCCCCACGCAACTGAACATCTCGAAAGTACGTATTTTATCTTTCTTCAAACTTTCTAGAATCTTAGATGTGCGGTTCTTTTAGTAATAGAAAATGTAGACTTAGAATGAACTCCTCACGAGCAGTAGAATAGAGTCATTTAGGTAAAACTACGAGAGTTACGTGTGTTGTAGTCCATCTTTGATCTCTCCCTCATGGTCAATCACTTTCATCCCTCAATACACACTTACTCTTAGCTTCCTCTTTTTTTCATTCTTTTGTTTTGTCTCTCCTCCCTTCCGTTTTCCCTCTTTTGTCATCTGCACAAAAGTGAATCATAAATGAGAAAGTAGGAAAGCACTTGGCTAAGTGGTAGAAGAAGGTGAAGCAATAATATACAGCCAAAGGGGTGTAACTACATTGTCCATATTGCTTGATTTGTGCGTTGTTGTATAGTTCAAAGATCATTGACCATAGTGCTAAATGAGAAAGATCAAAGATCAATATATTTCATCTTTGTAGAGCTTCCCCTTCCGTCGACCCTTGCATTGGCTCTCGCCACGACAACCAGTCTGGCTACGGTAGGATTGGCCGCCCTTCAACTAATCTACATCAATGCATACGTCACACACACAACGAGGTACGGTAGATTACGGTAGTCCCTTGTGTACGGTATCTAATCGATCGATTTCAGACGATCACTGATAATGTTCCTCGCATCAACAGCTCCCTTCGTCTCAGTGACTGCACTTGTCTCACTCTTCATGCCACGAGCATGGTTCTTCTCCCATCTATCCGGATTCATGTGAGTACGGTAGACATTACGGTAGATGAAGGTACTGTAGTTTCTATCCTACCCCATGCTGGTAGTATCTAGTCACGAGTCGTAACTTCGTCCTGAGTTGGGAAAATTCGATTATCGTTCGCTCCCACTGTGATAAACAGTGTGAGGGAGTGAAGTAGGGCAAGAGTACTGTAGAAGGGAGAGATGGAAATAGCCATCGAAGATGTTGAAAACAATCGAGTGAAGATTATGTGCAGAATGATGTGCAGAATACTCACGAGTTTTAAGAGGCAGAAATAAACTAATGTTGATTGAGGAATAATTTGAGGTACTTTACTCTCGCTCTCTATGTCATAATCTGTCTCCTTCTCAATCTATTCAATGGAAGACAAGGAATCGAATCTAGATTGGCCGAGCAAAAGTGAGCTTTTCTCATCTGATCTTTGATGTTTGATCTCTTGGACAGTATACTACGTAAAGAATCAGGGAAATAAAAAAATTTCTTCAATTTCAGAGTCTCAATCGAGACGTCGACTCCTCCCTTCTGCTGCTTCTTCCCCTGTATGCCGAAACTACCCGCTGATTAGTGAGTTATTAGAGATCAAAGATCATTACCGTAATAAGTACACCGATGGGTTATTCAAAAATCATACTTGGCAAAGATCAAAGATCATGATTCTGACTCATCAACCTTTACAGTCGGACCCTCGGAATGGTAGAATGGATGGTCCTGCAAGCTCCTCTCGTTCGACTTCTTGCTACCATCGTCTCCCTCTTCATATACTTCGAATACGCCACTGATGGATTCACGTGAGTTATGAATCTGTCCCCCACGACTACCGTATCCCATTGCAGTGCCCTGAAGGTTATCGATTTCCTGGCCCTTCCCTCTCTGCTCATTGGCATCTACGGCATGCACATTCTCGTGACGACCGCCTGTAAACTGGTGAGTACCGTATCATTCGTCTATCGAGGACTGACTTTATTACTCTATCTATCATAATAGTGGATCTTCTCAGGAGGAGTTATCATCGTATCGATACGTGGTCGTCTTCCGATTGATTGACTTATTCCTCGCGTTCTTTGGTACGTTTTTATCCATATGAACGAGATTGAAAATAAATAGTGAAAGAATTGATGAATGTCATGGGAACGAAGAATTTCTTGAGTAACCGATCCCGTTGCAGGTATCCAGCACGGAGTATTCGATTTCTTCGCTCGAGCAGGAGCATTCGGGTGTGGGATGGGAAACCTTGCGCCTCTCGAGACTGCTTTCTGTTAGTTTTCACCTATTCTTCACCATTATTCTTGCTCTGAAACTTCAATTCAATATTCTCTTCCTTTCCAGTCTGGAAGAATGTTCTCGTCACAATCGAATCTTTCATCGTCGTTCTTCTCTCCACAATTCTGCTGCAGGTAAAGAATTAGATCAGACTGATGTTATTAGGTCAATCTTCGGTATGAAAACATCATAACTGACCATAATTGAAGGTCGTGTCTGAATTATCTCTATTCTTCAATAGAAATGAGTTCTCCTATTCAGCCCTCTCGTTCGTCATTCTTCGATAAACATCCTTCGTGTCGAAATGTGCAATCTCCCACTTCATCCACTACGAAGGACACACTAGAAACAGTTAACTGATCAATACAATCAATCAATTTCCCCCTTAGGATACTATCATTTTGAGATCTCATTGTGTATTCAATCCCATATGTTGTTCACTCTCGCGTGTTAATCTAGTCTCACTCTAATTACGAGGCAATCTATTGATATCCCTTTGATTCTGCACTACCTTCCATCCCTTCCCTTGCTTAATGCCTAGATAGACAATACCGGTTACACCCAATACTGATTATAATGATCACTTACCACGATGATTTTCGAACATTTTCCGCTGTCTGACAACTGATAAATTATTGATTACTGACTAAATCAATTGCATCTTACATCAACGGCAGCTAAAGTTGTGTAGACACGGATGTCTTCAGTGGAAAAAGACGAAGTTGCACAAGTCATCATCAAACTTTCCTTACGCTACTACGCTGAACAATTACTACTCATCTACCATCCATTTTCAAATGTACAATGGAGTAGTTGAGTGGAGACATGGTGTGGACCAGAGTTAGATCACTATTGACGTTCTTGTTGTGAGTTGGAATCAGAGCATTGAATGTATATCTGAACTGTTCTCTTTAGTTTCGACTCGTTTCCCTTCTATCTTCAATCGTGTGGTCTCTATCTATTCTATCTTCATTCGACTTCATCTTCATTCAACACGAGAGAGATCAAGGTTTAGCCCGGGGTTCCCGAATAATTTCAGGCTAGAAAAAAAAGAAAAAAAATTTCAATATTTCTACACACTCAAAAATTAGAGCAACAACGATGAGTTCACTTTGGAAGAAGTTCTAATAGAGTCGAATGAATTCGAGGTTCTCCGGGATTCAAGAGTTGTTGTATACAGTCGCGACAAAAAGTATTTGGACACTTTTTCAATTGGCTGTAACTTTTTACTGGGAAAACATTTGAAGCTGATTTTTTTAAGGGAGTATGGCATATGAGCTAACATGTCCGTGCACATTTTAGTAGTTCCGGAAAATTCCTAACTATTGCGTAGTGATGACGCAATCAAAGTGTACTTTTTCGAATAAATTTTTTTCCTCGGAGGATTTTTTCTAGATTGTCAAATTTTCTGTACATGAAGATACTTTAGCCTACTACACATAAAAAAATTTTCGACGCGTTACGGTCGCGCAACGCGGCGGTGGCGGAGCGGGAAATTCGAAGCTCAATTTTCATAACTCCGCTCCCAGACGTGCTAGAAACTCGTTCTAAGGATCATTCTGCTTCTTATGACGAGAAACTAAGGTCCTGAGGGTTTGGTGAAGATCGGTCATCATTTACATTTTTGGCGCCCAAAAATAACTTTTTCAGATGATCTGACTTTGACCAATCACTACTCCAAGGGTGAATTTTGTAAAATCATGGTTACCGTGCAGGAACATTGCAAAACCATCCAATAGTAACATCCCAAATTTTCAGAGCGTTTGCTTAACTCTCCGGTCTGTGGTGATCGATCTACGGAGGTATATTCAGTTCGACAAATTTAGCTTCTAGAAGTTTGCGATTTTATATTTTGCGTTCTATCCGAGCTAGAACCCTGAAACTGTGCGACGATAATAACGTGAGGGTGACTGTTTTATGGCGTAAGTATGGGCTTGATTCAACCGCTTTTTAAAAAATTGAAGAGAATTTCTCTTCAATTTTTCACACTCTTCAAATTGAGTATACCTCCGTAGATCGATCACCACAGACCGGAGAGTTAAGCAAACGCTCTGAAAATTTGGGATGTTACTATTGGATGGTTTTGCAATGTTCCTGCACGGTAACCATGATTTTACAAAATTCACCCTTGGAGTAGTGATTGGTCAAAGTCAGATCATCTGAAAAAGTTATTTTTGGGCGCCAAAAATGTAAATGATGACCCATCTTCACCAAACTCTCAGGACCTTAGTTTCTCGTCATAAGAACCGAGACCGCAACGCGTCGAAAAATTTTTTATGTGTAGTAGGCTAAAGTATCTTCATGTACAGAAAATTTGACAATCTAGAAAAAATCCTCCGAGGAAAAAAATTTATTCGAAAAAGTACACTTTGATTGCGTCATCACTACGCAATAGTTAGGAATTTTCCGGAACTACTAAAATGTGCACGGACATGTTAGCTCATATGCCATACTCCCTTAAAAAAATCAGCTTCAAATGTTTTCCCAGTAAAAAGTTACAGCCAATTGAAAAAGTGTCCAAATACTTTTTGTCGCGACTGTAAATCAACGACGCATTATCTTCGTTGTTTTATTTCTGGTTGCTATCCTTCCTTCCTTCCTTTCTCATTGTGGTTGTTTCTGCATTCGCATTGTTTCTATCTGGAATTCCTTCCGCCAGTGTGAGATTAAAATGAGTCATTATTGTTTTCATAAAAATTTAGCTAAATTCCAATCTGAGGTTGGCATCTCTTGCATTGATTGTCGAACGGAGAAGATGAATCTCGGATAGAAAATACCCATTGGATTGGAATTTCAATCAAGTGGAAAAGGGTTTTCTATCGACTTCGAATTGCTTTTCTACTGATTTTTGAGATTATTAAGATATATCCTTGGTGTAGTTTTATCTTACGGGGACAAAAAGAATTGTGCATTGGTCTACCTCGTCTGGATAAATTTGGTGAAATATGAGAAGTGTCTGGCAGAAAGAAAATGAAGAGATGTTGTACAACTTTGAGACTGATCATTTACTCACGAAGTTACAGAAAATACTTCATGTGAAGATTTTATTCCCATTTGTAGATACATAGAAAAAATTGTTGTTGTGAGAAAGGCAATCCTACCTAATTATTTTCCAATTCAATTGAAAGACCCTCTCAATTCTTTTCGGTCTCTCACAATAATTTACTTATTCATTCTCGCATTCAAATCCAATCGATGAGTCGATTTTCCCTCTTCTCTTCTTCTCTTTTCATTCGCTCCGTTTTCTCTCACAGGGAACGGTTCTTCTCGTTTTCTCTCTACTAACCTCTACTCGACTGACTATGGCGAGTATCCCCGATACCCCTCAGGATCCTGGGATACCCCTCAGGATCTCCATCCGGAACCCCAATCTCGATATTCCTTACAGACCCTCAACTACAATTCGGCCTATTACTCCGTGATTCTCGCGAATGCGTACAACCAACTCCGTATCAACATCATCTGTCAGTATTACAGTAAAACAATACCACAATCAATACCGTACTCTCCTTCTCCTCGATTACCGTATATCTCTGACA
Organism: Pristionchus pacificus; assembly: GCA_000180635.4. Lineage (NCBI taxonomy): Eukaryota > Metazoa > Nematoda > Chromadorea > Rhabditida > Neodiplogasteridae > Pristionchus > Pristionchus pacificus. Next base: position 13,341,380 of record CM026576.1, read on the forward strand.
GGTACGTCCGAATTCGCATCGTGGTCAATCTTCACTCCGGCTGATGATGAATTCGTCGAAGAATGTACGATACCGTACTCCCATCTACCGTATCCCACTGTCACATCATCGTACAGTATTCCTTACAGGCATGAATGTGTTCCTTGAATGGACAGTGATTACTCCTCCTATTCGATGGACTTCTATTCTCAATCGTCCTCTCAACTCATTCCTATCGATTGAACTATTCAATGAATCGTTCTCAAATATCCAAACGTGCAATGGCTACTGTAGATGTGAAGACGAAAGTGATAGTGACTACGATAGTGAAGGATACGGTAGTGAATCGAGCATTGATTATGATGGAGACAGTGAAGATTCTGAAGGAGATGGTGAGGAGATTACGGTAGAGGAAGAACTACAGTATCCTAATACAGATATGAGCTCATCATTTGAAGATGAGGAGAATACCGAAGAGGGATACTGTAGTGACGATACTAGCCTTGATTGCGATACTTACAGTATCTTCGGAGGAGGAAGTAATGAGAATACGGTGTATCGATTACCTACAGTACTCCATTCCAGGCAGGATTTCGTCACCGATTGACCAAGAAGAAGAAATCGATTGTGATTCAGGTACAGTATTCTTCCCTACCGTACCTTACCGTATTCTTTTCAGTTCCATCTCATCATACCGTAATCATTCCTGGTCCCTTCGCTGATCGATTGGCTGCTCTCCTTCCTCCAATTGGAACTCCTTTCCTTATCAATGGATGTCTCGTCAGTTCTACCGTATCCAATGTGAATCACATACCGTATTCCTCATCTTATCGATTTCCTTTCAGGATGCATCAATTACTCTATCGTCTCTCTTCCTTCGCGATCGATCAATTTCTCATCATTCGATTCTCTCTTCATCATCAATCGATTCTCATATCTGTGGATCCGAATGCTACTATTACGATCGTCTGACCAGTGAAGGTTACGGTAGATAATGAGTACGGTGGAATACAGTATACTTTATAGACGAGCGTGAACCTCTTCTGGGAGAGTTGACTACTCAAGTATCGATAACCTGTACAGGTAATGAGTTCACATCCACTGAAGGTGATTACGGTAGATGATGGATACGGTATGGAAAAATGTACTTTGTAGGTGAGTGCGAGTCTCTTTTGAGCGAGTCAACTGCTCGTTGTACCTCAATGACCTACACTGGAAACTACACCAATAGATCTCCGAATTATGGATACACGAGATATTTGAAGTGGAAAGAGGGTGAGAAACCAAGGACGATACGATAGAATACAGTACTCCGTTCAGATGGTGTTCTCGATGATTCGACTACTTCTTCATCTTCTGATTCATCGATAGAGACATACACGAACTACTTGAAAGAACTACACTTCAAGTGGATTAAAGGTACGAAGATATGTGATAAGATAGAATAGAGTATTCCTTTGAGATCATCGACAAGTGAAGAATGTGATCAATGATTCGACTAGTTCCTCATCTTCCGAATCATCGATTGAGGAGACTGATATCAGCAAGGTACTGAAGAATACTGTATTGATTGATTGATCTTTGATTCTTTTGCAGAAGATGGCAATTGAAATGATGAAGGAATGTGATGAGACGATCAAGAGAATGGAAGAAATGAAGAAGAGACTGAAGAAAATGATCGAATAAGGAAGAGCTGAATGGAAACTGATGATGATAAATGATAACTAACATCTCGTTTCATTGTGTTTTGACATGTGAACAACAAAGAACAAAGAAAGGGGAAAGGTGAATGAAGAAGCAGGAGGGGGAGTCAAAATAATTCACCCATCGACTTTCTGCGAATTGTATTTTCTTCGTCGGAACTTGTATCGTACCGAATGAAAATTTCGGTATGATACGAATCGCGAAAAATTGGCGAAAATTGGCAATTTTTGGTTAGTTTTTCCAGTGAATCGTTCAAAACACAATTTCCTGAGACATCTTTGGGCTTGTTTAACGCGCCGTCGCTTACTCTATCACTTGTTATTATTAAAAATAGAAAATAACTTTAGAAAAGCACGAAAATAATTAAAAATAATATGCTAGATATCATTACTGTGGTTAGCAGAAATTTCCAAATTTTTGCAAACTACAAACTACAAATGCTAACCACCGTAATGATACCATGTCTTTTTAAATGATTTTCATGACCTTTTAAGGTTATTTAATTATTTCTAATAATGATAACCTGTAGAGAACGCTACGGCGCGTCGAACAAGCCCAAAGATGGCTCAGGAAATTGTGTTTTGAACGATATTTTCAAAAGTAACCAAAAATTGCCAATTTTTGCCAACTTTTTGCAATTCGTACCGAAATTTTCATTCGGTACGATATTTGGTATACTAGAATCGAGTGATGACGCAAGATTGTATTGATGAGGCATCGAATGTAACTTGAGAAGAGATGGCAAAGAAGGGGGAAGGTAGACTGGGAGAGGGAGAAGTGGCAAATGTGGTAAACTCTCATGAAGATGCTTTTTCAACTTCTCGTCTTATTCATTGGTAGGTTAATCCTCTTTCACTGCAAATATTGCACTTCAGGTTCTTCAATATGTCACATCAAACACAACAACTCCATGTCTGACGTTGACATGGAGAATATGATTCAGGGTAGATCGTTCTTCTCTCTTCTGAAGAGAAGATACTCATTCTTCAACCTCATTCTTCAGATGGAAATATCAAGAGAGTTCTCAATCGAATCTTCACTGGATACGATAAGAAACTGAAACCGAATGAGAATGGGCAAACCGAAGTTATTCTGAATCCACTCAAATTGGACCTGATCAATGTGGTCAGTTCTTCACATTTGTCTATTCGACAATCACAATCGATTGCAGAAAGAAGGTGAGCAACTCGCTCAGTTCTCAGTGCATGAATGTATCTACTGGACGGACAATCGTCTAGAATGGAATATCAGTTGGGTACGGTATCCATTTCGTCTGGTCAGAATCATGATTCATTACTTGCAATTAGGCAGGAGGAGTCGAGGCAATAACAATTCCAATCGAAGACATCTGGCTGCCTCCTTTCTATGCTTACAATGCGTAAATTATCCTTTGAATGTCAGATTCCAATCAGCGATTTCAGCATCAAGATTGAGATATTAACATATGAGAAGACTTTCTATGCACAGGTACGAAAGGAAACAAACTCTTTTCAATTTCGGTACAGATCAGTTACAATGGAAACGTTATGTGGTGTCGAAACAAGGCGGTTACGGTGTACTGCGAATTACGGTAGAAAATAAATTCTGATTATGGTAATAGAGAATACTGTAGATTGGACTACTTTCCATTTGACAATCAGCAGTGTGCACTAAGGATGACTACGGCTTCCCATAATATCGGAGAGATGATAATTACCGGAGGAGAAGTGAACAAATGGAAGGTGATGTATCAATTGATTATCGATTTTCCTTCTATGTATTACTCACAGGGAATGGATGAATTCGAGATAGAATCAGTTACTACCGGGTTCTCAACTTACACTGAATTGGATGGTGAAGTGCGACCAGAGGCGGGGTCTTAGAAAGAAGGCTACCGTAATCGATCGATTGAAGGTTCAGTATACGATGAGTATAAGAAGAGTTTCCCTTCACTACATTGTATTCGTCGTTATACCTACCACACTCACGACACTCGTTGCAATTACAGGAGTATTTCTCGCAGAATGTAATGAACCCATGGTGAGGAAAGGGATACGGTAAATCATTACGGTAGTCACTACAGATCACTATTGGATTCACCACACTTCTCGCTCAATCGTACATGCTCAATATTCTCTCTACCGTTCTACCAAAGAGCGGAAACATCTCATTGATTGGTAGTCAATTATTGGCGATCAATCAATAACATAAACTATAGTATACTTCCTAATCGGGAACATGATTCTCTCTGTGATTTCTGTCTTCGTTTCAATGATTCTTCTCAAACTATCGTTTATCTTCGAGAAATGCTCTTCTGCTCCAAATCCCCTTATCAGTCGATTTCTATGTATTCGAAAGGGAGAGAAAGAAGAAAGACTCTTTCGAGCCAATACTATCTGTGAACATCGAAAGATGGATGAAAATATGTGAGAAATCAGTATTCAACTTCGACTTTGTTTTATCAATACCAGGGGCCCTGATTTCTGGAGAAAGACGGCCGTTCTAATGAATTCCTATCTCGATCGTGTGAGAAAAAGAGAAGAAAAACGAATTGTGGAGGAAAATCTGGCAGAATTACGCGAAGAATGGGAGAAACAATTCAGAAGACTTCGATATGTCTTTATCATTTTGACACAGGTAATCAATAATCCCGTGATAAGTTACCGTAATCCATTCAGATTCTATCACTCGCTCTTGTTGCCGTTCTAGCATCCTTCTCATTGCAAAAGAATACGTTGGAATACCAGAAAGCGACCCCTATGGTGAACTAGATACAATACACGTATTCTACCCGTGAAATCACTTGATAAACTCTACTCTGACTTGCTTTTTCCGTCAGTCATAATGAGTGAACAACCAATAAGAATAAGGGGTAAACCAGACCACCAAAGAAGAGAATGATACTCGTGAAAGAGAAGAGTACCAGCTATTCCTGTCACGATGAAATTACACGATGTATTGATCAGAAGGGCCTGAAACAGAGTTGTCTTTAAGAGACTACGGTAGGAGACATACCGTAACCGTGGAGGAGGAGAGCGAGAGTGCTTTGGTATGGCAATACCACATGCTAATGTAGGTGAGAACGAACAAGACAACGAAGGTCGCGATAGCCTCAATCAAACGAATTTCAAAAAGATATGACACAACAGAACACTTACGAGTTGATTCTCCGGTCGAAATTCATCGGAAAATACGAATTTGCCGCTAATAGAGCTCAAAGATGCCGATATTCCCGCGAGTGAAGCATATACAAAACTCATTGAAAGGTAGATCAACGAGACAATCAAAATAGATCAAAGTGAAGAGCTCAGAATTTCTGACTCAGAAAGTGGTATTTGGCAAAAATATTATGTTTTCAATTTCCTGGACTCCTGACACGATCCTGACGCGGGAATTTTAAAAATTGTGCGGGAAAGGCGCTGGCGCTAAGGTTTCTTAACCGCCACTTTTTTCGTTTTGTCTCTTTCGTTAGCGTTATCTTTTTACGTCGTTGTCTTCCATTATCGTGGTTATTTCAGAACTATAATGGCTCCCCTCAACGAGGAATCTGTCCAGGAGGTCGAGCTCACTTCCGAGCAGTTCGTTTATCGTTCACTTATCGAAATCATTTAAAATGAATATTTTCCGAAAACATAAATGATTGCAGGAAAGCGACCCAGCTGAACAAGCTGATGTCCGACGGTAAGCGTGAGCTCAAGGCTCTCAACTACGAGCCCGCTAGCCAGAAGTTTGGAGAGGCTGCTGAATTCGCGTAAGCTGCCTTCCATTTTGTTTTGGTGTATTTTCCTTTTATTATTTTTCGATTTAATTATAAAATTTACAGTGCCACGCACTATGGGCCGCTCGCCGTTGAATCATTCGAGCCCAACTTCATGGTAAGAACTTGAGGGACTTCATTCCGTTTTCGAATGCGTTTCGTAATTTTCAATCGATTTTCAGTACGGACGCACACTTGCCGAGTTGAGCGGCGTTGAGAACGATCTGTTCCAATCTGCATTGGTCAACATTAAGAAGAAGGAGGGAGATGAAGCTGAAGAGAAGGATGCCGCAAACGAGAGTATGGATGGTGGGACAACTGATTAGTATATTCAAACTAAGCACGCTATATAGTGATGTGAAAAGGTGTAAACTTCATGAAAAAAAGAATAATTTAATTTGATTTGATTTTGTTTTGTTCAGATGAAGAAAGAGAAGACGTGCGCGAAATGGTTGCCGAGGCTCTCGCTGAGACTGCTGAGGAATTAGAGAAGAAGAAGGAAGGAAGTGATGAGGAATCGAAGAGTGAAGAAGTGAAAGAGAAGGAATCTGTCGGTATGCAGATTATAACTACAATTGACCTTGTTTTCTAAAATAGAGAATCACTCTCTCAAAGTAAGAAGTAATCTATTTCAGATGAGGCTGCTGCTGGAGGTAAGATGGAGGAAGATGAGAAGGCTGAAAATGAAGAAATTGCTGCTGATAATGAGGAAAGCGAGGAGGCTGCTGATGGGGAGAAGGAAGAGGGAGCTGATGGTGATGTAGAAAATGCCGAGAAGGAAGATATTGAAGATGGAGATGATGAAGATGAAGAGGAGGAAGTTGATACTAATCAGCTCGCATGGGAAGCACTCGAGGTCAGAATTATGATAGGGACAACTCATATTAATACTTTTGTGTATTCCCATTGAAAAAAACATGAGTAATATTTTCACAATGTAAATCTAGTTGGCGTGATTCATTGGGTGAAACTGATGAGAATTATTTCTTTAATAATGATTATATTATGTTTCGTGAATCATTGTACTTGCGTTAAAAGGGGTTTTTTTAACCGCAATGATGCATGACCAATATCATTTTCAGGTTGCATCGCAGATCGCTGATAAGATGATTACTGAGACTGGAGATAAGGAATGGAAGCACAAAAGGGTCGATGTATTTGTCCAACTCGCACAGTGCTCTTGCAACGATGAGAAATATGAAACGGTATGCTTTTCATTATTCCAATCATTGCGAAACGTAGTATTCAAAGAAAATCGGTTATTATGTACTTTTTGATGAATATTAATTTTCACAGTATTTCATCATGCTGCTTCACGTTTCATTGAATCAATTGATGGTTTATAGGCACTGGAAGACCTCGGTCGAGCTCACGCTTTGATGGAAGAGATTGCGACGGAGAAGGGAGACAGATTGACTGCCGAGGTGATTACAGATTTACATATTTCTAATGATTATTAAAGTTTTTATCAATTAGAAGATTGAATTATGAGTGTACATTGCAGATTTTCTTCCACGAAGGTCGCATCAATCGACTTCGTAATGAATTCGGTCTCGCTGAGGTTTCGTTCAACAAGGCCGGCGATGTATTCCAGAAGATTCTCGGTTAGTGAAAAGTGAATAATTGAGTAAGGCATTGGGAAATATTCAACTTTTCATGTATTTTTATTATTCTAAATAACATTTATCTTCAGACGCTTTGAAGACTGAGGCGGGAGACAGCCCTACTGAGGATCAAACGAAGGAAATTGCTGAGATTGAACAGATCATGAAGGACTTCAAGGAGAGAGCAGAGGATTCGAAGGAATCAGCAGTACAAAAGAAGAAGGTGAGTGAAATGAAAATGTATTGATGAAAGGGCTGATTTGATTCCAGAATCTAAACCATATATGGTTTAGATTTTCTAGTTTTAAATATTCCTATTGTGATCGGTTAATGTTTCAGATGGATGAGGAGAAAGAGAAGGAAAAGGCAGAGGTTCCTTCCATTCTCACTACTTCCAATGCCAACTCTGATGCTACTGCTAACGACATCACTTCTCTCGTCAGGTAAGACTCTTTTTCGAATAGAAAAGTAGTGCATTGAGAGGGAGATTCAGATTATATTAATGATTTTCCAATTCTAGAAAGAAGCGTGCTCATGATGATTCAGAGGTGGAAGGAGCTCCTAAGAAGGCAAAGAGTGAGGAAGTGGAAGAAAAGGGAGAAGAAAACATTGCCGTTTAGATTGATGTCTCGACGATCATTCCCTCTCCTTTCTTATCCCAAGTCAATCATGGTAGCTTTATTCACTTTATCCTTTTGATTGAGTGATATTGTCATTGTTTGTCCTATTTCACTCCTGTTACAATCGCATTATTTGAGTAGATCTCGAACCATTAAGTTAATTATTACCGGAACTAATTCAAGTATATCTGTATCATTCCTGGTGTGCACTACCTAATTTGTATGTTTTACTGTGTGAAAAATAAAATGTAACTTGATTCATGTGTTTTATTCATCACAGTAACAATAAAAGTGGGGCTCCAGGGATCTCGTAGAAATGTGAATTGGGAATGTCTGCTGCTTATCTTTTTGGTTTTCGAGGATCGACTAGTCTAGAAATATAGTTACTGGTTTATCGCGAGACAAGCGGCTAATAACTGCCGATAGAGTGGAACGACAATTTTACGATGAAGAAGCATCATATTAAACCGATGGAAAATTGCGAAAAACGCTTACAAATTTGAGATGTTGGAACAACACTAAAAGAACGAATATCTAGCGATGAGAATAATAAATAAATAGGGAACAAGGTGAGTCTAGGACCTGAAATACAGTGATTTGATTGAGAGAGAGGGGGATGGGAATGGGTTAGATGGTCTTGCACGATCCGCAGTCGAGTACGCCTTGAGAGTGGAAGGGGCGAAACTCCTCTCCATTGCGAAGCGAGCAGTCTCGATGAGATCCAATCGACCCACTCTCTTCAGTTCCTCTTCCAGCTCATCCATCATCGCTCCTCGCTCTCCAGAGAAAATTGTCGCGAGACAATGATGACAATGTTCGTTATCAGTCGTAGAAGAAAAAGAAAAAAATAATGTTACATACAAAATATGTTTATTCCATTATCTGACTACGATTACAACTCAATTCACTCGGTAGTGGGAGGAAGAGTAATGATTGCTTGAAGAGTCACTTGCTCTTCTCTGTTCAATCCAGACAGTCGAATCCATTGATTGAAAGAGTCTGAGGAACTCTGCAATTATTTCTTCTTGTCAATGCATTCGATCGTTTTCACTCACTGCCATAACTCTGATCATTCGAATGACTTTATTCTTCACTTCATTGTCGTTTACAGCTTCGTCATGAATCGCCTCAATCAGAACTCTTTAAAAAGGCCTAGGCACTTTCGAAATTCATGAATTCGCTTCCATAAATGTCATGTTTTTTTAAATAATTTGACTGATACTACATAGTTTATGCACCCGATTCCATTATTTCGGTATTTCTAGACTAGTTATTACCTTCGTGAGGATGAAGAGCAGTCGAGGTGAATTGAGATTAGGTTCAACTGAGGTCGAGAAATGGCCGGACTGCAATCATTCATTGATCATTCATTATGATAAGAACTTTGCTTTTTTTGGTAGATTGATTGCTTCATGCCGAATTCTTACCTCGATGACGTCTAGAAGAAAGCGATAAATCGTATTGCATTCTCGAGATTCCCCAGTGAACGGAAACCATGAGAGAAAACGGGAGAGAATCTGCAAGTAGATATTTAACTCGAAAGTCGCAATTCGTAATGCACTTCTAGATACCTCATTGATTCTCCCAACTCCGACCATCTTCTCATCGCAATAATAAATAATGATCATGGCAGCGACAACAGCTTCTTCTGTCACTAACATTTGACCTGGCACTCGACCATTCACTCGTTCAATTGCATCCAACGATGACACCGCAATCTTCTTCCACTCGGAAAGGCTCGAGAACTGAACGAAACGATGGAATGTGAGTGATGAAATAGGAAGAGAGAAGATGAATGATATTCTATCTAACTAACTGCCATCACTCCATATGTGTGTAGGGCGCAGCCTCGAATGAGAATGTGATCATTATCATTGAGAGATTTATCGAGAAGAGGAGAGTAATTTGATTTCTGTCCATCATTTTATTTCTGTCCATCTCTGATATATGTATATAGAAACAATGGGATCTCACCTCAGGAACGTTTTCGATCAGAATTGAAATCATTCGGACTCCCCAATGCGTCGAAGATTTGTCAATGAGTGGAAAGACGAGTGGCATCAGAGTTTGGAGAATATGGACGATAGAGACTTTCTTCTGAACATTATTTGGAGAGTGAAGTATTCTTGATTAGTGAACGACGAGGGTTCAAGAGCTCACCTTCAATAAGTTCCACAATACGTTGACAGCATTGCTTAATCTCCTTTCGTTAGGCTGAATATGAGGTTAATCATGATCCGATAGGATCAGATCACTTACTTTATCCCTCTTTTTCAACTCTTTTTCCATTACATATTTAATCATCAATCCGATGTCGTTTACATCAGTCACAGACAACATCTGAACACATGAATTGGTAGCAGAAAGAGCTTTCTGTGTAATCAAAAGAGACAAACCTCCGGTTTAATATTTTCGATACAATCGGCCACTGTCTGGATACACTAAGATCTCAATCGTTCGTTCTTATGTCCGGAAATCATTTTGTTCATTGCTTTCCAGATTGCCATCCAACTCCGTCTTGGTTCGATTGATTCGTCGCATTGCACAATATTGATCAAATGAGGAAGTGCTTTTAAATAATCGGTCAGCTTCTCAACGTCATTCTCTTTTTTAATTAGCTCAAGGACAACTTCGCATAATTCAACCCCATGGTGCTTCAATGAATCTGAGAGATGATTGGACTGTAAATAACCAGCAATTTGGCCAACCCACTTGGAAAACGAAACCATTTATCCATGCATTTCCAAGCAGCTATTTTCGCCTGTTTGATCAAATCAGCTTCCTCCGTGCCGTCATCTGAAATGAGGAGAACATTCGTACTAAGGAGAGATTGTTTTTGGAGAAAGGCATATCCACTGTTTTGGAGCCTATCTATTTAGTGAATTTACAATTGATAATGAATAGAAGCATTGAATTTATAATTATAATGATGAGATGGTTGAATGAATCATGTGCAATTGATTTCTCACCGTCGAGTAGAATGGAAGACGGGAACCTCGTCCATTTTAGTATCCATTACATGCCATATCTGAAGAGTTATCCTATTGATTGATTGTCATAACTACAGCATTGATCAATACATGGATTTTTAAAATGACGAATCCGTCTCCTCATTCCTCGTACTCTCTCATCGGTCAGAGTGACGAGAGAGCACGCAGAATAAAGAGACAAATTCTTCATCTTGACAACCCTAATCAGTAATCTAGCTAGACATAATAGATCAGGGAGAAAAACCTTTTCTTGTGAGCGAATCAGCAAATCGTGATTATGAGAATGAGTCTTTTTATTTGCGACCGAAAGTGAGAGATCGATCAGACCGGCGAAGAGTTCAAGGAGAAGATCCTCAAGAGAATAACCTCATCTAATTATCATGCTATTCATCAATAACAACAACGTTTCCACGTTTCGCATGTGATTGATAACCTAGATCAGATTCAAAACAAATGAACACTTGTGATTTTTTCGGGCAGTAGCTGAGGGCAGCAATAATTTAATTTAGATCCATTTGCTCTTTGAACTTTGACGCATCCTGAATGGAGGTGAAATGCTTCTGGACTGTCAGCCTCTATCAAATAAGTGGAGTAGACTCATTTGTCTACCTTATCGCTGTTTCTCAAACTGAAGCAGAGTGCGGCAACAGAAGCTCTAGCGAAACGATTCATTTTATCTAATTCATCCCTTAGTCCAGCCACTACAAACCGAGAGGGATCAGTCATCTGGAAGGTCCATGGTAGATAGAGACGATCTATCGATTACTTACTTTACTCGAGTACGGTAGGTGATGGTTACGGTAGATCGGGGAGAGGGACGAAGAGAGGAAGGAGAGACTCCTCACGGTCCACTCAAGAGGAGAATGAATGAGGAATAAAGGAGAACTGATGAAGGGATGAAGAAGTGAGAGATAAAAAATTCACAATTATTACTTGTTTGTAGAATTTTACAATGCATTCTTTACTAACAATAAGATGAGAAAAACACTTGTACATGGTAACAAATTCAATTGACTGATAATCAGTATTGTCTACTTGCATTCATCTTTAAAGTATTCGATATTTCTTCTACCTTCTTCCATGAAAAAGTCGATCCTCGAAAACCAAAAAGATAAGCAGCAGACATTCCCAATTCACATTTCTACGATATCCCTGGAGCCCCACTTTTATTGTTACTGTGACGAATAAAACACATGAATCACGTTACATTTTATTTTTTCACAGTAAAACATACAAATTAGGTAGTGTACACCAGAAATGATACAGATATAATTGAATTAGTTCCGGTAATAATTAACTTAATGGTTCGAGATCTACTCAAAAAATGCAATTGTAACAGGAGTGAAATAGGACAAACAATGACAATATCACTCAATCAAAAGGATAAAGTGAATAAAGCTACCATGATTGACTTGGGATAAGAAAAGAGAGGGAATGATCGTCGAGACATCAATCTAAACGGCAATGTTTTCTTCTCCCTTTTCTTCCACTTCCTCACTCTTTGCCTTCTTAGGAGCTCCTTCCACCTCTGAATCATCATGAGCACGCTTCTTTCTAGAATTGGAAAATCATTAATATAATCTGAATCTCCCTCTCAATGCACTACTTTTCTATTCGAAAAAGAGTCTTACCTGACGAGAGAAGTGATGTCGTTAGCAGTAGCATCAGAGTTGGCATTGGAAGTAGTGAGAATGGAAGGAACCTCTGCCTTTTCCTTCTCTTTCTCCTCATCCATCTGAAACATTAACCGATCACAATAGGAATATTTAAAACTAGAAAATCTAAACCATATATGGTTTAGATTCTGGAATCAAATCAGCCCTTTCATCAATACATTTTCATTTCACTCACCTTCTTCTTTTGTACTGCTGATTCCTTCGAATCCTCTGCTCTCTCCTTGAAGTCCTTCATGATCTGTTCAATCTCAGCAATTTCCATCGTTTGATCCTCAGTAGGGCTGTCTCCCGCCTCAGTCTTCAAAGCGTCTGAAGATAAATGTCATTTAGAATAATAAAAATACATGAAAAGTTGAATATTTCCCAATGCCTTACTCAATTATTCACTTTTCACTAACCGAGAATCTTCTGGAATACATCGCCGGCCTTGTTGAACGAAACCTCAGCGAGACCGAATTCATTACGAAGTCGATTGATGCGACCTTCGTGGAAGAAAATCTGCAATGTACACTCATAATTCAATCTTTTAATTGATAAAAACTTTAATAATCATTAGAAATATGTAAATCTGTAATCACCTCGGCAGTCAATCTGTCTCCCTTCTCCGTCGCAATCTCTTCCATCAAAGCGTGAGCTCGACCGAGGTCTTCCAGTGCCTATAAACCATCAATTGATTCAATGAAACGTGAAGCAGCATGATGAAATACTGTGAAAATCAATATTCATCAAAAAGTACATAATAACCGATTTTCTTTGAATACTACGTTTCGCAATGATTGGAATAATGAAAAGCATACCGTTTCATATTTCTCATCGTTGCAAGAGCACTGTGCGAGTTGGACAAATACATCGACCCTTTTGTGCTTCCATTCCTTATCTCCAGTCTCAGTAATCATCTTATCAGCGATCTGCGATGCAACCTGAAAATGATATTGGTCATACATCATTGCGGCAAAAAAACCCTTTTAACGCAAGTACAATGATTCACGAAACATAATATAATCATTATTAAAGAAATAATTCTCATCAGTTTCACCCAATGAATCACGCCAACTAGATTTATATTGTGAAAATATTACTCATGTTTATTTCAATGGGAATACACAAAAGTATTAATATGAGTTGTCCCTATCACAATTCTGACCTCGAGTGCTTTCCATGCGAGCTGATTAGTATCAACTTCCTCCTCTCCATCTTCAATATCTTCTTTCTCGGCATTATCTACATCACCATCAGCTCCCTCTTCCTTCTCCCCATCAGCAGCCTCCTCACTTTCATCATTATCAGCAGCAATTTCTTCATTTTCAGCCTTCTCATCTTCCTCCATCTTATCTCCAGCAGCAGCCTCATCTGAAATAGATTACTTCTTACTTTGAGAGAGTGATTCTCTATTTTAGAAAACAAGGCCAATTGTAGTTATAATCTGCATACCGACAGATTCCTTCTCTTTCACTTCTTCACTCTTCGATTCCTCATCACTTCCTCCCTTCTTCTTCTCTAATTCCTCAGCAGTCTCAGCGAGAGCCTCGGCAACCATTTCGCGCACGTCTTCTCTTTTTTCATCTGAACAAAACAAATCAAATTAAATTATTCTTTTTTTTTTCATGAAGTTTACACCTTTTCACATCACTATATAGCGTGCTTAGTTTGAATATACTAATCAGTTGTCCCACCATCCATACTCTCGTTTGCGGCATCCTTCTCTTCAGCTTCATCTCCCTCCTTCTTTTTAATGTTGACCAATGCAGATTGGAACAGATCGTTCTCAACGCCGCTCAACTCGGCAAGTGTGCGTCCGTACTGAAAATCGATTGAAAATTACGAAACGCATTCGAAAACGGAATGAAGTCCCTCAAGTTCTTACCATGAAGTTGGGCTCGAATGATTCAACGGCGAGCGGTCCATAGTGCGTGGCACTGTAATTTTATGATTAAATCGAAAAATAATAAAAGGAAAATACACCAAAACAAAATGGAAGGCAGCTTACGCGAATTCAGCAGCCTCTCCAAACTTCTGGCTAGCGGGCTCGTAGTTGAGAGCCTTGAGCTCACGCTTACCGTCGGACATCAGCTTGTTCAGCTGGGTCGCTTTCCTGCAATCATTTATGTTTTCGGAAAATATTCATTTTAAATGATTTCGATAAGTGAACGATAAACGAACTGCTCGGAAGTGAGCTCGACCTCCTGGACAGATTCCTCGTTGAGGGGAGCCATTATAGTTCTGAAATAACCACGATAATGGAAGACAACGACGTAAAAAGATAACGCTAACGAAAGAGACAAAACGAAAAAAGAGGCTGTTATTGCTACAAACCAGAATAAGGAAAATATCGACCGTCGGCCCACCCTACCTTGGCTGAGTATCGCCAAGTGTAATAGTGGGTCGACGAGAAAATGCGCGAAATTCGAAAATTTCGCAGCACACCCGATAAACACAAAGGCTTAGAAACTCAAATCCGCATGGACGAAAATAAAATCTGATGGTACTCTTCGCGATCCAAATATGGAGCCTTCTACAACGGAAGGAATCAAAATTTCCGCGCCTTTTCCGAATACTAAGCGGTCTCTAACCCATGGGGCCCAAACTCCGTTCTTATTAATAAGTGGCCTAGCAGGAGCACTGGACCACATAGGAAAACCGATAATCGCTCGGCTTTTCCATGTTTTCCCTTTCTTTATGACTTCGGGGAGAAGACTGGGTGGAGGCACCAACCTGTGAAAATTGTCTCTCCTCCATTCTTTCCCTGCACGCAGTCCATCTTCTCCTGCTGTCCCTGGTGCGGGCCATCTAGAATAGAAACGATCACACTTACGATTGTTGTGATCCGCAAACAGATCCACATTTGGCATCCTCCACTTAGTGGCACACAGTTGGAAAATTCAGCAGTTACCCGCTTGTCTTGCGATAATTCGCATCGCTAGTGGAAGCAGCGAACGAAGCAGAGAAAGTCAAGGTGGGAAGGGGCTCGATTGACACTGTCATTTCCCTTATCCTCGAGAGAATTCAAGTGCTAGTCGTTCAAGAGACTTCTCCTGGTTTCTCTGATTCTTTCAAGAAAGTAAAGGCCCTCCATTCTCTGGCAGGAGGTGGCATGGATCCGCAATTACTGGCAGCAGACATGACAATGACTGCATCAACTTCCAACTCTCTTCCTTCCACCTCTAAGAGACGTCGGCCTGATTCTCCACCTCCCTTTCGCGCAAGGGAGCAGGACTACAAGAGCAACTCCTACTCCCGCAGTCATTACTCCGCTCCTACCTTCAACACAAAATTCACTTGCTTCAATCGCCATCAAAGCGGACACAAGAGCCCCGACTGCCCTCTTCCCCCCTAGAAGGTAAGGGTATACCCATCGTCGCTTTCAAGAATGTTAAGTCGGCTATTGCCTTCTGGGAACAAATTGGCGCCTCTGATTTCGTACTAAGAACTATCCAAGAGGGTTATCACATTCTTGTTCCATCTCATCTCTCAACAAAGTCATTTCATTTCTCAGATAATCGAGTGATGTCATCGGTCGATGCCGAATTCGTTGCCAAACAACTGATCGAGTGGCTTCAATCGGGCGCAATAGTCGAGGCAAAAGCGGACGAAGATCTCGCGGTCTTCCCTCTCACGGTAGCTAAAAATGGTGACAAATTAAGGTTGATTCATGATCTATCACGTTTGAATATTTTTCTCCCAAAGACAAAATTCAAACTGGACGATTTGAGAGTAATGTGGCCACTATTGCCGGTAGGCGGGTTTATTGCCACATTTGATCTCTCGTCAGGTTATCAGCACCTTTCCATCAATGCCGAATCATCAAAATGGTTTGGATGTCGTTGGCAATTAGAAGGGAAAGTGCGCACGTTTAAGTTTCAAGCCCTCCCTTTCGGCCTCAGTCCAGGTCCGTGGGTGTTTACTAAGTTCCTCCGACCACTAGTGGCTAGATGGAGGAGACTTGGAATCGTATGCGCAATCTATATCGACGACGGAATCATCGTTGCAGATACCATCGAGGAACTCGCTCGCGGTGTTGGATGGATCCGATACGATCTCGGACAGGCGGGAATGACTGTGAACGAAGAAAAAATCGAAGTTTCTTCCATCTCAGTCAGGTAAGTGGCTAGGATTTGACATCGATCTGGGGAAAGGGAGGGTGAGTCTCACTCAGAATCGAGTGGCGAAGGCACTCGATTCACTAAATGAGCTGATCTCTCATTCCGGCACTCGGAAGAGGAGGCAGAAGGTGTTAGGTCATCTGGCGTCAATGTCACTCCTTACAGGAGAAGAGTCGTCCCTTCACTCCCTCTATCTGCAGCAAGCCGTTGCCCTTATGGAGGACGAAGGAATCAGATCGATTGCAATGTCCCAACTCGAGCTAGATGAGTTGCAGTACTGGAAGGGACGTATGGAACATGGAATCAGCAGGGACATAGCGGAGATGCAAATGGAAGCGGACTGGGAGCTAACGTCCGACGCTTCAGCTTTCGCATTAGGCTGGGTGTTAGAAGGAAGACTACCATGTAGAGGAGCGCGTAACCTCTCAGAGCAGCAAAGGGCGTGTTCTAGTACCATGAGGGAATTACTTGGGATATGTTTTGCCATCAGCTCAGTTGCCGAAACGTTGCACGGGGACAGTATTCTCGTCCGATGTGACAATCAAGGAGCAATTTCCATCTTGAGGAAGGGTAGTATGAAAAGAGTACTTCACGAGGTCTCTATGAGGGTAAGAGAGATAGTATTAGATCACTCCCTGAGAGTGGAATTCCAGTGGGTTCCAAGAGAGGAAGTAGAATTAGCGGACGATATGAGTAGGGAGATTGATTGCGATGACTGGGGCATCCAGGATAGAATTTTCCAACTGTGTGCCACTAAGTGGGGGATGCCAAATGTGGTTCTGTTTGCGGATCACAACAATCGTATGTGTGATCGTTTCTATTCTAGATGGCCCGCACCAGGGACAGCAGGCGAAGATGGACTGCGTGCAGGGAAAGAATGGAGGAGAGACAATTTTCACAGGTTGGTGCCTCCGCCCAGTCTTCTCCCCGAAGTCATAAAGAAAGGGAAAACATGGAAAAGCCGAGCGATTATCGGTTTTCCTATGTGGTCCAGTGCTCCTGCTAGGCCACCTATTAATAAGAACGGAGTTTGGGCCCCATGGGTTAGAGACCGCTTAGTATTCGGAAAAGGCGCGGAAATTTTGATTCCTTCCGTTGTAGAAGGCTCCATATTTGGATCGCGAAAAGTACCATCAGATTTTATTTTCGTCCATGCGGATTGGAGTTTCTAAGCCTTTGAAGTTTCTGCAGTTAGCCGCTTGTCTCGCGATAAACCAGTAACTATAACTCGATTATGTATGTAAAATATAAGTTATCACGTAATGACGTAGGGAGGTACGACCGGAGTAATGTAGTAATAATTGAAATTTTGAAGTAAATCGAGTTATCGTTACTGTGTTTATCGGGTGTGTTTGACTGATGTAAACAACATCGGATTGATGATTAAATATGTAATGGAAAAAGAGTTGAAAAAGAGGGATAAAGTAAATGATCTGATCCTATCGGATCATGATTAACCTCATAGGTATTCAGCCTAACGAAAGGAGATTAAGAAATGCTGTCAACGTATTGTGGAACTTATTGAAGGTGTGCTCTTGAACCCTCGTCGTTCACTAATCAAGAATACTTCACTCTCCAAATAATGTTCAGAAGAAAGTCTCTATCGTCCATATTCTCCAAACTCTGATGCCACTCGTCTTTCCACTCATTGACAAATCTTCGACGCATTGGGGAGTCCGAATGATTTCAATTCTGATCGTAAACGTTCCTGAGGTGAGATCCCATTGTTTCTATCATACACTATTAATAAAGCAGCAGTGACTCCGTCTGTTAAGCCCCGCCCACGTTTGGTTCATGGATAACTGAGGTCCTACAGTAATCCGTGTACCGTAACCCTACAGTAATCCGACTACCGTACACCTACCGTAATCCTACAGTAACCCGACTTTCGTATGCCTACCGTAACCCTACAGTAACTCGACTAGAACGTTCCATTCCTTCCAGAAGCTTCCAGAAGGTTCTAGAATGTTCTAGAACGTTCCATTCCTTCCAGAAGCTTCCAGAAGCTTCCAGAATGTTCTAGAATGTTCGATTTCATCGAGAAGTTTCCAGAAGCTTCCAGAATGTTCTAGGATGTTCTAGAATGTTCCATTCCTTCCAGAAGCTTCCAGAATGTTCTAGAACGTTCGATTTCTTCGAGAAGTTTCCAGAAGCTTCCAGAATGTTCTAGAATGTTCGACTTCTTCTAGAAGCTTCCAGAAGGTTCTAGAACGTTCCAGAAGTTTCCAGAAGCTTCCAGAATGTTCTAGGATGTTCTAGAATGTTCCATTCCTTCCAGAAGCTTCCAGAATGTTCTAGAACGTTCGATTTCTTCGAGAAGTTTCCAGAAGCTTCCAGAATGTTCTAGAATGTTCGACTTCTTCTAGAAGCTTCCAGAAGGTTCTAGAACGTTCCAGAAGTTTCCAGAAGCTTCCAGAATGTTCTAGGATGTTCTAGAATGTTCCATTCCTTCCAGAAGCTTCCAGAATGTTCTAGAACGTTCGATTTCTTCGAGAAGTTTCCAGAAGCTTCCAGAATGTTCTAGAATGTTCGACTTCTTCTAGAAGCTTCCAGAAAGTTCGAAATGACGGGGACGGGTTCAGCGGCTTCTAGAATGTTCGAAAATGAAGAGAAAGAGAGAAGAAACTTCTAGAACCTTCTAGAAAGTTCGAAATGACGGGGACGGGTTCAGTGGTTTCTAGAATGTTCGAAGTAGCGGGGACGGGTCCAGCCGCTTCTAGAAATGTCGAAATGACGTGGACGGGTCCAGTGGCTTCTAGAAAGTTCGAAAATGATGGGTATGGGTCCATCAGCTTCTAGAACGTTCGAAATAACGGGGACAGGACCAGAAGATTCCAGAAGGAAAAAAAATGAAGGGCATAGCAGTTCAAAGGTTCACATAACCCAGCTAAATACATAACCCGGCGTCATCCAGCCGGGGAGCGCGCCGTAGGCGCGCGGCTCCGGCTTGTATACATATATCAGAGATGGACAGAAATCAAATGATTTCAGTTCGCACTCGAATTTTGTCATCAAATCACTCCTCTTCTCGATAAATCTCTCAATGATAATGATCACATTCTCATTCGAGGCTGCGCCCTACACACATATGGAGTGATGGCAGTTAGTTAGATAGAATATCATTCCTCTTCTCTCTTCCTATTTCATCACTCACATTCCATCGTTTCGTTCAGTTCTCGAGCCTTTCCGAGTGGAAGAAGATTGCGGTGTCATCGATGGATGCAATTGAACGAGTGAATGGTCGAGTGCCAGGTCAAATGTTAGTGACAGAAGAAGCTGTTGTCGCTGCCATGATCATTATTTATTATTGCGATGAGAAGATGGTCGGAGTTGGAAGAATCAATGAGGTATCTAGAAGTGCATTACGAATTGCGACTTTCGAGTTAAATATCTACTTGCAGATTCTCTCCCGTTTTCTCTCATGGTTTCCGTTCACTGGGGAATCTCGAGAATGCAATACGATTTATCGCTTTCTTCTAGACGTCATCGAGGTAAGAATTCGGCATGAAGCAATCAATCTACCAAAAAAAGCAAAGTTCTTATCATAATGAATGATCAATGAATGATTGCAGTCCGGCCATTTCTCGACCTCAGTTGAACCTAATCTCAATTCACCTCGACTGCTCTTCATCCTCACGAAGGTAATAACTAGTCTAGAAATACCGAAATAATGGAATCGGGTGCATAAACTATGTAGTATCAGTCAAATTATTTAAAAAAAACATTTATGGAAGCGAATTCATGAATTTCGAAAGTGCCTGGTCCTTTTAAAAGAGTTCTGATTGAGGCGATTCATGACGAAGCTGTAAACGACAATGAAGTGAAGTCATTCGATTCGAATAAAGTCATTCGAATGATCAGAGTTATGGCAGTGAGTGAAAAGTGAGTGAAGAAAAAAATGCATTGACAAGAAGAAATAATTGCAGAGTTCCTCAGACTCTTTCAATCAATGGATTCGATTGTCTGGATTGAACAGAGAAGAGCAAGTGACTCTTCAAGCAATCATTACTCTTCCTCCCACTACCGAGTGAATTGAGTTGTAATCGTAGTCAGATAATTGAATAAACATATTTTGTATGTAACATTATATTTTTCTTTTTCTTCTACGACTGATAACGAACGTTGCCATCATTACCTCGTGAAATGAAGACAGGAAGAAATGATACACTCATCTTACCAATTGGTGGATCTCCTATTTTGTGTCACTGTTTGTCTAGATGGACTCGTGAAGAGTGGATGAAGGAAGAGTAGATGCAATAGTCTCTTATTACTCATTCATGACTGCTTCTCCCTGTCTCTCTCTCTCTCTCTGTCTCTTTCTCTCTCTCTCTGTCTCTACTCTCATCCATCTGTCTTCTCTCTCGTGCTCATTATTCCCTCCTTCTCCTCTTCTTCTCTTCTATCCAGATGGTCTCTCTCTCTCCCGTCTCCCCTAACAACGAGTCCATTCGAGGGTCAATTCCCGCATTGGACCACCCGATTCCACCCTTCTCTCCTTCATGATTCCATTCCGTAGTTCATCCGAAGTCGAAGAACTCAATCGGATTCTAGAGGTGATCTTATCAAAATCATGTCGACAATATTCCCCATTCATTCCTATTTACGAACATCTGCCCATGTTTCTGATTATATCTGTGCAGGTAGAGAGACAATTGGTGCTGCGGACCCAAGAGAACTATCGGATTCTGAAGGAGAGGAGTGTCCAATTGAAAGGAGAGAATAAGGAGTTGAGGAGAAGAGTGGAAAGGGTAAGAAAGGGACTGGAGACTTTGATAATGTAGATTCTCTCTTTAGTTAACGAAAGAATGTGAGGAATTGAGAGCGAGAAGAAGGGACGACGAGGAGATTGAACAGAAAAGTCGAGAGGTTCGCATTGATCTTTGGTCATTTACATTTTTCCCTTCTAATTCTGATGAAAAAAAGGTGTCACCTTCATCTGATCTTTGATCTCTTTCAGGTCATTCGCCAATTCGATGAGGATTTTCGTTGGAGAGAAGATCGATTGGCTAGACAAGAAGTGGATACGGTAGCTGAATTACAACGTGTATTCCGAAAGGTCAGATCCATAAATCAATCGATCGGGAATGGGATGGGAATAGGTTCTTGTTGTTAGTTGTTGTAGAGATCACTGTTGTCACAAGTGATAAGATAGTCCGGGTTATCTCGTAGGTCATAGGTGCTTCCTATCTTTTGCCAGTCACGGGGTGTCGTGACGGGCGCCTGTGAGCCAGTGTCTAGGCCGTAGATTGTGGAGGAGGAAGTGCGGAAGGGATGCCGGGTACTTGATGCAGACAAATCGACTGTGTCGACCGGGTGCCCGTACCATGCAATGCGTTACTAGGGTGGGAACCTCGGAAGGGGATCCCACCCGGGTATTAAAGACAACTGGATGGCTCAGGCCCGAAAGGGAACAGGCAAAAGGCTGCGCGTATTGACAGTGGACGGATTGTGTCTGAGAGCAGTTTGAAGTATCAAGCCTAACCAATACCTGCCGACACACAATCGACATTTTGCTTTTATTGGTTGTTTAGTACTAAGAAATTCTGTTTTACTGCTTTGCTCTCACCTAGACACTGAGTGCTTTATCATTTTGACAGTGAATACGAGTGAGAGACAGGAAGGGAATAGGAAGAGAATCTTTTGTGGAAGTCATGTCTATTCTTCACAGGAATTGGGAGAGCGAGAGGAGGAGTTAGAGAGGGAGAAAGGATGGAGAGAAGAGGCTGAAGCTGAAGTTGATCGAATGGCTGAAGAAATGAGAAGAGCGAAGGAGGAGGAACGAAAGAGAGATAAGGTATGACACTTACAATTATTGAATACTTCCTTCCAATTGTCCCTAACAGCTGGCCTTACCAGTGGGTCCCACCTAGCGTTGTCTTACGACTGACTTGGAGTGGATACACATTTACCTTTTATGTTGATTATCTATTGATTACTGTATTCAGGAACGACGAGAAGAAAGGAATAAATTGGAGAGACAGATGGAGACTGTGTTGAGGGAGCAGGACAATTCGAGTGGAAGCTCGTGAGTCCCTAGTGGATTGGAGAGGAATATGGTAGATTATCGATTGAATTTGTAGTCGAGAGCAGATCAAACATTACGAGACTCTTCTGGAGCATCATCGCACGTTGATTCTCGAGTTGGAGGACAAATTGTTGAAGGTTAGTTTCATCCTTCATGCGTCATTTCATGCGTGGGCTGAGTTTCTAATACTCAATGTCAGATATACTATGCAGAGAAAATGCTAATCCTTGCCATTTTCTGACGGAATTGTGAGCCAACGTAGGGGGAGGGGGAGCAACTAGATAACATTTCTTCATTTCTTGAAAATATTCAGGAAGAAGAGATGTATTTTACCCGTTATTTCCTCTTTTTTGATTCTTACAGTATCTCTGGAGATAGCGTAATAATTGTGTCCCATTGTCCCTTCTTTTCATTCATCGGATTTCAATTCTTTGGAGTGAAAAACAGCTCGACCTTCACTGAACGATTAAAATCGCTCCCACTTTTCACCCTCAATTGCGCAAGCGACATGGCAAGTGAAATGAAAACTGTACATGGCAAGTGAAATTGGGAGAAAAGTGTGCTGAACAACCTTTGAGGCGTCTATTCAGGCATACATTTAGTGTACTGCTTCGGCTGTTGCTTTTGAAGAGAAAAGGAGTGAATAGGACGTATTTTAGATCTATGAGTTCTTACGAGTACTTCTTCCCTTCCATTCTAATGTTCTTTTACTTCCAGTTGTCTCAAGATTCGTCTCGTCGTGAAAGTGAGTACAGAGAGGAAATAAGGGAGAAGGAACATCGAATCAGAGAGGAAAGAGAAGACAAAGTAAAGGCCGAAGCTGTCGCTGCGAGGTAATTTTTCAGTTGTGAATTAACAATTTAGCGAAAATATGCTCGCATGATCTGAAATAGTGATTTTTGGTAGATGTCATAGCAGTAGATTTATTCTGTAATCAAGACATATCATTTCTCAAAGTATCAGAGGATTGATGGATGGAATGATTCCCTTTTTTCAGAATCTCTACAGAATACACTCAATACAAGGACAAACTGGCGAGGAAAGACGAGAAGATCGAGGCACTTGAGAGGTGAAGAACACTTTTAAAGTTCAAAGATGAATTGATTATTCAGGAAGATAAACGAATTGATTGTGGCCAAATCAGCACTGGAGATGGAGATTCTCGATAGAGAAAGGAAACAATTGGAAGAGAATGATCAACAGGTAATTTCGTAAGAATAGTGGAGAACTGCTGAGAAACTGCATATATGTGAACAGATTACACTCAAATTGGAACGAGACAAATAATTGTGTTTATTGTAGAAGATCCATTTCGAATCTCGTATCGCTATACTCGAGGACAATTTACATCGACGAAACGAAGAGTACAATGGTAAGTGAGGGGACTGGAAAGAGGTGTTGTTTGAGTGAAATGAGATGGATGAAATGGGAAGAAGGAGGGGCTACTGAAACAATCGTACACTACTTGCCCTCAAATGTTAATATTCCTTCCCTCCTTCTAGAATTGGCTGAATCTCTCACTGAACTGGAGGATCTTCGTCGATCTTTGAGAAAGAGTGAAGAGAGAATTCAAGAGTTGGAAAAAGAGAAGGAGAAGAGGGAGAGGAAGAGAAGAGAGGTTAGTTCTTTCTGAAATCGATATCACAAAGATTACGGTATTCTTATCAGGAATCAGAGGAATCTCATCGTGTTCGTCATCGAATGCAATCTGAAGTTGAGAGGGCGAGAGAGGAAAGAGATGCTGCTGAGAGGAAATGTGTACAGTTGAAGTGAGCTTTTGGAAAAGAATGGCCCTTTATTTCACTTGTTTGATGTTGACTTTGTATTCTCTTGAGGAAACGATTGGAAACAGACCCTGAGACAGTGGACGAAGTGGCTAGACTGAAGAAGAAAGTGAGAGAGTCAGAGGCCGAATTGCAAGGGGTAAACACATTTGTCTATCCTTCAAACAGTCGTCATTTCATAGATTAATGTATTCGTTCAGACTCGTGAGCACTATCGTGATCTGCTCAAACGATTGAAGACTTCCCTTCATAATCTCGAAATTCGCCATCAACGAGCTCAGGACAAATTGACATCACACATTCTACTCTGATCAACCATAAGAATATTTAGAAATAGTTTATTCTCAGAGCTTTTTGTACAGAGTGTAGACAACGAGTAGATTACAGACATGATTATATATTTTGCAAATATTTATTTTATTTTCCCTCCCACTCGCACGAACTCGTCCAGTCAGGATCATAACGGGGTTTCGATCCCAATGATTCCTTCTGACAACTCATGATAGCCCTCATGTGAGTGAGACAGCCCTGTGAGGAGAAGAGCATTAGACCATTGCCATATTAGAATGAGAATCCCCGTGTCTTTCCTATGCACAGTGTAGAATAAAGATGAATACCTGATACTGAAAGATTGATTGCATATCGCAAGTGGGAACCTTTCCTTGACAGAACGACTGACACTCGGGAGGAACACCTAAACAATGCTCTTTTTTTGGATTTTCTGGTTCTTATTAGGTCTGTCAGATTGAAGAATCCGTCTCTCATACTTCTTCAGTAAAGAGAATTCACGTGCAATGAGGACGAAGTTTCAACCCTGTCACCAACCCCCAGCACATTTGATGACTCAAAATCAATAATCTCGCCTCTGGCCTTGCAGCATCCGGTCGTATCGTAATTATCCGATGCACAATATGCCCAAGTGGTCAGTTGAGAGACACACTTGATTCCAGTCGTTGAACCGAGCTGAATCATTCATTATTACTAGGAAAATATCGAATAGCTCACGGCTTCAGCAGAAGTGTTGTACGAGCAGAGTGGCATACAGAATAGCATTTCCTTCTCTCCCACTGTTCTGCAGCACGTTTGGATTCTGAACAGAAAGACGAAAATGTTGTCGATTTCAAGAAGTACCCAACCTATCATGATGAACTGCATCACAGGAGCATGCGCATTGCTTCTGAAGGACGGTCGCCTTGAGGGACGAACCGAAACAGTCTCCCTGAATGGACAATGGATGGTAACATTTGCGCTATCGATTTTGGACGCAAATATCTACTTGGTTGTCGGACGAATTACTAGAATACAGCATTTCTCTAACCTTGGCAGCTTTGTTCGCACACAGACTTTTGTCCGTCGGACAGAGATCTCTTATCTTCGATTCATCCAGTGAATCGATTGAAGTGACGAAAAGAAAGAAGAAAGTGAGAAGAAGCATCGAAAAAGAAGTGAAGAATAAAGAAAGAGAAGGGGAAGAGACCGACCTATATCCGATGAGATCTCATTCGTAGATCGAGAGAATCTATCCCATTTCAATACACTTTATTCCCCTTTGAGCAACGAGGAAAGTGAATGTCCCGTAATGTTTCGCCGAACTCCGTACGAACTCGCACGATTATTTTCAATTCTTCATTACACGTCTCTGAATCGAGCAACAATTTGTTGCCGAAAATAATGCTATTAATTACAATTAGTGAGTTGGGGGCAGTACAGAGGGTTGACTAGTGATGATGAAATGAAGGGAGGGAGGAAAGGCAAGAATGGATCGATAAAGTGAATGGGGATAGATCATGGGCTTACGAGAGACCATCAGAGACCAATTCGATCCATGAATCAATTGGAAAATCAAAAGTACGTGTCTTTAATTATTTGAATTGGATTGAATGGCAAAATTTGCGGGAGTTGATTAGTTTTGATATTATCTAAGTGAGCAGTGCAACTCGTGAAGAAGGGGCTAAGAAGGAAGGGAAATTGAGCTGTTGAATGTGGTGGATATGCTAAGTAGTGGAGGGAACCCGTAGTAGAGAGACAAGAGAGAGACAAGATGATACAGGGGAGAGGAGGTGGGAATAGGAAGGGGGATTACTCTTTGCATTGAACACATTCCAGTCTGACTGGATAGGCTCCCTTCACAGCAAGAGGTGGTTCGACCTTCCTGCACCCATTCTCTAGTGAAGATTCCATCGACAGGGCACACTGAAAGAATCAGTTATGTTTCACGAAACTCGTATCTTCGAATATTTAGATGTGGTCTGATTATTGCATCAAACATTATGAAATAAAACTTACCGTGTTAGTAGTGGCATCATACTGGGCGAAGACGCACTTCTTGTCGTGACACACCTTTAAATATTTTCATTTTCGAAATGCTTTATCGAAATGTAATTCGAGGAATGGTTCGTACCTCAGCGCACTCTCCAATCGTCTGCACAGTGGCGATGTGTTGGAACTTGGCAGTGGACGAGGATAGCGTCATGTGGGAGAGAGTGTATGAGCAACCTGAGACGAATCATTGCCATACATTTTTCCATTTGACCTGACAAGGTTTACTCTGACAAGACCTGACAAGACTTATTTCGTCTTTGTTTCTTGCCTCTCTATGAAGTGATCAACTGATTTGTAGATTGAGAAACTTACGAGTGCATCTGATGCATGAGATGACGAATGCCGTGACAGACGCGTGTTGAGGGACTGCATCCTCGCGAGAAATGCACACCTTCAAGGACGAGAGATCAAAGATCAACTTTCTTTTTTGTGTGTCGGCAATACCTCATCATCACTGGTCAGTAGACAGACACCATTTGCAATCTCAGCTGAGGGAGTGGGAATGAAACCGGCAGTCGTGCAGCCCTTCTGCAATTGTCACGTTTTTTTCATTATTTCGCAATTTTAGTTTTAAAAATTCCCTTACAGTCTCATGGCACTTCCTTGCACAATCAGCGGGCGTCCTTGCAGGGACGTCATTAGTGACATTGAGACGAGGGAGGGAACCGGCAGGAACGAATTGGAACTCGATACGACCACCATCACATGCCTTCGAGATACCTGAAGTGAGAGGTTGCGTTTCACGAAAGGAAGAAATGGTGGATGGAGAAGTGACGTTGATTTCTTGCGAGATAGCACTCATTTTCAACTCCAAAGAGCTCAATATTGCAGTTGTTTTTCACGAAAGGGGGAAATTGCTTTTCAGATCCAACGAGTTCAAAACTAAAAAATTTGTCTTCCAATCAGTAATAATAAATACCTTGTGGAGAAGGAACGGTGACGATGGAATCATCGATTGCGTGCAGCGTCGTGATGTCCACTGTTTGATCGTGTCCGAAGAATGTCTGACCCTCTGGAGGAGAAAGAGAAATCAAAGATCACGTTGGCAGATTAGGAATGACAGCTATCAGAGATCAAAGATCAATTTGGAATTGAGTTACAACTACAAAGTGTTGACCATGTCTACACCATCACCACGACAGAACCAACGAGAGCCGGTGAATGAGTATCCGTGAAATAGCACAGTTAACCCACCACATAGAATGCAGTCGATGGCAACAACTTGTTGAAGGGACGAGTACTCCCAATGACTCGTTCGATTCGTCTCTCCATTACATCGATGACTCTCCTTCTCATCCTTCTCGAAGTGCATAAGACACAGAGGACGAGGGAATCTCGAGTACGCTGCCATCGTGCATCCAATCTGGAAGAGAAGCACACGATGCACTCGCTGCACCACCAAACGACACCACCGACTACACCACGACACACACCTCGTAGCAGAGACGAGCGCAGTGAGGAAGGGAGAAGGCTACGGCATCAGCTTCGAATTTAGTTGTGAGATCCACCAATTCGAAGGTCGAGAAGGACAATTTACCAGATGAGCATTCTGAGAGGGTTAAGAGAGATGGTTATGAATGAAACACGAAGAGATTAACACAGAATGAGATAATGATGTTAGGAAGGAAAGGAATGGATACCGTGCTTCTGATTGATTGGAGTGGCCATCTCGGTGATCTCTGAAAGAATCCCATTCACCCAACAACAAACACACGAATGGCACTCGAAGACCCTCGGATAGATAAAGAAAGATGTAGGAATGAACTAACGAGTCTTTCCGCTCAACAACTTCTCTGCTTCTGTTCCATTGGGTTTCTTGCCAAGCAGCGCCTTATCGAAGTCACCAGAGGCAAGGGCGTCCAGGAGATCCTGAAGAGGACGTTTTTCTTTGGCAAATCCATAATAGTTTCTTCCTTGTACCTTCCATCGCTTAGGACTGGATAAATAGGTCTGATGCGAATAATAGATATGACAATCTCAAATCGCTTACCTTCACAGCCTGCACTGGTGGTTCCGTCGTGCTCTCTCCAATGGCAGTCAGAGCTCGATCGATACCGCCGTCAAGAGATTCTGAAGGGGGATTCATACTCGTTTGATACAATAAAATCTAGCGATACCTCCAGTGGCGGATGTCGATGCTTCTACAGGGGAGATCGTTGATGATTTGATCTACAATAATTATTTTTTATTGGAGACGTGTGTCCCTCCTGCAAATTGAAGACGCGCATTACTATTGATGCGCCGATGAAACATAACACGTCTCTCATTCAAGAATCGAGCAGAATGAGAGGGTGGCAAAGATTTCACAATGAGAGAAAATTCAATCCCTGTTCTCAAGGGTTAAATGTGATTTTCATGCAATTTTCACTCACTCAGAGCTAGTTTGATCATGAGTACTATTCTCTAACCTCATCTTCCTGTGCTCCAACTCCTTCACTTCCTCTCTGTCCCGCTTGTCCGAACTCAGCTCCTCCCTTCTCGTGATGTTGACTCTTTGCGAGATCAGCCGGAGAGGGAACGGCTGTTGTCGATGCTGAAACATTTCCATTCCAGATATGTTTCACGTATGCCAATTAGCCACTAAAAAGCAATAATAATATATTTGTGCATTGGGAGGAGAAATACAATCCGAAATCCTGACCTTCTCCCTTCTCGGTTCCTTTCAGATGTGCCGTAGCGAGTGCCTTCTGTATCAATCCCTCACTGTCGATAGATGAGGTCGTGTCCTGGGATTCTGATGACGCCACCGTTGAGGATCCTTCCGATGACGAAGTGGATGACTCCCCAATTGCGTCTGAGGAAGCAGCGGTGGATGATCCTGCAATAGCCAGTTTTTCCTGGAATCTTTTCGAAAACAGCAACAACGGTCACCTTCAGAAGCTCCAGTGGTGGACTCTGCTGTAGAATCAGAAGATGGTGAGGTCTTTTCGGATGCGCCAGTGGTCGATTCAACGGTGGAATCAGAGGAGGACGAGGTGGATTCAACTGTGCCTGTTGTCGATTCGGGCGTTGTGTCAGCGGGTGAAGACGTGGTCGATTCGGTCTGAACAAAACATTCATGCTGTATTCCGCAAGTTATCACATTTCGAACAAGCTGATGAAATTGTAAATTGTCATCTATAGTATATTTTGAGGAGTTAAAGTAATGGCCAGTCGCTCACTTCTCCCTCCCTTGCCAATCCCCCTGCTCCTCCATCGACCGATGATGAAGTGGTCAATTCGCCCGTCGCTGCATCTGAAGCCACAGCGAACGCTGCTCCATCCGTGTCAGAGGGAGCGACGGTAGAGGAGGCATCGAGGGATGAGGATGTGCTCGCTGAAGGGAACAGATTTTTCACTCATCATTTTTTATTTATAATATTCAAATTCAAATTCAAATTCAAATATTTTATCCACCAAGGTATGAAGGAGATTAGATTTACGTTGATCTTCGTTAGGTTTTGGGTGGAGGTCCGTCGTCATGTTGACGATTCGGTTTGGATCATAATAGGGATCAGGATGAAGCCAACTCGCGAAATGAAGTCCCTCCTTACCTTTGCCCGCTCCGGTTCCCTTCAGTTCGCCCTTATGCGCCGTGCCCTCGTGCACTTCCTATAATAATGTATTACATTTTAATGTCAGTTCGAATATATAACCTCAGTTCCCTTTTGTCCGGTCTGTCCGAACTCCGCTCCTCCCTTCTCGTGATGTTGACTCTTCGCGAGATCGGCAGGAGAGGGAACGGTTGTCGTGTGAATGGTCCATTCTGATGGAGATGCAGTGGATGAGCCATCGTCCATTGAGGCTGCCGCCACTGCCAAATTATTATTATTATTGGCAATCTAACCACGCACAATGCCAGGTATGTTTCACAGTGGGTACATAAAGTTGAAATAATCTCTAACCTCCCTTCTCTCCTGTTTCCTTCACTTCTCCCTTTTGCGCCATTTCTTCTTCGACTTCCTGGAGTCAGTTCAATTATTTTCGAATATGGATATTCTCTCTGACCTTGGATTCCGCCTTGGTCTTCTCATCGATACTGGCTGCCATTCCTTCGATCGGGGCTACAGTACTCTCTCCTCCCTCGGCCACTGTACTTTCAGTCGATGCGGATACCGTAGTCTCTCCTGCATCCACCGATCCCTCAGTCGATGACGCTACCGTACTCTCAGCTCCCTCGGATGACGCGCTCTCAGTGGACGAGGTAACAGTGCTATCGATCACTGGTTCCACAGTCGATGATGAACCATCGGCGTTTTCTGATGAGGGCGTGGTCGATTCGCCTGGAAAGCATTGAATTCGTCGAGAATAAGAACTGAAATCACTCACTATTCTCTCCTTCCTTTTTAGTCACTGCAGGATTGGCACTAGCGAGTGCCTTCTCGAGTATTCCCTCTCTGTGCTGGAGATCATCAGTCGATGCTGCTGTGGTGGAAGCCTCATCGGTGACGCCACTCGTCGTGGATTCAGAGGCTGCAGGGGTCGTAGCATCAGTGGATGCAGCTGTAGTGGTCGATCCTTCCGAAGAAGAAGTGGTGGCTTCTTCCTTCGTCGCTTCAGTCTCAGTTTCATCCATTGCTGCCATGGCATCCAATTCTCCTCCAGACGGTTGACTAAACGCCGCTGTAGTGGGAGCCGTCGATTCGACCGTTGACGATTCGGATGGAGCGCTCGTAGATGACTCCACCGGAGTCACACTGCTCTTGCTTGCCTCTTCCTCACCAACAGGAGATACCGTACCCTTGGCTTCATCGATTGATTCCGCAGCCACGGGCTTCTCAGCGGGTACGGTAGCACCAGTTGACGATTCGGGTTTGCCAGTGGCGAGAGCCTTCTCAACTAGTCCTTCTCTATGCTTGAGATCATCATTGGCAATAGATAGTCCCTCTTCTGCCTTCTCTTCATCTTCAGAGGGAGATTCTTGTACGAATGCGGGTCCTTCCTCCTCTGTCGTCGTCTCTTCAGTGGATGCAGTCGTTCCTTCAGAATCCTTCGACGTCGAGGTCGCTCCTTCTCCTTCTGAAGTCGTCGTCGTCTCTGCCGTTTCCACTTCAACTTCTTCTCCTTCAGGATGAAGTGGAGTGTGCTCGAATTCCTTCGCAGGATGGATTATTCCATGACCATCAGTCGATGAGGCCGCCTCTTCTCCAATTGTGGATGTCACACCTCCAGCAGTGGTCGATTCAGAAGGAGTCTCTGTCGATGATGCTGACTCATCAGTGGATGCAGTCGTGGACTCTCCTCCTTCTTCTCCCGCCGTCAATCCAGTCGATGACTCAGTTCCTCCTCCATTAGAAATCGAGCTCTCCGAGGGCGCTTCCGTGGACGATTCCCCGGTCGCAGTCTCAATTCCGGCTCCGGTCGTCGCCTCGGCCGGCTTTTCTCCTTCTCCGGCTGCTCCAGCGGCGGTTCCCTTATCTCCGGTTCCGGCCTCAGCCTTTCCTCCGGTCTCCAATCCATCAGTCATCTTTCCATCAACTTGCACTTTTCCCAATCCAGAATCAATGCTGAATCCAGTGGGAAGTTCAGGTTTGAACTTCTTTCCTTCTTCATTCACTTGAACCTTCCCTTCGGCCTCCTCTAGATTGACTCCTTTCGGCAGCTGAACTCCATCAGCAGCAGTCTCAAGAGGAACTTCCTTTATCTTCCCTGTTCCGGGTCCTTCGAGAGGTCCTTCCCCTCCGCCCAGAGTTCCTCCATTCACTTCTCCTGATCCTTCAACGGTCGATGACTCTTCTCCAGCTGCAGTGGTTGGCTCAGCGGAAGATGCAGTTGATGATCCCTCTCCCTCGGTGCTCTCAGCGCCGGATACGGTAGAAGCCTCTTCAGCGCCAGCCACAGTGGATCCTTCCTCGGTTCCAGCTGTGGTTGCCTCTTCGGTTCCAGATACAGTGGTTCCTTCCTCAGAAGCCGCAGTGGTTCCCTTAGCTGCCTCCGCAGCGCCTGTTGTCGCTTCTCCTCCCTCTACCTTGGATACGGTAGAGTCCTCAGTTCCCGATCCTTCCACTTCTTCTGCGGGGACATCTTGTGACTCGGATAGATGAATTCGTGCATCATCAGGAGAGAGAACGACGAGATCGATACCGCCCTCCCCAGGTTTGTGATGGACTGAAAAGGAGAGGCAATTATTGATAAATGAATGGATCACATTATGTTCAAATAGAATTAGGGCGATGATAAGTATTTCGATAATGTTCTAATTCGACCTAACTAGCTCATGATTGATAAAATAACGTACTGCAGCTCATGCAGTGAATGGTGACGGTCTCCTTAATGTCCAATGCCGTCGTCACAAGAGGTCCATTGCTGCATTTGACGAATCGACCGTATCCGAGAGAACATTCGTTCGTCGTGGGATTGAAGGTGGCAGAGGCGCAGCCTTCCTGCAAGGAGGGAATGATGACAAATGAAATATCTTTCAGGGATCTGGCTAATGCGAATTTTCAATGAATCAAAGATAAATCAAATCCCGCATTTCCTATGCATATTCTACCTGGAAGCACTTAGTAGCACATCGATGAGCGTATCTCGTCTTGAAGGGAGGAACATATTCCACTTTCTCAGCCATCTCAGAGGAAAGAGACGTTTGGAAATTGACGATGCAGCCTGAATTTACATTCATCAATAGTAATCTTTCCGACCTGAAGGAAAGGATGAAGTTACTAACCATGCTTGAGTACCAAATCTGGTTTCATTCCAGTGATCGTCTCTGCGACGGAATGAGCGGCATCGGAGACAACTTCGACAACCTGTAGAGGATTCAAAGACAATAAGAGTTCGCACAAGAAAGAGGTCACTGGACTTACCTTGTCCAACACGCTCTCCTTCGCGTTCTCCTCTTCACCACTCGTATGATTGAGAGGAGCACCGAGGACGTCGTTCACTACCGACTTCTCGGGGTCTGAAATGGATGAGACTCATAAATGAATTCACACAAAATGTTGGTTGCGGAGAGAAGGAGAAACAGTTATGATGAAGCCAATGGATAAAAATTATGAGCACGCATGTAGATGAACAATCTAAGAAAAAGAATACTGACAGCAATTGACGCAATGAATCCACGTGTCTCCCTCCACTTCCTTCATTCTCAAATGGAGTTCAGTCCTATCACAGATTGGTTTGTCCTCGTAAGCGAGATGGCACGTCTTCGATTCGGGCTCGTATTTGGCAGAGGTGCAACCGTCCTGAAGTCACGGAACTGAGATGCTCATGTATTCAAATAGTGAATAATTACCTGGAAGCATCTGGTTGCGCACAGTTCGATGGAGTCAACGGGGAAAGCTTTCTCGAATTGAGCAGTGAGAGAGGAGGGACGATCGGAGAATAGAGCAGATTGGAACTTGATCACGCAACCTGAACAATATTATATTGTCCTGTCCGATATTCAGATAAATGACGTACTTTTTCCGAAGTCGAGATCCTCCGAAGCGAGAATGAGCGGTTTGTCGTTCTGTTCGATAGCCTTGCTCATCTCTCCCGGTCCCTCGGATGTGGCAGCCTCTTCGGTCGAGAGAGTTGTTCCCTGAACATTTTTTTTTCAAAATTACCCTGCGTTAAGCCTCTTTCGTTTTCAGTGAAGAGTGAGGTGAAAAATATTATTTGAATTACTCACCTCAGCTCCAGCCTCAGTAGTCGCAGCTTCTTCAGGAGTGAGGGTGGAAGATCCCTGAATTGTCAGGTTGGAACACTCGCCATCACAAGCGCACAAATGAAAGGTTGTCTACCTCAGCAGGCGCCTCTGTGCTCGCTCCCTCTTCTCCCGTCGCCACAGTGGTTTCCTCTCCCTCTGCACCACCAGTCGTTGCTTCCTCTTCTCCAGCAGTCGTAGCAGCCTCTTCACCTCCAGACGTGGTTGATTCTTCTCCCTCAGCAGTTGTAGCCTCTCCCTCAGCCCCTCCTGTAGTCGTCTCTTCACTTGCTGCAGTGGTTGCAGCTTCTCCCTCTTCATCCTTCGATGCAGCACCTGCAGCCGTGCTGGCCTCGTAGTCCTTGTTTGCGCTCGTCTCGGGAGCTGAAATAACGATTATAAAACGTGCAAATCATTCCAAGGTTTGAGGTAACTGGAATGACTCACCAGCTCCCTCCTCTCCCGATCCTTCGTCTTCTCCCGCTGTCGTCGCTTCTTCTCCTTCCTTTCCACCCACTTTCTCTCCTGCAGATGACACGGTAGTCGAATCGTAACCAGATGACGACGTGGCTATTTCTCCGGAGGCAGTCGTCGTTTCTTCCTCACCCGATGCCTCTTCGAGTTCCACCTGCGATGGAATGAGTTGCAGAGGGGATCAAAAAGGAATGAGTCGGTCGGAATTGTACAATTATCGATAGTTTCGTCTATTTCACATGCACATCACACTCTACATCATCATCACTCTCATCTCAACTTCATCTTTCCCCACCTCCTCTCCTCCAATGGGAGTCGTCTCTTCTACCGTAGTCGTACTCTCAGTGACAGTCGTTGTCTCCTCAGGTGCTTCAGTGACTCCTTCGGGAAGGGGCTCACTCAGTTCCACTTCGTCTCCAGTTCCGGAGATTGTCGTCTATAACACACGGACTAACTGCCGGCTACGGGCAAACTCCGGCTCTAGAGGATCTACGGGATAGCAAGTCACACATTCAAACAGCACAGTACATACCGTTTCTTCTGGTTCAGCTTCGGTTGTGTCTGCAGCAGGAGTGGTCGTAGCTTCAGTAGCTGCAGCTGCAGCCGACTGCTCCTTTTCTCTGTTGGCTGTGGCTGCAGATTCATCGATCGATTCGGCTGCAGTGGGAGGCTGCAAGGTAAATGGATCAGAGGTTGAACGTGCAAATGATTCTGACCTCTCTGTATCCGGTAGTCTCGGAGACCGTTCCCTTCACACCGATCAGGTCCTCGGGAACTGAAATTATGATTGTGTACTGCGTTACCACCTCCAATAGATGCACAACGATGTTTCACGATTCAAGAAGCGACCGTGAAACATATTCGAACAATGAGAAATGAAAAGGGACAAACCGCATCTGAAACACTGCAGAAGAACTTCGTCCGATTGAGCGACGAACTTCTGGATGATCGGAAGGTTGTTGCACGTCTGAAAGATGATCAAGATGATGATTAGAGCTGTAAATTCTGATCACTGCCACTTCATTTCATGTGCCATTTCGTCGGTCAGAATGACAAGAGAACACGAAGATCGATAAGACCA
Source organism: Pristionchus pacificus (assembly GCA_000180635.4). NCBI lineage: Eukaryota > Metazoa > Nematoda > Chromadorea > Rhabditida > Neodiplogasteridae > Pristionchus > Pristionchus pacificus. The sequence goes on from CM026576.1 coordinate 13,377,081, forward strand.
TTGCTGATATTTCGAGCTATATCGTACATGACAGAGAAATCGGAACGGCTACCGGACGTTAAAATATTGGCATTTATCGTACTTTGCGAATGCTGAAAATTAAGAGTCGCGCTTGGGCTCATTCGATAGCCCATCGATTTGCCAGAATCTACCCGGATATGCCCGGTGAAATATTTCTAGAATTTGAGATATTAGCAACGCCCCAAGGTGTGACGTCATGCGCACGTGACCTTGGCGTTGCCCTTGAGAGGAAGAGGGGTCACGCGTGACGTCATCAACGAGAGCGACGTCGATATCTCGAATTCTAGAAATATTTCACCGGGCATATCCGGGTATATTCCGGCGAATCGACTATGGGCTATCGAATGAGCCCAAGCGCGACTCATCATTTTCAGTATTCGCAAAGTACGAGAAAAGCGAATATTTTCCGGTAACTTCCGGTAGCCGTTCCGATTTCTCTGTCATGTACGATATTGGCGGTAAAAGAGGCAACTGACATCCTTGGGATTCGATCCGAGTCTGCACTCTTTCGTCTTCGGATTATACACTGATTGTGAGCACTCGCCGATGAAACAGTGACGAGCACACTCGTTGAGACTGAAAATGGATTCACATTAGAAGATGAAATGCAGAAAAGGAGGCGATGGACAATATATCTGTAGTTGAGAAAAATTGGTGAATGAAAATCATACCCTCCGACTTGGATACTCTTGTAGAATGGGAAAGAGGAGTGATCTCCCTCTGCTACTTGGAAGGAAATGATGCAAGCTGAAGAGACAGAGATTGGATTATGGTCAGTGTTAGAGAAGGAAATGTGAAGTTAGTGGTTCCAGATCAGATTCATTCGTTTCTTCCAACCAAGTGAAACCTTCCAAACCATCGAACTAATCGTGCAAGTAAGTAGAAACAACCAAAAAGATAAGGTATAAAATAAACTAATCTCGATGTAGAATCTGAAAACCAATTAGAACCCAACGAACCGAGCGAACTAATTATTTTAATAAATACATTATTAAAAATTAATGAACTCATGCTGGTGAGAGGAACGATCTCTCCATGCTATCAACAACTGAAATATAACTGAGAATGGTTAGAGGGTGCTGTACCTGGATAGCTACCTCGTCTAGGAGATGAAACGGGTTGAAGAGCCGGCTTCTCCTTGTCAACTTCCGAATCTAAAGAGATGATCAGACCCAAAGATCAAAGATCGTTCTCACCCTTGGCGCAGACGACACAAGTGAGGGTACTGGCGACATCAGTGCGGAATTCTGCCTGGTATTTGGCATCCTTGTGATCGGAAGGGCAGGTCGACTTAAACAGTATTACTTATGTTTGAGTGATGTGTGTTACATTGGATTTCCAAGTCTGAAGAAAGATCAACGATCAGATCATCTCCAAAGATCAAAGTCCATGGATTCTCTCTTCTCAAACTTACAGAATCGACGAGATCTTCAGTATTGGCCATGAACTGACAGATGAACGTTGACGGTTCGTAGTAGGCAAACTGAACGGATAATTATGGCTTGAGCATTTTTCAAAATTCAGGATAGGAAAAATGTTTCAAAACTCACTCCACAATTGTGTTCGTAGCAGATCTTAGCACACTCTGCGGGCGAATTTGCCTTTGTTGAATTGACGAGCAATTGGACGGTATCCAAATCGACTATCGATGAAGGAACGAATCGGAGATTGCCATCGCAGACTGAGAATGGGTGTGAATAAGTCAATGGAACAGGTGACGATCAATCATTTCTCATTCTCCGGACAGATGTACACGGTGTGAAACGTATTCGAAATGAAATTTGAAGGAATGAGAAGGGGATTCTCACCTCTAGGTTGTTCCGTGTGTCCATTCCACACCGTTGTCGTCTCAATCTCCACTTTCACTGGTTCTTCCTCCTCTTGCAAACCGATCTCGGGAGTCTCTGAATACGTTACTATTATTATCCTTCCAATTTCATAAATTCTTTAGTGTATGACTAATATTTGATAATTGGGACAACATTGGCTGTTTTCATCCAATTCCTCTCGATAGTTCTCAGTTCGTACTCCACTACATTCCCACTCTGAGTCACTTCTCTATTCCTTCACACTCATTTTCACCTCCCCCTTTGTCTCTCTGAATGACCATAAGGAGCCAACCAAGGCCGCCGATTCCCTTCCTTCCCTCCATCCACTAGCCTATCTCTCTTTCCTTCCATTGCCACTTCCATCTAATTAGCCTCCTTCGAACTCTTTTCGTTCCATATTTTCGAGCATAAATCATGCCGTAAGGATGAGTTTCGTATGATATTCAAGGGAAGGAAATTGAGATGGACAACGATCATTCTGCCTGAGGATGGGCGCAAAAACTATGAGTACTCCTAGCTAGAGAACCAATAGAGAATGAGAGTCGAATCCGAGTTAATAGTCGGCCGAATACTTCAATAAACTCAAGTGCTGCCCCCCCTCATTTCGTGGTCCGTTTTTCGCCTTGACATTCCAATCTACAAAGAGTGAATAGAAGGAATGTCTTCCCTTTCCTTCCTTGGCGCCAGAAGATGGGTAATAAACTGAGTGAAAACGGAGTGCAGGTGCATAGGTAGGTATGAATGGAAACGAACCTCCCGATCCCTCGACTCCGCTTCCCTCCACACCCTCAGTCGGTTTGATTCCAGGTGCTCGTGATGATGATTCAGACGCTGATGGTGATCCTGCCAATCGATAATTACTGTAGAGACTAAAGACTAGAGTATACCTTCACCACTGGCCTCTCCAATGCTCTCTGGTTCACCATTCGATTCTCCCGTAAGAGGACTCGTCGCCTCTACCTCCTCCTCTCCACTTCCCTCTACGGTACTCGGCTCTTCATTCTCGGCTCCAGCAGGGGTAGACCCACCTTTAGCCCCGGTGCCATGTGCCTCGGTTGAACCAGCTTCTCCCTCGGTAGGCGCAGCCGTGGTTTCAGCAGCACCATCAGCGCTAGGCGCCTCGGTAGCTGCTCCCGTACCAGCTTCGGTGGTTCCCTCTCCAGTCTCAGTGCTAGGCACAACGGTAGCTTCTGCGGTCTCCTCGGGAGTTCCGGTGGTGGCATCGGATGATTCAGCTGAGGGGACGGACGTTGATCCTTCGGCCTCGGATTGTTCTCCTGAGGGATTCTGTCCAGTGAGAGTAGTCTCAGTAGAGGCCGATGGCTCTTCGCCCGTCTTCTCTCCTCCAGTCTCTGATGGTGAACCTGAGTCTTTCATAAGGATGTTGATGCGTCTGATTACCTGCTGCTGGTGTTTCTCCACTTCCCTCGATCGCTCCCTTCTCTCCTTCCTTTCCTTCGTCTCCCTTCACATTCTTCGCTGTATCACCCTCGACTTCTGCAAGTTATCTTCTTTTTGATGCAAAAACGATTGGAATGCCAAGTGTTTCGACAATAGGACCCCGCAATGGTCACTTTTTGTTGTCTACTCATTCTTTGAGAGGGGTCAGTCTCTCACTCATTCAAGCACTCCTCTTCATGATACCGATTGGGGTTCTCAATGGTTCTCGACCAGGCACCGTTCACTCACTCAATGGGGTTCTATAGACGTGGAATGGAGTGCCCATTGATCTACATTGAGATTCTTTCTCTCTCTCTCAATAAACGACGTTCCGATAGATGGATGAGACTGATAGAGGAATGGGAGTAAACGAGAGCGAAACCGAGTGGAGACTTAGCAATGAAGGAGAAAAACGCGTCAAAAATAGAAATTAAAATAAATACCTGCATGTGGTAGTCCATCGTGGTTACTGTTATGAGTGATCTCAGTTGCTGTTCCCTTGATGTTCTTTCCTCGTGCAAGCACTTGAAATAAGGACAAATGTGATTTCGAGAATGTTCATCAAAAATTGAGGGGGGGGGGGAAGTTACCTGCAGTCTCTGATACAATAGTCTGCTCGCCAACAGATGAGAAAGGAGGAGCTGTGACTGAAATGAATTTGGTTATGTTTCACCATGTATTTTTGTTGGTGATTGATTGTTTGACTTGTCTCAAAATCAGAGAAAAACTAGCTAAAATGTTACTATGCGTGATAAGGCATTGATAATCGGGTGCTTACTCTCTCCCTCACTGTCACCCCATTCGCACAAAATCTCCTCAAGGCTACAACTCGAAGCGAATATTGAGTAAATGTTATTGTTTGACCCCTCGCTTCGTCCCTCACTTTCAGCTCTCTTTCCTATGCAGTTTCTCACTCATTTACAGCCCCGGCTTTCGAATCGGGGCTAAAGGGCAAGGGTTTATGAGCCACAGCGACAAACATACAAGCAGATCAGTCCAAGGTCGATCGTGAATCTGACCGGAGATTCGCTCTGATGAACTACCGTAATCACTCACCGAAATCGCCCCTTCCTGGACATCGAATGCAGTCCAGAGTGATACTGCCACCCTTGTAGTCGATGGTCGATGCCTGAAGGTCCCGAGTGGAAAAGTCGATTACGGTAGTCTACCGTACCTTAGTTAGCGCCTGATTGCTGCAGTTATAAGCAGCAAAGTAGTAAAGGCCGCAATTGTGTTCGAGTGAGGAATCGAATCGAATTGAATAGCAGAAGTGATTTCCGAAGCACTTCTCTATGCAGTCCTGAAGAGTCCAGTCCATTTTTACAGAATTCGTGGCTTCATTTCCAAGTCCAAGGTTTGTTTGTACTTGGATAGAGTGCACTCTTATTTTAGCTACAAAAGCGCTCTCTGGCACTCTTTTTCCATTCGATAAAATGTTCTCGATCGAAAACTGCGCGATAATTGGGTGCAATCTCTAGGTGTTCGTTCGTCTATACTTGTATACATTCTTCGCTCATTCTAGGTTACAGCTTAGTTATTCGATCGATGGAGAAGCGAAACTGAGAGAGGAAGGGAAGAGATAAGAATCTTCCTCTGTCCTTTCACTCTCACACATGTTCGAATACTCACTAGCGTCATGAGTGAACTGCTACCGATTTTGAATCTAAGAATAACGAAGAGATGAGAGCTGTCCACAAGGGTGTCACACTTTTCACCGGTCAGATCAACCATAGAGTGCATGAAGAGACCAACCCTTCAGATAACTAACCTGTAGATTGGCAGCATTCCAATCGACGAAAGTGTATTCACTTCGATCGACTGCCGATTGATTGACGAAGACGTGAATATCACTGTTGGGACAATCTGTAATCGAGCCATTTCGTACCATTCCTTCCCTTGTCTTTCATCCGATAAATTCATCACATCGCACCTTCCCTATAGTAATTGACCATTCCAAGGTCTCGATTGTCTTTTCCTCATCTCAAGAAGGGAATACAAAAAGAGGAATCCCGAGTGTGAAACTGTCGGCTATCCTCTTTTGGTCCAATACGGGAGGAAGGTCATTTCTCCTCTGGCCAATTCATTTCTCTGTTGCGTAAGAACTAGATCTTTCCCCTTGTAGGTCTCTTCTTCCTCTTTTGGAACACATCACGTAATTGATCAACTGTGAAATGACACACGAAACTATGAGCATTTCCTTCTACGAGTTCACGAGTTCTAGAAAATGGTCGGAGTTCCGGAGGAAACGCAAGTAAATACCACGAATGTTTTCTCTTTCTAGATACTAAGACGTGCGAGAGGTTTTGTTCCTATCACCCCCACTCTCCTTTTCCCTCTTACTTTACTCTATTTGTATCTAAAGTAGGTCAGTAGCTGAATCAGTTTGGAATTCGAACGGGAGGGAATAGTTCAAGGTTCTGCTCGATATCAGGATCGAAATCTATCCGTGTTCCCTTCCTTCTCTTTGTGTTTCACTTCCAAATGCAGATTAGGAGGTAATTCGAGAGAGAGAGGGAAGGAGGGAGAGGGGGAGGGTAGAGTAGAAGTAAATTCCTCCATCTGATCGTTTACAGTGGAAGAAAGAGAAGAAAACGAGACTCGGGAAAGGACATGACTATTATCCTAATCTATGTGTGGGATAGACAGTATTGTACAAGTGTGGACAGAATAGTGCGAATCTTGACCTTAGAAGGAGAAGAAGGAAGGGATGGATGACACGTTGGGTTATTATGAGAGTGCAACGGAGTCTATTGTGAAGAGTGTGGGACACACTTCTTTGTTGGGTAATGATCCTTCCTGGGCATGTTTCAGCGAACTATTCTATGAGTAAGAGTTACAAGAGGGAATAGACAGCCATGAACTCTCGTGCTGACTAAGTTCAGGAATGCACAAATCACTCTCGAGAGAGAGACAAGTAGGGCAATAAAATCTGCTGATCTCTCCACTTCGCGCAATCATTTATTCGTCCCCTTTCCTCATTCACTTTGTGGGGTAGAACAATAAACGTTGCCATCCCATATGAGAAAAGGGATGAAGAGAGAAAGTTGGCATTGATTGATCAAAATGGTGATTAGATGGCTAAGGAATGTATGGCCTACTCCAGTGTATTCCCTCTTCCTTATTCCAATCTGTCCATTCACAGACACTTGAAGTGTTGTGTCCAATTCATTGCACAGTAGCCACATGCACAGAAGAGATACCTACTACAAGCTCCGCATTTCTTGGGAAGGTCACTCATAAAAGAGAGTGGGAAAAGGGAGATTGGATGCTTAACACCGTATCAAACAGTAGACAGTTGCCAGGAGGGACGAGCAGTGCTATTGTTTCGAGAGTGAGGAATACACCCTCAGGACATGAAATGATAAGCAGTTGATATACATGATAACCAGATCTGTACTGGTCGAGAGTAGAACCAAGAAGGAGAGAAAAGAGACGAAGAGAGAAAGAGAGATGGGAACTCGAGTAAAGTCGCTTCGCTTGATAAAATAATGTTCAAGGTGATGAGAAACTAGCGCAGAAGTGGAAAATAAGGCAAATTGAAGGAAAGGAAGAGAATGCTTACCGATAGTTTGAGGAAGATGTCCGTCTAGTGTAGGGAAGGCAAGGACTGTCCCTATGCAAAGAAGGACAGTTCGGAGTATCATCCCTCTCATTTACTGAGAGGAGAAAGACTCCGTTGAGAGAAGGGATCTGAATAGAAAAAGTACGGTAGGATACGGTAGAACAACGAATGGAATACAGAAGCACGACAGAGACTGCATAGGGGTCGGAGGGGGTGAAGGAGGAGGGGGAGGGGGAAGGGTTAGAGGGTAGGGGATGGTCCCTCCCCCCTTTCAACTCCCCCTTCACAAGCACACCTGTGATGAGCAGAGGACGAGCTAAGACTCCGCCCACTTCGACCCGAGATTGATGAAAAAGTGATGGGATTCTGATTAGAGATCGGGGACTTGGGAACGGGTGGAGTGAGGGAGGATACAGAGCGTGAAGAGTGGAGCCTAAGAGGGAAAGGGGAAGGGCTTCCGGGTGAAAGAGTGGGATGGTACCGTCGCTAGGGACAATTGGTGCCATTAGAACCGTCCTTAGACTGGCCGGGTCAAGAAACCATAGTTTCCAGATGGAATAAAGGAGAAATGGAGGGAATGTTTATCGAAAGAGTGGAGGTATCTATCACCATCCCTTCCTGTTCAGTACTTGAGGTAAGAAGAAGAAGAGGGAGGAGGAGGAGGAAGGGGAATGATGATGAGGAGGAGAAAAGTCAGAGTTTAGTGGGGCATATAGGAATGGGATAAGGAAGAGGAAGAGGGAACGGGCTAATATGGATGGATGAGTACTGTATCCGAGATACCCCCGACCTCCGACCTTTCCTGATTGCGACTGTTTAAAATTGATGGGATGCGAGATGGGAGAGGGGATGTTTTCGTTGAGTGACTCAGAGAGATACGTAAATTCCTCCACCTCCACTTTTACAGTGTGAAGAATGATTCAATCGAGTGGTTGGTTCTTTTTGGCCACTGAAACTTAGGGAGGGAGAAACTAATTGGGAATGACGAATGGAGGCAGAGATTACATGTGAGAAGGAAGGGGGGAGATCATTGTATTGAGTCATGAAAAAAGAGAGAGAATCCAAGCAAGAAATTTGGCCTTCGGAAGAGGATTACGGATGTTCGAATGAGTGAAAAGCCTCAAGAATAGAAAAGAGAAGAACCGAGAAAGGGACCTCAAGGGCAGAGGAAGGAGAGAGATCAACTGAAGTGAAGAAGGAAGAGGGAAAGTGGTGAGAAGATTACATGAGTACTCCGATCAGTAGAGAAGAAAGGTGAAGACAAATGGAGAATACTGACGAATTCTTCCCACTTTTTACGTACTCCAAGGGTCTATTTTGGATGGAGAGAGGAAAGGAAAGGACCGAATTGATGCATTCTGTGCAGAGCTGTTGATGCTTCGACAGAGCAAACTCAAGCTGAGATTGGCCCTTTTATTCGAAGTTCGTTCCGCCTTATCTGATAGGAGAGGATAAAGGGAAGAGGCGGAGTCTCAAGGTCAGAAGGGGAAGAAGTCAAAGAGATACAAACAACATGAGAATTGAAACATGAGCAAAAAGTGTGAAATGTCTTCTTGAAGTCCAAGGTAAGGAAAGGTAAGGATCAAAGTGTGGAAGACTCCTTCAAAGTGCCAATCTACACTGTTTTTACCTTTACTGGGAAAGTGATGGTTGGCAGAGAGGGGAAAGGGATAGTCTCTACTCCGGTCATTAGGATGACATCTCTTGTCTCCCTTTCCCCATCTTCGACAGTTACCAATTCGTCGATTGTTTTATGTATCTCAAAATGGATTGGCAGCTGTAAACATGAAGGAAAGCGACAATAAAATGTTCGCAAGAATGTCTATTATTCTATGGCTCATTTACAGCATCTTCGAGAGAGAGAGAGCTGAGATAGTGGGAAAACAGTACACATTGTAGAGACAATGAAGACTATGACGAACAGATTGAAGAGAGAGGACGAAAATAACTAAATTACAGGACAACTTCAGTTGGTTGTCACTCAAATTGTTGCCATTCACTCATTCCTCGAGAATCGTATCGTTGACTCTAAAAGAAAAGAATGAAGAAGAGATAGCAAGACTGGAAAGGTCAAAGATCAATGGGGACTTTCACGGTTCACGTCTTTCAGTAATCAGGACCGGCCTCTGACCTTTGTTCGTTTCTTTCTTTCTCTCTTTCACACCCTCGAATTTTCGTGTTGTTTGCACAGATTTGTCGTTCATTATCAAGGCCCGACCTTTCCCATCGGTTGATTGGACACGAAGAGAAGAGAGAAGAATCTCCAAGGAAGAGAAGATGAGAGAATGAGGGAATAGAGGAGAGGGGGGGGGCTTACTGGACTCACAATGAACACTTGTCACTCCAAGAGATTCAAACCGCTTTTTATCCCGCTAGAATAGGGAGGTTATGAACCGTGTCGAAGAGTGGAGAGGAAAGAAGTGAATCTCCTTGAGATCGAGAAGGAATTGTTGCACTCCAATCGGATTCAGAAGGGTCATTTCCAGTACCATTCCCCTTCCCCCTCTACCCCTTCTCAGACCCTATCGCATTGCCCATCAATTGCTTCATCTTGTTTCTACATTGTTTTCACTTCTTCACCATTCTCGACATGGCAATGTGATTTGATCTTTGCAATCTACCAAAAGTTGCGAATTGTCAGAAAAGAAATGAAGAAGAAACAGGTTGAAGTTCGAAGACAATTAGAAAGGGAAAAGGGGCTTGGCACTTTTGATGACTGTTCAAAATACAAAATTTTTAAGGATTTTCCATGGATCAAATGTTAGAATTGGGATAATGATTGCAGTTTATGAAAGCACCAGTTTAATTCGTTTGAAAGCACACAAAAAGAGGTTCACAGGGCATCGAAGACTGAAGTGTATGTGGGAATTATGTATTTGATGTTGATGAATGCATTCGGTCCTCCCGTTCTCTCCAATTCATTCAGTGTCAATTCAATCATTTCATCGAGAGGTCGACCGGGAGCATAACGAACGTCCATTCGAAGACCACCGTGGGATGTCGATCCTGGGATTTGTGCAGATTTGTCTTATTTTCGTTTTCTAATCGATTACAGATATTCAAGCAAATGGAAAAAAATCGACCTGTTTTCATTAAAAAATCAGTTTTCAATAAGTTTTCAAAAAACCTTACTCAATGGAGGCAGTAACTGTCGATAGAATGGAACAAGAGCTGGTCCACAGATGTCTCTCTTCGTTATTCGGGAGATTAGATTGAGAACTTCCTTCTTCTTTTCGATATCGAAGGAGTAGAGGCCAGCTCGGCAAGCTCGAACCTAATTTTATATTTATTACGAATGCAATTTTAAACAATTCATTATGAAGGCGAAAGATCCCCAGAATGACTCACCAACTGTGGCATGCAGTGAATGAGAATTGCAGGATGAAATTCAAGATCGAGTAGATCATTTAGTCCTCGTTCAGCAATAAATCGATACGGCTGAAATTCAAGTTCATTCTACCGTAAGCAAAATCGGCTTTGATTTTTCTACAAATCTTTCGTCTCGATGCTTTTTGCTCACTTAGTTCCATCATTGAATGCCGTTACTGAACCTTCTCTAATCTCAAAGGGGAAATGCAATCTCAAGCGTGATCATCTCCTTTATTGCACCCCTATTTCGAGCAGACGAAAACAGTTGCGAACAAATGACCGTTTCATCGTTTCAGGTCGAGATATGTCTTGTGATCACACACTTCATCAGTTACAGCCACTTTTTCTGTCCCCGACAAAGTTGTGATCTTATTTTTATTACCTACTGCAAATAGACCATGCCAAACAAATAGAAAAATGTTAGCCATTGAGGAAGTTCGTATAGTATCTCGAAATTGAAACATACCTGATCAACGAGTGGAATTCCGCAAGCGAACATTGGAATGAGTGCAGCGATGTGTTCGGGTTTGAGAGATCGCCCATCGACTAACCATCTGAAAATAATTCTTCGTTATTTTCAATGATCCTTTCCAGGTTTTGCAAGCAAATGTTGAAAAATCTTTAATAAACCGACTAGCCTCAACGCTTTCGCTTTTTCTCCCGCAACTCCATGGATGATTCTGACTGGTAATTCATTCCTTTCGTATAGAACTCGAAATCGTCCCCATTCGTCGTGTTGCTGAAGAGAAAGGAAGGAATTATCAATATTGACAATCTCTGACTGTCAAGAGAGAGCGAAAATGATCAATAAATCTCCTCTTTTCTCCTTGAATTGCACCCCGTGACTCTTTCTCGTGTAAGTTCTAAGTTGGCGCATGATGAGACAAGAAGATTTATTACCGATGAAGAAACGGACACAAATACTTTACTATTCTCGATAAGGTGAGGAAAATGAAGGAATGATCAGAGTCTGTTCAACTTCCTCGTTAAAAATAGCTAACCTTCTGTTCTGCAGTTTTCGCTTGTCTCATAGAAGGAAGAGAGACTGCCCGAGTATTCCTTTGGAGGGTTTGAGTAGAGAATGGTGGAACCTGCGAGGATTTTCTTTGAAAATTTCACCGAAATTGGTTAAAACTCTAACAACAGCGGATCTATCACTTGAATGCAAACCCCCATTAGGTGATGAGGTTATAAACTCGAAAAGGGAAAAGGCAGACCTCCCTGACAGTATCTCTTCTCGGTTGGAGTAATCGACTCTCTCTTATATTCTGTTTGACGATATCACGAGGAAGAATAGTCGATGCACGGGGGAAATCTCCCGAAGGAAAGAGAATCTGAATGGGGAAGAAATCAGTATATTGCCCGTTTCACCTATCTCAGAAGCAGAAAGGTCATTGCAAGGACAGCACTACTTGCGTGAAACATAATCCTAATAACCGTGGGTATGACTAGATAGAATATTTTCTCCTAGATTTTTGGAGACAATTACACTCGCCGACAAAAGTCATTGCCAACTTTTTCAATGTTCTGTAACTTTTGAGCCAGGAAAGCAATAAATTTGAAACTTGGACATTACCTAGAAAAAGTAAGGGACAATATTTTCCACATAAAACTGAATTGCGAAAAATTGATATTATTGCATAGTGATGACGCAATCGAAGGGTACTTTTTCGAAAAATCGTTATTCTTTGGTGGTATTTTTCCAGGACTCAAAATTTTTTATGCATAGACATATGATCGAAGGCTACCCAGAGAAAAAGTTTCAAGTTGCTGCCGCTTGCTGCAGCGGCTGCAGGGTTGCTGCAAATTCAGGGTCGGATTTTCATAACTCCGCACCCAGACGTGTTAGAGACTTGTTCTAAGGATCATTCTGCTTCTTATGACGAGTAACTAAGATCCTGAGAGTTTTGTAAAGATCGATCATCATTTACATCTTTGGCGCTCAAATGTCAATTTTTCAGATGACCCGAGTTTGACCCTCTACAACTCCAAGGGTGAATTTTGTAAAATCATGGTTACGGAGCAGGAACATTGCAAAACCATCCAATAGTAACTTCCTAAAATTTCAGAACGTTTGCTTTATTCTCCGATCTGTGGTCACTAACACGTCTGGGTGCGGAGTTATGAAAATCCGACCCTGAATTTGCAGCAACCCTGAAGCCGCTGCATCAAGCGGCAGCAACTTGAAACTTTTTTCTAGGTAGCCCTCGATCACATGTCTATGTATAAAAAATTTGGACAATTGAAGAAACTCCACCAAAGAATAATGATTTTTCGAAAAAGTACCCTTCGATTGCGTCATCACTATGCAATAATATCAATTTTTCGCAATTCAGTTTTATGTGGAAAATATTGTCCCTTACTTTTTCTAGGTAATGTCCAAGTTTCAAATTTATTGCTTTCCTGGCTCAAAAGTTACAGAACATTGAAAAAGTTGGCAATGACTTTTGTCGGCGAGTGTACACATACCTCGTCCAATTCATCTTGACTTTCCATGGAATTGGGGGATAACAAGGCGGAAGGAAGGGATCTCTCTCTCTCTAACTCACATCGATGGGCTTCCGATGGGGAATCTGCGAGTGTTGACGACACTCACGAGGGATACGAGAGATCATCTGAAATGAAGAGAGAAAGAGGAGAGAGAACGGAGAATGAAGAGAGTCAGAGAAGTGATAGGAGAAGTCTGACAAGGTAAGAGAGAAGTATGAGACACCATCCTCCATTATTGAATGTAGTCTTCAATTGTGGAGTAAATAGAGAGAAAAGGTAGTGGAATAGGGACAGGATATGAAGAGTGAAGAAGAAGATGGATTGAGAGAAGAGGATGAAATTATGATGAGACACGAAAAGAAGAGAGAAGAACTCAGAGCCTTATCCTGGCATTTCGAGAGCACTATCTAAATAGGGAAAAAATGACTAAAGCATGTGGAGAGGTCAGAGTGGTAAAGTGCTTGTCAGAGTGAAAGGGAGGAAGTATGGAATCCATGGATGAATGACCCCAAGTGAGAGACCATTCCTTCCATCTCTTCAAAGGAGAGAGACTCAATAAGATGTGAGTGACCACAACAAGTGAATTCCAATTGAGTGTGAACGGATGAAAGAGATTGTAGTACAGTGAGGAAGGTGAGGAACTGTCCACCATCATTATATGTGCAAAGTTAAGCTAGATCAATGATCATTTGTCATTTGAATCTTTATCGATTTGTGTCACTCAATTATCTTCATTCATTCTTCATCATTTCCAATCTCTTCTTCATCTTTTCAATTCTCTCGATCATTTCATCAACTTCCTTCATCATTCGAATCTTCATAGCCTCAAAAGTAATACATCAGTCATCAATCAATGCAGTTTTCTACAGTACCTTGCTCGCTTCAGTCTCCTCGATAGAGGATACGGTAGAAGAAGATGAGATAGATGACTCACTCAAGAGAGGCTCGCGCTCGTCTACAAAAGAACTCTTATTCTACCGTACTCCTCATCTACAGTAACCTTCAGTAGTTAGTCGATCGTAATAGAAGCATTCGGATCCACAGATATGAGAATCGATTGAGGATGAAGATGAAAAAGAGAGAATCGAATGATGAGAAAATGATCGATCGCGAAGGAAGAGAGACGATAGAGTAATTGATGCATCCTGAAAGGAAATCGATAAGATGAGGAATACGGTATGTGATTCACATTGGATACGGTAGAACTGACGAGACATCCATTGATTAGGAAAGGAGTTCCAATTGGAGGAAGGAGAGCAGCCAATCGATCAGCGAAGGGACCAGGAATGATTACGGTATGATGAGATGGAACTGAAAAGAATACGGTAAGGTACGGTAGGGAAGAATATTGTACCTGAATCACAATCGATTTCCTCTTCTTGGTCAATCGGTGACGAAATCCTGCCTGGAATGGAGTACTGTAGGTAATCGATACACCGTATTCTCTTTACTTCCTCCTCCGAAGATACTGTAAGTATCAAGGCTAGTATCGTCACTACAGTATCCCTCTTCGGTATTCTCCTCATCTTCAAATGATGAGCTCATATCTGTATTAGGATACTGTAGTTCTTCCTCTACCGTAATCTCCTCACCATCTCCTTCAAAATCTTCACTGTCTCCATCATAATCAATGCTTGAGTCGCTACCGTATCCCTCGGACTCTTGATCAATCGATGAATCAATTTCTACAATGAGATACTGTAGTCCATGTATGTTCACTGTAATCTTCTCACCATCTTCACATACGATAGAGGGGATTCCTCCATTGATGAGCTCATTTGTTCCTCTATTAGGATGAGAGGGAAGAATTCGATCGAGTATCGAAGTATTGCGAGTGGGGAAAGGGAAGAATGGATAAGAAGGACGAAGAGAAGGAGAGACATCAATCCACTTGAGGAACACACTCATACCTCAACAGAATACTGTACCATGGGTTGGGGGAGGGTTACGGTAGAATGGTACGGAATCTTCAATATCCTACATTCTTCGACGAATTCATCATCGGACGGAGTGAAGATCGACCACGATGCGAACTGAGCAGTGCCTAGAATAAGAAGATTACGGTAATCGAGGAGTACGGTAACCCATCATCAATATGTGTTACGGTAGATCAGACTGACATATGATGTTGTTCCGCTGCTTGTTGTACACATTCGCGAGAATGACACAGTAATAGGCCGAATTGTAGTTGAGGGTCTGCAAGGAATTTCAGGTTAAGGATCCTGATAAGCACTGAAATCGTCAGGAGTATCCTGTGATCCCCAGGGGAATCCAGGGATCCTCAATGGTATCCAGGGATCTTGAGAGGTATTTGGATCCTCACCATAATCAGTCGAGTAGAAGTTAGTAGAGAGGAAAAGAAAAGAACCGTTCCCTGTGAGAGAAAACGGAGCGAATGAAAAGAGAAAAAGAGAAGAGGGAAAATCGACTCATCGATTGGATTTGAATGTGAGAATGAATAAGTAAATTATTGTGAGAGAGTGAAGTGAATCGAGAGGGTCTTCCAATCGATAATGGATAGATTTTCTTTCGAACATCGAATTTTCTCGCTCTTGAGATTAATTTGTCTTCAACTGAGAAATTCTTTATTGATCGATTTTCAAGTTGTCTACCCGGACAAAGCTAATAAGACACATTGTGAACCCATATCTATCTGGCAAATACACTAATTATAATTACATAATCGTGAAACGTGAGTTCTGTTCAATTCTTCATGAGTCTTCGAATATTCCAGCTTCCCTTTTTGCTTTTTCGTCCAAATACACTGACCAATACGCGATATTGAACATTATAAAGGCGACAGGGAAGATTATTCTGAGATTATGATTGAAATGGTCTATTCGCGGTATTTACTCTCACCGTGCGATAATATCGATTCTCTCAGCTCTTCCTCTTGAAGAGAGAACACTACACCATCGAACCAATTCCACCCTTTTCCTCTGTCCGACATACATCAAATCTGTTGTGTTCTGTAATTTATTCTTCCTCAATTGATGTGTTTTCTCCCCTAATCTCATACTTCGAATGTCCATTCTGATTGAACTCCAAGAGGAGGAGACGATCCATTGTTATTAGCGAATACATTCATCAATTGCATTCCCATTCCTCCTTCTTCCTCTTCTCTCAATTCGAATGACTTCTTCCTCTTTCGACGGAGAAGTCTCTGAAAGGGAATTACAGATGCAAGAATCTTTCGGGTAGAGAACATCTCAGTGTGATTTGATTGAAGTTTCTTTCAATGGCAGCATTTTTTAATCCATGCGCATCCATTTATGTTTAGGCGACTATCGGGGGATCTAGCATACCTTCTTCTCCACAGGAGAGAAATTAGCAAGTGATGCGGGTGAAGTCATAGCTTGACCTGCTCTCTGCATGTAGATATCACTGTCGATCACATTCGATAGACGGGAACGATTGCAAGCCGCCTTTCGCATCTCACTGCAAGGATTTTCCTAATTCTCCATTATCATTTTTTTCAGAAACTAAAAACTCCTTTGACAACACAATGAATATTGTAGTATCATCTTACCGATGTTCATCCATTATCCCCAAGTAGTTGACTACGGCATACTCGATGAGAGAGAAGAAGATGAATACTGAAGAATATTAATTTGACTGGAATTCTTTATTTAAAACAACAAAAAATCTGACCAACACAAGCGCCGACCCAGATGTCGATAGATTTGGCATACGATACGGGAGGAAGATTGGAATTGATGGCTGCAATGATAACGACTGAGTGAACATGTGAAGAAGATGTATCGTACTTCTCTCACAAAATCTATCGAATAATTTTATTCTACATTATTTGCATTATGCGAATGCGCAATGAAAAAATGGTCTTATTGTTAAAAGATAGAAGGATGAACTAACCGTGACTCGTAGTGATCATCGTAAGCAGTGTAACGATAGCCAATGGAACTCTCGCAGCAGTACTCTTCCAATCGATCCAATAGGATACCCATGCCACTCCCACCTGCAGATTTACTCATTCTGTCAATGGTATTAGACTATTTGCGAAATGAAGAATATTTGAATCGGGAGTCACTCACCAGCATAGACGATGGAATGTACAGTTGAAGGAGGAAGAAAGAGAAGACGCGAGTGAGACGAAGTTCCACTCGGAGACACGCGTATTCGCCTGAAAAGTAATGTCGATAATCAAGACCAAAAATCTGAAGAGGATCATTGGGAAAGATGTTGTTCTTCTCACCCGTAGCAGTGATCGAATGACAGGTCGAATTTGATATCTTCGTAATGTCAAAGTTGGGCAGTGCTCCATTGGCCTTTGAATCGAGAACAATCGGGTCGATATTACGCCATTCGTATTTGATATCGTTCGTTGTGTACGCATCTGAAACAGAAATGTACACTTCATTTCGAGTGTTATTCTCATCACAGAACGGAGTGAAAATGTGGATTGAAGAGACGATTTCTTCAACAGCTCGAATCATTACGCTGAAATGAATAATGTGTTGACTGACACGAGGCGAAATCGATGAAGCATCGTTGTACGTCCATGGGATAAGTGAGAAGGATCATGGGACAGGAAAGATGAAGAGTCAATCGACGATCATACACTATGAGACCATCAGAACGAATCTTGATGAATTTATTCTCCTGAACGGAAGAACGGATTACTGCATTCTAAACTGATATCGAACCTGATCCAGCATGTGATAGTGACCATTCTTCTCGTTCTGAAAGAACGTATCCGGGATCCAGAGGCGCTAAAAGCAAAATGTGATTTGAAAATGTGAAAATGCTTCGAAACCTGATCCCTGGCTACTGTGATAAACTCAAAGTTGCGAGAGGCAGCTGACAGAATTCCGTTGTTCTGAAGGGAAAGGTAAAGATCAAAGATCAATCTCTCGTTCCCTCACATAGTCCATGTATCTCAGCCGATCATCGTACCACTCCTGTCGCAGTTGGAATTGGGCTACGAACTCCTGGAAGGGGAAATGGTAATCAATAATGGATGAATGGAATTCAAACCATATTTTTCTCCGATACAGCAGAAATGGATCGAATGTTGAGAGAGACAGTGACGACTACGGGGCCTTCTGAAATTGATAGTTTACCCGTTGAAGAAATTATTAATTATTCAAACATCCAGAGAAAAATCAGTTTCAATTTGTTATCCAACTCATTGTGTACCAACATACTCTGATCATTCATTGGAGTCTTTCCACTGGGTCTCACTGCCGAATCGTAGTCTTGCAGTAGATCACACACTGTCATCTGAAGTACAATTCTCACTATCATCTGTTAGTTTGAAAACGGTTGGCTTTCATATCTAATGAAAATCAAATGTCCATGGAACGATGTGTATTTAGTAGTTAGGAGAAAAAAGAAAGCACCTGTTCTCTCCATGCTTGGTAATTCGTCGTCTTTCGGTCGAATTTGGTCCGTTTGCTGCAACAAAAAAAATTGGTCCTTGAGTTTTCTTCTCAACGTCACTTTTCTCACTTGTCGACTTCCCATTCAATTGTACCCCTTCTATCCTTCTCCCTTCCTTCTCTTTCTTGGTAAACCTCAATCTAATCTAGTTTCTCCCCTTTTCTACGTGCTTTTCTTCGTTGAAACAGACAAAGTTGCCATCTCTGGCCTCTTTCCATGGATAAAAGAAGGCATCTCATAGATCGAGAACGAGAAAGGCTACAGTTCCTCTGTCGTTATCGCGTGAATGGAGTCAAACCCCCTATTTTCCCTTCGCCTTCTCTCCTTTCTACATGTTATGCAAGTCGTTTAGTCAAATTGCCTCTGAGGGAGGAAGGAAGGTGTTTCTCCCTCTCCCTCTAACTTCTACCCTCTCAATTGATGAGAGAGAGAAAGTTAGTCAACGAGCATCCAACACGAAGGGACTAATTGAAGGGAGGGGAATGAAGGCAATGAAAGGACGAGAACAATGAGTTGAGAAAGACATCTGAGGATCTTTGAAGAGACTAAGGTGCAACTGAATGAATCTTTGCAGGCTAATTAGTCTTTCATTCGTCACTGCCGTAGACATGGCCTTCAGCCCTTCCCTCTCTCTCTCTCTCTCTTTTCCATTGTCATCTTCGTTCTCTCAATAGGACGACGTCGTCGTTTTCTTCACACAAAGGAGTCAGTGGACGGGCTAATATGATTGTGAAGAGAGAAGAAGAAGAAGAAGGGGAGGATAGAGGACGAAAACAGAAGAATACGGTCGACACAGATTGAGAGAAGAGGATTAGACCCCCCCCCCCCCCCCCCCCCCCCCCCCCCCCCCCCCCCCCCCGAAAGGGAGTCTTCTAAGAGAGTACCGAAAGATAGAAGAAGAAGGCTTGGAAAGGAAAGGTAAGCTACGCAGTCTCGACGTCTAAGTGGGAGTCATTATCAGATTATTGAGATGGTTTGATAAAAGGCAATTGAAGACAACTGACCAACTCGGTTTCTTCTTGTCACTCTTCTTCTTCTTTGGTGGATCTTGTGAGAAGACTACAGTCAAGAGAAGAGAGAGGATGAGTAGAATAGCTACTCTCATCCTGTTGAAGATGATCAAGACATCTGAAATGGAGAAGAAGATGGAACAGAAGGAAGAGATATCTATCGAGAATGAATGAAAGAAGGAGAGTGACGAATGGACATGACACAAAATGAGATATGGAACGATGAAAGGAAGAAGAGAAGAGGAGAAACAGAAGAGTATAGACAATGGGAGGTAGATGAAGGAATTGAACGAAGGGAAGGGGATTAGCAAGTATAATCGGGTCGTTTCCTGTGGCAACAACTAGAAAATGAGCGAAAATGATTCATTACTCTCGATTAGACAAGGAAGTCCTTCAAGTTCACTCAGATTCTTGAAGGACGACGTCCATTCTCAACGAGAGACATGAATAGAATCCAAATTGGGGATAGATCAGAGGACACTCTCTTCATTTCACACACTATCTCGTCGACGGGGAGAAGGGAAGGGGATTGGAGAAAGGGGAGCTCATAACTGACAGGTGGAAAGCAACTGACTTGAAGGGAGAGAATGAGGAGGGAGGAGGGAGGAAGGGGGGGGGGAGGGATATCAGTGTCCACAATGAGGTATGAAGACAGGAATGGATAGAATGAGATCATCAATAGCTAAGATGTGTTATCGGTAGTCTTCGATCGAGTTTAGTGTAGTAACGAAAGTAGTCAGTTGTGGCGAGTGTGGGAAGCCCTTTTGCCTAATCGGGAAGATAGATGTCCCTTCAGGCTCCGCCCCTTTCTAAGTGAATGGAACGGAAAGAGGAAAGAAAGGGATGAGTTTCACACTTCACTTCAGTCCACATCTCATTTCTTCTATTTTCACGGGTGCAATGCTCAGAAACAGTAAATAAAATACAATCGCATAAATCGAATTCTAATTATCGAAAGTTGTAAACCGGACATAAAGTTGATTGAGTGAACGAAAGATACTGGAATAAATTTGGAGTACGAAGGAGAGAGAAAGAAGAGAAGAGAGAGGGGAAATATGAGCATGCACTTGTGTTGCAAATGAAGAGAGAGGACAGGGGAAGGATCAACGGGATTCATAATCATCAACGATTAAAACTTCATCCGGAAAATCCTAAAATGAGGTTCTATTTTTAGGATGATGATCACACTTCAATGAGATGAAGAGAATACAACAAAAATAATCAGAATGGTAAAGAAAAGCTGGGAAATTGGAGTGAACTCAAGTGAGGGGAAAAGTTTTTTCGTGTTCATCCTTCAGATAGAGAGAGAGAGTAATCCAGGATGTTGTCTTATTCTGAACAAAAATGACGTCCGTTAAGGTCGAAATGGCTTCTTCCTGTACTGAGAAGATGGACAGAAGGAAAAGTGATGGAAAGGAAGACGATAGCATACAGATGATCATAGAGACAGAATGGAAGAAGGAAATCTGGAGTTGAGGGAGTCTTTCTTTCTCTCCAATGTCGTCGTCTAAGTGTGGGAGAAGGAGAGTCACTCATCTACTTGAGGACTTCTAGACCCTCCTCTTCCCTCTTCTTCCCTTTCTTTTTCTCTTCCTACCTCGGTAATCTAATCTATCGAGACTGAGTAAGTAGATCAAAGAGATGCAAGACCTCCTTTGTTCTCACTCGTGGAATCTCAGAGTTGAAAATGGTGAGGAAGAGGAGAAAGAGGGAGGTTGTAGTGGGATCCGATTGCACAAATGCCAATGATGTCAACTTCATTATTCGTCGAAATGCGCATTTGTGCAGTTGGTATTTCTCTGCCAAAAAGTAGATAGATATAGCGAATTTTTTTCCGAAAAATAACTCTTGAGAAGTTATTATGAGAGAACTGCGTATGAACGTCGAAAAAGAGTATGCACGTATTTGTCAATGATATATAGTAGGTAGATAAAAGTGTGCTGTATTGAGAGCTTTTCATACTCTTCATATTATCAAGTTAG
Organism: Pristionchus pacificus; assembly: GCA_000180635.4. NCBI lineage: Eukaryota > Metazoa > Nematoda > Chromadorea > Rhabditida > Neodiplogasteridae > Pristionchus > Pristionchus pacificus. Next base: position 13,398,184 of record CM026576.1, read on the forward strand.
TTAGATACATTCTTGAATGTCATTTCGACATACCCTTGAAGACAGTACGGATAGAAAAAGAGTTTTCACATTCGAACTGTGATTTACTCACATTGGAAAGGAAGGTACGGATTATCGAGAGAGATGCTCACAAAGAACAACAGAATAGAGAAGAGAAGTGATAGGAGGAAGTGACAGATTCACGCGTTCTTCTTCATTCACTTCGTACTCATAAAAAAAATCTCACGTGAAAATTACATACGATTCAGATGATCATCTCATATGTATTTTTGTAAGCATTGAACCATGCAGATTCACTGCACTAAATCAATATATTCTATTCATCCTCAAGTTATGATTGACATGAAGAGAGCGACTCTAATTCTCATTGAGGAGGATGAAAAAGTAGAATGGATTGATGTGAGAAGAGAGGGGGTAAAGAGAGCTGTTCTATTCCATTTCACCTCGCTCACCTTCCACTTCCAACTATATTCAACTTATGTCCATTGTTATGTTTACGCTTGTAAAAAATACCCACTTTAGCTACTTTTCAGATTTTTTTTGAGATAAATCTAGAATGGTCATTCGATTGAGCAAGATTTAGTATTGAACCATTTTTCTTCATATTTTTATCCTCTTTTATTTTTTGTAGATAATTATAAATAAATTAAAAATGAAGAACGAAGAATAAAATTTAATAGTATGCCCCAACTCTAGACTTCCTTGACATTCGTCGCCCAAACGCACCACCTCTCATTGAGCCATTGATTCTACTGTAGTGTACGGTAGAGAGAGAGAGGGGAAACCGCTGGCGCGGAGATACGCGTGGCGGTTCTCCCTGGCTTCCTTTGCTCTCTCAATTGCCCATGCTCTCTCACTTTCCTCTAACACTTCCAAGGCGCTCTTTTCATAATTTGTTCGTTTCCTCAATGAATAGGTGTCAATGAACATGATAACCATTCTTGATTTATCAGTCGTTTGCTTTGGATTCCATCGATCTTACCCTATACTCATTTGGTAATTCGTTGATCAAGTGTCATAGCCAATTGATGATCATTGTCGACATTGCTCCCTTTGTTTCGCGCCGATCACCACATCTTTCTCTTTTTTCGGCCTATCTTCACTTCTCTTTTGCAGGGACGACCTCTATCGATTCGGGACAAGAAGTAATCATTAATGCCCGTCGTCCAATTTCCTGAGGTATTCCGCTTCCGATTTCGAACGAGTATTTAGTTATCAGATAGAACACCAAACCAGTTCTCTTTTCTCATGGTAGACCGTCCTACTCGTCAAATGACCTCAGCTGTTTCATTGATGATGTGAAAAGTAGTAGAGATGAAGTAGAAAATGGAGTAGGATGAAATCGCTAATCTATCGATTGATTGATTTACTTTATTTCACAATTTTTATTGAATATTTTTAGATCGAGTGCGTGGTATGAGCACGGCTAACGGAGGCAGTCTCGATGACTGCATTACCAATTTATTCGCTCTGGTATGTCTTATAAATCCCTTCATTATAGGACACGATTTTTAAGATGAAGTGTGTCTTGTTACTGAAGATTGTTTTTTTATATATTTTAAATATTATTTGTTGTCAGACGGAGCTGAATGGTCTTCAATGGCGTCAATACGAGTGTCCTTCATGGAATATCGATTCCAATCCTCGAACACTCCTCCAGAATGAACCCATTCTTGTCGCATACTCGAAACTCCAATCGGTTGGTCATTTATTTAATATTATTTTTGAAACTTTCAAATCAGTTAATGATTAATCCCAATGATTCTGTTTAACTTACCGAATGTATGCAATTCAGGATGGAATTCTTTCCGTATGGCGTCGAGTAGTTAAAAAGTCTCCTCCTACCGTCGTAAATCTTCTCCCCACTCTCGATGGGACAGCACCCAAGGAGCTATGGGTCTTCTGGTATGCACTTTTCTCATCTATTTTTTTCTCGATAGACTTGTCAGCGTTCTTTCTTTTTCTTAAAAGAGCAATTCATTCTAACTGATCGTTTGTAGGTACGGTGCAACGGAGCCAGAGGAGATTGAGAAACACTGCAAAGATCTCATAAAGAAGAAAAGTTAGTTTTATTAATTGCAATGGTGCTTCAATCGTTTATCAATTTCTGAAATTCTTTTCCTTGTAAATATTTTCTCTCTAAACTCGATTATTTTTAAAATATATATACGTAAATAATTGCAGACGAGGATGAGTCTGAAGATGGAACGGTCACTGGGATCCCTTACGATGTCAGTTTAAACTTTTTTTTTCTGTTTGGCAATTTTTTCTTTCTGAAATTTGTGCAAAACTTTTATAGAAAATCTTTGCCAATTTTTTTCCATAATTTAATATGAAATAATGCGTTGCAGGTTCGATGTCTACTGTACAAGTCATGGAACACTCAAATGGAGAAGCATTACAGAAGGAAGAAATTCCTTCAGATCGGACGATGGTTCGTTCGACCACACAAGTTGATCGATCCAAGCATCGCATTCATGATCGATGAGTGAGTACTATCTTATACTTCTTCTTATTATTGCTTTTGCTTCAAACTCTTTTTTCCGTATTGGTTCCTGATTGATTTTAGAAAGGAAGTGTAGCGCGAGATAACGAATCGCCCTTTATTCTAGTGATAAGGAAATAGATGATAATGGTGACCTTAATCACTAAATTGCAGTTTCGTTCTTGCTCACTGTCATTCGTTCAACATCGTCGGAGGAAACAGTATGTGCATGGCTATCAAGTAAGATTATTTCAATCTACTATCGATTATGCAAAACCACTTGCATTTGAAACATTTCTCACGGTTCTCGGCTGCGCTGATAAACAAACTAGGTGATTTCCGGTGTTAAACGTGCGTGATAATTGATAGATATGAGAATAATCCAAGCGATGAATTATTAACAAACTAACAGGACTCAACTGCAACCGAATCTCGTGCATATTGCGCCCTTCCATATCGAAAGGAACAAAAAGAACAAAGATTCGAGAATTAATGTCCTTCTCGCTCCATGGAGTCTCAATGTACGGTATTACGGTGTAACGAATTTCCACATTATTCTCCGATTATATTGTTTTAATTAGTTCAATTTTATGCAATTATAATTGGAAGGAAATGTGTGTGTTGCAGGCGCACGTCTCACTCAGATATTCGATAACCCCAATAACGAAGAAGGAGGAAGAAGAGGTAAGGAATATATTTCAATGATTTTATCGAGATGAGGAATTATCATTAGCTTACTTTGTGGAGATGCATTTAGTGCATGCATGGTCGTAGATGTAGTTCATTAGCTATCCTTATCACTGGTGAGCTTCGATGTCATAGTTTCCCGGGGATCCGCAAATTCGATGAAAAAGTATCACGTTTGAAAAAGTATCACTACGCAAAGCCGCAAAGGTCGCGGAGCGCCGATTTTCTTGTCACGAAAACCATCCCGCCGAACCGCTACCTAAAAAGCTATGAAATTGGTAGCTCATACGTGATCCTTATTCTCGTGAAGGAAAGAAAGATAAACTCGTGTGTTCAGGTGGAGAAACAGCTGACTCAGTGGAAGGAATTGAATATGTTCGCTGATCAGAAGAGAAAGAAACGAAGGAGAGAAGAAGGAGGAGATACGGAAGGAGAAGAAAGTGAAGATGAAGGATGGGGAGATATAAAGACTCCCAAAATGATCAGAGTAGAGGTAATTGTGTCCGTACACTTATCTATAATCTGCATACGGTAAAAAAATGACTCTAGAGAGCTTCCAAAAAAAGTTTGATTCAGTGATAATTATAATGCAATATCAGGTTGACGGGAAGCAGCGAATGTGGTGGCCTACACAATATGTGCTAGTCACTCTCGAAGAGACGAGACGAATAGTGAGGGATCGATTTCCAGTTGCTGATCTTCTCAAATGCGTCCCCGAGAAAGGTAAGGTAGGAATTATATCGCAAAACTTTTTTTAAATGGCTGAGGATCCCATATTTCATTTTAGTGTCGATGTTCTCGAGGAATCGTTTCGCTCATTTGACGAACAGCGATGGAAGTGTACGGATAACACAATCTGTACGATATTTGTAATGTTCACAATACAATTTTGTATGTTTCGTAAATGGGCAAGAGATTATTCGGACGTTAAAAATGGACGTTCAATGTATCTCATCTAAAATACTGAAAGTAAATGGATCATTCAGGTGGTCGATGACTCTAACTTCAACATGATCGAGAATGGGAAGAAAATTGAAATGGGATTACCCAAACCCGATGCCGATATCGTATCCGTCTACCTCACGAAACGGTGAGTTATTTATGATGAATGAATGCGGGATATCTGTTTAGTTGGTTAGAATTCGGTTATTGTATTCTGTGATGTAAACATTTCTTTCCAGTCGATTGAGCGATCGCAAAAAGAAGAGGAAAACGCAGTTGACTTTCGAAGATCGGAGGAGAAGAAAATTGGAGAATGGAAGTGAGTTTATTATATTGAATCAATATTATTGATTCTCTTGTTTAGGAACAACATTTGTTCTTAAATTTCGATCGTTAATTATCATTATTCAGTGGGAGCACAACGAATGGTTCGTGTCTCGTCTGTGTCAACGGATGAAGGAGAAGATGAAGGGAAGGAACCGAATATGAAGAAGGAATATAAGAGAATGATGTCAGTCTTATCGTGTTTTTACAATTTTTTAATTAAAAAATTAAAATCAGACACAAGTTTTTTTTAGTTTTCAAAAAAAAAGAAAATGTTTTTCCACTATTTTTAATGTAACTTGAAATTGGAGGGTGCCGAATCGATTCAATTGCCGCTCAAAGAATGGTCGTAAAAACAGCAAGAAAGAGACTGCTTTGAGGTGAATTGCTTTTCGTCCATATTTTCGCTTCTTGTCTGTCCGTAATTTTAATATTTACTAAATAATCAGTTCGTATGCGAGTTTTTTGCCTTTGATTGAAGCGTAATATAAATGTGTTGTGTTCAGATCGATGGGTTTGTCTTCCTCTGATGACGATGAAGAAGCCGAGAAGAAAGAAGTTATTGAAGAGAAACCAGAGAGGGAATGGAAGTATGATAATGAGAAAGCAATCAAGATTCCAAGGGATATCTCCAGCATGCAACCTATGCAATCCATGTTAGTATTTTCCCACGATTTAGACAATTATATTAGTGCCCAATGTCAAATACTTATCGTTAATGTTTGATTTCAGACGTGCGCTCCATAAGTCGACTTCGAAATATCGTCGTAAGGAATCGAATGAAATTGCGGACGAATCGAGACTGTCCAAATCAAAATTCACCCCTGTCAGAGGTACGGAGTGATAAGGATTGTGATTGTTGAGTGCGAAATGTGACTTCATTTTTCGATCATTTGATCTGATAATTTGTGATAATTTTTTTTCAAAAGCAATTTCTCTTCAGCGCTCACTCCATCTTCTCCTCAATCGGAAGCAGCAGAGAGGTAAGAGATTGACAAATTGATGACTAGGGAAGAAACTATGCCAACTTTAACTTGAGGATATCTCGTCGTTGTGAACATATCCCTTTCGTTATATCTCATTTCTGCGATTCCAGCGAGAAATTCCGTTCGGATGCGTCAATGTCGATGGGATTTCAAAATGAGTACACTTCATATTACGATAAGAAAGCAGCTGAAATGGTGCCCGATATCAAGTACAAGTGAGCAATTCTGTCTATTTTGTTCGACTTCTCACATGTCAAAGTTTTCATCTCGTTGAGTATTCAATGCGTATGCTCTTCATTCAGACCGTATCACTCTCGTCGTAATGGACCTCGTGAACACAAGGAACGAACGAGGAATAAGGTGAGATTTGGTTATTGCAAGGATCAAAGATCATTTATCGTTCCATTGATATGTCTGTACACTTTCTATTACAGACGGATGGTCGATCGAGGATTGACGAAGTCTGTTCGAGTGACGACGATTTACTCGGAGAGGTACGGTACTTAACAATCAGGGGTCAATTGCTTGTGTAATGCGCACCATCAAATTGTTGGTTTTTTTTGTTGAAAAAAGTACTTTAACTCTTCGAATATGTCTTCTCTCAGTAAAATATTTGCTGCTTTTTTTGTGCGAGTTGATATCCGAAATCCTTCTGATTGTGTACTTTTTTTACATACACTCGCCGACAAAAGTCATTGCCAACTTTTTCAATGTTCTGTAACTTTTGAGCCAGGAAAGCAATAAATTTGAAACTTGGACATTACCTAGAAAAAGTAAGGGACAATATTTTCCACATAAAACTGAATTGCGAAAAATCGATATTATTGCATAGTGATGACGCAATCGAAGGGTACTTTTTCGAAAAATCGTTATTCTTTGGTGGTATTTTTCCAGGACTCAAAATTTTTTATGCATAGACATATGATCGAAGGCTACCCAGAGAAAAAGTTTCAAGTTGCTGCCGCTTGCTGCAGTGGCTGCAGGGTTGCTGCCAATTCAGGGCTTGATTTTCATAACTCAGCACCCAGACGTGCTAGAGACTCGTTCTAAGGATCATTCTGCTTCTTATGACGAGTAACTAAGATCCTGAGAGTTTGGTGAAGATCGATCATCATTTACATCTTTGGTGCTCAAATGTCACTTTTTCAGATGACCCGAGTTTGACCCTCTACAACTCCAAGGGTGAATTTTGTAAAATCATGGTTACGGTGCAGGAACATTGCAAAACCATCCAATAGTAACTTCCCAAAATTTCAGATTGTTTGCTTTACTCTCCGGTTTGTGGTGATCTATCTACGGAGGCATATTCAGATCGACAAATTTAGCTTCTATAGAAGTTTGCGATTTCATATTTTGCGTTCTATGCGAGCTAGAACCCTGAAACTGTGCGACGACAATTACGTGAGGGTGGCTGATTTATTGGCTAAGTATGCACTTGATTCAACCGCTTTGAAAAAAATTGAAGAGAATTTCTCTTCAATTTTTCACACTCTTCAAATTGAGTATACCTCCGTCGATCGATCACCACAGACCGGAGAGTTAAGCAAACGCTCTGAAAATTTCGGATGTTACTATTGGATGGTTTTGCAATGTTCCTGCACGGTAACCATGATTTTACAAAATTCACCCTTGGAGTAGTGATTGGTCAAAGTCAGATCATCTGAAAAAGTTATTTTTGGGCGCCAAAAATGTAAATGATGACCGATCTTCACCAAACTCTCAGGACCTTAGTTTCTCGTCATAAGAAGCAGAATGATCCTTAGAACGAGTTTCTAGCATGTCTGGGAGCGGAGTTATGAAAATTGAGCTTCGAATTTCCCGCTCCGCCACCGCCGCGTTGCGCGACCGCAACGCGTCGAAAAAATTTTTCTGTGTAGTAGGCTAAAGTATCTTCATGTACAGAAAATTTGACAATCTAGAAAAAATCCTCCGAGGAAAAAAATTTATTCGAAAAAGTACACTTTGATTGCGTCATCACTACGCAATAGTTAGGAATTTTCCGGAACTACTAAAATGTGCACGGACATGTTAGCTCATATGCCATACCCCCCTAAAAAATCAGCTTCAAATGTTTTCCCAGTAAAAAGTTACAGCCAATTGAAAAAGTGTCCAAATACTTTTTGTCGCGAGTGTATTTACATGAATTCCATTGCAGATTCACTCGTGTAAGCGTATTCGTGAGGCGTCTCCTGATGTGAAACCACCTCGATCTCATGTCATTCCTGATTTCGAGATGGAAGAAGTGGGCGGAGTCAATATTCCTCCTCCACTGGACATCCCACCTGATACGGTATGTATTCATTACACTTATTGGATGTTCATTGTCAACTCGTATACAATAACCCCAATATTGTAGGTTATTCGTGAGAAGAAGACGTCATTGTTCCATCCTCTAAGGAGAAGTTCCATCCAATTTCCCGAATTGGAAGGAGGCGACGATTTCATCGAATTGCATGTAAGATTTATTTCATTTTTTAAATAGTATGGCAATGAATGGTAAAGATTTCATCAAATGCCTTTCAGTATCTGAAGAATCTTGAGAATCGCGGGTATGACATCGGATCGGATGAGGAACCGAGTGATGATAGGGTTTGTCAACGGAATTTATTAATTTAAAATTGTTTTTAATATTATCTTTTTCGATTTCTTTATTTCCGAAGCATCATTGTGGCTAAACTTGATTATTTAGTACTCGATCGGATCGGATCTACAACCTCCGATATCTACTGCAGTGATTGATGATGCAGGAGAGGGAACGAGTTCAGGAGCAGAGAATTGGCCGAGAGATGAAGATGAGGATATGCAAGACGAATATCACCATATGGTTAGTACAATCGATTCCTGCAGATGAGATGGGCGATCTTTGCTGACCTGTTGAAATATTGCTTCATCATCAATCTTTACAGGACTCATCACACGATTTGATGGATACAGAGGGTCCTTCTCACTCTGATTCAGTCCTCTCCCCTCCTGCATCCAATGAGAGAGCCGATTCCAATGTAAGTCGTGATTACTCATTAAAAAAATCACGGAAAATATTTTTCTCCAATTTGTGGTTGGTGATTTCCGGTGTCCGCTCTATTCTATCGTTGAGATGTTGCTACTAGTTTAGTACCATGTGGGATTCCGCTGCGAAAACAATAATCCAATTAATTATAGAACTCGATGTACCCTCGATTACCGGGTGGACCCCATTCGGTGGGAGACACGGCACTCAATAGGATATATCCAACGCCCCCAAGCCTACTCCAAGTCGATATCGTAAGTCGTTTACCGTACACTTTGTCTTCTGGACAAGATTGAAACATTAAATAATTGTATGAATATTTCAGTGTTCTCCTGCAAATATGGGCGGACCTCATTCACAAGCGAGGAAAGATGACAGGGACGATGTAAGCTAAAAATATTTTAAGATTTTTCTTGATATGAATAGTATTTTACCGGATATTTGCTTCTATCTGCTGTTATGTTGGGTCATACTCAATTGGATTGTTGAAGGCGTCGTCCACACATGATGACGAGGATGATATGCAGTTTCTGGGTGATATCGAGTTGAAGGATGAAGATGATTCACGAGGAGACCATCAGATTGTGAGATACTAGTCAATTCCTTTTTCAAACTCTCATTTGCCAGTTCGTGACGATATCAACTACCGTCTTTTCAGATGAATCTCAACTACAAACTCCACTCCAGACAATTCTTCGACAATGCGCCGAAAAGCGACGTGGTGAGTATTTCAATCGAATTGTGGTACACATCTACATCCGAAGACCACACAATTATTGTATATGTATTGAAACTCAAGTTCTCCATGTGATTAATTCCATCGTTCAGCCTCTGTCAACGCGATTCGGTACACACAAACATCGATCGAGAGTGCCCGAGAAGAGAGCACTACCAGTCTACAATAAGAAGGATGGGGAGAGGAAAGAACAGGTCAGAAACGATTTGAATCATGTTTACTAATGAACGATTGTCAATTTCCTTTTGAAGTATAATTGGCATGATGTAGCATCACGAAGGTTAGATAAATGCTCGATGTATTCAGTTAACTCCGCGTATCGAGGAAGCGTTGGCTGGTGCGGACAATTTCACGACGTTGTCGAAAATAAGTACATCAGCGACTGCTGTTGGAGGACAGGTTTGTAGTTATTTTATTATTTTATAATCATAACTTAGCACTTCTTTGGATTAATGTTGACGCCGAAAACAAGGTTATGAGAATGTTGATTCAATCGGTTATATTATCCCATTGCAGGGATGGCCTTCTCATGCCCATCAAATGTCCCATCCATCGATGATCTCACATCAACAGATGCAACATCAACAACAATTGCATGGATCTCAATCCGGTCCTTCGATGGGCACTCCCCCTCAATCACTCCATCCCATGCATCCTGGATATATGGGAGGAACGGGACAAATGGGATCATTCCCTGGTCAACCAGCGGGAATGAGACAGTCATACACTCCACAGGGATACGGAGTCGCATTGCATCAACAGATGCAGGTGAGAATACATCCATTTTGACGGAGCCTTCGGTTACTCCCATCTTGATCAGCGTCCAGAATGCGACACTGATCGTAATGTAAATATTATACTGTATTCTTGTTGAGATGAGAATGCATCTGACCAATGATCACGAGTTCATTTCAGCAGCAGCAACAACAATATCCGATGGGAGGAGCACAGATGATGATGGGTGGCCAACCCGGTCAGTCTGGATACCATCCAGGAGCAGTGAGACCACCTGGATATCCCGGATATCCCGCCCAGACTGGAGTGCCAATGGGAGGAAACCATCCAATGCAGACTCCCGGAATGCCAATGGGATACCAGCAAGGAATGCAGAATCAGGTACGGTAATTGGTTTTGATTGGACATGGATGCGTTTCGATAGTTGATTATGAAGGCGATGGGAATTCATGAACTGATATTTTTGAATACAATGAATGTTTTATTGTAGATGATGTACCGTCCGGGAATGCCGACAGGGTCGTACCCACCGCAGTACGGAAGTCCAATGGGAGGAATGATGAGCGGAGGGAATGGAATGGGTGGAATGCAGATGGGAGGACAATATCCTGGAGGAGGACCGGTAAGGGAATTCAACTTATTTATGATGAATGGAGATGGTTCAATTGATGAATTGTAGATGCAGCAAGGAGGAATGATGATGCAGCAGATGCCGCATGGACAGCCAATGATTGCTGGTTAGAATACACTTTTATTCTCTCTTTTCTCTTGTTTTTATACACATTCAATGAGTACTTTTAGTTATTCTTAACTGATTTTCCATAAAAATTCCCCCACAGGCGCTCCTCATCCGATGGGAATGCCTGGAATGACCGGTCATCCCTCCTTCCCTATTACTTCATCCGCACCAGGAGTTATTCCACCTACTTCATCAGCCATGATCATGATGCAAAGAGCTGCAGAACCGCTGAAAAAAAGTGAGTGGAAGTGGAAATTGTGGGTTCTATCCCTTCCACAGTGGTACTATAGATGTTGGAAGTGTGAGTTGAAAATGAGATGATGATTTGGAGTTTCGAATGCGAGTATTCCTCATCACTTCAGATCGTCCACTTGCTCTGATCGACGAAGAACAAACTCTGATTGCATCGAGAAGAGGAGAAGATCCATATGTGAAGTCACTCTCTATCGCACCCAAGGGATTGTTCTATAAGGGAAATAGACAGGTGAAGAAGGGAGGAATTAAAGAGATAAGAGAGAAGAAGTGTTGATCCACTTGAAATTTTGTTTATGAACGGAGGAAGATGGACTAACATTAAGGTGAATCTTGTTTGACCCGAGATCTTTTCAGTTGAAGAATGAATTCGATCTGTACACGACGGAGTTGATATTGGCGAAGGAGGGAAGGAAAGGTGAGATGGATACCCGTTGAATAATTGATTGATGAATTTGCAGCGAGTTGTAAAGATACAAATAGTATTAATTGCAGAGAGACGTCCATTCGGCCCACCCACTGGGGGATCGGAGGGACTATCCATCGTTGCTGCCGTCATGCTACAGGTGCATCCATTGACAGAATTATTTGAAAGAAACGATCAACAGTTTGATTCGTGTTTACAGTAATCCATTCCTTCTTCTCAGGACACAATTCTGAATCTGCACTTCGATTGGGTATTCGATTCGTGCCCGATTTGTGCATGCACAACGTCCATTCGAAGCAAGGAATTGGGAGTGTACATCACTCCGCCACCTGTAAGTTTATTGATTATTTTGAGATGGTTGAATGAAAAAATAAATAAATAAATTGACCACTTTGATTTCCTTGTTGATGTTTGATAGCAAATGAGCGTCTCTCACTTGGTCAATTTCAGATCTTGGAAGAGACAGTGGAAGTGCAGAATGTGTGGATTGGAACGTGGCACGGAATGCATTTGGAGAGCACCGATTCTAATATATGCATCTGTGGATTCAGGTGACCTATTGAGTACCTAGAAGAAGAAAACGTCGTTTTCACCGAAATCAGCTGTTTATCTTGGTTGATGAATGAATGAAAAAAATGGTTGATGAATGAATTCAGTGTGATTCGTCATCGTCTTCTCTCGATGAGATCTGGTCTGTTCATCGAAGATTCCCACGAAGCAACCGGAGATTTGGACAGTAGAACCAATCCATCCAAGGGAAAGGAAACGAAATATCTGTGGTGAGCGAGAATAGTCCTGAATTTGAGCTGATTGGATGATGAATACGGCTCTTTATTAAACGTCTCTCGTTATTCTGAGCGGTGAGAGAGCACGAGAAATGAAGTGACGGATTCTTCTCGGCTCTAATTAAGAAGAGGGGTTCGGAAAAGTAATTGATGATAATTGAGGTTCAATCCTTCATCAGCAGCAGATCATGCTCTAGTGGAAACCCTTCGATCGATGGCATTGACGACGGATATTGGAAGATTAGTAGGGGCAATCAGGAATATATCGACAATGGGAATGAAGAATGCGAAGAGAAGAGGAAGAAGGAGGAATAGGAATAAGGTAAACATCTTTTTATTATATTTCACGATGCCCAACTGCCAATGGATTTAAAAAAGTAAATGGAATATTTGAGAAGATTCCGTCGATTGGCCCAATCGGTTCTTCATCGGAATACGTCATCTCTCAAATGGATAAGATGGAAGTGTTGCTCATGGGCAATTCGGCCCTTACCTCTGCCCACGTATCGGGGAATAAACCAACGCCGAGTGTGGGAGAGACGCCATACTTCCATCCATGGGGACTACAGGTTACCACGCACGTCTTTTTTTCGCTGAATCACTCATATCAAGGAAGATTCAGGCTGCAAGGCTTTTTTCAATAGACGATATATGTTCTGAAATAATAATTATTCCGATTAATTTCAGATTGCGAGTGATGTGGCAGATCCGACGGAAATGGAGATTAAGAATCTGTTAGAGGATGTCAAACCATTGATCGAAGGAGCTGTCAGGTAACATTCAAAACAATCTTTTTTTCTTATTCGGATCGTAAATTTTATAAGGCGCTTTTGTGTTTCACTACTAGATTTTACGGTTCGATCTTATTTATCCCTACTATCAGATATCAACTGTCCATTATTCAGAGAGGCTCGTAAGCTGACAACATCGACATCAGCTTCATCAGTGATCGAAGGACCTCTCACATGGAGATCACTCGCTGCCAAGAATGTCAAGTGTAGTGGTAATGGGGTCAGTCATCTACATTCTTCTATTCAAACAGGAATGTGATGATCTCGAGAAATGTTACCGTCATCTCTTCATTTCACACACACACTCTCTCTCTTGTCGACAGAGCGGACGAGAGAGTGTGCAAAATGAAAAGACGGCGGTATCATTTTTCGAGCTCTAGTGATGCGCATTGAAACGGCGTTCGTATTATATTAATATTTCAAAAATAATGTCTATAATTGAGGATGACGACTCTCACATCGCTGAGCCTATTCCTCTGCTTGAGATGGCGACTGAGAAGGATGCCATCAGAATTGCCCCCACTGTAATGAAGAATTGGGAACAGCACAATCTCGGACCCATCGATGTGCCCAAAGTATCACTTGCCTTATCTATTTGGTTTAATAATCACTACTGTAAATGATATTGAAGGGTAGAGTAATAATACGCTAATTTGAGGACGTATTGTATCTGGCAGTGACACCCGACGACGATAAAGTGTACGATATGACAGTTGTCTACGTGAGGAGAATAAGCAAGTCAGTTGGGGATATCATTTGTCCCGTTTTCACTATGTACAAAATAAAAAATAACGCAGCAAACGAAGGTTTTTGTTTACGAAATATGTTTTCTTAAATTGAAGTAATTGTTTGCAGGATGTACGAGCAGAATCTTCGATTAGGTCGACACACGGGATATCTCGCGAGAGACGAACCGAATAAGACGAATGTTAGAGAAGGAATCGTTAGAGCTGGTGAGATATCGTCCTATTAAAGAAGGATATGCACATTTCAATAAATCGAAACAAATTGAATTGAAGGCGTCGCTCGTTCTCAACACGATTCACTTGATTCTCCCTCTCTTCTCTTCGTGAGAGAAGTAGAGAAAGAGGCTGAGAAACACGGATGCAGCAAGGAATTCATCCACAAACTTGTTGTTAGTTTTTATTGTTTAACTCTTTTTTGATTGGGAGTTGGTGTAAAATAAGTGGATGGAGACCGAGTTACAAGGATTCTTCCATTTTCAGACGTATGTGCAGAGTGTGGAAGAAATTCTCGTTGAACATCTACAGAAGAACTGTAGAATATTCGAGAGAGATGTATTCCGGTTAGTTGATGACAATGCATTTGTTCATTTGAAAATAGGGTGATTTTTGATTGAAGTATGTGATATGTGGATGCCATTTCGTTGTCAATCGTTCCAATCCTCTTTTCTCAGTGAGTGCGTTGGCTCCAATCTGTACCATCGACGACAGAATCAGAAGCAGAAGAATACGAATCCAGCCACTTTTAGGTATAGAATATTAACAAATCAAAGATTCGTGATCCTGATTTATTATTGCTATTCGTGTAGTAAGGAGAGATAGATAATTCAATGCTGATTTCTATGGTATTGATTTCAGAAATGAGGTCGATAGGGACGACGCATCGCCCATGCAGATTGATGAGTCGAGAAAGGCAGAGAGTATCATGTTCAACGGACCTCTCGCTGAGGCTCTGGGTCGGACATTGGGATTATTCATTTATTAAATTACCAATGATCAGTGAGAATGACTGATAGTGATGAGAAACTTTTGATACTAGGATGGAGATGATTGAAACATGAATTGATTGCAGGCATGACTGGAGGTTCTTCTTCCAATTCGAAGGCAAAGAAGAAGGTGAAGGTATGTTTCCCTTGCAATGCATAGAGTAGTGTAGACAAGCGGTGTCGATTACTTATCCGCACTATTTATAAATATACAATATGAAAGATTAGATTGTGTGTATTTAAGCGTCCATTCGGTCATTGTTCTCCCTATGGAATGGTTGGAGAACGATTGTTCAAGATTCCCGATGAAGAACCAGCTGCTCTTCCACACATTGTTGTCATCTATCTGGTCAGTTACAGTCACATTTATTGATCATTCCGTGATGTGCAGCAACAGATACGGTCACTTGATCGAATTGGGTAGGCTTTTTAGTAATGCTAGAGTAGAGAGGAGGGAGACGATAGATATTCTTTACCATAGGATGAGACGTTTATTGATGGTGCTTTATTCCCTCCTCATTCAGTCGATATGGCCGTGCTTCGGATCGGAGGGTCGAAATGGAGATGCAGCGAGAGTGGCGATGATTGCCATTGTGAAGGCATTCAATTCGGTTATGAGGAAACTACCCGGTAAACACAGAGGACAATGTCAATTGGAGTTGATTCCCATTCAAGTGAGTAGAGGAGGGAATGGAATATGATGGAGGGAACGAAGGATTGAGAAGACAAAAATATCTGGATGATTTTAGAAAAATTGATTGGTTCACGTAATACTTTTGTGTATGAAATGAATAGAATGCAATGAATCGAAAGGGAATAGTTTATAACGCAAAATAATTAACTTCCTAACTGTAAAACTTGTAATATCAGCTTGTGGAAGAGTCGGTTGGAAGTGCAGCCGATCTGGATAGACTTGATCGATCCAACAATCTCAACACATGGCAGATTGGAAACATGCATCGTTAGTTATCACAGAACTATTTATGGGAAGGTACTGTAGTCTAACGAATGGATATTCAGGCAGCGCCGAGATTTATCCGAATGATCGGCCGAAGATTGAGGATGTACTCAAGGAAATCGCATTCGGAATCTACAGAAAACCAAGATTCCTACAGTCAGTTAATTTCAATATCTGGTTAATGTATGATAGTTTGTTGAAGATGAATTGGAAGTTGAAGGACTTAATCACCAATGGTCCTTTCAGTTGCGATGCACTGAAGAATGCCCTCCCGAAGAGCATGACCAAATTCGGTCCGGCTTCAGCGATTCTCGATTGGATTGATAAGAAGGACGGAAAGAAGATGACAATGTACAAGGTGAGAATTTAAAATTAATAATAATGTCCCTAAGGGTCTTATACCCAAAGTTTGAGCATCTGGCGACCATTTTGAAGAGTTGGACAGCCCCTCCAGCATTCTTACATAGAACGCTTTTAAAACATGATAACTTTATAATATGTCTGTTCTGTAGTGGCTCTTCCAAGAGCATGTGATATTTCAGTGTCATTCGGTTCCCTTCCAACTTGCGAACACTCCTGCCATCATTGCCAAAAGCGAAGCAAAGGTAACCTTTTTTGTTGTTTTTTTCAATGTTTGATGGGCTATGATGATGACTAATTGGCCGTCTTTCATTAGTATCAATTCCCTCTCTTTGCAGTTCTCTCAATTGTGTATGGACGAGATCTCTCTGTACATCTCTTATTGTCTCGTCTCCGTTGATTTCATCGTAGTCACAGTGACTGATAACCTCGGAGCGAGATCCGATAGCGCCGTACTCAATCTAAAACCGAATATCGACCAGATTGGAAGCACGTAAGTTGAACAAGAGGAGAGAATGGTTAAATCGATTACAGACACAAGTTTCCCTTCAAGATTGTATGATGACTGTGAAGCTCAAAATTTACAGGAACACAATAGAATAAATGAAATATTTTGCAGTTTCCGTTCTCAAAACAAATCGTCGGTGGTGGATGGACTGCACAAATTGTGGAAGTACATCGAGGGAGTGATGCTACACGAATCGAAACCACTGAGATTGGTCATTGGAAAGTTGGGCAAGATGGGACATGGAGAGTTCAAGGGTGAGTAGACATATACAATGGATAGACACTATCAACATTCTTTTGTGTTTCATTATTGCGTTTAATTATACGAATTATAATAAATCTTGGATATGGAGAGTACATGGTATAGTGTAGCGGGAATTGAGTGTGCTCAAACCACGTGTAAATAAGTAATACACTCAAATTGCAGCGTGGTGTCACGTACTGTCTCGTTCTAATCTCAAGAAGTATTCAACTCGAGTGAGAGAGAGTTGTTCTCCGTGCAATGCGAATGCAGGAGCACCGATCCTTCTATCCGCATGTCTCGTCTCGACCGAACCAGAGGCACACCTACAGGTTAGTCGAGAGAGAGGACTTGAATAATTTGTCATGATGTATGGAATGAATAATCTCTCTCAGGTGCTTCCATCATACTCGATCTCTCCCGATCCGAATGGATCACAGAAGAAGATTCGCCCCTTGCACTCTCCTGGAGACAACACAATCACTCATATCATGGTCTTCCCCATTTCACCCGCCATTCAGGTACCATTAGTGGAACTATTTCCATTTTTGGCCCACGCAACAACCACTCTGAATGTGCAATTGAGTAAGGAATATGAATGATAGGAAGGTAAAACTATGTGTGAGAAGACTGGGCCAAAAATGGAAGAAGTGTTCGAATAGTTATTAATATGGAGTCTTCGTTGGTGAACGAGTGGAGACTAATCATTATGATTACAGTTGAATCAATCAAAGGAGAATGGTGGAGCGGAAGATGAAGATGATTTCTCTGCTCTCGATGATATACCTGATATGGAAGGCAATGATATGAATGATATCATGAATGATATCCTCATGAATAAAGAAGAAGAGGGAGAGGGAAGAGCGGCCGCGAGGAATCATCATATGAACAGTTTCTTCGATGCACCATTGGGTTTGTTATTTTTGGCTAATCCGAAATCGATCGCGAAATTATTTTTAAAATATTACTAATTGCAGAATCGGGAGTGCAGAATCAGCCTCTGGCAGCGGGATGGATGATCTCAACTGCACCTGGAGGAGATCTACCTGATTGGTTCTGGTCGTCATGTCCATCACTCAAGAGAAGGCTTCCAGTCCATCTAAGAAGCTCCCTTCATATCAATGAATCACAACTCTCGAAGTATGCTCCTCCTTTCAATGGAATGGCATTATTTGACAAATTTGTTTTGGCTACTCGAAAGATGGAAAAAGAAGTGAAAAGATGATTGTGATTGCAGAAGTGACGATATAGGAATGAAGAAGGAGAAAGAGCAGGAGATAAGTCATGCACTCGATAGTCAGAAGACGGATGAAGTATTACGGTCAGTCAACACATTTATTAACTAGACCTTTCAGAATGAAGAGTCTGTCTCTTCATTCCGAGGAGTGAAGAGACCGATTAAAAATGTACACTTTGACAGTTCTTTTATGAATGCACAACCACCTAGACACGATGAATTCATTTAGTGTTCCATTGGTAGTAATGAAAAAGTTGCATTTCAGTCACGTCCTCGAGCAATATAATGATCTTTCGTGGTTGGCAATCGATTCGATCACTCAAGAGAGACGAAGTTGTCTTCCCATTCACATTCAAGCCCTCACTAGGCTGCACGATACCGTAATCAATCTCATTATGTGATACCGTAATCCCTCATTCTAATCTCCCCCCCCCCTCTTATGCGATGTTAAAAACCGTGAAAAGATCGGATCTTTGACAATGATACTGTTAAAAAAATCTGCAATGTTCCGATCTAAAATTTGAATTCCCGCAATTTTCATTTTTGGCGTATAACTTGGCTCCCAGATAAGATAGACAGTTGAAATTTTCAGAGTAGATTCTTAGAGGTTTTTAGAAATCATTGCAAGGTTCGATTTTTGTTCAGGCAAAGATCGGATCTTTGCATGATTTTTTAACAGGCATTTGATCAAAGTTCCGATCTTTTCTTGATTTTTAACACCACATTACTCGGTTCCGAATTTCGTGTGATATTTCATTCTAACTGTAGATTGCTCTTCTTACTTTCTTCTCAGAATGTGCTCAGTGGAGAGCCTATTTAGTACCATGGTGAATAATCCGTTATGCGGGTGCTTTTTTGCTGATTTTCCTTCGATAGTTCATTTGTTTAGGTAGTCGATCTCATCCTTATCATAATCTCTGATAACCTCGGTTTCATCGTTCAAATTCCTTTCCGGTGTAACCCCTAATTAGATAATTCGCACACTTATTTTTGACCTAACATGTATTTTATTTTAGAAATTCACATTTTACATAACTTCCTTGTTTCGCTATTTGTTCTCTTCCGGTTTTAATAGCCCCGTCCACTTTTCCTCCTACCATCTCATTTATTGATTGGCTCAACAAAACGAGTATTCCCTACCTCTTCTGATCCTCCTCTCCCATTGAATCACTTGAGACACAATCGGCCTCTCTATCTACCGTACTCTTCTGTTGTCGTATCTCTCTGTTAATAGTAGCCTAGTCAATCTCATAGTCTAGAATAATTCCTTCCCCTGTCATTCGATTCTCCTCTTGTATTTTCCCTTTCGAGTAACACAATTTTTCCACTGAATCCTTTCAATTGTTCAATACTAAATTTAACGGGAATGTGCCCTTCCTTCCACTCTTTGTTCACTTCACATTTCACACGACCTCCCTCTCTCCATTTAACTGTTTCTAATCACCTCTTCAATAACTTGTTACTCCAATCATAAATTACTTGTTTGTTACAGTACCTCTCTGATACTCTAGTTGTAAATCGATCCATTAGTTGTTCTCTCTCCATTCCTCATTCTTTCCTCTCTTTCCCATGCGGGCATCTAATTGAAACCTCTCGTGATCATTCACCCAACACAGTTTAAATACATGATTTCATATATACAGCTTGCATACAATTTTACAAAGTGTAAATCGACTGATTACGAGAATAAATTTATCTAGATTATTCATTTTTGTACAAAGGGCGATACAATGAAACGAATACCCTGGTTATCAAGGCTTTTCCTATCACAAATCTACCAGTGTCACCTAACAATGTGAATCTTCAACCTCGTCTCCTAGCAGATGTAGCGATTCCCTGTTGAAGAGCATCCACATATCGTTTGTTGATCTTAGCAATGTGATTTCCCTTCGAGAAGGAAAGGAATACCCCTTCAGAATTCTCTGAAACTTGCGCGATACTCTTCACTCGATGTTCATTCGGAATTCCACGAGGACCTTGTACGGAAACCAACGGTTGGCCTGAAAAATTGATATTCTATTCCCCCCTCTCGATTTCATCTCTTACCTTGCATGTTGTACTTGACTGCCATTAAATGAGGAGGAGCGAAGGAACGATAAATTGCTTTGAAGATCTCGGATGGGAATATCTAAAGAATAAACTTGTTTCGATTGAATTCTTTGAAAGACTGCTTACCGATAGTAGGATCTTCCTGACGAATGGCCATTCTTGGAGATACTCAGGTAGACTCTTCGGAGCTCCCGTCTCGGAGAATCGAACCTCCTCTATTCCTACCTAACAAAGAATATTCTTCATTAGTCTCTTCAGATTGAGTAATCCACCCAAAGGGCGTCTCTGTGTTGATTCAATCTGATCAAAGACGGGAGACCGGGAAGATTCTCCGTGAATTTAGTGAGACCCTTCGTGCGCATGTGGTAACTGAAATCGAGGGCGCATTTTTTAAAATTGATAATTATTTTTATATCTCACCTGAGAACTTCTCCTGTTCCAGTCTCAGCGAAGATAATATGATCTCTATCCTGTGCCACTTCGATTCCCGATGGTTCGAAAAGTCCTTCCAGAAGAAGAGTAATTCGATTACGGGAGATCTCGTAGTGGAAAAGACTGAACATTCCACATTTTGGCTACACTGAATAATGAACGCTTACCGTCCATTAGGTTGATGTTCCATCCTCTCATAGGGTCTAAAATGGGGCGAATACTTGATGGATCTCTCAGTCAAGACGATATTATCACTGTCGACTACAGCCACATCGTGAATGTAGTGAAGAGTAGTGAGACGATCGATCGGAGAGGAAGAGGGAAGGAGCGTCGATACTTCTGAAGAAGGAAGTTCATTAGACAGAGTGTGAAATGAGCGAGCTGAAGTGCCTGAGCAGGAATCGCAGACTGACTTTTATTAGGGAAGTCGACGGAGATAATTCCCAGATATGCGTCAACGACGAGAAGAGAAGAGACGTTGAGACGACGAATTCCGAGAGGACGACCACAATGAGAACGATCTGATACTGAAATTGAATGTGATCATTGTGAAATTGAAGTTGATTGTTGATTTCGAATAGAAAGATATTGCACATTTAAAAAAAAACTCATCGATTGATACCTGAACACTTGTCGCTCAGAAACATAGAATCTTCGATTCTTCCATTGACCGTGCGAAGAAGACGGCCGTCGATTGATGTTACCCACATTACATCTGAAACAACTTTGATTTGAAAATTCAACAACGCTAAGAATCTGTATCAGCGTAATTCTCACTTTCTTCAATCAGAAAACCTTCCGATCCGTGGATTTCATCTTTCAACAATTTGATCGCTTGTCCAATGAGTTCATTTGAGACGAGTGAATTAGTGAGGGGAGCAGGCGGTTTCAATCTGCGTTAGTCATCTTCAATCATCAATCAGAAGTCTACTTCTTCGTGCGGGTAAGAATGATTCCAAACTAGAAAGTGAAAGTTCATACTCGAATCGTCGGGGATTGAATGATGATGCAGCTGCTACAATGCATAGTGTGAAGAAGGTGAAGAGAAACGGAGAAAGACAGATTAGAAGGCATTTTCTGTAAATGATTTGCCTTCAAAATGCGTTTGTTTCTTTCCTCACTTTGATGGTCTACAACATCTCAATCTTTTCTGAATTTCATCATCGTCGAGAATCAATCCAACGTATTCCTGATGCTGACGATGATTCAATTGCTGAAATAGGGGATCTGATTGGCAGGTAGAAGGTTAGCTGATCGAAGAAGAAAATACGTTGTAAGTATTGAAATAATGAAAAGATGCCGTTCTATAACCGGAAGAGATCCCCGTAATCAATATATGAATATTATGAACCGGAACTGACGTCAGATGGAGGGTACGGTGAGTAGTCTTGATGAGGCTCATTGATGTTGTTTCGACGTCGAATCATGGAGGAAAAAGGAAAGGATTCGTCATTGATAAGAGAGAAGAAGAGAAGAAGAGAAGAAGGAGGTGATGTGGAGAATGGGAAAAGAGAGAAAGAGACGCGCAGTCTGAGAAAATGCACGGAATTGAAGATGGGAAGATGATTGATTACAGAGTTATTCATCAAATGCTTACAATTACTAAAAAATCATTGACGAACGAATTTGATGTAACCACAATTTTTCATTAAAAAAATCAAAATTAGGAGAACGTGACATTTCTGTATTTTGAAGCAAAAAAATCAAAACCGTCATTTCTAATAGATACGACAAGAATTTGAAGAATGCTCGAAATGTGCGGCCACTGTGCCGTTTCCGATCCCGATATCGTTACCAATAAATTAATGATAAGGATTAGGAACAAACCGCAATGTCTCATGGATCCTAACAGCTCAAAAAACGAAAAGCCATGAAACTATCTGTCATGTCTGGACAAGTTTGCACCTTGACTCGTAAATCCATCGCTTAGCTTTTTGGCACATTTTCTCATTCGAGGCGTGGTCGGTCTGATTCCCTCCTTTCCATGCCGTTTATCCCCCCGGAAATATCATCCCAAGTCCAAACGAAAAGATGATAACCCACTTTGTTATCATCCATATAAAGTGGGCTTCTCTTATCAGAATCAGCGTTAATTTCACTGTGTCGAAGCTAAACACTCGCTCTGATTCCCTTATCCGATTATGATCTCCCAAATGTTGATTATCGATTACATTTCAGGGATGAAGACGTTAGTGTCGATAGCCTTACTCTTGAGTACCATTCAAGGTAAGAGATTTGAATTTGACTGATCAAAATGAAATTGATTTACAGAAGTATCCTCCTACGTTTTCTCGTGTGAGGAGATCAAATCTAAGGTTAGAATCATACAAAATATTATTTAAATTCGCGAATATTTGTACCAAAATAAACAATTTTGAGTTGATCAACTCTCCCCGTATCGAGAACACTCTCTTCGCTTGCGTTTTTCTTGAGGAAGGAGTGAGTTGACCTTTGAAACGGCGATTACTCATTGAGATCGAATAGTCTGTGACTTTGTGGTCTTATCGTCTCGTCTATATCATTGCGAATCATGAGGATCAACTTGTGGAAGGATCATGAATGATCATTTCAGTTGGATGTGAACACTCCTTATCTCAATAACATCTTCATCCAAGATCAACAGGATAAGACCAGCTACAGGTAAGTCGGAACTTCTTCGATTTGTGGCCCAGATATCAACTGCTCCCAATGCAGAGGGGGTTGGGAATGAGAATCGTAGGGAGGGAATACTCTGCCAAAAGGCTGGGCCAAAAATCGAAGAAGTGCCGGTAAATAATGCAATCGAATCCACTACAATTCGTAATATGTGAAGTGATCCGTTTCAGTCTGTCGAGTATCGCTGCTTCTCCCTCTCATTGTATCAGAGGAAGTGGTCCATGGCAGGTCGTGTCGGATAAACCAGGAGATCTTCGATGTGATCTAGAGATTTCCCTTCTCTTCACTAGTGATGAGAAGACCGAATACGTGTTGGCCATTGATGACGATGTCAGTACTATACATTTGAATTAGGGGTGTCACATTCTTAAAAAATCGTCTATTCATTGCCCGTTTCGAAAGTTCAGGTTGAAGATAGTGAAGAATAGTGAAGAGCAATGAAAAATGGTATGAATTGCAGACGGTGCACAGAACTGGAAATGGCAGAGTGACATTCGTCTCTCCTCGATCCGGAATGAAGATCACCATCAACAATATCGATGTGAGTAGGCATCTTTTCATTGAGATTATTTTGGTATTCTTTGGAAATGTCGGACTCCTCAGGCGGATCTCACAGTGTACACTGGAGCAGGAAAGGGACCGAGCGAGTTCATGTATGAACTCAAGACATGGAGGTTACCTATCCATCTCATTTCGTCTCGCTCTCCCATTATGCCGATCACCGGAACGAAATGCACATTGAATTGATAACTTGAAAATGCAATACTAGTCTTTTCAGCGTGTGGGACATTCCTCGTTACTTCGCATCCTTCGATAACGTCCTTACTTTCGACACTCAGGCTAAGGATGTCATCTACTACGTTACTGCTGAATATCGTAATGGTTCGTTCCATCCTTCATTAGGTAAAGGTGCATCCACTTCAAGCGATTTTACAGTCGGTGTGACGCACTGGTAAAGCCAGCTGAATTATTCATTACTTGCTGTAAAATTCAGGTCGCAATCGTATTCATTTCAGTTTCGAATTTGGGAGTCGGAGAAAAGGCAGTGATTCTTACGAGTGGAAAAAGTGACAATCTGATGAACAAACATCCAGATGAGAACTATGTTCGATACAATCTATGGTCAGGTATTTTATAGTGTACCTTATGGTGTCTCTCAGCACAAACTTATCGTCTGAATCGGATTATCAATTTGATCAGTTATCAGTGAGTCAGCCTCTCCTCTTGTAGGGAAGCTGCAACGGCCAATGTCCACGGTAATCTTGCATTCGATCCCAACTTCGGGGGATCAGTGAACTTCACTGTTAGAGGAGACTTTATGAATGAAGAGCAATCGTAAGCATAAAAAGTATAAGTTGTGGAATTGAAGGTGGATTTCAGTTTCACCGACGCAACCATCGATTGGAAGTTCTACGCTAGCTACTTCGAGGTAATAAGGCAGAACGAAAGATCGAGTATACATGCAGAATGTTGTAGGTGAAGTATCTGACATCGGTGAAGCCCGAAGATGTGTGGGACAATGAAGACACTTTCGTCATTGAGATCGAAATGAGCGGTGAGAGATACTATTGATCTGATCACAATCCAATTCTATTTCAGAACTGCCTACCGATATTACTCCCATTCCTGGAATTCGCACCACTCCTCAGCAGGAAGAGATTACTACACAAGAGGAGGGGATGACAACGATGAAACCCTCAACTCGTCCTCCTTCCACTCTCGCTCCCACTATCATTCCTGTAGCTGCCGTCGGTTAGTACTCAGTGATTATTCTTGTTATTCCTGCCCCATCTTACGTGGACATTAATCCAATATTGTAGACAACTACTGCAATTGTGCCATTACCGATGGATGGTTCGACAATGATTGGGATCCTGCCAATATCTGGGTCGATGTTATCATCATTCTCGACACTTCCAAGTCCATGGGAGCAAGTTTGGAAGAGGTATTCGATTTGAAGAATCCATGTCTAATCAGTGAAATTCGCCAAGGCCAAATCGGTTATTACCTCTTTCGTTGGAATTATGAGCACTGATGTTACTGTTGAATTCTACTCGAGAATTGGAGTAATTGCTGTGTCGGATACTGTTGAGGTAAATAGAAGGACATATTGGAATGTTGAAGAGAATGGATTTTTAGGTTATCTATAACCTGAATATGACTTCATCTGACGATCTTGACAATATTCAACAGCACAAAATTGATAAGATCGATGTTGGAGCGTAAATATATTCAATTTTTTTCTTGCTATCAAATGTAAATTCCAGTGCATTCCAAGCTGCTCTGAAGATGTTTGCTGATGGAACGAAGATGACTTCATACAGAGAAAATGCTAGACAGATCATCTACTATCTCACCAACTCCGCTCCGTAAGAGAAACATTGAATACTGAGAGATTAGCAATTGAAATATATTCTTCAGTGGTGCTAATATGAACGGAGTGGATGACTTCAAGACTGGAGGTGGAATTATCATCGTCAACGGTTCGATGGATAACCCAAATCATTCTTCACTTTCATATCACAGATTACATTCTGGAAGGAGAGGTTGCTGATCCCGGACTTCAGAAGCTCGCTTCTGATAACTTCTTTTTTACTGATCTTTCTGAGAATTACATCAACAGTTTGGGAGTCTTCTGTGAAGGTTTGAAGTAATAGACATTAACAATAAGAATATGAGAATATTCAGCGAATTGTTTCTGTTCTCCTGATCTACATCCATTCAATGATGATGATAACAGTCCTCGTACTCAGGCCAATCGTTAGTTTACAACCTCATATTCTCTAATCGATTCCTTATCGTAATCATCACTATCATCATTTGTTCAGGTGGTTGCTTCCATCCCGTCAACAATGGAATTCCTCAACAGAAAGCTCGTGAAACTTGTCAGAAGGAAGGAGCGGCTCTAGTTTCCATTCATGATGCTCAAAAGGAATTCTTCGTTAATGGAGGTATTATTTAATGATTTGATTCGTCAATAAACTTGATCTTTAGTTGTATCGATCTTCGGACCAAAGAAGAAGTTCTGGCTTGGTTATCAGAATGACGGAACTCAATGGATCTGGGATGATAAGGTTTGAAGTTGCAGTTATCCAATTGCTCAATCTTTCATTTTCAGTCGACTGATCCTTACACTGATTGGGATAAGGCTAATAATCAGCCTAACACTAATGGAGGAAAGAATATGTGTGCTTATGCTCAACAAGGGACTGGATTCAATACTCCATGGTTAGTAATCTGCCTCTTTGATCCATCAATCGATCGATTATTTCAGGACGGCAGCAAATTGTGGAATGGGAGGAGTTGTGTACGTATGTGAATCAGCTCCATGCTCAGCTGGAAATAAGAAATGTTGAGAAGAGAGAAGAGTCTGGTCATCATAATATTACGGTCCACGATAAACATCTTTCATATTTTGTTTAGCTTTATTCAACATGTTTAGCCTATCTGATTTCAATATCATTGAATACAATTCCCGGCACAAGTCACTTTCCTCCGATTGCATTCATGACATCTTCATTACTCCAAAGAGACGTCTTTAAATACCACTTTGCCTTAGGGAAGACGAGAATGGTGAAGTGGAAGTCGATCTTCCGAAGAGACCAATAGTCGAGGAGTGTTCACACTCTCTAACAACGATCTTCCTTTCCAGATACAAACTTTCTCATAACATCCGATGAGCGCATTCCGAGCTATTTTTGGCTAGAGTGTCACCAAATCCACAATAAGGATCAAACCACAATCGTAAATGAGGGACATCATCCCAATATTTTGTTGAGAAAAATTGCTAGTTAACCTGCATGAGTAATAGGAAACAGGGTGATAATCCAATTCGTTTGCCTCTTCATTAAAGAGAATGAAGATAGAGAATGAGGAGATAGAAAAGGCCTCTTCATTCGTGCTCATTCTCTTCATTTAGACAACCCTAGTCACGATGGCAAAGACACTGAATATAATGCTACAATTATAACATAACTAAACGTCTTCTATGGTTTATGAAATATTGATGAGAAATTATCTATGCTGTATCGAGTGTAGTCTGTACTCTCTTCAAAATAAATTAGTTTCTATCGACGGACCTCCGATTCTTGATATACATCACGTATTTCTTGTAAAATTGGAAAGCAACGGAAATGAATGAATGAATAATAGAGTCAAACTCATTAGCATATCTCATCTCTGTATGTCCAGACTTATCTTGTTCTCTCCTTATCGAATTAGCATGAATATTCGCGTCCCTTACTCATTACCATACGTATTTGCATGGACACGTCGCTTGAGTGATGGCTATCTTCACTCTATCTACTCCCCCATTCGACCTATCGTATTCCTCCTCTCTCTTGCCAATACCTCTTGCTATTCCTCATATCTTCAAATTCGCAATTCACTTCATTTATTCGCATTTTGCATTTCACTCTGTTCAAAGGTACGAGGACATTAGCATATCTCACGATCTGTCTAGACGTCTATTGTTCTCTTGTTATATTGTTTTGATCTTTGACCTGAGACCGGCAGAATAGAGAGAGAGAGAGAGAGGAGGGGATAGGAATGTCGATATAGTTTCCTGCGTTTGCGTTTCTCCATCTACAAAAAACGTTATAGTTTCAGTTTTAACCTCTTTTTTTCTTAATCTTTTTTTATGAAGACATATTAACCGAATTAGGACATTCACGAGTGAGAATCGAAGACGGAAGATGCTAATTCTTCAATGGAATCAATCATCATTATTGAGGATTTATCTTTTCAACTCTATCTACTCAATCCAAACATTTATTCGATTACACGAAACCATCAATTTTTTTAAAAATGATCGGCTCAATTGTATGCCTCATAATAGTTCGAAATACCTTAGTCTCGTTGATGATATTGACGGCTTTGGGGCAGTTAACTACCCATTCCTTTCTTTCGACGATATCATCAATGAATGATGAAGGAAGACATGACCAACGAATAGAGCGCAGAAGTCTCAAGTAAATATAATAATAGAGATAAATAATGGGAAACGCAATCAATGGTACGGAGAATGAGAAGGTCATGTTATTTTACCAGAGTTGCACCTAATAACTCCATTCTAAAACACTATCCATGATTTTCTTACTGCGCACTGTATTGCAACCGTGAAGAATCCTCGTTGATCCATCGATCGACAACATCAAAAACCTTCAAGAGAAATAAATTCAGAATGAGGAATCCGTCTCTTCATTTTGATAATGATAATGACTCACTTGTTTCTCATTATCCACACGCAATGAATCTCTCTTGAGAAGAGAAACGAGTCCATCGAATGAAAGGCCAGCGAATTCGGGAGTGAGAGAAATGTCGATGAAGTCCAGCTGGAAACATGAAAATTTGCTCCCAATTTATTAACGGAGATGAATCAGTAGTGTAAATTGCGAAAAAAACAGCAAAAAAGTACAAGTACATTTGAAATCGAAAAATACTATTTTAACACGTCTTGAGGTTTCAGATTAGTATTAGATATTAGATAAATTGCACTTCAAAATAGAAAGGTCTCAAAAATTGCATTTAAAAATAGAAAGGTCCCAAATCAAGAAAATAGAGAGACGTTTGAATAATATATTTATTGCTGAAGGATAACAAAAACTGGTACAAAACAATAAAAAAAAGATCAAATCAACAAGTTCAATGATTAGAGCGATTTCTTCGTGCCCTTGCTGGTTGGGCCTCTTCTATTAGGTTTCGGAATGATCTTCTTTGTGGTGGTGATGGCTGGGGGGAGTTGTTGTTGTCATACTACGTGGTGGGTTCCTTCTAGGTGTGATTGGAGTGGGAGTAGTAGCAGTAATAGTGGTTGTTGGAGTGGTTTTGTTTGTAGTGCGAAGGACGGTAGGTCTGAGTGTAGTGGTTGGTGGAGTGGCTTTGGTTGTGGTGCGAGGGGAGGTAGCTTTGACTCCGGAAGGGTTGGAGGGCTAGGGTTTATTGTGTTGTTGTTGACCATCTTTGATTAAAGCTTTTATTGTATACTTTTGGTGTTTGCCAAAATATATAGATAGTAGGGAGAATACCAGAGGAACCTGAAATTTATTAAATAAATTTACCAACACTTTCTCGTTGGGCAGAAAATCAGAAGCTGTTATTTTGATGAATAGCGTTTTCTTGATATAAATTGACGAATTAAGCCATCCAGGGATGCAAACGCGACCATGGATTTGACGGGAAGAGAGTGATGACCGAAACCTGATAGACTATCATGAAAGGCTAGATTAGTCTTGTGACGTAGTGCCAGAAGAGAGACCTCGATCCTAGTTGTTTACCTCGTTTCTCTATCTCTGTGACCCCACGAGATCCCTAGGATCGACAACTGTCTCACTCTTGTCCCTTCCCCCACTGGAGGAAGCTCCGATAAAGTTATGCACAGCAACATCTAGTAGTCCGCATATCAAGCCTAACGGAGAGTAATACATCCATCCGTTACATGGAGGCCGGGAATTGACCCCCCGCAGGAGTTTGGAGTCCCTCCCAAGAAGAATGCAATCGCTACACGTCAGTTCCATCACACAACAGAGAGAGCAAGAGCCCAAGTCCACCCCAGTAGTATCCACCACGGAGAGCACCCAATCAGCAGCCAGAGAAGCTGCGCGCCAAGGAGCGCTTATCGACGCATGGACGTCTTCAAGGGAATGCAAAGACCCGATGGAATGGAAGAAGAAGATCAAAGGAATCTTCAGTAGTAAGGAGTGAGGACCATCGGAAAAGGGACAGCTCGTGTGAGTATTTGATATCGGACTACGCTTATTCGGACAGGACTTTCATCAATAATCGAAAATAAATTGTTCTTGCATATCTTCTGACACTTGTTCACATTTGTTGTAAGTATTGCTCTTGATACTGGGTAAATAGTGTAAGCTCGATTACCCAATTCTCAGTAGATTCTCTCTGTTACTACTGATGTAAATTGAATTATGATCCAATCGACACCTTGTATGTTCATTCATTGCTTACAACCCCCATTTGAAAGTAGCGGCGAGGACGCTCGCTTGCCAAAATCGGTGATGTGACGTAGTGCCAGAAGAGAGACCTCGATCCTAGTTGTTTACCTCGTTTCTCTATCTCTGTGACCCCACGAGATCCCTAGGATCGACAACTGTCTCACTCTTGTCCCTTCCCCCACTGGAGGAAGCTCCGATAAATTTATGCACAGCAACATCTAGTAGTCCGCATATCAAGCCTAACGGAGAGTAATACATCCATCCGTTACAGTCTAGTTATGAACACTACTCTCACTCTCTACATATTGCGTTCGTTTTGGCGAAATCCTATCAGAAATCTGAATGTACATCTACTACTCACATTGCCACCCTTTACACAGAAACAGATAGCATCTTTGCCAGTTTCAAATACACGCTAGATAAGGAGGGACAGTAAGGGCAGCCCATCGATAAAACCTATGAATTCCCCATCGCTCCATTCCTCAACAATTCGTACACTTTTTCTACAGTAAACCATTCCAGAAGATTGCAAAAAATGAGGCGAAGAAGGGTGATGAAAATAAGGACCCCAAGCTGTTGCGAGGATGGAGACCTGTGGTACGGTAGTACGGCAGACAGTGATCAAGAACTGATTATTCAGGAAGGAGATATGTATCCTGCCACGCCATTTCAAAGCACGATTTACAGGTTGATGCGAAAAGTTACAGTAATTTGGTGTAGTAAATGTCGGCGCACACCCTGCACACTTGGAGGGAATATTTATTTTTCAAATTCCTCAAATTTGAATTGGCGGACAGTTGTTAAGCGTGTTGACTGTCAGTCTGAGTGGATACTCAGCCGACCGGGGCCGGTGTTTTGAGCGGGGTAATTACGGTGGTTGATCCTTATTGATCGGTGGGCGCTACGCAGCAGCCAATCAGCAAAAAGTGGGCGGAGTCTTGCTTTTGCGTGGTCCACAAATTCCGTGCCTGCCCCGACCAGCACTCCCTTCAAGGCCCGCGATTCATTGAGCGAGAAAGTAGTTACTTCGAAGGTGATAATTTGTTCAAAGATCAAAGATCAAACAGTAATTCAGATGGGCAAGACCAGATTAAACACCCATTTTCATTAACGATCTGTCGTTCATTGATAAATGATTGATAAGAAAAATGAAAACGTACGAATAGTATAACATTTAGCGGAGTTAGTGTCATCCATATGATCTTCTTTGAAAGTGGAGGAGATCACGGATCAATCTTCACAATAGAACAAATATTTTATTACTTCGAACAGATTCGATACATATCCAGTCACTAGTGGGCAGAATAAAGAACGAGTGGCTGAGATCACAGTGAGATTACACGCTTCTCAATGAATATTATGCATGGAAACAACTAGTAACAATGGGAAGAAACGAAACATACTTTGATACAATTACAATTTTATAACTTTTAATTGATTATCTTCTATCGAACGAAAGAACAGTTCAGAATTAAACAGCAATATTTCACAGGCAATTTTTTTACAGCATCTATTAACAGTAATTAGATAACTTAATCGATAACTTGAGTCATTGTTCCGAAGTCTCTTCTGCTCACGAATAATCTATCTCCATTCTTGACACCAAACTCTACCAACTTATTATTCATAACCAGATTCTGTGCTGAACGGGAATAATCAGTCAGTAAATAAATCATTGATTCATACCTTCAAATAGAATTCTCTGCATTCCAGTGGAAATACCGCACAATTTCTCCACTTCTTCTCTCAAATCTTGAAGACGAGCCTCATTGTGCTTGAGGAAAATTACGTGATCACGACCTGTTAACGATTCATAAACAATCACAGACTTATCGGCTAATCTACTTCTATCAATCGTCCAATCAAACGTGAACTAACCATTATCATCTCTAACAATGACTCTCAATCGGGCAGCTTCCCATTGAGTGAATAGACGATCAACTCTTCCTCGAGTTTCCTCGTCAAGACAAGAGAAAAATGACATTACGAAACCTGAAAGACACACTTCCTTCATCGATTGAATGAACTCTTCTCTAGATACCGTACCTCTGGTATCGCTATTCGCAGTGTTGTTCACTATTGAAGGTCTCGCAACATGAGTTCCATTCTTGGATGGAGT
Source organism: Pristionchus pacificus (assembly GCA_000180635.4). Lineage (NCBI taxonomy): Eukaryota > Metazoa > Nematoda > Chromadorea > Rhabditida > Neodiplogasteridae > Pristionchus > Pristionchus pacificus. The sequence continues at coordinate 13,430,317 of CM026576.1, forward strand.
ACGAGGAGTTTGAGAGGGACTCATCAGACTACTGGGCATCTTCAAATGAATTGTATGGAATAGTCAAACCGAATAGGCAAACAAACACCTAATAATTAGTTGTCAAACTATATCAATCAATTGCAAGAGCTGACAGTCGGGTGGTTCTTACCGGTTGTTTCGATCTAAGAGGAGTTCCATGGGTGGTCGTGATTTCTGATTCCCTTGGATCGATGGGAGGTCCCTCTCCTCCCTCCACGTGATTGAATATGACAGGAGTCAGTGAGAGCTGCATGAGGTAGTTAATTACGGTAAAAAACCACAGTACTCTCACGCAATGTTCAAACAGTACAACTCACAACGTAACTATCGTCCAGTTTCATGTACTTTCCTCTCACTTTGATTATTATCTTGAGGAATTTGACAGCCTCAGTGCCAGAGTTGATCCTGAAGGAGTACTGTCTTAAAACGATCAATATTCTTTTAAATATATAGTAATGTTCTCGACTCACTTATGCTTCCATATCCAATCCTCACATATAACTTGTGCATACTTGGCTTGCAGATGGTACACTGCATCCAGAAGAGGCTCATCCACATCTGCGAAAAATATAAAGTTGAAAACATGTATCTAATCAACGCTCATACCGTTTACCGTGTCCGTAGCGATAATGGCAAGGAATCGAGTCATCTCTCTCAATCCGATTCCATTATAGTAATGAGCCTCTCTCTTTGGTCCGATTCTTGTAGGATCGTCAACAAACCATTCACGGAATACAACCGAATGAAGGGCAAGAGTCTAAAGAGGAGACAATGCAAGAAGGGACACGAACTCAAACTGATGAGAGAGAATATTGAGTGATACCGAGGTGGATACGAGAATGCTAACTCCTTCGATGACAATTACGCGAGCATCTGACCATGCTGAAATAGAGTTGATGGTAGAAGAAGAAGGCGGTATTTACCTGGATCGACATCGAAAAAAACTGCCTCTTGAGGGATGGACTTAGAATGGCTGAAAAAAGGCGGAAAATAATTCATTTTCAATAGTGAAAATAGAGTAGATCGTACGATCGTCGACGTTTCGCAGTTGGTTCTCCCTCATCTATGAAATAATCGAAGATAACCACCTCAAAATAATCAATAACCCAAACTCGATTTATATTGCACCTTCGTCCTATTCGATAATTCGATCTTCTTTCTTCTCATGTGATCCATGAGCTCAGTCGAATCATCGAATCGATTAAGGAATGGAGTCTCAAAATATAAATAGTTAGAGAAAAGGAGTATCGCAGATAGAATCACGAAAAGATGAGTATATTTAGTGCTGGAAGCGACTGCATCGATAGCCTTGATTGCATTTGTGAGAGGATCGTCAGTCTGCCAAGTGGATAATGTATGTCATTTCATACCAGACAACATGCGGGGCGGAAATCCACGAGAAGTTTCTTGACGAGTTTGGGAATATTGAGCGTAATTGCGAGCGCGAGTCGCTTCTCTACCTTGCTATTCCACTCCACATCTCCTGACAACATTCTGGATTAGTAGGCAGTGATGTTGTCATATAGTACTACCTCATATTTACAACAACAACATTATAGTTAGAATAAAGACAATGAATTTCTCACCGACAGGTGGATGCTTGCAGGGGTACAGTAAGTTCAACAAATCTGTGAACGTTTCAGGATCATATGTATTAAAATTGTACTTGGGAGCGTGATTCGTATTATTCAGCTTGAAGAATTCTCGAAAGAACTTCGAATGCAATTTGAGAAACTGAAAACTGATCTGGGTCCATAATGATCTCACGATAGCTATCTATGTGATCTAGGCCGTAGCTCTACAGAACGTATTGAGATCGTAGTAGATACATTGCCACTAGTATAAGTATGTAAACTGAAACTCACCGACGAACTTGTGGTGATTATGTGTCCTCGGAGATTGAATTGCACCTTATCGATGAGTGGGTAGTGAAGAAAACCATCGAATCGACCTTCATCATACGCTAGGGGAATCGCCATCTGAACGTATACGTGATCATGATAACAAATCCACGCAGTGCATCATAAAATAAATCTAAATAAAAAGTTTAAAAAATCAATCGATATTTCGTAATTTCATAACCGGAGCCGCAATATGGAACGCAGTTTGACAGATTCTTACCGTAATTTTGCGATTTCGACAATGACACGACGAAGGTCTGTTTTTTTTCTGTTTTCGTTTTTATCAACATAAAAAGTGGTATTTTTTATATTTGCATATGCTAGGAAAGACTATCACATGTTCGGTTGCATTAGATTTTTGAAACGTGTCTCTTTTTAGCAGCATCGCCTTGCCCCCATTCTGCAAATATTGTGTTTCTTGTTCGTATTTCACGAGCCTTGCTTTAAACGTTGAATGCAACAATATGCCATGCTTCCAGTTATTTCCAACAGTATGTCGTGGGCTCATCGTCCTCCGCCTCTGATGGACATGTACCCTCCCCAGCCTTCATCCAACTTCCAGTATTTGAGACAGCTTCTGGAGAATGAGATTCTCTCTTTCTGCACGGTTAGTCCATCTACCAAGAGATGTCTAAGACTAGGAAAAGATGTGATTGTTCCCCTTTGTAGTTGCCTCGGTCAGAAGCTGAAACTCGTACATTGAGTAAGGATAAGGAAGCACGGGGTGATCACCTGCCTAATTTCCCCTTCGAGAACATCGGCAAGGCACTTGTACGCAAGTATGGACTATCACTGGTCAGTTTTCGAAAGGAATTCTTGGATAACATTGTATTTTAATTGAGGCGGTAGATCAGTTGACGGACATTCTTCACTTCATGCCTGAATACAACAACATTCGTCCTTCCGGTCATCTCTACACACAAGGAGGACTGACTAAGTCAACTTCCATCTCTCCCATTGTATTCCACGTAAGATACCTCCTCCCTTGTTCTAAAATGAAGTGTTCTCGTTTTTAGATTCTCTTCAAAGTGATCGTTGTTCCTGATCCGACCGATCGTCGTCCTGAAGGAAAAACGAAGAAGAATATGAAGGTAATACACATATTGACATAGTGTCACGATACGTCTCAAAGGTTTATGAAGTATTTGCTATTGAATTCAGTCATTAATCATATAATTTGCAGCGTGCTCCTCGTCAGATGCTCAACAACTTGACTGACACTCAAACGTCGAGAATCTTCAACGCAATCGTCGCCATCGATGTGAATGTCGAGGCGAAAGTGAGAATAAGATTATGATTTATTGCACATAAGGCCTATTTACTCGTTACACTCTAGTTTAATCGGTATTTGAGGTATTGAGCAAAGCAGTGTTCATGTTACAACTGCGTGATAAGATGGGCACGTACGGTCCCTATGCAGTCAGAGCAGTCACTGAGGGATGGGCGAGGTAAGAGGAATGGATACATTAATGATCCCTCTCCATGACGATTATCAAACTTTCGAGTAACTTTCTTTGTCTTTCCAGTTTCGCGTCAACCATCTTCTTCATGCACAATCCATCCTTCTCTTCTTACTTCGATTCTCCAGAAGTCATTCGAACTGCCCTCTGCCTCGGACCCCTAAGAGCAACTACTGTTGAGGTATTCCACTTCTTCATTTTTGGTAATACGACAACTCGGAAAAATGAGATAGAAACGACCGAGTGAGATCACTCGAAATTGTCAAAATGATCTTTGGAAACGTACAAACGTGCGAAATTAGACAAGAAATGAACAACTGAGAAGTCTTCTATGGATCACATATTTCCCTATTTATCAGTCGTTCGCGATGAATCGTTCGAAGGAATTTCGTGAGGGTTGTCGTCAGATGCTCCACAACGCTGAACTCACAGCTGCCTGTCATAGCTTCCTGTAAGTTGCACAATCACATTATCGAAATGTTAGTTGTTAATCATATGATACATTCATTGTATTGAAATTGAATCATAATGTGATATGGATGTTGTTAAGTTCATTCTGTCCTCAACATCTCGTCCATCGTTATGGCGCCATTCGATTCGAAGCCAATATCAGACTACTCATGGATGAAATGAGAGGAGGTATCCCTTCAATACTATTCCATATTTGTATACAACAATAAACAACAAGATCTCGACCGTAAGATATATTCATTCAGAATTGAAGCACGATCAATTGATCAATCCTGGTTGGGCATTCGCCGCTATTAAGAAGTACGCGAAGAAGACCTTCCAGGATAAAGTGAGCACATTATTTTACGTCTATTCTTGTGGACCTAGAATAAGGCCAGCATAATATAATCATCTTAAATTCGAATAGAAGCAAATCAATTTTCCTATGAGGAATGGGCGTATGAGAATCTGCACGAACTCTTCTGGACGATTCTGTATCAACGACCAAATCTGAGAAAGAACATCATCCAAGCCTGCAAGGTATTCATTCAGTTACGTAATCGTTATTTCGGTCTTTCCTCGTGCAAGATGGGCACTTTATTCAACACTTTATCTCATCGAGTAACTTTCGTATTTCAGCCAGAAAATGAGCAATATGCAGCGTATTGGCAACGAATTTCGACCGCCAATGCTTCCATCGCAGATGTACCCAGAGAGTGAGTACTATTTAATAATGAGGCGATTAAATTCCATTTTTTATGTTCATCATCGTCTTTGCAGTATTCCATTGGTAACCGGTGATCCTCTGGATGTGTCCATCGTACCCGGAGGACCATTCCTCAGTTTCTCCAATGAGGTATGCTTTGAGAAACTGTACGTCCACATTTCGTGATCAATGTGATCTAAAAATTAAATTAGCAATAATTAGTAAAGAGATATTGTGAATTTCAGATGCACGAGTTGATCTTCGTGAACACTGCGAAGCTATTGAATGAGATGTCATCAGAGATTGAGAGAAGAGCAGAAGGGGTACACTATTATTGATTGGCCTATTTGCGATTACTTTATCTGATTGTGAGAGAAATGGTTTCAGCCCGATGGAGTGATGCTTGCTCTTGATGCAGAATGGTCTGCTTATGAGAGTTATGCTGCTGCCAGCATACTTCAGATCTCACTTGATGATGTGGTCAGCTAGTTTTACTTCACAGTTCATTTTTAGATCAATTTTGTGAAGATTTCCTTTTACTTTGTGTCACTCGAAAGTTGAATAAGTTAGTTCTAGCCATAGGTGCCCACGGAGCGTGTCCGGGGCGTCTATTTTTTCATTTACTGATGTTATGATCTTATTCTCATTCAGTCATACATCGTTGACGTTGATGTTCTTCCCCGTGACGTCGTCCGTCCCTTCATCGAAATGCTATTCGCCCATCCAAAGATACTCAAACTAGGTCAGTTATAGAGCTTACTTCTTCTTTTCTTCTTGCTGATCAAATACATAACAGAAACGGCTATTTCTTTTAGGATTCCAGTTCCATGAGGATCTGGCACAGCTTCGAATGGCCAAGTCACTCAGAGGGTACGATCAACTTTCAAATGTTATTTTTTTGAATGGTTGGAACAGTAGAAACTCAAGTAATAGATATGCTGATAAACGGAATATTTCAGTTGTGCAGCCCTCTATCGTCCGAAGAATCTATCGTGCATACTCAAGTTGATTGTTCATGTAAGTCACATTTCAGACAATAGATGAAACGGGGGAGGGGGGTCCGTATCAATTGTGTTTTATTACCAGAAACACTGAATTGATTCTAACTTGTTATTTGATACTGATAAGCGAACTATTTCTTTTCCAGTTGACGGAGGAGAGTGAGAAACGCCCGAATGCAACTGAGATACTGGAGGAATTTGGAGTGAGCATCGGACGATCGGAGAAGAAAGAAGAAGAAGGAGGTGGAGATGAGGAAGGAGAAGATGAGAAGGATGAGAAAGAAGTAGATAAAGAATTGGACGAAGGTCTGTCATTGGATGACATTCTGAGACTCATTCATTTGTGTTTCAGCTAATGCTGATACTTCGACGGATTCTGTGGGAGTTATTGAGAAACCAGCGGGTTCGTGATTTTATCTTACTATTTTTTATTGAAAAATATAATTCTTTTTTTTCTATCAGTAAATTTAATTTTCATTATTACGGGTATGGTGCAGTTATTTGAAATAATGAAGCCATTCATTTGCAGCAGTGACTCGAGTCCGTCCTTCCACAGTGGTCACTCGGGTATCCACTCGATCACTTTCTTCACTCTGTGAATCACTCCTCGGTCTTCCTCTCGATAAGAGAGAACAATGTTCTGTATGGACAAGAAGACCTCTCAGAGCACTACAGGTAAGGATCATTGGGAAAATAATCATTTCTTCGGCGGAATACAGCAAATTGAAGCGTTAGTGAAGAAATCGAACAGAGTAAATGGTAGAAATGAATGATAATCCATTTCAGCTTCGATATGCTGCAATGGACGCATTCTGTCTTCTTCTTCTTCATGCTCGATGCAAGAAATGGGCTGAGAAATTGGGAATGCCAATGGAAGATATGATGTGAGTGGGATAGAACGAAGGGGAGACGGTAGATCAATCAATAATTGATTGTCTCTCAGGTCTCGTCATTTCGAGTCTAACTGCAGTCTTCCTCTCTTCATAGGAGATTAATCGGTCCTGTCGGCTTCTCTTTGATCTACATTCTTCTTTGTATCTAAATCACCGTATCTACAGCTTGAATAATTTCGCACTTCATTACGTGCACTTTCTACCTTCGTAGCTAGTCAAGGCTTCAATATGTCATATTTATTCGCACTATTTCTTATATTTTCCCTTTTCCATATCACTTGCAGCTAATTTACTCGTTCCTGTGTACCATACTTCCCCTTTCTTTGTTAATATAAATCATGGATAGATATACACCGTATACCTCACAGATTGCATCTGTGTCCATTTAATTAGCAATAGTTAGTGTTCATACAACTTTCCTTATCCCTGTTTGAATAATTTCCAATGTTTCTTTCCATAATGTGTTTCACTGTTCGTGTCAGATTGGTGTGATTTTGCTCCAATATCGACTCTCGCTATGTGTTATACATGATTACCACCCGGTTAGTGGAGCCTTTGCTTATTCATTTGGTTTTTGTCAATAAGTCTTAAACTAGTCTTGTATCACCTGGTTATGTACCTATCTTTTCTTCATCCTCATCGATTCGAATCTCATGATTGTACAATCCAGTTAGGACTCACAACGAACGAGGCCAATTACAAAGATTCGAAAGAAATTACGATAAACATATCGATTTTATCATGTTCCATCGCAGAATATCTCAGTCTCATTTAATGGCATCCTAAATCCTAATCTTGTATCTTGCAATGAGCGTTAAGTAAATTAAGGAAAAAAATCATGAAGTCAAATGTGCCATGAAGTCAAAAATCAAATGTATTTGAAGTATCTCAAAAAACTGCAGTTTTTCTTTAAATCGTATCAAAGGAAAAGTATCGAATATGAAGGTGATCATTGATTTTTCTTGTAATCTTTTTTGCGATGCAGAAACGGGCTAATTAATAGTGTTGTTACATGTATAACCAGAGCTTGTCGTATTTTAATATTTTAAAAATACCTTGTTGATCGTCGATGTTCCAGTTATTGAAGAATGCAGTGTCCATGTTTCAATTGCGTAAGAAGATGAACAAGTGTGAGGTCTATGATATGACCATCGACAAATCAGCTCCCCCCCCCTAAGAAATATCTGAATCGAAATGGTTCTAGTCAGTTGTTACAATAATATTTTAGCATTATAATTTCGTTGATAGGGCAAATTCGTTGTAGAGAAAAGGAATTTCTGCAATACAGAATTTGATGACCGTAGTCGTCTTATCCATGTGGGACATGCAAAGAAACTCATTGAGAAATTCTCGAAAATGACATTCAATCAGAAGGTTAGTAGAAAATAGGACACCGAATAATGGGGCGGGATTTTTTTCAGGAATGGGCGTATGAGAATCTTCACGAAGTATTCTGGACGTTTTTGTATCAACGACCAAATCTGAGGAAGAACATTGTCGCGATCAGTGTAAGGTACGTAAAAAGATAAAAACTCTCGCGAAAAGAAGAACATTTCGACTTTCATTTTGAGAGGCGATTTTGAATAGGGCATGATTAAGAATCCGCCTCTTCACTTTTCGTAATCACTCTCAGTGTGAGAATGAAGTGATGCATTCTTCAATGTGATAGCTTTGAATCTTTAGTTTTAAATATTGTTGTTTTTAAACGTTTTTTTAATCAAATTTTGTTGTCAAAATTAGGGACGGCGACGATGTTTACAGATGATCAAAACAATTCACAAGTTTATGTGCAAACGGAAGCTTACCTTACCCCATTTCATGTTTTCAATTTAGTTTTTCAAAAAAAGTCAAAAATAAAGAGAAAAACAGCAAAATAAGGAGGTACGAAACCCGACGTTTTGAGTTCAAGCGGAGCGCATCGCGTGTCATGTTTATTACAGATCTATCACAAACTGAGTGGGAATCGTGAACTGATTTTTATTAAGTATTTTAATGTCCTTGATCCTCCTTGATCAAATCCTTGATCCTACTTCTCCCCGCATCAATTGACGCATTTTTGTCGAAGGGCATGGCAGAAAATGTCCTCCAGACGATCGATAAAGGTACTCAAAGCTAAAGTTCATAGCTCAAGGGCTTAACTACTGTATTCGCGATGTGTCATGAACGTTACTTTATTTTCGAAATTCATTTACTCAAAAACGGCCTAGAGATTCTTTTCAATATTTTCACAATACTTACGAACCGTTATCCTAAAATTATCATAAAAAAATAATAAAGAATCTCTAGGCCGTTTTTGAGAAATTCCATAAAATGCATAATCACAACGTTAATTTGCCGAACTTTGCCGACTTCATTCTCTTAAATTTTAGTGTTATCCTCTTTTCTGTTTTCATAATCATTTTTTGTGCATCTATAAATACCAATAGAAATATGAAACAAATATTAGTTTTGAAAACACTCCATTTTTTGCACGGCATCGTACCACTTCCTGTTTGCCTCTTTAAATATCCTGTCATTTTTAATATGCACTTTTTATTATCCTTTATCAATTACACTAAATAAAATAGAACAAAATAAGTGATATTTATTTTTAAATGACAAAATAAAAATAGGCATGAAATTTGAAAGAAGATTACGGTAGATTGGAAAGAAAAACGTCGGAGGGTGTAGTCCAATAATCCGTACTCAAAAATTCGCGTCGCCGTCCCTAGTCAAAATATTCTTTTAAGGACATTCTGAATGAAATTATTTCAGCCTGTGAATAAGGAATACACAGCATATTGGCAACGAATTTCGACTGCTAATGCTTCCATCGCAGATGTACCCAGAAAGTGAGTAGAACTAAACTAGTATTATTACAAAATATACACACCGTATCAATTTCTCTTCACTAATCTTGGTTACAGTATCCCAATTGTATCGGGGAATCCATTAGATGACTCTATCGTTTCTGATGGAGGATCATTCCTATTTTTCTCAAAAGAGGTACGCAGTAGCTCTTTCTGGTTGAAGAATTTGTATATTTATTCTTCGTACTGTCTGGCTAGTGAAAGTGAGAGTATGCTAAATAACGAGTTCAATTCTTCAATCGGATAGTCGCTATGCAGGATAATGATTCGTGATCATTATTCTCGAAATAAATTTCTAATTTCAATCGTACTTCGGAGAAACCTTTTACTATATTTCATGAACAAGAATCTATCTTGGATGAACAAATTGAACTTCGTGAACACACAGAACCTCGTGAATGAAATGAAAGTGGATATCGAGAAGAGATCAGAAGGGGTACAGTAATCTTACCAGTGCTCATTAATATTGATTATTCTTAGCCCGATGCAGTGACAGTTGCTTTTGATGCTGAGTGGTCTGCCTACGAGACTGGTCCGCCTGCCAGTTTACTACAGATCTCCCTTCAAGATGTGGTCAGAGTTTTCACTATTTATTTGAGTTGAAACTCGTTCACTATTTTTTTGAGTAGAATTATTAGTGAATTCCAGTGTCATTTTTTGAGGTATCTAAAATATTAAGGGTTAAATAATTGTCTCATAATTGAGTCATATATCGTTGATGTTGATGTTCTTCCCCGTGACGTCGTCCGTCCCTTCGTAGAAATGATCTTCTCTCATCATAAAATACACAAACTAGGTTGGTTCCTTTTTATCTTTATGGAATTCAGAAAAATCGTATTCATTGTTCTTAAGGGTTTCACTACGAGGAGGATCTGTATAAACTTCTGAAGGCCGATTCGCTCAAAGGGTTTGTTTATTATATAAGATTTCACAATTTGTTTTTTTTTTATTTTTAGTTTATGCATGCCTGAAATATAGCTTTATTATTTTAGAAAAAAACAGATAAATTTATTGCAGTTGCTCCGCCCTAAATCGACCGGAGAATATCTCATGCATACTCAGACTTGTTATTGCGGTGAAGTGAAGTCTATGACAGCGATTTTGTTTAATATTGAAAACTGAATTGAAAGTATATGATATTTATATGAATATTTCAGTTGATTGACGAGAGCGTGAAGCGAGAGAATGCAGTTGAAATTCTAAAGGAATTTGAAGTGAATAACATCGGATCACCGAGGAATGAGATTGATCGTCGTCGTTCCCATACTCGTTCTCTTTCTTCACTTTGTGAATCTCTTCTCGGTCTTCCTCTCGATAAGAGAGAACAACTATTTGTATGGACAAGAAGACCTCTCAGAGCACTACAGGTATCAACTCAGAAAAAGGAATCGATGTAAGTAATCTCCATTCCTTCCAGCTTCGTTATGCTGCAATGGACGCATTCTGTCTTCGTCTATTTCATGATCGATGCAAGAAATGGGCTGAGAAATTAGGAATGACCATTCAAGAGATAACATCAATTAGTAAGGGATGAGAAAGGAGACGGTAGATAAATAGCATGATGATACTGTAGACCGTAGTCCGACATTTTTATATACATTTCTTGTATCTACGTTTCTTGTATATAATTAGTGCGTCGATTAGTAGCTTTCGAAAGTATTTACTTTGATTTTTATGTAATTATTCGAATCTAGTTGTGATGCATACGGGTTGAATTTTTTTCTCTTTTGGAGTTCTCGATCGACTCCTTCGTTTCAAGAACCATACTAATATTTGTAAGAGATTACAATAAAGATCTAATTCATATCAACTGTTGAATTTCGAGGATGCTCAACAACTCTGGATCGAACAAAATCATTCTTTCCCACTGGTGAAGAGACATCAAACTTGACAGATGCAAAATGTTTATGCATGAATTCTTCCCAGAGGACAATGGACATGATTCCGAATCCCGGTTAGAGGCACAAAATCAGCAGACAAAAAGGAATGAGAAAATACGGGGAGAAATGAACATCGAGATTGGGGGAGAGACTATAATAATCTTGTGTACACTCGAGTCTAATCGACAATCTGTGAGGAAGGGAAGGCAATGGCACGTATTAAAGGGAGGGATACTACTGTAGGTGAGAAGGGGTGAGGGATACGGTAGATGGACTAATCAATTGATCTATTTCAATTGAGGGAATGCCATTTGGGGTCGTGCATCTGCAGGTGCATCGTCCGATCTCCAGAACTGAGTCACCGTCTTCCATTGAGTGTAGAAGTTCATGCCAGCCTGTAAGAGAGGATACGGGGTAAGACTCCTCATCAATCGATGTCTACCGTACTCCATCCAGACTTCCGTACCTTGCCGTAGAAGTTCTGATCTCCGAGGAAGGATCCGCGAGATCCAGTGAATGAGAACATGGGAAGAGGAACGGGAATGGGCACGTTGATTCCAACCTGACCACAGTCAATCTCGTTCGTGAATCTGAAACACAAACATTATTCCCTTCCTCTTTCCTTCATCCTAAAAATAAAAAAAATAAAAATATTACACCGTTCCACTCAATTCGCAAATTTAACTGAAGGGTCTCTGCTCTAATTTTTGTTGCTAATCATTCCCTAGAGGTCCTAGGAGTACTTACAGAGAAAATGACAATTTTTGAAATAATCTGTAATGAGCTAGCGAAAGAAACGTTCCGAAATATGCTCTAAACACCATATGGACAAAGCTAAGCAGTTGAATGTTCCGATACCTTCTAGCAGTGACTCCATTCGTAGTGAAGAGGGCCGTTCCATTTCCATATGGATTATTGTTGATGATGTCAATGGCCTCATCAAGATTCTCAGCCTCCATCACACACAGAACAGGGCCGAAGATTTCCTCCTGAAAGGAAAGGAACGATCAAAGATCAATTTCCATCTTGAGATGAGCTTACTCTGTAGCACTCCATGTTGGGTTTGACTCCGGCGATGACGGAGGGTCCGACGAAGTTTCCGCTCTCGTATCCCTTCACCACCACATTCGATCCATCGAGGGCAACGTTTGCTCCTTCCTGCAATCCAATCGTATTTCAATCTCATCACAACATCATTAATCGTTCCGACGATGCCGATGCATTCCTACTGTTGATAAATGGCCCTTCCCCTCACCTTCTTCGCTCCAGCAATCAACTTCTCGACTCTCTGCTTAGAGGCCTTCGAGATCAGAGGTCCGACGTCGGAATCAGCGTGGTGACCTGTGCAATCATCTCATTGACTACAGTACTCTACCGTACTCCCTCCACTACCAATCGCCAACTGACTCACCGGCGTTAACCTTCAGCTTCTTGGCCTTGGCCACGATATCGGGCAGCCACGAGCGAGCCTCACCGACCAGGATTACGGTAGTCAGGGCCATACAACGCTGACCAGCGGCACCAAAGGCAGCTGCCGTGAGCTGAAGAGGGAACGATTACGGTAAGTATTTAGTAATCAATCGATACTCCCTTCCATCTACCGTACTCCATCTATCGTACCTGATTGATGGTGTGTTCCTTGGCAGCATCAGGCATGATCACTCCGTGGTTCTTCGCTCCCATATTCGATTGGACGCGCTTTCCATTGCGAGAGCCTCTCTCGTAGATGTATTTGCCCTGAACGGAAGGAAGATATTAGTCCCGTCAATCGATACTGTCTCCCATACTCACTCGACTCAATAGCAAGAAGAAGATTGTTGTGCGAGATCAAAATCGAACATTTCCATTCCAGTGGTAAGCAGTTTCTCTCTCTCTTTCTATTGACAGTGTGACTGCATCCCCCTCCCTCTCTCCCCTCTCCACTTCCCTCTCCCATTCACTCACAGCCTGATCAGATCCGACGAAAGAGATGGCTCTGATATCGGGATGGTCACAGATGAAATCGACCGTTTTGTGCGCACCGTGAATCACGTTAACGCATCCATCGGGAACGCCCGCCTCCTGTACAAAATGTCATCATTTTCCATTTTTACCACGTTCAATTTTGCTTCAGCCCTCCCCAATGAGGTTATCAAAACTTCCATATGGATACACGAAGAAAAACAAATCAATGACCATGCTACAGTACCCTGTGCGTACCGTACCTTGGCCAGTTCGACAAGCATCATGGCTGCTCCGGGATCCTGCTCCGATGGTTTGAGTACCATCGTGTTGCCTGTGACGAGTGCAAGAGGGAACATCCACAGAGGGATCATGGCCGGGAAGTTGAAGGGAGTGATTCCTAAACGGAACAATACCGTAATACCGTACTCTAGACTACCGTAACCCACCAGCAGTGACTCCGAGAGGAAGACGGAGCGAATACGTGTCCATGTCCTTCGAGACACTGAAAGGCAATCGATAATTTCTGTTTCTACCGTATCCCTCGACTACGGTAACTCACTTGTTGAGGGTCTCTCCGAGCTGGAGGGAAGGCACGGAGCAAGCGTGCTCGACAACCTGTCAATCAATCGATATCTACCGTATCCGTCAATCTACCGTACCTGTAGTCCTCTATTGACATCTCCCTCAGCATCGGGCAGTGTCTTTCCCTGTTCGAGAGTGATATTGGCAGCCAGTTTGCCCATGTCTCTTCTGATTAAAGCTTGCAGTCTGAACATCGTGTGAGCACGAGTCAGCACTGATCTGTAATTGGAACCATATTATTTACAGTTCATTATATCATTGCTGATTGTCACATCATTGAGGAACCAGTGCCAGTGATCCACAGTGATGAATCACCGATGAAATGTAAAATAAATCTCTAAGCCAAAGTATCAATTTTTTGTTGCAAGTTTTTATCTTTTTTTTCGGTTTTTCGAGTTTTCGCAATACCAATCTTTCCTTCATTCCTTTTCATAAAGCGAATACAATAATACAATAATCAAACTCCTTACGTATTCTTCCACGATTTGAATGCCTGTTTGCTCGATTCGACTGCATCATTCATCTCCGCGGTCGTGCACTTCGGAACGCGGCCAATCACCTCATTCGTCGCCTGAGGGAACAGAATTGATCTTTGATCTTTCTCCCCTCTCCAACTCCAATTCGTCATCTGCCCTCATTCACTCACGGGATTCGTTAGGTCGATGTATTCGCTGGTCTTCGATTCGACAGCCTTTCCATCAATCCACATCTTGACAGTCTCCGCCTTTGCAGAGACTGCTGCCGATGACGACAGCGAACGGGGCTGAACAATTAAAATCAATTAATGATCGATACCGTATCCTAGCCGTGTAACTCTTTAATCGATATTAGTGCCTGACTATCGTATCCACCCTACCCCCATCGACCTACCGTAGCGACGGCGAGTCTGGACAGCATCTTCGATCCCTGGTTACCGCAAGACGAGTGGGGATACTGTAATGGAGATTGATTGGATGTTGCTCTAGAGAGGGGGCAGTCCGAGGGGTCAACACACACAGAGACGAGGAGGACGAGAATAGAAGGGAAAGATCGCATGATCAGAGAGGGGATCGAACCATGGGAGAGCAACTGCTATACATAAATCTCTATTCTTTCTCTTGTACTGCATGCTAGATCGTCTAGCAAGGCATCGAGGGGAATGAAAAAGTGAGAGGTTGAAAAGGTGCACAGAGAGCAATCAAGAAACCAGAGAACAAGCAATCAATGACGATTTGCACTCTCACACGAAATTAACACACGTAATAATTGGTTGATCAACGAATGAAACTTCCTAAACGCAAATGCAGCAACGTCATTCTATTATCACCAATCAGGTATCACCAAATCGCCTATTATCTCAAAAAATCGGCAGGAGACCATTGTACATATCTGTGATTGCACGTCGTTATTCGACAGGCGTCTAGTAGTGAAGAGGGAAGAGAGGAGAGGGAAAGGAGGGAGAAGGGGAAGAAAGGGGAATGGAGAAGGGGAAGAGAGGTCAGTGAGCAGTGCTCTTCCCCCACGTGGAGTGAAGAGGAAGACGGGATGAGAAGGGGGAGGAGAGAGTATGGAGATAGGAGAGGGATGAGAGAGATAGAGATAAGAGAGATAAGGATGAATCGAGAGAGTGAAGAGGGAGAGAGAACAAGTTACACCCGAACCCGCGCGTGTTATCATTCGATAGTTTCTCGAACCGAACGATGGAGAAAGGAGAGAAGAAGGAGGGGGGGAGTAAATGGCATTGAGAAGTCTTTGGTCAGTAAAGGGACAGTGAAATGATCACTCACAGAGATAGCAACTGCAAATGGAGCAGAAAAAAAGGAGGAAATAAAGAGAAAAATGTGACCCGACTGTACTAGGTTGTCCCACTAGCTTACCTTGGTCAAAGAATTGAGTTCTCAATCGAGGAACGGCGTCGGCGATACGGTGTAGATGGGCAAGACGAATTGACGAGAGACGTTTATCCTCAATCGAGAGTGAAGGGGGAGACTGGGGAATACTCGCGAATGGGGGAATGGGAGGGGCTTATATAGACTTCTCAATTGGCTCTCGCATATGTAAAGTGAAGATAAGTGAGGAGGAATAGGGGGATTAGTATTCTTTATGAGTGAGACGAATATGTATATCACGCCTGTCACGAGAGAATCGAGCTAAGGGTGGGAATGGAGCGAAATTCGAGAAATGAGTTACTATCAGTTTGGGCAGCTCTGGGCATGTCCTGTCATCCCCCAAAGTCTAATTGTACAGAAATCATTTTGGGGCTCCCTGTACCGGGTCTGTATCTTGGATCCCCAACTTTAACCTAGAATATCTCGGCTGTGGTGCAATTTAGAGAAAAATTGTTCTAAGAGAAACCCCGCATACTTTGCCGAGCTCTATCGATCTACGTCGGTTAGACGTCATGAAAGTGCCTCTGAACTGTGCTACACTCAGCGATGCAATACTCAAAAGTGTAGGATTCGGCGGGGCTAATTTTCGGATATTGTATGCACCGCTTCGAGCTCTTTCGAATGAGCACCTTACGAAAAATTTAAATTAATCCTGCGGTATGGTTCGCCCACGTGGAAGTTTTCTAATCATTTGAAATTAATTTTCAACAACAAATTCCTTTCGACACCGCTCACTCCATTTCGATTTGTGAGGAATGAATGGCGTTTCCACTATTCCGCTGTTGAAAAGAATTTCAAATGATTAGAAAACTTCCGCGTACCGCAGGATTAATTTAAATTTTTCGTAAGGTGCTCATTCGAAAGAGCTCGAAGCGGTGCATACCATATTCGAAAATTAGCCCCGCCGAATCCTACACTTTTGAGTATAGCATCGCTGAGATGTAGCAAAGTTCAGAGGCACTTTCATGACTTCTAGCCGACGGAAATCGATAGAGCTCGGAAAAGTATGCGGGGTTGCTCTTAGACTAATTTTTCACTAAATTGCACCAGAGCCGAGATATTCTATATTAAAGTTGGGGATACAAGATACCGACCTGGTACAGGGAGCCCCAAAATGATTTCTGTACAATTAGACTTTGGGGGATGACAGGACATGCCCAGAGCTGGCCAAAACTCATAGTGACTCATTTCACAATTTTCGCCCCATTCCCAACTATTGCTATTTTAGCACGATTCTCTCCTGCATGATATGATGGAATTAGATTATATGTACACGACCACTCGATGTCAGTGAGAAGATAATGAAGAAGAGATATCAGGAGATCCATTGTGAAATGTCCACTGAGTATCTTCTTTACCGCTCTCGCTATTCAATGAACTCGAATCGAGAGAATGATTGACAAAGGAAGGGAAATTGTGTTGAATGGGTCGATTTCCAGTGAAGATGCGGCCAGTACTCCTAATCAGTTGTGTCATCCTTAGTAAGTCCTTTATCAATACGCTTATCTCCTAATCATCATGGATTCTCGCCTATGATCTACCTACCGTAACCCAGGCTTTATCGATTACTCGGCATCGTCTACTCTGGATCAGGCAGTGACTCGGCTTCGACAGCGATATCATCAAGATCGGATCGCCACCTCACCCTCAACACCGAATCCCGATAGCGAGGTTACCACACCGTCTGATTACCATCATAAACATTTCCCTTCAGGAAACCCATCGAAAAGCGCAATCTCTGATCAATCAATGGAGTCAATACGAGAAAACCGCTGGAGGGACAGGGTTCCATATGGAGAGACCGGACACTGGACCAGGTTATGGGCCCGGTGAGATCAAAGATCAGAGATCGAAGATCAAATATGCCTCATTTAGGTCTGGGAGATATCGCTGTTCGTGCAGGAGTAGGTGTTGCCTATCCCTTCGGTGGATTTAATTATCGACGTGATTTCGAACTTGGAATGGGCGGTTCGGGTGAGCCAGTTCAGGAATGAAAGATCAAAGATCAACAATGACATTTTCAGGACGAATTGGAGGAAGAGAAGTTGGATGGGGCAATGGAATGCCCGGATTGTCGTCGAGTCCATGGATCGGATAAAGAAGGAGAAATCAGAAAGAATGAATCAAATATATCATCGAATTTGCAACGATATCGGTAATAAATTGAAAAAATATGTATGTGAAATGAACAGATTTATCTCCTTCTTTGGGAAAACATTAAAACATTAAAAAGTGAACTGGAAAAATCCAATTTATCACTAAACCCGGTAATATCACCGTCTACAAGATTTGGACACATAATTACTCATTTCTACAGTTTGGAAGTAGAAGAAACACGATTTGATCGCATTGAAAGCTTAATTATTGGATAAGATACGGTAAAATGGGAAAGCGATGGAATGGATTGGTTATTTTCCTTCCACTTCCTTCATCTAGGAAGAGGAAAGGAATGGAAGTAATTCCAATTAATTCTCACTCGATTCGCAATCCAGGGAAAGTAAGCAACTTCTTTGAAAGCTACGACCATGTCTGAAAAGGGGAATTTGGTTCACAGAACCCGTTGACAAATGGAAATCAATGAAACAGGGAAGTGAAGGTACAGTCAGATCTTCGGTTATGAAATAATAATAGCAATGTGATGGTAAAAAATGGAGATAATCTCATTTCTTCTCGATGGCGACAATTTTGTTTATGTGAATGCAACCCGTGCCTTCCTTCACTCTGCAATGACAATCATCAATGAATGTTCTGTCCACACATGAAAAAGTTATGTGTCAAAATCCTACGAAAGCGGGCACGTTTATGAAAAAGACCTTGGAAACCGACTAATTCTGGAGTTCGGAAGACTTGCTTACCTTCCACTGAATCCTCCTCCTCCACTACTCTCCAATCCGAGATATAATCCATCTGTTCTCATCTCATTTACTCTCGCTCTAACCCATCGTCCATTTCGAAGTGTCGCCACGATGGTGTGCACTCTGATCAACAAATTCATTATTGATGAAGACTATCCACTATCTGTACCCAATCTCCGACAGGACAATGACTACAATCACTCATATGTAACATCTGACCATAACAATTTCACAATACCACTGGAGGACCATTCTCGCACGAAAATACTTCCTGAGTTCACAAGGGGTAATGAATTGGAAGAAGGGAATTCTCACTTGAGTTCATTCCAATTTGTTCCGCAATCTTCGAGAGTTCTGTATGAACTTCCTTGTTTCTCATTCAATTCACTCAGATCGGGAAATGGAAGAGAACATGTGCATCTACAATCGACCTTTTTTTATTCTTTCATCAAAATCCAAGTCCCGATTCCGCATCAGTCTTGAACATAGTGTAAATCCCAAGATCAGTGTTCACTTACTTCTTATTATTCTTCCTTACAGGCATCACTGAAGGAGAAGAGATTGATTTCTCTTCTCTTTCTTTATCTTCATCCTTCTTTCTCTCCTCCTCTTCTTTCGCTTCTTTTCTCGCTGAAAATTAATCGGCGACTACTCTAATCTATAAATCCTCAGATTTGTTAATCAGAAATGACTCTTCTTCCCTCCATCCTCACCTCTTTCTCTTTCCTTTTCTTTCACTCGTTGTCTTTCTCTTTCTCTTTCCTCTTGTTCATTACTCTTCACTGAATAGCATCCACTGATCGACATGATTGCTAAAACTTTTGTTTTTTATTTGGAAATTTTTTTCCTTATTTTTAAAATAACGGTTAAAATAATTGAACATACCCTGTCTTTTCTCTCTTTCTCTTTCTTCCCTTCTTTTCTCCTTCTCCCTTTCTTTCTTCTCATTTTCATCCTCATCACTCGACATATACTCATCTTCACCACCCTGAATCAATTTTTTTTAAAATTTTACTGGGAAACAGAAGCCATCTTCAGTTATTCTTACCTTCTTCTTCCTCCTTTCTTCATCCTTTCTCTTCTTCTTCTCATCTCTCGTTTCTTCCTTTCGTCTCTTTGCTGCGGGTGCTGCTGAATTATACATCCAATCTAATAAAACGTAAAATTCGAACCTCTCTCATCATCTTCACTTTTATCATCGAATAGTTCATCTATTGACTCAACCTTCTTGCTAGGCACATCTTCCCTTCTTTCCTGCAACATTTTTCACTACTTGTATTCATTGATCTCTACCGTACCATTTTCTTCTTCTCAAATCTTTCCCTCTCCTCTTTCTTTTCTCTGGGTGATTTCTCTCCTTCCTTCTTCCCCTCCTTCTCAGTTTCTCTTGGAGAAACAGATTCAGAAGAACCCGAACATTGCAGCTGAATATGATAAATGTCAAACAAGGGGAGAAACCACGATGACAAAGATTGAAAATCAGTCATGACACGCACCTTCTTCAATTCTTCTTTCTCTGCATTTGTCTTCTCTACTATGGCATGAAGAGAGGCAAGTGAATTGTGTATCTTCAATCATTCGTTTCAAAGACCAAAGATCATATTTAAACGGACCTTGTTCAGATTGTCCACGTACTCTGGCGACTTTGCACGAGGCTTCGAAGCATCTACAATGATGTTCATCTCAATTTTGTTCTGACTATCCTTATCAAAATGTTCAGATACATCTTTGGACGCACGCTCTGACTAAGTTATGGATTGTGCAACATTTCCTTATCGGTGTGAGCGTGCTCCGTATAAATATTTTGCCACACTCTTCATTCATATCATCGCTTATTCACACATTGCACATGTATTTTTCTCCTTTCAAAGGCCTTTTTTATTCAGATGCCGTACATGTTCATTTCTGGAAGTTTCAATGGCGACACGAGAATAGGGGGAAAGCATGCCGATCCACAGCTTATGGCTGAACTAGGGGTTTGTTCGAGTATCCCATACATGTTTAATATAATTGTTCAGGGTAAGAAGGGCACAATATCTCAAATATACACCACTCCATGGACTGCACAAGAAGCTCTTAATCGTCTCGATATAAGAGGATGGAAAGTCGTTTCTTCGAGCGCTTTTCCCAGTATGTTTCCAACATTTAAATCACGATAATATAACAACTTTCTATTCGATGGTGAACTCGCATGGACACTATACAAAGAGGGCCCTCCCGTTGTCCTTCCTATTCCTACTGCAGTCCCTTTAGCCCCCGTCGCCCCGTCTGTTGCACCCCCCTCATATTCTGAGAAATCCGCCCCACCTTGAAGCGTTGTTTCCAAGTTATTGTCAGTGATTCTGTGCGTAGCACGAAACACACCTTGTATACTCTTCAATTACCAGATAAAAGGTGTTCAGATTGTATAAACCCATATATTTTCTCATTGTTAAACCACAATTAATCGTATGAGTTCCTGTATGAATCTCCCTCTTCCTTCCGTCTAATCAAACTTGTTTCTTATCACCAAAACAACGTGTATTTTCACCGACCATATGAGTGTAATCAGACACTCAATTACAATTCTCTATTCTCAATAGAGTTCCCTATTCTCTTTCCTACTCCCTCGCATCGTCAATTCAGATGCCGTATATGCTCATCTCCGGTGGTTTCAATTGCGAAACAAAAGTAGGAGGGAAGCATGCCGATCCACAGCTAATGGCCGAACTTGTCGTAAGTTTATTACACCACTTTCACACGGTATTATTCTAAAAGCGATTCTAAAGGCGAAGAAAGGCAATATAACTCAAATGTACACCACTCCCTGGACAGCGCAAGAAACTCTAAATCGACTGGAGGCCAAGGGATGGAGAGTCGTCTCCTCGTGTGCACTTCCCAGTATGTTTCATTACTCATCGAACATGATTATTCTGGGATAAGGTTATCTAGATAAAACCGTTTTCAGCTGGTGAAATCGCTTGGACACTGCATAAAGATGTGAATGGTTCAACGATGGGTCAGAAATTCGGATAACCATCACTAGAAATGTGTATTGTTTAAATGTTTGTTCACAATTAAAGAGTTGAATAAAGACTTATGTGGGATAATACAAATAAACTCTTCATAGCCGAGCATTGAAACACCTTTGAATTGAATCATACTATAGACGCGTTTCGTCATGTATGCTCACTATCTTGCTTATGAAACCATCCCATATCAGTATACCGACGTGTCACTCTCCCGGTATAAATACAAGTCTTGTCATCCTTCCTCCCTACAGTTGATCCCCTCACTATTGATCCAGTTTTATCTCTTGTGACAACACGCAATTTGGATGCTTGAATTGCTTGCTTGAATTCGCCACTATCTATAATCGCCCATTCCATTCCTTTCTAATTCACTACAGATGCCGTACATGGCGATTTCTGGAGGATTCAACATCGATACAAAAGTGGGAGGAAGGAGAGCAGATCCCGAGCTCATGAATGAACTGGGCGTAAGTGCAGCTTCATTATTCGATATGAGATGAGGGTTCGAATGACAGGCAAAGTTGGGTAAGATGAGCCAAATGTACACTACTCCTCTCACTGGTCCCGAAGTTCTCAACAAAATGGAATTGAAAGGATGGAAAGTGGTCGCAATGGGAGTTGTACCTAGTGAGTTCTCCGTCAATGTTCTTCTCGCTTGTCAAATTATATCTTCAAGGTGGCGAAATGGTGTGGACTCTTCACAAAGATACCGCACCTGGTGGCCCACCTACCTATGCGGAGAAATTCGGATAACCACATTCTGAGAATAACATGTTCTCCATAATATTGAAAGCATTTTTGCATGAATATCATTTACAAAACTAAACGAATTGTTTCTGTATGTCAAATTGCGATGAATATCCATCATTTCTCTATTCGCTTCGTCCTCGTTGTAACAGGGATTATTCCGGAGAGAGATAACAATCAATCTATGGATTGTGGATTCTAATCTTGAGCTCACACTATCATTTGTCATTCATTTGGATTATTCTATTCATCCAATTTTCTTCCAATATGCCCTACATCGTCATCTCTGGTGGCCTCAACACCCCTACTCTTGTTGGTGGAAAGAGTGCCGATCCTGATCTTATGGCAACTTTGCTGGTTAGTTCTTCCTCACTATCCACTCCTCTATCTCATTTCCATCCAGGCTTGGAGGCATCCTCTCAAGAAGGAATGGTACTCTTCTCAGTGTCCTCATCAAGTTCTCAATATGCTCGAGGCGAGAGGATGGAAAGTTGTCGCAATGTGCTATGCTGATAGTTAGTTTCCTCTCTAATTTCACGTTTCATCGATTGATATATTTCAGAGTTTCGTAAGAACACATGGACACTTCACAAGGAGACCACTCCCTCTCAATAATGGAAACGCCTACTCAATCTTCGCGTTGTTATGACTTCTTTGTGATCAAGAAAGATTAATAAAAGAATATAATTGTAACACTGACCACTAGTTGATGCTCCCTCTCCACTCGCAGACTTCATTCTATACTTGCTGTATATGGTCTCCCAATCAGTCGATTCTGTACGAGTCGTCGGCTTCACGCACCTTAAACATCATTCATTCGTGGGGTGTACAAAAAAATTTCGATCTCTCATCTCACAATGCTCTCTCACTGATCGAAGAAACCGAGAGTGCATTGCGAAATGTCTAATTTCAAATGACAGATCGAAAAATATTTTGCACACCCACAAAGATTCATTCGCCTCTTGCATAATTCATAGTATAATAAGCTCTACTACTAAATTGTGAAGTACATACACATTGATTCCATTCACTCCATTACTCCTTCCTCCTCCTTCAATTCCTTCCAATACGGGCCATGGAATTCGTACAGTGTACAGTTCGCGACCACCTCGGATGATCGCACACTGAAATGTACCGTAATCTCTCAATCGATTGATACCTCCTCTTTCCTTCACTCACCAGCATCTGAATCAACTCCTCATCGTGGACGCCGATGAGAGCATCACGACGACTGAATACAATAATCATTACAAATTTGTAAAATAATTATTTTAAGAGGCAAGAGACTGTGACATGAGCATGTCAGTGTCGAATCCTTTACATGTTATAATAATAATGAAACAGACAAACCGGAGGTTCTCGACGGCCTCGAAACAAGCAGAGAATGCGGCCAGTTTGAAGGAGGAACATACTGAATTTACAATTTGTTAGAATGTTTTATGAAACAAAATCCATTCGATAGAAAAATAATCAATAAAGCTCACCGTATCCCTCTGGTACCGTAGCCTCTCTCAGTCTACCGTAATCGAGAGCTGGTGCCGTGGATGCGGGCTGCTCTCTACTGGACTCTGCTACAAAGTGAATCGATATTATCCTGTCTTAGTCTACTTTCATTATCTACTTACATGATTGTTCGTCCATTTCAATAGCTCTTCTCTTTTGTCCATTGGGCGATCGAATAGGAGAAGGAGATTGAGGACTGGATGTCCGATCGAGCACATAGGCCATACCCTACAGAGAAGAGATATTATTCTGATGAACGAATATCGTCATAACTTCACCTTTCGGCCTATTTTCTCCAATACAACAGCTCACCTTTACATACCAACAGTGGATCGTCCATGCAACAGTAACCCATGCCCTGGCTATCCATAATACAATCCACCAGTAAGTCTTTATTCCTTCCCAAGCAATAAGGAAGATAATGGTGAGAACCATCGACTACTCTCCACTGCTACTCATTGGAAGACTACAGAGAATTACTCCAAGGGAAGTACCGTCTTGCTCTCTTTTCTCTGATCAGATATAGTGTCTTAGTAGAAGAGAGTTCATTGGGATGGAATCAAACCGGTTCGTCATCTGCTATTCTAATTGCCCTCCAGTCACTACTTCCCCCTTATCAACTCGACACTTATCACATTCAAGAACGATAAAGTATAAGGGAAACGCTTTCAAACGTATCTCACTCCATAATTAGCAAACACAATGAATAGTCCAATAACATCTTTATTATATGTACATTAGTAATGTGAATCGTGACACCTGTTACAACTTCAACTTTAGCAAAGAAAGGGGGGGGGGGATCCCGATTAAAATCAGGTAGATCAAGGAAGTATTTTCACATCAGAATCTCGAATATGTTATTTCATTGACTTAGCAGCTTGGAGTAAATCACAGAAACGAAGGGGTTACAGTGAAAGGCGAATCATTTGTTAATACAATATATCGATTATGCCTTTGGATTACGGTAATTCTGATAATGAAAGGAGAAAGAAAGCAATAGAAAGAAGTTTTGAGCAAAGCTACAAGTGTATAGTGTGATCATCTTTACACTAACCTCACACTTCAACTCGTGTTAATCAATCGATAAATTCTCGTAACCGTATATCTCTTCTATGAAGAGCGAGTTGCATGATACAACTTGATCCTAGCTGGATCAAAGTGTACCGTAGACTGCTCCACTATCAATCTCCAAATGTACGGTACGAAGAAATCCACCGTATTATCGTCTTCGACGTACCTGAAAAATCGATAATCCACACTGTTTTGACCCACTTCAGCATCCGTTAACAATACCTGAACTTGAGTTCGGGGAATTTCTTGAGTCTATCGGTTGGCCAAATGATAGCTTCCTTCTCAATTCTCGCAAGAACTGCCGATCCATCGCCGCTCTTTTCATCAAGAATCTTCGATGAGAAATGAGATATCACTAGACCGATGTTGACCATCAGATCCTGAATGATAACACATGTTACTGCATAAGATTGCTATAAAATTCAATTATCATAGTACCAAAGATGACAAAGTGGAGTAGCAATAATTCACCTGGAACATTGGATGGTGACTGAATGAGTCGAAGAGTGATCGATGATAGAGAAGAGTGTAGATCAGATTGGGATTGTGTCTGCAACACAATCAATATCTGCTACAGTATCCCCTGATCTTAACATACCGTAGGCATCCTCCAGCCAGCGCTGCGTTTACAATTTCGAGCGCCGTTCGAATACCCTCTTCAAGTACCGTAATCTCCTCGTGCTGAAGTGTAATAATCGATATGCATCTAGTCTACCGTAGCCAATTTCAGTTCCCACTATCGACCCTCATTACATAATTGACGACATCTTCGTCCTTCTTCGTCGTTTCTTCAGCTGCACTTCGAAGATGCTCAACGAGCTTCTGATGACGTTTCGTCATTGCCTCAAAGGACAATCGATTAGTATTACATTTCGGAATGTCGTTTCGCATGGCCTTCTTGTAAGACTCCCTGAGCAATAAATATTGCGTACCTCAAGTAGTCCAATCAACTTCTGACATACGATAGGAGCGAGATTCTTGAAACACGACGACATATTCGCTAGTGCAGCCAGACAATTCGTGTGCAAGTAACGGTCCTGAACATAGATGGTCACACGGTCCGCACGGGAGTGCCCTATCATAGGGACATAGATGGTCACACGGTCCGCACGGGAGTGCCCTATCATAGGGACATAGATGGTCACACGGTCCGCACGGGAGTGCCCTATCATAGGGACATAGATGGTCACACGGTCCGCACGGGAGTGCCCTATCATAGGGACATAGATGGTCACACGGTCCGCACGGGAGTGCCCTATCATAGGGACATAGATGGTCACACGGTCCGCACGGGAGTGCCCTATCATAGGGACATAGATGGTCACACGGTCCGCACGGGAGTGCCCTATCATAGGGACATAGATGGTCACACGGTCCGCACGGGAGTGCCCTATCATAGGGACATAGATGGTCACACGGTCCGCACGGGAGTGCCCTATCATAGGGACATAGATGGTCACACGGTCCGCACGGGAGTGCCCTATCATAGGGACATAGATGGTCACACGGTCCGCACGGGAGTGCCCTATCATAGGGACATAGATGGTCACACGGTCCGCACGGGAGTGCCCTATCATAGGGACATAGATGGTCACACGGTCCGCACGGGAGTGCCCTATCATAGGGACATAGATGGTCACACGGTCCGCACGGGAGTGCCCTATCATAGGGACATAGATGGTCACACGGTCCGCACGGGAGTGCCCTATCATAGGGACATAGATGGTCACACGGTCCGCACGGGAGTGCCCTATCATAGGGACATAGATGGTCACACGGTCCGCACGGGAGTGCCCTATCATAGGGACATAGATGGTCACACGGTCCGCACGGGAGTGCCCTATCATAGGGACATAGATGGTCACACGGTCCGCACGGGAGTGCCCTATCATAGGGACATAGATGGTCACACGGTCCGCACGGGAGTGCCCTATCATAGGGACATAGATGGTCACACGGTCCGCACGGGAGTGCCCTATCATAGGGACATAGATGGTCACACGGTCCGCACGGGAGTGCCCTATCATAGGGACATAGATGGTCACACGGTCCGCACGGGAGTGCCCTATCATAGGGACATAGATGGTCACACGGTCCGCACGGGAGTGCCCTATCATAGGGACATAGATGGTCACACGGTCCGCACGGGAGTGCCCTATCATAGGGACATAGATGGTCACACGGTCCGCACGGGAGTGCCCTATCATAGGGACATAGATGGTCACACGGTCCGCACGGGAGTGCCCTATCATAGGGACATAGATGGTCACACGGTCCGCACGGGAGTGCCCTATCATAGGGACATAGATGGTCACACGGTCCGCACGGGAGTGCCCTATCATAGGGACATAGATGGTCACACGGTCCGCACGGGAGTGCCCTATCATAGGGACATAGATGGTCACACGGTCCGCACGGGAGTGCCCTATCATAGGGACATAGATGGTCACACGGTCCGCACGGGAGTGCCCTATCATAGGGACATAGATGGTCACACGGTCCGCACGGGAGTGCCCTATCATAGGGACATAGATGGTCACACGGTCCGCACGGGAGTGCCCTATCATAGGGCACCCCCCATACCATGTACCCGGGTTCATGATCCAAAATGGGTTGGTAGGTCATGGTGGATCATGACCAAGTACCGCACCCAATCGATCCTACAGTACCCCAAGTTACCGTTTTTGCTACATTAACCCTACCGTATCCCGGTTCCGTGGGTCAACCATTTTACCCTTGGGTCAGACTTTTGTCAAACTGTCTGAAATCGATTGGGAAATTATTCTACCGTACTCTACAGTAATCCTACCGTATCCCTGGCTACGGTATCGCGGTCGGGCATCGCGAACTGATTTTTTTGTTTTTCGTTCTAAAAATCCGTTCTTTGTGCCTACGACCATATTTCTTCGAGGACATTATTTTATGAGTAGCGTACCGGTATCTTCCGTACCCCCTACCGTAATCCGATCGTACCCAGCCGTGCGCTGGTTAGATGAAACGTCCATTACGCATGTTGTTTATTAGTAAAGAGTGCATAGTAGTATCACCGGGTTAGATAAAACATCTATTACGGAGGTTGATTATTAGTAAAGAGCATGTCCTGTATCACCGGGTTAGAGAAAGCGTCGATTACCGAGGTTGTTTACTAGTAAAGAGTGCATCCTAGAATCTCCGGGTTTGATAAAATGACGATTAATCTCAAACCAGGTGAATCTAGTATGCGCTCTCTACTAATAAACAACCTCCGTAATAGATGTTTTATCTAACCCGGCGATCCTAGGGTGCGCTATTTACTAATAAACAACGTGCGTAATCGTAGTTTTATCTAACCCGGAGATTCTAGGATGCACTCTTTACTAGTAAACAACCTCGGTAATCGACGCTTTCTCTAACCCGGTGATACAGGACATGCTCTTTACTAATAATCAACCTCCGTAATAGATGTTTTATCTAACCCGGTGATACTACTATGCACTCTTTACTAATAAACAACATGCGTAATGGACGTTTCATCTAACCAGCGCACGGCTGGGTACGATCGGATTACGGTAGGGGGTACGGAAGATACCGGGACGGTACTCATAAAATAATTTCCTCGAAGAAATATGGTCGTAGGCACAAAGAAAGGATTTTTAGAACGAAAAACAAAAAAGTCAGTTCGCGATGCCCGACCGCGATACCGTAGCCAGGGATACGGTAGGATACTGTAGAGCACGGTAGAATAATTTTCCGATCGATTTCAGACAGTTTGGCAAAAGTCTGACCCAAGGCTAATATGGTTGACCCACCGAACAGGAGTACGGTAGGGTTACTGTAGCAAAAACGGTAACTTGGGGTACTGTAGGATCGATTGGGTGCGGTACTTGGTCATGATCCACCATGACCTACCAACCCATTTTGGACCATGAACACGGGTACGTGGTATGGGGGGGGGGGGGTGCCCTAATATTTGCGGACCACCGTGGACATCTATGGTCCTGAACACGATCTCATTTCACCACTTTCGACTCCATAAAACATAGCATTCCGAAAGTTAAAAAAAAGCAATTTCTCACTCTGGTCTTGAGTGTATTCCTGTGTATGGCTCGTATGAAAACGAGTGCAATCAATCCCCCGAGGGAGATCTCTCCCAATGGTCGATCTGGTTCCGCCCACTCCACGCCTGATACCATCTGGAATGCGAGAGTTCAGCTTATAACTGAATTACACCAAAATGTTTGTTGCTGAAAGTTAAAATATTATAGTAGCTGATATGTAAGTATGATAGATCGACATCTTTATATTTCACTTCGTGGTTAGGTAAAGAATGTACTCTTCTTTAGAGAAAATAACTGACCGTTTCATGGATTAACTTGCAGAAGAAATCGTCTTCGGATAGAATGAGAATGACGATGAGTGAGAGATAAGTGTGATGTTGAGAGGGAAGAGAAGAAGAAGAAGCAAGAGATTGAGAGTGAGAGGAACTACCAGAGGGAATCATTCCCTTTGTTGAATCGAATAGACAACGAACCACTGGGATCACCTACAATTTATTGTTTACTAGGTTTATCAGACGAGTATCTCACCAAATTCTCCAAATTTATCCTGGACAGTACGTAATTTCTGAATCCTGAATTCCTGTGAAGAAGTAGGTAGAGAAGGAGCATCGGAGGCTCTTGACGGACTGTTGCACACAATCTGTATCAATTATTGTTCATTATATGACTCCTTTCACTTTTTTCGCATCTCAATTTATTCATTCTATAAGCTCCTTGTGTAAACGCTTCTCACCTCTCATACAATACAGAATAGTCCATCTTGAATGTCCTAATTTGCACATTGAGAGAGGAAACTTCTTAATTTTAGAATTGAAGTCAAATCACTACTTAAAACCTCACCTTGTGCATTGAGGAAGTGTTGGAGCGCGTCTTTGATTGGATTCAATCTTCCCTCGGGAAGAGGATGACAAGCGAGAGTTAGAAGAAGAAGGGCGGATAGGGAACCTGAGTATCTTCGCGATACACTCATCAATCGATATCTCCTCACCGAGACTCGCGGGTGGTCTCTTCTCCGATTCTTCCTCCGTCTCCTCTCCTCCCGTTACGAATTGCATTACTGACCACATCGACGCTGCAGGGAATACCGTATTGTACCGTACTCCCTCCTCTCCTATTTTATCGACTCACCAGCCAGTCCGAAAACGATGCTCTCAGCCTGTTTCTGTCCCGTCGTTCCCCTCTTGTATTCCGTATTGTGATGGAGATAATTGTGAAGGAGAGCACGCGAGAGATCCATGCAACGGATTGAACTGAAAGGAAAAACAAATGTAAAGTGGGGATTGACGGCTTCAAAGTCCGTGTGAAACCAGAATCTTACCATACTCCCTTTAGTAGATATCCGAATACGACGGCTTCCGTCTGTATTCCCTCTCTGTATAATTGAGTGGATAGAAGGGTGATTATACATCTAACTGCCTCCATTTGAACGTCCATTGTGTAGTCTCTGCAATTATGCTATTTTATGGAAAAATTTTTGCAATTTATCATTTCATTTGTGATTTAGATTAGTTTAGTTTGTTGTAGCTAGTGAGAGATCAAAGATCAGACGACAAACTTATTTTTTTCACCTTGAAAAGGGAGAAGTAATCACTTACGTGACGGGCAATTCGACGATAATTTCAATGAGTGAATGGAGAAATTGTTCCGCTGTACTCTCGTAGACAATCTCCTCTTCCTCTTGCTCATCATCACTATCAGAATCCGAATCCACTGAAATTATCACTTTGTTTCTTCCCGAATTATTATTTATCACTTTTTTATCACTTTTGTTTCACAAAATTTCTCATTTTTTTCACGAAAAAAAAACTCAAACGTGCTCTTCAAAACGATCTCTGCCTCTCATCTAAACTATTTTGTGTACTGACCCTTTTTCTCTTCTCCTTTATCGAATGTCCTGAGGAATTCTCCTTCACTCATTCTCTGTGTGAGAAAGGCGCAGACGTAGCGAAGAACTATGAGTGAATTGGCACATTGCCACAGGAAGATCTTACTGAAACGGAGGGAATTTATATTTCATTGCACAACTCTGATTCTGACAGGAGCTTAGAACTCTTGAAAATCGATAGTACACGTTTCTCACTCACTTTTCATACTGTTCACTCTCCCGTAGTTGCTCCGCTCGTCTAAGGAACACCCTGCAGATAATTCATTGTTTTTGACGAGTCAAAAGTCGTCCGCGGCTTGTTTCACAACACAGCATCACATGACTTTGAGGTGCACTGCAATTGAAAGAACGAGGCTAACCTTATTAGACTGGCGAAATTTCCCGTTGTAGCTGTATTGTGCATGAGCGATTGGAGAAGATCTCCCACTGATGATTCGATATGAGCTGCCAGACGACTGAAATGGGGACAGTTAACATTCACAACTATCATTATCTTGCTAACATCAAATACATGAAATCGTACTCATTCTTACCTATATACATAAATCCCAACAACGATATGATATTCGAATATACCTGTCATTATCATCGATCTTGAGATTGAATGAGAATAGTTGATTCCAGAATGGATCGTTGTCTACTATCGAATCCTTATCTACAATTATATAAGTATAATATTATAGTTTTAATAAAAGTGCTATAAACATCCGTAGCATAATGTATTCTGACTGACCGGCCAGTCTCTTGAGTAGAGCATTCTCAGCAAGAGAAGTCTCTTGACTGATCACTCCTCCCATTTATGAGAAGAACTCACGGTTACTCTACCTGGAACAATATTTGATACGTCAATTGATTAAATATTTCCACAAAAATAGTAATATGCTCCGTCAGAGTCCGTCATGAGACGATTACATGTGGCAAAGAGAAAGTAGGACAGGGGACTATAAACGGAATGAGAATAGAAAGCAATCGATTATAGGTTAAGGTGCTGTCACATTATCGATAAGATAATGCATTTAGGGGAAATGTTTCATTATCAATACAGTAAATATACACCTACGTGGACGAACCACCTTTTATTCCCCCCTTCAAATGACCAAACACTCGCAACGAATCAGTTCGGTGGGGCGCAGAGAATGCACTTGGTCAAACCATTGTCTCGTTATGGTCGATTCAACTTTGATTGAAAAACTCTCCATGCACCGTAATTTTTTTCAGTAAAAGTAAACTACTCATAAACACATCATGAAGTATCTTTCAAATAATAGATAAATATGATCTAGATGAAGAACGCTGAACAAGGTATTTAGGTAGCATTGTGATTTAGTTCAACACACTTTCGAGTCCACGCTCTCAACTTAATTTAACTTCAATTATCGTTTATGGAGAAAAAAACATAATTTACAAATACTCAATCAACATTGCATTGAACAACTTCAGATTAATTAAACTTCTCAACATTCAAAATATAGAAAATAAAAGAATTTATAACAAATCATCGATGGTAAAATGGGTAATTAAATGCTTAAAGCCTTCTCTTTCTTGTGTAGTCCACTTTAGTGCGCGAGTAGATAGTTCTACAATGATCATTCTCAATTACTGGTCCATTTCATTCTCACTTACCTATTATCCTCGGAAGAAGTGTCCATATGATGGTCATCCGCATCTTCTGATTCACATTTGACAGTTCGATCGTGAGTTATCGATCGATCACGTTCACACAACACCTTAACACATGTTTTTGTGAATTAATATTTTTCCTTGACTGCATAAAGGTAATATATTCCAATCGACTAGTGCATATCACTAAAATCAGAATAAGGATAAACTAACGGCATCCTTGGCGAAAGCGGGCTCGTTGTTCCTTCTGGTTCTCGTCTGTTTAGGTGCTTCCTCCTCTTCAACCATCATCTCCGGCTGAAACACAACACTTATTGGTATCCCCATCATCTCACGTGAACACATATTCCATTCTCACTTACCATAATCTCCTTGATTGGTTTGAATGTCTCCTTGTACATTTCAACGGCGTATCCCCAGTAGTCATGAGCCGTCGAATTGTACATTGCCTGTACAACAACTATGATTGACCATTCAATGACAGTTCATTATTCTTAACGATCTTACCCCATTCATAAACATAATCTGAAGTTTTCTCTGTAGAGAAACGGGATCGTTGACGGTTCCCTCGCTAACTTCAGTTTTTAGCTTCGAAAGAGACATAGGGCTACAAAACAAAGATCATAAATCTTCCCATCCCTCAAACTCACAAATGGACACAATCGTAGTAATCCGGCGCGTCCTTGTGAGGCACCTCAAATAATTAGATTATTGATTTGTAAAACATGAAAATCAGTATAAATGCTCACGTTGGCCTTGAATACACTCGAGTGTCGATGCAGATCGAGATCCTTGCATGCTTTGTAGAGGGCATGCTGGAAGAGGGAATGAATCGATGAACATACATTGCTGAGAGTGCGGAGCCCCATATTGTTAGGAGAAATCGTTAGCCATGTACGGAGTCCCCTAGTTGCACAGGACACTTATTTTTTTTACAAAGGATTACATCTAAAACTGCGGCCCTGGCAACTATGAGTGCTACCGTATCAATCTGTCTACCGTACCGTCAATGGATCCATATGGACCATCGATCGACGTCCTCCACTCGACATCTCCGATTGAAGAGATCTCTTCTTTGCTGATGATGGACCTGAAACTAAATCAGTAATGAACATTATTGGCTAACAATGAGGATTAAAAATCAAATGGGAAAAGTTTCAAACCTTACAATTAAATTCGTACCCAAAATTATGGAACCCTTACAACTGTGAATTGTCAGAAACAATTGCAATACGAAAAAATACCTTCGATGATATCGACGTGAGATGCACCGTTGTGCTCGAGCCAATCTGAACATGATTATAGTTAGTTAATAATCTTCATTATTCTCCAGTCCACCCCTCTCCCATGCACTCACATCTTCCCGTGTCATCATCAAGATCTAATCGAAGTGTCATCATATTCTCCCTTGTGTTCTCTTTCTTCGCTTCTCTTCTTCTCGATGGAGTTCCCTTATCCGATTGAGAGAATGAACCTGATCGACTTCCTGATAATTAACTGATTATCAAATGGCTATTTCTATTTAATTTGCACGATTTGTTATCAGTTATATGCCGGCAGACTATAAAAAGATTATTAACGCTCAAATACAAAATGAGAGCTATGATCTTTCTATTCTACTCACCTCCCTCATCTTCGGATGTCTCTCCTCCACGAGTACGACGAGAGATCGGCTACAATTTCATGAAAAGACAAGGAATAGGAATAGTAATGAACCTTTTCTTCGTCAGTCTCAGTCTTGATCTCTTTCTCTCTTTCCTTCTCAATCTTTCTCGGTCTTCCTCTTCCTCTTTGTTCAATCTCGATCACCGGATGGAAACATTTCTCATTGTCATTGTACTGATAGAACACCTGATAATGAGGGTGATTAGTTATCACTTATCTATTAGTTTAATTCAAGGCATCCCCTTTCACTCACCACATCATCGTGTTTAAACTCGACAGCATCAGTCTGCACTTCCACACTGATCATCGACGGCTTCCCTGAAAGAACTTTTGATGGCATGTCTCCCTTTACATCACTAACATAATGCAAAAAAATATACAAATAAAATGAATACCATTAGTAGATGAACAAGTAGACGCTCTAGACGCCTTCCTTGCAACGGGAGACTGAAAGAATTGAGATCATTATTAACTTCTTCGCGCAATCACTCAAAAACCCCATAAATTTGAAGATGAATAAATGAAGAATGTGTTACCTCTCTTTCAGTTCCTCTTCTCGTCTTAGATGGAGACATGGGAGCAGTGGAAACGAGATGATGACGGATAGACACTTCCGTTTCACTCTCCAACAATTGTTTCATTACTTGCCCCAACAACAGCCTAAATAAATAACAAACCTGCACATCCTTCTTTCCTCCTCCACCCTGCGTATTCTTATCAGAGTTGGCCACAGATGTTTCCTTTCCTCCTCTAATTTCTTTCTCTTCACTTTCTTCCTTCTTCTCTCCTCTTCTCGTTCTTCTCTCAGGAGGAGCGGGAGATTCCTTCGATTCGGACGTCGATTTACCACTCAAACTGTGACGACCACTGAAATATCATACATTGCTACAAATTACAACACGACAAATTATTTCAATATATAGATGATTTTAATCATTGTTCCTCCATTCTCACCTCGATCTAGTCTTCGATCCAATTGGCTCTTCACTCTTCTCCTTCTCCTTATCATCAGTCTGCTCAGATCCCTGTAAGCACATGTTATACTAATTTCGACAGCGGTCGTCGTTTCACATTTTTATTTCAACATGATGCCCCCCTTCGACTGACCCTATGTTGTCGTGTTCTGGATGCAACAGTGGGAGCAACGAACGTCGCCTCTTCTTTCACTTCCTTTTCCTTCTCCTGTAATATACCGTTGTTCATATGATCTAATATATGACTGTTCACATACATGTCGATCTGTGGCGGCGGCCCTGTATTCACCAGGTAAAAGGGATACTGTGGTCCACGTATCCCTGTTTATTGTCAAAAATGCGGTCGCCGCCGGCGTGGACAGGTATGCCAGTTCATCAATTCATCACTATCCCTCTCTCACCTCAGTCTTTCTTGCCCCCATGGATCCTCTTGTTCTCTTCTTATCATCCTTCTCTTCCTCTTTCTTCTCATCTTCCTTCTTCTTATCTTCCTTCTTATCCTCTTTCTTATCTTCCACTTTCTCCACCTGCACATCATTCTATTTGCATGATTTCATTGTCCAATAGGCACTTCTATAGATCCGCGGGCCACGACCAGAGCAAGCCTAAGCCACTGAGCTTGAGTACTTCGAGCCAACACAGCATAATAATCATAATAATAGATTATAACATTGTCGGAGCTCTATCGAGTTCATAACAGGCCGTATAGAAGTGCCCTCTGATAATCTTTCAATTCATCTCTTACCCTACTACTTCGTCTTCCTCTGACAGTTCCCTTCTCCTCCTCTTTCTCTTCTTCAGATGAATGAATGTGTGCAGAATGGACAATGGGAGTGGAGGGAGGACGACCACGCATTGAAGCACGACGAACACTTAATACAACAGTATTCCAGTGGGATTGATGATTGATTGACAATGAATAAACTCACGGAGGTTCCTCTTCCTTTGTTTCCTCCTTCTTCTTTTCCTTCACTTTCTCCTCCTCTTTCACCTTCGTTTCTTCCTTCTTCTCTTTTTCTTTCTCTTCCTTCTTCGAAATAGCCGATTCGATCGGGCTTGGATCCTGAAAGAGAAAGATTCATGTCAATCTTCCTGCTAATCACTCCTATTTCTCCTCTCTCATACCTTTCTCTTCTTCTCCTTTCCACTAGTCGATGGTGTCGTATCCACACTCATCGAGCTCACTCGAGTACTCTTTCGAGTCACCATCGGCTGAAATGCACCTTTTTTTGTTTATCAATAACGATATTTTCGTGAAGCTAGAAACCCCATAAATGTACCTTCTGTTCATCAGCAGTCTCCTCCTTCTTTACTTCTTCCTTCTCCTTAACAATCTCTTCCACTTTCTCATCTACTTCCATTGACTCTTCCTTTACTTCCTAAAGAAGAATTCATCATTCTTCAATTCATCAATATTACGCTTGTCAGGAGAGAATCGAGCTAAAATAGCAATAGTTGGGAATGGGGCGAAAATAGTGAAATGAGTCACTATGAGTTTTGGGCAGCTCTGGGCATGTCCTGTCATCCCCCAACGTCTAATTGTACAGAAATCATTTTGGGGCTCCCTGTACCGGGTCGGTATCTTGTATCCCCAACTTTAATATAGAATATCTCGGCTCTGGTGCAATTTAGTGAAAAATTAGTCTAAGAGCAACCCCGCATACTTTTCCGAGCTCTATCGATCTACGTCGGTTAGACGTCATGAAAGTGCCTCTGAACTGTGCTACACTCAGCGATGCAATACTCAAAAGTGTTGGATTCGGCGGGGCTAATTTTCGAATATGGCATGCACTGCTTCGAGCTCTTTCGAATGAGGACCTTACGAAAAATTTAAATTAATCCTACGGTATGGTTCGCCCACGCGGAAGTTTTCTAATCATTTGAAATTCTTTTCAACAGCGGAATAGTGGAAACGCCATTCATTCCTCACAAATCGAAATGGAGTGAGCCGTGTCGAAAGGAATTTGTTGTTGAAATTTTTTTCCCATTTCTGTTAGTCGTCGCGAGCGGTTCCCTCTTCATTCTCTCTGATGGAGTGCGGTTTCCCCTAATCCCCTCGTCTCTGCCAACGACTCAACAAGATCGGAATCCCCATCCAAGCCGGACTGGTCGCCGTGTGATGGGTATGACCGCCTAAGATGTTTGGTCCCTCAGAATCCAGGCTCGTATTTCTCGCTCAAAGATGGAATTTCGAGTTTGGAGGACTCGAGCACAAAGAAGACTACAGCACACGCCAGGCTTCGTATTCGACCTACAGTGGGACTCAATCTACGTGCAACTCAGTCAACAGTTCTATCGGGAACCAAGGGAGCAGGATTCTTTCTCCAGCCATTGCGACTGTGACAAGGAAAGAAGACCAATCCACTGGCCCGCGACCCCTCAAAATGACTATCTTGAAAGAAGAACGGCCTTCTGACACCCCATCTTGATCAGCGCCCAGAAAGCGACACTGATAAATTCATTCATTCATTCATTCAAAGTTGGGGATCCAAGATACCGACCCGGTACAGGGAGCCCCAAAATGATTTCTGTACAATTAGACTTTGGGGGATGACAGGACATGCAGAGCTGCCCAAAACTGATAGTAACTCATTTCTCGAATTTCGCTCCATTCCCACCCTTAGCTCGATTCTCTCGTGACAGGCGTGATATATTCGCTCACTTCATCATCTTCCTCTTCCATCTCCTCCTCTAATCCTCCATCTCCAATCGCTCGTTCTGCTGCTGTACGAGGAGATACCGACTTCTCCTTAATATTACACATGATTATGGGTAAATAAGCTATCGAATAATGAATCACCCATTAGAATACATATGATTACACCATCTCACACAGCCTATATCTCACCTTGTCTCTCTTTTCATCGGATGTCGCAATAGGCGAACGAATAGGCGAGACAACAGCTGATCGAATGGGAGATGCAATGGGTGAGGTGATATGTGATCGAATTGGAGATGAAATAGGAGAAGGAATATGGGCGACGATAGGGGAAGCGATCGGTGAAGTAATACGATTGAGGGGAGAGGCAACCGGAGTATCCTTAAGAGTATATATTTGCATTGGGGGAAATGAAGGAGTATGAAGTTACTAACCACTTCCATCTTTGGTTCGTCCTCTGTCTCTGCCTCTTCATTCTCAATCTCTTCTGGTACTTCCTCCGTCTCTTCCATTTCTTCTTCTTCCACTCCCAATACTGCATTCGCTTCTTCGATTGCCTACAAAATACAAATATATTTATCTCCAGAAATAACAGATCGAATATCTCACTTCAGCTAGTGGTCTGATTGGTGAAGTAATGGGAGATTTGATTGGAGAGGGTGATCTGAACAGATGAATAATTATAGCTTATTGATTAGCATAACAAGATTAACCTGAATGCGTTCTGTAGGGCGATACTCGATGCCTTTGTGGGAGAAATAGAGAGAGAACCAGGAGGAAGAGCCTTCTGCAATCAATGCACTTATGATGTCACTTGTGTAATTGCACCATGTTGTTTGTCTGGCTAACATACATAAAAATAAGATAGATTAACCCACATCAGCATCATTATTAGCTTCCCTTCGCTCTTTGAAAATTTGAGAAATTCGGGCACGAAGAACCGAAATGACTCTTTCAAGTTGTGCAGTTTCTTCAGCACTTCTCTGAAAAGCATCCCTAATCATAAAAAAAATCCATGAAAAATAACATAAACATTAGATAAATCGTAATATCTCACACTTCTCTTCCTATTTTCCTCATTTATTTGTTCGAGCTTCGCCTTCATTTCCTCCATTGATGGACGATTATCCTGAAGGATCAAATATATATAAGATAAGATTGTTGTAAGACAGTGAAATACCTTGCTCATGAGCCTCTCGATCAGTTCTGTCATCTTTCGAAAATCAACCAATGTGGTTTCAATGCGGGTATCGTATTCAGCGTTTATCTGCAAGCCATTCAATGAATAAAAGAATAGAATAAAACACATTGTAATTCAAGTAAGTAAATTAAGATAGTATGGATCCAACCTTTCCTCTGAGATCGTCGATCCATGCATCGATAACAGTAGCTCTCGAGTAGCTCGTAGACGATGGTTCATTGGGGGCGATAGGTTTAGGACACGGCTCATTCAAGATTCTTTTTAGTTCTGCTTCGCAGTTCTGAAATCGGGAGAAATGAATAGGAGAATATATGAAAGTGCGAATAGTCTTTGCTTGAAAGGAGATAATCAAGATAAGAAGTCTGCATACACATTCGATACCTTTTCATTGAAGAAGTTTGCCGGACGTTCCTTGTACACTTCGTTCATCTTCTCCGCAAGAGCCGGCCTGAATTAATCGCACGTGAATAAGCATATAGCAAATATAGACATATCAATGGGAAATATTGAATAAAATTATATTCACGAACCATTTTACACCTTCTTTATGTAGAATAAGAAGCCTCAATTTCTCGCTGGTTGACCATGCAATGAGCATTGTTTATTACCTGAATTTGATAAAAATTTAGAAAACTGAATTAACATTTAAAAGCAGTGAAAAGAACGCCCTTACAAACTAGTGAAAAGAACAATGAAAACAAAAATTTCAAAATTCAAAACAACACCACGTGAGTGCATTTTACTACTTCTCGATAATGAAAATGCACCACTACGGTACTCCAGCCAAGCTCCACCAGCGTAGAGTAATCGCTTACATTTAGTTTATTTATTATATATATATTATTTAATTTTTAATAAATATTCAAATGTTTGTGAAATCAAATTTTACTTCTGTAATTGCAAGAAATGGATCAACAATGGAAATAGGGGTTGGTTGCGCCGACTCAAAACGAGACCCAAGCTAAATAATGCTCTCTCACATTTGGTTTCTCTTTTTTTTCTGCGTCTCTCGGCCTCTCTCCTCACAATATAGTTCGTATATGATATGATGTGTAGTATTGTAATCCATACGACATCTAAAATATCGTTCTTTGCTCTCCAATGTTGGGAGTTGAATCAGACAGGATGATGTAGATACAATGATGTAGAATGATGTAGAGTGATGTAGATACATGCAGATCGGAAGCCAACGATTCAGATCGAAATTCGAAATATGCACATTATCATTCGAATATCAATTGCACATTAGAATATTTATTCTGTGGATGAATTACGAAAATAATAAGGACAAATATGAGTTTGAATTGCAAATTTACTGTAGTGAGCACACTCTCGTCTTGGCTATTTTTCCAAGTTCATCTTCATTCGCGAACATATCCAACATCTCATCGTAACCATCGATTGTGTTCACTTCCTCATCTTAAATCAATTACCGTATTCTCCTTCTACCGTATCCTACTCTTACCTCTCGGTCTCTCCACGATCTCCCACACACTCTTCTTGTAACTTCTGACTAGATAGAAAGTCTGCATTTCTCCCTTCCCCTTTATCTGCACTTTTCCTCTGGGAATGAACTGAAATCTTCCAGTCTTGAGAGCACAACTGTAATAAATCAGTTATCGATTGCCCCCCTTTGATCTACAGTACTTCATAGCTGATTCACTGCAGTGAATTCTTCCAAGTGGCGAATGAGATTCCATTCTGGATGCTGTGTTCACAGTATCTCCGAAGAGACAATATCTGTAATCTTTCCAATCGATAAATTTTCTTTTCTACAGTAACCTTGGCATTTTTGCTCCTACGACTCCCGCCACGACAGGTCCCGAATGGATTCCCGCCCTGATTGCCAAGGGAGTCTTCTGGATGGGATCACATACGGTAGTCGCTTCGAAGAGCATTCCCAATGCAAGATGACAGATGATCTCACAGTGATTCTCACAATCCTACAGTATGCTCAGATTATCGATTGGCCTCTGACTACCGTACCTCCGGAATGCCTCCAACTGACATGTACGAGTCTCCCACCGTCTCCACTTTGTACGCCTGAAGGAATACTGTAGAGAATCAATTATCGATTGATCACACCTTCTGAAGAATGACAAGTCGATCAAACTTCGTGAAGAGTTCATTCAGGAGGAATACAACATCTTTAGGTGGGCAGTTGGGAACAATCGATTGGAAGTTTGGAACATCCGAGAACATTACCGTGGCACAATCGTATTCTCCTGGATACGGTAGAATATTGATTGATCTTTTCCAGTTGGAATAACTCACTTGCATCTACTGACTGGCCCAATTTCAGTTGATGAGCTACAGAAGGAGGAAGCATTTCGGAGAGAAGCTAAACAGAATATCCATTTATTATCTTTGGTCTAGTTCACTGTTTACCTGATCAGTCTTCGTCTTTTCCTTTTCTAGATCCTTCGCCATCAATTCCAATTGCTCATTGGAAGCTTCCAGTTGAAGACTGCAATTATGCTTCAACCTTGTGGTAAGGGATATTTCCCTCACTTCATCTCTACATCCGACAATCTCTGCTGATTGAGAAGGATCAAATCTCTCGTTGCATCGTGTAGTGGCATGTTCGATAGACGCATTCCTGCAATTATTAATTACAATCCATATTTGAGAAGGTTGTAAGGATATAGAGTCGTTCTCTTTATTGGCCACACACTCTTTCTGGTTAGAGGGATGAATAACGTGCAAAATGAAGATACTAATTGTTCATCCTGACAACTATTAGTTTCCTACCGAACTGGAGCAGCTCCGGAATGGATGTTACGTACGGTGAGCAGAGGTACCTGTAGAGATCAAAGATCACGCTAAATTTTGCAGATCAATTTCGAAATAATCTCCTCACATGATGTGAATTCCTGTCTTTAGCAGCATCATTTGTCCCTTCAATTTCAGATGTTGATTACTGGTCTCCAATGCAGCTCCCTCGAGAGCTTGCCTGAATCAGGGGAGATTACGGTAGTCAGAAGGGCGTACTGTAACTGTTCCACTGTTGGTCCATCTCCTCTCTTTCTTCTATATTCCATGGGAGTTGTTCTCACTTGGAGAACGAAGACGGCATTGATGAAGTTGCAGATATTCTCGAAGTCAAGGGGAATCTCAAAAAAGAATCTTTATCAATCTATGGATTTTTCAGAATACAGTCCTGGTTGTTTCCCCCGGGAACACGGACCGTCCCGGACGGTCCCGGACGAGTATTGCGAATTTTGATTTATACTCTTTTGAGCTGTAAAGCTCTTATTCTGTGCTATCGATAGGTGTATTCAAAATTTCAAATAATTAATTACCATTATGAGCAAATTGAACAAGAAGTGTTGCCATTTTTGCGAAAATGCGAAAAAGTTGAACAGTCGGTTGAAATATTGCACTTACCGTAACTTTTACTTTCAATTATTTCGAATTTTCGTAAAAATGGCAACAATTCTTGTTCAATTTGCTCATAAAGTAATTAATTATTTAAAATTTTGAATCCACCTATCGATAGCACAGAATAAGAGCTTTACAGCGCAAAAGAGTATATATCAAAATTCGCACTACTCGAGTCAGAATTATCCAGGGACCGCGAGGGATCGTCCGGGACCGTCCGGGACGGTCCGTGTTCCCGGGGGAAACAACCAGGACTGTAAATATTTCGTGAAACTAACCTGGGGTCTGTTAATCTCAAATGCTCGAATGAGCGAACTTCCCGAAGTGAGGAGATCAGGTGCTACGTAGTTACTGTAGAGATCAAAGATCAGAAAATAGATGATGCAGCTATGAACTTACGTGAGCTCCCTTCCGACTTGGACGAATTTGCAGTCTTGATCGATTACGAAATGGTAAGGGAAAGTGTTGACGAAGTCTTGAGCTGTTAGACGACAGACTCCAGCTGTAATGAAAAACTGAGAGATAAAAGATGAAAGACGAACTCACAAGTGGGCGATGGCATCACAGCAGTGAACATATCGTGATCTGTCTTTCCTGAAGTTGCAGCGGTCTGCAATTGTGCGATTATCCCTGTTTTGCAGACATTTTGTTTTTATATTTTGATATCCTTTAGATTACCTTGATAAGGAATATGACATGCTCTTCAGTTCTCTCTCCCGTACTCATTTGCACACTTCTCTGAGTTCTTCCCGTGATAGTGAGAGATACGTCCAATTTGAAGACACGACGAGCGGCTTCACGAAGAACACCTAGAGTTTGTTCACAACGGCTTTTGAATGCGAAGAGAAATCTCGTCTAACCCTTGACAATAGGATACAATCCAGGTCTTCCCGTGTAGTAGTGAAGAGTGATCGATCCATCTGCATTTTCCTCACAACGGAAGGATGGACCTCAAGTGAAGAGTGAAGAATGACAATCAATTCCTTTCACCTCTCAGATTGGCCTTGTACACAACGTGATCGATAAAGTAGTGAAGAGAATCGAGATTGTCCAGGAATCCCTGAACATCATTCATTGTACTTTTTTCTGTGGCTGTTCTTCAATCGTTTTCCGTTGATTGGAATGCGAACGATACCTTTAGATCAGGACTCATACTCCTGATGAGATCATCCCATCCAATTTCCATTGTGTATTCGATCAAGAATGAACCGTACATCTCCCACACTTGTTCACGGGGCATCTCTGACATTTAGTCATTTCACAGTTCTCATTATTTGTTCTGTGTAATTGCGACCTTTTTGATCAATTGAGGATAAGTAAACATCGATAGTGCATACAAAGTGACGTTGACTCACTTGAAATAACACTGACAGCATCGACAAGGAGATACGTGTCCGAATCGGCATAATAATGATTGACGATGTTCTCCTTTCCTGCTTCGAATCCAGCACGGGCTCTGCACTTTTTAGTTGCATTTCTTTTCCAAAAACAAATCAAGAAGAAAATCAAAATCAAAAATAAAACTAACAATACTTTCTGCCAGAATTCCTCTCCATACTTTCTGATCATCAACTGTCGAACGGACTCGTGAATGAATCCGAACTAAAACAAATAGATATTTTAAAGAAAATTACGAAATATCTCACCATTTCGAGTTCTGTAGGTAGTTACTGAAGATGGAAAGTGAGGATAAATGGAATGAGTCTCCATCGTCGTGATGAATATTTGATCATCACGAGATGAGACTCTCTCTCTTACTCTTCGTCTCTTCTCAAGGAAGGTATCGTTGCCTAGGGGAAGAAGAGAGGAGATGAATCGTATCCATAAGAGATCTCACGCGATCTAAAGATGGAAAGAAATTTCGTAATTTTTGTAACTTAGGGAGTGTAGATACTGTAGATACAGTCCTGGCGATTCCCCCAATGAAAACAGGGCGCCCGGGGCGTCCCGGGGCGTCCCCCAGTGTCCCCCCGCTTCTGGCGTCTACAGACCTTTTTCAAATTGGGCCCAATT
Source organism: Pristionchus pacificus (assembly GCA_000180635.4). Lineage (NCBI taxonomy): Eukaryota > Metazoa > Nematoda > Chromadorea > Rhabditida > Neodiplogasteridae > Pristionchus > Pristionchus pacificus. The sequence continues at coordinate 13,474,494 of CM026576.1, forward strand.
TGTGTTTGTCGTATTCAGCGTTCGATTCTGCGTCGATTCATATTAAAAAATCAATTAAAAATTTTAATTATTATTTATATTTTGATTTTCAAAAAAGTGGCGAATAAAACGATTCGTGCATCAAGTGGATAAATACCTTGCGGTATTTATCCACTGCTGCTGTAGAATGTTTTGCTAAGTACCGTAGGATGTACTCCTTGATGCACGAATCGTTTTATTCGCCACTTTTTTGAAAATCAAAATATAAATAATAATTAAAATTTTTAATTGATTTTTTTTATATGAATCGACGCAGAATCGAACGCTGAATACGACAAACACAAATTGGGCCCAATTTGAAAAAGGTCTGTAGACGCCAGAAGCGGGGGGACACTGGGGGACGCCCCGGGACGCCCCGGGCGCCCTGTTTTCATTGGGGGAATCGCCAGGACTGTAGTCTCTGCTATCTATATTTTGCAGATTTCACCTTGGTTTTTACTCCAATGAAACATTGAAACCGATTGGACACCAACATATAATCGAACTTCTATCGTGAGATTGAGAAAAGAGAAAGAATAAGCAGATAAAAGTGCTGATTGTGAGTGAAAGGGACATCGCTCCCCTTTTCGTCCCTTTCTTCATTCCGTTTCAATTTCTTTCCTCTAAAAGTCGAATTTGTTTGCAGTTCTCATAGTTTTCTGTTATTAGATACTTGTCATAATGACGTGATTGGATCAGTTCTTCCACATCTCTCTTTGGTTGTCCAGTTATTCCACTCACCTTTGTTGTGTTTACTCATATTTACAGTACGCGAAGTGTAAGAATGAGTGAAGGGAAAACATTGACGCCCTCTGAAAAGCTTCAATTCTGCGCCATTCATGTCTATTTCCAGAGAGTCACTTCCATTGTGGAGTGAATATTCATGACTTTTATTATATTATAGCCTGTTTTGACCAGATTTGTCTCTGATATTCCATCGACCATCCCTCTTCCCCTCTCCCCTCCCCTCCCCCTTTCTCCCCCTTCATCACCACCCGATTACTCCCATTTCTCCCTCTATTCTCACCGGAAATTCATTGATAGATCACGGGTATCGATGAGAGGAAAGAGAATGATACCGTGAACTCTCAACGATCAACCACCCGAAATAGTCGAGAGGAGAGGAGAGAGTATGGGGAGAAGAGAGAGCAGAGACGATCAGGCAAAGGGAATAGAATATAAACGAAGTCAGACTGTCATTATCCGCTCTCTTTTTCCCGTTTCGATTGCGCATTTCTCACCTCATTTCCATATCTCTTCACACTTCCGCACTCATTCGGAACTTCTGTCAGATGATAACTGGAACATTCTTTCACCTCTACAGTACTCAATGAATACCGTACTCCTACAGTACTCGTGGTAGATCATTCGCATCACTTACTAACTCTCCCTGTCATCTCCATTGTCTCATTTCTAGCTCATTGTCCATTTGGGCGAGCACTTTCTCCGAGTGACCCAATGATGATGATGCGACTAACATCTATCTCTGCGTATCGCCCTATGCGTATTTATTTCACGTGCTTTTCTTTCTCTGTCCTTTATATCTCAAATAATTTCTATCAGAATGGGAACCCAACGAGACGAGGAGAAGAGGTACAATGCCCTCTTCGGGTCGAGAGTTCGATTCTTCGTTATGCTGGTCGTTCTATTCTGTCTCACGGCTATCTGGTGAGTCATTGATCTTTGATCGTTTCCTTGATTCTACATATATTTTGCGTAAAATAACTTCATAGAACAGTAGAATTGTAGGTCGAACATTCTTACTCTCAACTTCGTTGTAATCTGCATGGCTCCTATTGGGAATGGAACAATCGAACAGAATGCCGATCGATACAGCTACAGTAATTGTAAGTTACTGATTACCAATCGCGAACTGTTTCTATTTTCATCACTGGTCAGCTCCTTCTCTCTCCCTTTTTGCCTTGTCCCTTCTCTGGTGTGCGCCCCCAACTTGGATCCAAGTAAAAAGGGGTTTCCAACTTGGATCCAAGTACAGTATCCCTGTCTCGGGAACCCAACTTGGATCCGAGCAAAAATCCAACTTGGATCCAAGCAGTTCTTGCCCCGTCGCGTCTAACACACACCAAGCCTATAAGGTCCTTTTTCGCGGCTCTGTTATGACTCCCTTCGGGTACGAGTGTGATTGACTGTCTACGGTCCCCAGTAGGACCGTATTTTGGATGTGACCGGCCCGACATGGTCTAACCATGCGGGGCATTTGATTACTGTATGAGATTACTGTATCTCATACTATCAATCAATAAAATAGCGGGCTACCATATTACGTTTTTCACAAAACTTGACAAATAAATTGTACGCGCGTATGGGGAAATTGACGATTATCGGAAATGGCGCCCGACCACACCAAATGCTTATAAATACGTTCAAATAGATTTCTCTGGCTCCAAAATGGAATTTAATACTTCCTAATAGTTGTTTTTAGCCGATTACAATGAAAAACATTGAAAAGTATTGACTAAAAGGCATAGAAATCTAATCTAAACGATTTGAGTACGCGGAATTTCGTTATGTCCGGACTAATTAAAAAACGTAGTACCCCCTCTTCCAAGTTGGATCCAAGTAGAATTCCAAGTTGGATCCAAGCATAAATCCAAGTTGCCCCCAGGCCTGGTCTCAACTTGGAAATTTGCTTGGACCCAACTTGGATTCGCACACCAGAGTTCTCTCTTTCCCATTACACAGTTCGTTGGAGGAGCAAATTGTTGCCGAGTGATCGAAATGATCGAATTGACGCATCCTTTCTCGAGTATCATACCTGTTTAGAGAGGGCGAAGGTCATAGATTGACCAGTTAAATTTCACGCGGGAAAGAGATATGGTACGATATGGTCAATTCGGGGATGGGAAAGTGATTTGTGTACCGCATCTACGAAACAATGAAAATTGGATAGCCGATGATGCTGCATAATCAACAGTGATTTTTCATGAATACATACAATAAGTCCTTGTAAATTCAGCTGAATTTCAATGGTTGATCTCCGTCGTTGCCATCGCTGCTCTCGCAACGAATGGAGTTGTCGTCTATCTCATCGATAAGATCGGAATCAGGTTAGCCCTCGATTCTTCCTTACTGAGATATTGATGTTCGATCTCTTCCAGAACAGTCTTTACTGGTCTCGGATTCCTCTCAGCCATCGTCACCATGTGCATTCCAATGGCTATTAGAGTAAGTGAAATAAGTCAGTTTGCAATCTTCACACTTCATCATTCCAGCAAGGCTACTACTTCCTTCTCGCTGCTCGTTTCCTCCAGGGAGTCTCATTCGCTGCTAATTTCCCTGTCATTGGAGCTTTCTGTGCCAAGTGGGCATACTTCAAGCAGGTCGGTCCATATCTCGGAATCATAGATAAATAACTCCCTTTCAGGTCGGTCTTCTCGTCTCGGTCCTCGTTGCGTACGTTCAACTCTCTCCCACCATCACAATGTCCGTCTCCGGTCCACTCTGTCAGTCTTCGTTCGGATGGCCGTACGTTCATTGTTCCTTCCTTCAAAGAAATAATGTTCCTTGGATTTGTGTGTCATAAGTGACTGAATTGAATACGAGACCATTGTTGTTCTTCCAGTTCGGTCTTCTACTCACACGCTGTCGCCACCTTCCTCATATTCGTTTTCTACGCTATCTTCTACAGAAACTCGCCTCAGGTTCGAAACAATTCTACTGGAAGAATATCGTAGATCCATTTACGAACGCAATCTAAACACGACATACGTTCAGAAGCATCCCTTCGTCGGATCCGTCGAGAAAGCCAAAATCGCCATTGGAAAAGCAACAGTCGCAGAGTGAGTCTAATTATATTTATTGTGAAACGGAAACAAATGACTCATTCGAATCATTTGATAGGTAGAAATCGAAACAAATACAAACTACACATTAGTCGAATTCGTTCCATGAATATTTCCTGTTGACATGTGACAGAGAAAGTTGTGCAAAATGATACATTTTGACTGGAACATCAGGAAGAAAACTAAATCATGTTTCAGTAAGAAATCTCGTATCCCCGTTCCCTATCTGGCAATTCTCCGTACTCCGGCTGTGTATGCAGTGTGGATTGCATCCATCGCCAATTTCGGAGCAGTCAATCTCATGCTCGCATTCACTCCCATTTACTTCTCACGAGGTAAGGATTTGTGGCTATTTTAACAACAAGGAAACTAACGTGCCATGCAGTGATACAATTGAAAATAGGAGAATATTTATAGTTATAACTGCATTAGTATTCAACACTTGTTCATTCAGTGCTCGGTATCTCCATCACTTCCACTGGTTTCTCAGCAGCTCTTCCTCCTCTCTCACAATTCGTCGTTAAAGTCGTCGCGGGTTAGTCCTTCCCATTTTCTCATCTTCATCTTTTCCTACTCCAGGTTGGATCTCGGATCGTGTCAAATTCTGTTCGGAAACGAATAAACTTCGTCTCTTCAATTCGATCGCGATGATACCGTGTGGAGGATTCTTCGTCGTGTTGGGATTCCTCGGCACTGACCATCCCGTGAGTACTTTCTATTTAGAAATCAAAGATCAACTCTCGTCCTGTCAGAAACTGAACATGCTTGCGATGGGTGCAGCTGCTGGATTCCTTGGAGCAGCGACGGGAGGATTCTTCAAGGCTGGGCCAATGATCTCCAAACAGTACAGGTTTGTTGATTCTTCTTTTTTTATAGTTTTTGAACTCATGTTTATTTCTTCAAAACATGGATATTTCAGTCACGTCGTAACAGGCGCTTTCTCTCTGATGCTCACTCTGATGATGCTTCTCATTCCCATCATTGTCAATGCCGTACTCGATGGAGAGATGGGCATTGAGAGATGGCAGAGAGTTTTCCTCGGAACTGCTGCACTTATGGTCAGTTGAGAAGAGACAAAGATTCATGAGAAAAAGGGTAAACGAGCAAGTTATATTTATAAACTTTTCAGTGGATCAACAATGCAATTTTCTGCATTTTCGTGCGTGCTGAGCCATGCAAATGGACAGAAACCACAGGCGTTTCGCCCAGTGCAACCGTGAGTCATTCACTTTTGATCTCAGCTGATTGGCATCTATTATTTCAGGTATCGAAGGACCTCGAGGGTGCTGGCAAATCTATCGAACAACCTAAAGAAAATCCGGAAAAAATCTGATTCCGGTTGTATTAGCCTGTCCCATTTCCTCTCATCTCTAGGCAATTCGACAGACATTCACAATTTATTCTACGCGTAAGACCATTGATCTCGTCATTTTTTGTAAATACGTTTATCTGCTCCGATAAAGCTGTCATAAGTTTGTGCTTTACCAAACAAATGTAACGATTCAATCGAGTTTACATTGGTTTTCAGGGGTTAGTGATCCTTCTTGGTCTTTCAAGCCCAACTCGTCCTCAATTCGTTGAAGTAATGGTCCGATTCTTCGTCTCGTGAGAATCTTAATTCGATAGGAGGAATGGGATGATATCGAAGACGAAAACATTTATAGTGAAGGAAGACAGAGACGAAGAGACATTCGTACGCTCCTAACTGAAGAAAAATCAAATCCGCTTTCCTAAAATATGTGATATTCTAGGAAATGATGTTACCAGATCATAAGTGTGACTGAGAGGAGTGGGATCTTGTCCCATCGGATAATCAGTGTAGATCATCGAATAAAGAGCGAGTAAAGACTGAAAGAAAACATTATCGTCGATGAAAATACTGGGAAAACTGACAATTCCACCAAAACAGACTAGCTCATTGCGGATGCACGGAAGAAACAAAGTCATAGCCTGAAAATAAAGGTAAGTTTTGAGAATGAACATCTTCGATGATCCCCTGATTATGATCAACTCACCCTCACATTCTCCACTGACGCAAATTTCTCAGCCAATCGCAACCTCAATACGTGTCGATTCCTCAGCTTTGCCTGACTCGTTGATATAACCACTTGAGCAGTCTGCAATTGGATTACGTTATTTGCATAGAACCGTGGTTTTCAACCATATTGCACCCATACTTCATCTTCTGCCCCTAATTGTTTGTTACCAGCGCGTAGTCTTGGGATAAAATCTGTTTTGCATTTTGACCAGCACTTTTCACATGCTATCTAGATTGAAATGAGTGCCTTATGTAGCCTCATGACTAGCATATTCGTCAGCAAGAATTGAAATATCAAATACGTAAATATGCCACGTACAATTCCCGAGACGATGTAAGCGACGACAGCGAATATCGTTTCTGCTCCACTACCCAAAGGGGCTGAAAAGTGCAAAATTCAATTTAGATATTTAGAACGCATTCCTAATGAATGCAAAATTGGGTACATGTGTGACAATGTGTGAAATGCACAGGATTCATAAGATTCATTGATCTCAATTTCAAGAAATTATTCAAAGTGCAAATCTTGATTGAAATCGAATGGATAGTCGACTTACACTTCCTTAGGGCGTGTACGAATACCGAGATTATTCCAGGGGCTATCTGTGTTATAAAAACTGTAGCATTGGACAATTCGAGAAAAAATGAGTTGCCTTAGAAATAACTGACAACAGCAATAGGGAATAGAATCTTGATCCTGGTTGTCTGAGATCTTTGTTCGTGTTTCGGATCGACCACTGCACAAATTCGTTCAAAGGAGAGAAATGTGAGTGTGAATCCGATTTGAGCGATTTGGAACAATTTGATGTAGTTGATCCAATCCTGCAACCACTCAAAATATGCTCTAACTGTGCATTCCATTTTTAGCGACGATAAGTTATCGTCGATAACAATGCAGCTAACTTGATAAAAATCAAACACCACTAGGTACACCTTTGCTGCGCTGGTTTAAATTAACAATTCTTGCTGCAAACCATAAATTACTGACTGCACTTGGTAATTCAGCGTCTCCATAGAAGAAAACACGAGAAATTATGACAACAGAGCGATTGAGAAGTTGAAAGGGACAGCGAAGAGTGAGGAATATGAGAAGAACACTTAAATAAATAAATGATAACGCATAAAAAAGAAAGGAAATTTAAAAATGGATAATACAATAAAATTGCGAGAATACTAGACTTTCCACTTCGTTGACACCTCTCATTCCGCTCGGAATCATTCGCCCTCTTATCAGGAAAAATCACAACTTTATTGGTCATTTTCTCACCATCCGAATGACTCTTTCTCATTCAGACTACGCGTTACTCGAATGATAACAACGACGTTTATAGTCACTGACATTCCCGGAATGATTCTGATGAAAACCTTACGAGGATTCGAAAGACCAAATTTGTTTACACGTTTTTAAAGGACTTTTTTTAACCACCGAAAGTTATAGTGCAGAACGCTCTCTTTCGAAAGGAGTGAAATCGCGAAAAAGGTGTAGTGTAAAGCGACAATTAAAGCAATGATTTCCACAATCCACAGAATCCATCTGATGAGAACATTCTGGATTCGAAATTGATGTGAGCATACCGTACTGGGTCATAGAACACCATTTCCAAGTGTTGCAGAGTTCGGAATAAACTCAATGCAATGCAGAGGAAGAGAATAAAAAAGACTGGATAATGTGGAGACAGAGGTAGTCAACAGAGAGAATGAGGGAGATGGAGGAAAGGGAGACAAGTTGGATATCTGCGCACTTTCTGTAAAATTAGATACAATTCGGAAATTCAAATCATATTTTCCAATCCAATTGTATAGTTTTATCGTTCGTTGAACGATGGAGCCGTGCAACCATTTCTGCATGTGTTCCATGAACAATTCACAATAATATCCTATTGGCTTTGTTTCCTGGACTGAATGATCCATATCAGTGAATCGGCTTAGATGGAATTAGTGAGGAGAGGGAGATTGAATTATACATCGAAATGAAGCTGAGACGGCGAGTGGCTGATTCTTCAACGCATCCAGGAGGATCTTCGAAGAAATCTTGAGGTGAAAATGATTTCCCTTCTCAGTGGTTTTTGTTCTGGAGCAATCTTCATACCACCTGTGCTCTCCGTTCTTTTTCCGACAACAATCATTTTTTCGTGACGTCACAATTTGCAGGCTCCCGTCAATTTTCGATATTTGGACTCTTCTTGGTACGTCGACGCAATTTACGACCCCCTCGAATAGATAGGAAGAAGAGGGAAAAGAGAGAGAGAGGCTCTCCACTCATCACAGATAGTCAAGGCAATCGATTCGCTTCTCTATTAGCAGTCATTCATTCCTTTATCACTCCCCTATTTGCTCTTTGTAAATTGTTGTCCACGTGTTTCGTTTTGCTACAGCAATACTCGATCGGAATGTAGTGAACAACAGTGATTTGATGTGTGGTGGTGATAGGGCCATTGGCCATCTGATTCTTCACCTTCTATGAGCAAAGATCATGTACAATTGATTTATCAGTTCAAACAGTTCTTTCTAGGGGGTAAGAATGGGCTGGCGAGGGTTGCTCTTCGTGGCCCTCATTGGGGCTGCGCTCATTGCAGTTGCTGCAGCAGCTGAAGACATGGAGGATTATGATGTGAATAGATACAATCATTCTGTTCAACCAAAAAATGGCCATTTTAGGACGAAGAAAGCGAAAAATTGACACGATATCCCCTTATGCGGGTGGATTTCGAGGGTGTTAAATTGCCTCTGATCATCGCACTCTGGCTTGTTACAGCAGCTATCGCTAAAATAAGTGAGTTTTTCATGATTGAAGAACGGTTGATCAGTTGCGTTTCATGCGATGCATTTCACAAATAATATTCTTCCAGTTTTCCATCACATTCCTCATCTTGCCGAAATGTTCCCCGATTCATCTCTCCTCATTATGTTTGGTCTCATAGTCGGAATTATTCTCAATCTTCTCAACGTCGACAAAAATGAATTCTATCTCGATAATGAGGTTTGAACATATTTTCAATTATATTGGTACGGATGTTTTGCCAACTTTTCTTCAATCTGCCGTAGATTGAATTGTCTGAAGAAATGAGGCACTGTCGATTAATCTTCTGCAAAATGTATACATAAAACGAACTTTCTTGCATGTAAATAAACTAATTACAGGTGTTCATGTTGTATCTCCTTCCTCCTCTCGTTTTCGATGCAGGATACTTCATGCCTGCAAGACAATTCTTCGACAATCTCGGTACATCTCAAATTACTCTTTCTTCTTTTTCCTTTTCAAATTCTCCCCGTTATTCAGGTTCGATTCTAACCTTCGCAATGGTGGGAACGACGTTCAACATCGTTGCTATCGGTAGTAATTTCAATCTATTTATGTTACAATTCTCAGAAACGGAAAGTTCTCAGAAACGTTTTATTCTAATCTGAGACTGTCCGATTCATCTTCCCTATTCAGCAATGTCTCTCTGGGCCGTATCTCTCACTGGTCTCTTCTCCGTCGAATTGGATGTCGTTCAAGTAAGTTTGTTTTTAACAATTATTTTTAGGTAATGTTCAATTGGGTTATCGAAAATGTACTATCAAAGATAATGTTGTTTCTCTAATACTTCAATTCAACGTGCGCTCTTGTTTCTCGTGACCAGTTGATAACCAGTTGGTGACATGTTGCTGGCGGATACACTTACGCTTTAGTTACGGGGTTTTTATGCACAACGCCGGAAACTGAGAGAACATGGAAGGGGATTGAGAGAACCCCGGATAAGAACCCCGGTGATTGGATAAGTGATAAGTGGAATCAAGTGATTAACAATGAAACACACTTCATGGATGGTGGACTCTGTTTCCAATCGACTTTACACCGAATTCAATGCCCATTTCAGTTGCTTCTTTTCGGATCCGTAGCAGCTGACGTCGATCCAGTGGCAGTCATCGTCATCTTCGAGGAATTGGGAGTATGTTCCTTATATTCTCATTTATGAAAATACTCTGGTGTTCGGAATCAACTTGGAATCAAGTAGAAATGGGTTTTCAAGTTGGAATCAAGTACAGTACCCCTGCTCCATTCCCACAAGTTGGAATCAAGCACTTCCCACAAGTTGCCATCAAGCTTGATTCCAACTTGTGGGAATTGCTTGATTCCAAGTTGATCCCGGACACCAGAGTTCCAAGTTGATTCCGGACACCAGAGTATATTCATGAAAAACCTCGAAATTGCGATCGTTCTGAACTTTTTTCTCATTCTTCATCATGCCCATCATAAATTCGCTTTCGTGTCGTGTACATCGTAAATTTGGCTAGAATGTCTCCAATTCTCCAGTAACCATTGCTTGTCACTCGATCTCGTGATTGAAATAGTCCTTCATCTCTCTTCATTTCACTCGATCTCTCCTATTTCTTTCTCTGTTCTCTCTCGATTTCCCCTTCTCTCTCATCGGATGACGCTGCTTCGGTTGCAGAGTCATCGATAACGTGATAAGGGGAGACTAATGGACGGTTTACGACACTCTCTCATCCTTCCTTCTTCCCTTCTTCCCCTTCTTCATCATTCCCTTCTTCTTATCTGTCCAATCAGTGCGCTTAATCCCCTCAATCGACAATTAGAGGGAAGAAAGGGAAGAATAGAGAAAAGCTTTGAAGATCAAGACCAAAAAACGGCATAAATTGAGGGGAAATTACAAGATTTTGATGAAAAAATATATAAACCGATGACAAAGTGTGTGTTTAAAGGTGAACGACGTACTCTTCATTTCTGTCTTCGGAGAATCACTGCTCAACGATGGAGTTTCCGTCGTAAGTTACTGTTACTCAATTAGTTAGAAGGGGAATTCAGTTATAGTCACTTTCTGAATGTAGCTTTTTAAAACTGTTCATTCAATATGGCCAAAGATGTGGATTCTGCAGGTATTCTACAACATCTTCAAAGCTTTCGTCGAAATCGGCCCTGAGAATATTATAGCCAATGATATCGTCAATGGTAAGCTTATATTAATCTGTACTGAAAGTTTTAATTGTTCGAAAAAAAGACTACAATGAACATATAATTGAATGAATTCATCACATTCTAATCATCTTGCTCACATTCAGGATTCTTCTCCTATTTCATTGTCTGTATCGGTGGAATCGCCGTCGGTCTCGTATTTGCTGCCATCTCTGCCTTCATTACCAAGTAAAATTATTTTTTCACTGTCTTTAGCTATCAAAGAGTACGGAAAATCCTTGTTGTCCGAGCAAAAATCATTTCGATTCATAGCTCTTCAATCTTCATATTTTTTCAGATATACTCAAGAGGTGGACATTCTCAATCCAGTCTTCGTTCTTGTTATTCCCTACATGGCATATCTTGTGGGAGAAATGCTCTCACTCTCATCCATTATGGCGTAAGTCCTCTTATATATTCTTCTCCCGATCAAAACAATAATTTTAAAAAACACTAAAATTCAAACATCGCGTGCTATGATAAAATAAAAATTGGTCTATGTACATTCATGCTCAAGAAGCACAATGAGTAACATCCAATATTTGCAGAATTGTATTCTGTGGCGCAGCGATGAAAATGTACGTAAAGGAGAACATGCCAGAGAGATCCGCCTCTGCCATATCGTACTTTATTAAGGTTTGTATCACGGACGTACCAATAAATTGGGAGAAAAGGGATGGCTACTAGGAATTTCCACTTATTTTTTCGATAGTCAAAAAGTAATTGATATCAGGTGCTATCTCTCTCCTCCGAGACAGTTATCTTCGTTTTCCTTGGTCTTTCAACAGTTTCATCTGATCATCATTGGGACACTTCTTTCATCGTTCTCACTGTCGTTTTCTGCTTCATTTACCGTTAGTTTATTTCTTTACATTATTAATCGAATACGAAATGAGAAGGTAATTGTTTCATCATGTCAGGTACTCTTGGTGTTGTCGTCCTTTGTCATATCCTCAATAAGTTCCGTCTCAAGAAGTACACTAAGGTACATTCTTTATTCATCCATTCCTTCACATTTTCTATAATCCTCTCCCCCCTCAGGTCGATCAATTCATCATGGCGTATGGTGGTCTTCGTGGAGCCATTGCTTATGGTCTTGCAGTCGCTCTTCCCAATATTCCAGCCAAGCCGATGTTCGTCACTTGCACTATTATCATAATCTACTTCACTGTCTTCCTACAGGTCAGTTGTTTCCTTGCTTTTAATGACTTGAGTTATAAAGACAAATCACATCCAAACATAATTTGAAACAAATATTTGAATTTTACGTAATTGCAGGGAATGACACTGAAGCCGATCGCACAATTCCTTCAAGTTGAGAAGAAGAACGAACATGAGAAGAATATGACTGAATACATTTATCAGGTAAGAGCCATCAGTTATTATCCTATAGTCATTGAATACCTTCATAAACCGTGGAGTTTGAGATAACGATCATTATGCAATGAATCTTAGGAACTCATCGATACGACAATGGCTGGAATGGAAGATATCGCCGGACAGAAGGGACACAATTGGATAAGAGAATCGTTAGTGTTATCGAGATCGTTCATTTACCGTTAGCACTAGATGATCCGAATGTTTCCCTGATGAATGTAATCCCCTCACAATCAGCTATGCCCCCATTTGCCCGGCATGGTACACAGTTATATTCTTGTTTCCTTTCCAGCTTCCAATCCTTCAACAAGAAATACATCAAACGACTACTCGTTAACAAGGAAGCTCTTCGTAATATGGATAATACCAAGATCGTCAGAATGTACAGAAGACTTCAATTGCAAGATGCTCAGGATCTAGTTCAGGTAAGAGAAATTCAGCAGGAGTTTTATCCGGATCTCCTCAAGATCATTGGCAATATTATGAATAGGTTTTGAAACAATCAATTTTTTTGTATTACGAATCGTAACTTACCGTTTTCTCCAAATCTCTAGATCACTCTTTCTTTTGAGGGTACGGGTGACTTCTCAAAGAATCAAGTGTTCGTTAATGCACTAATTGAACACACGAGGAGTCGAAGCAATACTGTCGCGTATGTTTTCTCTTTTTCGGTCCAAGTCTACCTGAAAATGATCCATTCGGTATTTGAGTATTTGCATGCCTTACGCTTCTAGCCTGCCCTCCTCTTCCAGCGATTCGAATTCTCCGTATGTGATCAACGTGAGACATGTGATGGAACAGCATGGAATAATGGACTATGATGAAATGGCGAGAATGAGAGGAAGGACACGGTTAGAAATTACTCATTTATCTTTTCGTTTCTCGATTCTATTGTGTTTTTTTGTTTGTTTTTTTTCTATTATGAACGGTGCCTCTTTAGAGTTTTTACTTGTCTGGACTTTTATCAAGTATTCATATTCCTCATTTCAGTTCCGATCCGACCACTGAGAATCGTGTACAAATTGTCCTTCCCAATGGTGAACACATCGTGTAGCCGACTAATTAATATTACTATGTAATTTCAACAATTCGGTAATAATCCTCTAGTAGGTAGACTAGGCACTATCTAACTAGGAGATGGAGCGATGCAAACTCTCAGAAGTTATCTATCGTTGCCTATTCGTATTTGTCAATGTATGTACACAGTCTTCCATTTCTCAAGTGTGTTATCACTGCCTTTCTTGTCCTGATAAAATTGTTTCCTATTTCCATTGATTCTTGATCATAGATAATCATCTGTTTTTTTGGCTCGGGGCTACGACCACTTCGAATGTGTAGGGGGAAGGGAATGAGAATGACAGGGAGGGAGGGATAAACAGGGAGGGATAAATGACAGGTAGGGAGGGCTAAACCCGTCAAAATGTTGGCGGGAATTTCAAATTCAAATATTTCCTCTCCAGAGGCAACCACGAGACCTCCGCCGTGAACAAGATCCACGGCTACTAGGCCGAGCTCCTTAAGAAGTTCGGATACCCGGGGGTGAGGGGTACTGTAGCCGACTGATTTAGTCACTTTGAAGCCTACCGTAACCCAACGGTAAAATAGTCAGATTACGACCGATATGCTGGCGTAGTGTAAGAATGACTCATTTTCGAGAATTATTGATCGATTGGTTACCGTAACCCTACTGTATTCCTTTTCAGCATCGGGATATGGTTCGACTTCCAGTCCGTGTTCAATCGCCTGCCTTTCGCTTGCCTCATCAGCAAGAAGGTGATTTGGGGTGGAATTGATCTTTGATCTCTGGACTTCAATCTCAGAAGTTGATCTTTGATCTTTATCAGGTGCTCTGCATGCACGGTGGTCTCTCGCCACACCTGGATTCCCTCGAGGAGATTCGCTCTATCGTGCACCCGTGCGATCCGCTGGACAAGGGCCTGCTCATCGACCTCCTCTGGTCCGAACCCACGAATAAGGTACGGTAGTCCGGCACCGTAACCTGGTACTGTAGCAAGGAATTGTTATCTGGTCCCGAATCCTGATCTCCTAGCACGGTACCATGACCGGAATACCGTAATCTGGCACCATAACCCGGCTTCTTCCCTTCAGGGAGACGAATGGTACCACACGATTCGCCGCATCTCCTACATGTTCGGCAAGCAGATTGTGGCGCAGTTCTGCGAGAAGACGGGCGTCGACTTGATCATCAGGGCTCATCAGGTACCAGAACCGGAACCTACCATGGAACCTACTACGCTACCTACAGTATCCCAGATCGTGGTTCCCTGGCTACCGTACCCCATCCGCTTTGCAGGTGGTGCAGGACGGGTACGAGTTCATGGGCGGCCGCAAGTTGATCACGGTCTTCTCCGCGCCTTCTCCTCCAACTACTGCAATCAGTTCTCGAACGCGGCCGCCGTCGTGTGCATTGACAAGGAACTGAAGGTATACGGTAGGGATACGGTAGGGATTCGGTAGTCTGGAGTACGATGAGATATTGTACTGTAATGTACTATTGGATACTGTACATGTGGGTTACTGTTGTTGCAGTGGTGCGGTAGTGCGGGATACCGTACGTTACTGTAATAAGTAGTGCGATCTAAATTTCTGTAAGTTACTGTAGTAACGTGGTAGCTCGAGGGTACTGTAGGTTACCGTAGGAGTGGATGCAGTGGCATAGAGCGCTGAAGGATTCTTCCATTTTCAGGTGTCCTTCCAACAAATGGCGGTTCCGCTGCCGGCCGGCTCTCGTGCCAAGCACGCGCCGATCATTGCCGCTGACCCGAACGAGCCCAAGGTCGAGCCCGCACTCAAGGTACGGTAGCCTGGTACCCCAATCTGGTACCATAACCTGGTACCACCACCTACCGTATCCTGATTTCAGAAGGACTACAACAACAACAACAATGTGGTGGCGGCATCTACCGCCCAAGTAGCCCCGGCCTCACCGACCCCCGCCTAGATACCGTACCCCCCACCTACCGTACCCCCAAGTCCCCCTACTCGTAGTGAGACTACCGTACCCCTCCTCCTGCTGTGGCATTACGGTAGCCACCCAATTCACGAGATAAAAATAAGTAGTCGTTGATCGTTCGATGCAAGCACAAGTATGTAACACGACTAACAATAAGATAATCTCGGAAGAAGTTTTTGATATTGAAGTAGATATATTGTCTGCATTATTGCTTTGGTCTGCTCTCTTGATCTTTTTACAATTTACGAAGTGTCTTCTTCTATCTTATCATCCAATATCCTAAGGCGGTAAAAGTTATCGAGTTCATTGTCAGGCTGACAATGTCAGCTCTTCTTTCCCATAGGTAACTAAATCTCGAATCTGACGCATTATCTCCAAGAGATACGGAAACAAGAAGATCTACACCCCTTCTTCCATCTCAAGACACAACTACCTGCCCATCTAGGAGTTCGTCACTGAGGCCTATCTAGCCAACACCCAAAGGAGCCAACACCCAAAGGAAAGCGAGCTATCGGAGCTATCGGGTTTGAGAAAACTAATCGTCGGTATGGTCACTCGGATCTCCAAATTTCTTCAAATCTCCATCTCGATCTCTTTTTTTTCTCTTCCATTTTTTATCTAAGGCAGATAGAGAGAGAGAAGCAATCGGGAGGTTATCAAGAAAATATCGTCATTTAGAATGATTCACTAATCTTCCACACCCACAAAGAGATAACTATTCTTCCATTATTCATTTATCAAGCGTTCTTTATCCATGCAGTCCGAACGTCCAGATCAAATTGTTTCACACACAACACAACTACATCTAAGGCAGATAGAGAGAGAGAAGCAATCGGGAGGTTATCAAGAAAATATCGTCATTTAGAATGATTCACTAATCTTCCACACCCACAAAGAGATAACTATTCTTCCATTATTCATTTATCAAGCGTTCTTTATCCATGCAGTCCGAACGTCCAGATCAAATTGTTTCGTGTCAGGAAGGAGTAAGGAAAGTGTGTCAATTCTTGGAGAGGAAACATAGATTTGTTCCTTTGGTTTTTTATCCTACCTTTGAGCTCTGATGTCACTAAGCTGTCTTCTATGTAGAAGGGTGGACGGCTAAGGGCAACGTGGTGACATACATTGTTGACATACACAACGACACTGCACATTGTAGTTCCAGATAAAGAAGTATTGTAGAGGTGTTATGCTATGCAAATCCTTGCTCCTCCAACAACGTCCTCGTACAACACAACAGCCCATAAATAGGTAGTGTTCACATGAGTTCCCTCAGTGGTTCCCTGATCGCTCTACGTCTTTCGTTCAACACTCTTTCCCTCTCTCTTCCCTCTATTCGGTTCTCCCCCCCCCCTCCTTCAATCTCAATCTCTCCATTCAGCAGTTTACTATGAAGGTCGTGTCCATACTCGTACTCTTCGCTTGTCTTTTTTCCATTGGTAAGTTGTTGTTTGACTGCGCATAATTGATCTTTGATCTCTGCTCCAGGTTTCTCCTTCTCTCTTCGTGATCTCTATACTCGAATAGAAGCAGTTGAGCATCCCGATGGACATCATCTGGTTCAGAAAGAATCCGGATTCTATGTGGGTCTCATAACTAACTTTTTTTCAATAAGAATGTAAAGAACAACACCATTTAGCTGTTATCTTATTTTCTATACAAAAGTTGATAGACCCACATATAATTCGCCAATCCCCTTTGAAAGATCAAAGATCACGTTTTCAGGGTGGAGGAAATGTTGATGAGATTGGAACAATCGGAAATCGAATGATAATCTCACGTCAAGATGGGCCTCACATGTTCCTCGATGATAATGGAATTCCTGTACAACAGAATCTGTAGAGAATGATGAGGAATCATGAACTTCTCCGTAATTCCAAAAGCGCATTTACTCAATTCTCCAATAAATTGTACGTGTGACCACTGAAGATCTCATTTTCAATAAGATAAACAACTTTTTTTACCTCATGACTCACACATTCGTCTCAATTTGTATTCCAATTCCAAATTGAATCGTGAAGCATTACCAATATCCTTTCAAATCTCACTCCTCATTTCGCACACTTTCTTCATTGCGAGCACAAAATAAAAGATGCCAGAAGGTGTAGCCCATTCATGAGTTGAGGTTGATCAAATTGTGATTATTTCATTATTTCAACTCAATGAACTCGTTCTTATGACAGTTTGAGGTCGATTACGTACTCGTGAAAGATCTGAGCATGTGACAATAGAGACCATGATTAGAGAGACAAGAGAGACAAACGAATGGACAACTTGATCTCTTTCTCTTCTCATTCACTAAGATGTTCACTCGATCTCTTCTCTTCCTCTATCTACTTCTCTCTATCACTTCCCTTATCGGTAATCCATTTGATGATGTCATACTTTAGTGTTTTCTCGAGATTATCACGTATTTTTTCATTGAATTGTTCAGTTGACTCTTCATCACTGAGAGATCGACTATCTTCTCTTCAACATGGAACTCTTCGATTGAATTCAAATGATGAATGGACTGCTGATTCCTCAGAGGAATCTTCCAATGAAGATCAAAGAGAAGCTTATCTCAAACAGGTTTCATCCATCCCATTCTATTCAACTTATCATTAATTCTCTTCAGTTGAAAGCAATCGGAAACCAGCACCACAAACATGGTGGTTTACCGTAGTAAATTACACAGTTTACAAGGAAACCATACATTCAAGAGTTCATCATCATTCACATTCAACTTGGCACAATGATACTGCTCAATAAAGATTTCGTTCAGATTTCTCACTTTTGTCTTTCAAATAATAAAATGCACTCCCGAGTGTGTTGTTCTCTTGAGTTTCTCGAAGTTACAGATTTTATGCTACAAAGTTACAACCAGAGCTCGTTGAGACCAGAAAAGGAATCATTCGCCGCAGTATAATAAATTTGCATAAATTATGAGATAAAGAGGGGTGAGATTTATAAAAAAAAGTGTGATCAAACCTATCATCATACACTAAAAGCAAGGCATTCTTAGTGGTAAGCGATGGATTAGATGGGGGAAAAGGGGGAGAGATTTGGTAGGTCAAAACCACGGGGGAAAAAGAGAGGGTGGAGGGAGGGGAGAGAGAATAGATGGGAAACCTCGAGTGATCTCTCTCAAGCAGTTCACAGCGTGTATTACCAAGAGTCTATCGACCACTCGGATGGAGAACAGGGAGGAACACTGATAAGACAAACGGTTGGATGAGAAGAAGGAAGAAGGGGATGGAATAGATCAGCAACCGGAAATGGACGAATTACCGACTAGGATAGACACAATTGGTAGATCAATGGGAGAAGAGAGAGAGAGGAGTGAGCTCATTGTTGATCAGTCATTCGGTTACGGAAGAGGGGCGGGGCATCGGGATGAGAGAAGGAACAGATAAAAATAGACAACATGCAGCGGGAAAGAGAGGGGCAAACGCCGAAAAGGAAAGAGACTTAATTATGCATAAATATAATTAGCATTATTTAACAATAAGAGAGTGAGCATGCACTGAAGAGTGCGTGTTTCTGTGTGAGACAAGGTTGTGGTGGATAGATCACAAGGGAAAGGAAGGAGGGAAGGACGAAAGTACCGTATCCGACGTGTTCCCACTTCGAGGAAGCACTCACAACACTACAGTAATCAGCACTAGATATCGTAATGAGGGAAGAACAACTACCGAATGGAAGAAACACGAAATAGAAAGTGGACCTTAGTGAAAGAAGGAGACAAGGACAGGATACGAAAGAGAAACTGTTCAATCGATCCATCGATATTGTGAGAATGAATGGAAAAGGGAAAGAAGAAGAGAGGAAAGGCATCAAAGAAGGGGATACGAAAGGGGGGGGGGGAATTAACTTATGGGGGATTATAATTTAACATAAATAACAGAAAAGAAAGGCAATACGCAAAAGGTTGGGAGGGGGTATGGTAGGTATACCCGAATGGTAGGAAGCGAATAAACTCATGATGAAAAAGATAAAGGGATCAGAGGAGAAAAGTGAAGAGATCAGGGTTACTGTACGAGAGAGAGACACGACACAGGGACAGGGAATAGATCAGCCAGCATGAGATGATGTCATCTAGACGAGGGGATACTGTACGGAGAAGGCAGACAAGAGGGATACGGTAGTCAGACTGGCGGAGAAGGACCACGGTTCATCCATTCATCCACTACTGCACTCGACGGTTCTGAAATTGCTACTTTAACTTCAATGAAAGAAACGAGAAATGAATAGGCTGAAATGTGACCATACATCATATTTCCTATCTGTTGCATGTCCTCTTCCTCCTCTATTATAATGTCCTCCTCCTCTCTTCTGTCCTCCTCCTCCTCTATATCCTCCATCTCTCTGTCCATGGTGTACAGGGGGCGCACCCATCGACATCTCACCAACCATCTGCTCCCCTGTCACTGGCGCTGAAACGACACGATTAACCATTGCAATCGTCCTTATTCAGAGCACGTTGTTCTCAGTTTCATCTCTTCTCGAAGGGGCAATAATAAACATACGCAATCCAGCGTGTCTCCTCTCGCAGAAGAATTGATCATGAGCGAGATCTCCCTTCAATCCACAGTATTGACAGCCAGTCTCTCTCAGTCGAGGACATGTCACTCTTCTCTCTGGACCACAACGAGGACGAGATGGATCATGTAGACTGAAAGAGGCAAGAGATTCATTCCTCTTAGTCACCATGACTCCCCACCCACACACTACTATACGTTACCGGACCAGCACAAAATGGGGTGTTATTCGTAAAGCCTAAGCAAAGAGCATAAGCTAAGACACTAATCCCTAAGCCTGAGCCGAACCCTGAGTTGGCTAAAGATGACTTTTTATGATGCCTATGTTTAAGGTTCGTTGATTCATGTTTTAAACCGTTTTCGAATGGACCGATAAAGTAACGCAGTCCTTCCCCCTTCCCCTCCATCTCCTTCACTCACGTATGGGAAGAGTATTCCTCCTCGGACAACTTGAGTGTTCCCTTGCAGTATACACAGCTCATCTTCGCTGCCACCTAAACACAATTTAAATTTATTAATTATTATAATTAAACAAAATTAATATTATATTTTCGTCCCTTTGCTCACCTCACTCCACTTCATTGCACCAGAAACCACAGATGACTGTGGAGGAACGGGATCGACCGGAATCGACTGAGAACAACTTTGGTCCCCCTGACAAATTGATATTCAAAAACTTTATATTTCATTCAACTCATTCCAGTAGATTAAAACAGCTAGATAAATAAAATATATTTTTAAAAATACAAACAGATAGCATTTACTAACCTCTCGTTTGGGAGTCTTCTTCATCTCGAGTAATTCCTTCCTTGGTTCAGCTCTTGGAGTGGTAGGAATAGAGATTGTCCCTCCTCCTTCTTCTAATATCTCTTGATCTCTTTCGATGCCACTCTCTTCCTCACTCGGATGGGGTTCAGCTGGAGGAGAAGATGACTTCGTTTCTACAACACTATCTGTGTCCAGTGTGTGTTTCACTCTACACTCATTACAGTCAACTCATCCCTTGTAAGCTAGTAAGACTACAGTATCTCTATCGTACTCACCAGCCAATTCGAGTAGTTGCTTCCTGTGAGAAGGGGGATGGGCGACATCACTCGTCCGTCCTATATCCATCGATTGATCTCCCAATCTCAATGAGGAATCCATGGCTGCAGACATATCACTGCTGAAAGAGAAGAAGAGTCAATCACTTGATATACCCCTCCTTCACTCACATAATTATATCTTCCTCAGTGGGAGTGGTACACTTGCTCATATTGATGCTTCCTTCCTCATTATCTCTTCTCTCATAACTTCTTCCTCCTCCACTGGTGATTGAATTATTCCTGGATGGATATTGTCTACTATCCGGTCGTCCTGCTCTATATCCTCCTCCTCCTCCTCGTCCTCCACGAACACCACGGTAACCTATATATGGGGGGATTGACACTTGCTTAAATTAAATAAAATCAATTTAAATCCAATCGCAATATTCATATCATGATGATCAACATTGAGCCTGTAACCGACGAAAAAATAGAGATGAGACAGGACACTTTGATTACATCTTCTCATACCTCCTCTTCCTCCTTGAGTCGGGGCGGGCCAATATCCCGACTGTTGCTGTTGTTGAGGAGGGAATCCACCGGCATTGTACTGCTGCATCTCAATCTCTTTCTTTCACTCTGACCCTATCCTCTTTCTCTTCTCACCTGTTGATGGGGCATCTGCTGCAATCCCTGTTGTTGACGGCTCATCGCTTGTTGCATCGCCATCGAATTCATCTGCAATCAATTACTTTCCTTTGTCCATCTCGTCCGCCCATATATCTACCAACTACACTATCTCTGAAATCATCATCTCATTGCCAATTACTCCAAATGAAGACGATAACATGCTTACTTGTGGATACATCATCATCATCATTCCCTCTTGCATCATCACACTCACATGTTGTGGTGTGTACTGAGGGGGTACAATTCCTCCTCCGGGTGCCATTCGAGGTTGAGGGGGCAGAGGGCCACCATAGGGCATTGAACCCGTTCCCGGATATGAAGCTGTCATCATAACCTGCAATCAACAACATCATTTCAGAGATAATAGAGACATAACTATCAGGTATCATTATCATATTCATAATAGCCAGTACATACATGGGGATGCATCATCATCATTCCCTGCTGCATCGGCTGCATTCCCTGCTGTGGCTGCATCTGCTGCATCGGTGGAGAATTCTGCTGCGACTGCTGATCCGTCGGATTGTGCCATACTCCGATCGATGACGTGCCTCCTGAAGTGGTTAGAATAGAGATCAAAGATCAAGTGGGCGATCACTTACCGTGCACTGACTGGCCGTCCGTGTTGTCAGAGGGAGCCGGAGAGTTCACTGAAACTAAAACACTACTTTTAGACTTCGTTTCAAACAACAACAACAAAAATAAAGTGGTAATATCGTACGGGATCGCTGATGCTGCATCATGGGTGCTCTCATTGGTGGGAATCCTCCCTGATGTTGTCCTGTTTGAGGAATGGGAGTTTGATATTGGAATTGGACGAAACCATCGGGTCCTTGTGAGACCGGGCCTTGTTGACCCATCCTGAAGAGGGGAGAGATCATTCATTGTTCAACAGTCTCTTTCACTCACATTGAATTGTGTTGATAGTATAGAGCATGATTAGGATGAATTGGCCCTCCATGCTGTGCTCCCATTGGCCCCATTGGTCCTCCCATCTGCATCATCATCATCCCCTGAGGAGGGGAAGCAGATTGGGAAGGGCCGGCAGGGGTTGCTGCACCAGCTGCACTCCCGACAGAAGGAGGAGGCGGCATCGGCTGCAACGAGTCTGGCGTCACCCAGTGAAGGGTGTATCGAACCTAGACTAGCAACTGTACATGGTGGACAGATAGACTCAAAAAGATCGCGTGTTTTGAAAAGCAAAAGTTGCAAGAATTCTCCAAGTGTCAAAGTTATCATAATTGATTGTATATACTCACAATTCCCTGTGGATGTTGTCCTCCCTGCTGTCCCATTTGACCGCCTTGAATCATCTTAAAAGTACATATTTTATTCCCATTCCACATTCATCCTTCGAGATGTGTAACGAGAGACTCGTGCATGAGTTACGAGAACGAAAGACACATACTTCATCTATCGAGAATCGAAGGGATAAAGGGAGTAAGACGATACCTGAGCATGTTGTGGATTGGCCATGGCAGCAGCATGAGCTGCAGCTGGATTGTACATGTAGGGTCCTCCGGGAGGTGGACCTCCTTGCTGCATGTGTTGAGGATGCATCTGAGGATAGGGATAGGGAGGTCCCATCTGACCACCTCCTGGAGGATACATCAATCCACCGTGAGGACCTCCTGACATCAATGGTTGGCCAGAGAGAGCAGACGGATCTGGTGGACCTCCCGACTGCAATCAACTACCATGTAATCGATATGGAAGCAAGTGAATACATGAAAGAGCAAAAGGTTAGCTAGGGGAATCTAGTTAGCATAGAGATTGAATTGGGAAGAATCCTCCACTAGACTGATAGGTTGCCGTGCTATTTCTCACTCTCACGTACAAATTAAATGGTCACTCACGGCGATATTGAGAGTGGAGGAAGAACTCTCAGAGTAATTGGAGTGAGAACGAGCAGCCATGGGATGGGGTCCGTCTGTAGAGATAACTATGTTACTCCCTCTCTATTTCGAAATACTCGCCACCATCAATTTGCATATTTGTTCACGCTAATCTAATAAAACAATGGTATTTAAATTTGTTTTTGTGTCGTTATGGATAATATATATGCTCTTAAAATTGGTTCTGAGCGAATAATAACGCATTTGTTCTGATTCATACTTACTAGATGTGTCATTCAATCGATATCAACAACAACTCACTGTAGTTCCGATCCATTCCTCCTCCATACTGCGGACCTCCCTGATTGCCATATTGGGAGTAGTTCCCGTAGTTGGGATTGTAGGTAGGTTGTCCATCCTGATCCATGTTAGGTGGCGAAGTATGCATAGTTACAATCGATGGAGGACCAGTAGTAGACTGAATTATCAGTCCATTAATTATAATCAACAAGGGCGGAAGATAGACGAGTAAAAGGTGGACAAAAGTGATGCCAGAACTGGGCTAGACAAAGAATGTGAACAAAGGATCAAATAAACAGATACCCGCTCGAAACGGCCACTCTCATGCGGACCACCACCATACTGCTTGGGGCGGTACTGCGACTGATGTTGGTCTGCAATAACTTAAGTTATGAACTAACAAACAAACAATAGAATTTTACGGTAAACAAAAGATTTTATATTTAAAAAAACACCATTGTACTGTGACTGCTGCGCGTTCCCCAGGAAGTAGGGATTCGGGACCGAATTCGGTTGCTGAAATAAACAGTTATTGACTACTTAAAAAGGTAGATCACTCACGAATCCAGGTGGGGCACCTCCGCCAGCTGATGACCCACTATTGTCGCCACTCGCGTTGTTCATGCTGTTGCGCAGCTCCTCGTTGCCCAGTCCGGAATCGGGTGTTTGACGGCTGTTGCTGAATAGATAGGAAGGTAGATCAAGAGGAAAGGTCATTCACATCGATTCCTCGCTGTCCCTTCCTCTCACTCACTTGTACATGTGCTGCATGTTACCGTTCGCGTAAGGATGGAACTCGTTGCCCGAATGCGAAACAACGCCCTCCTTCATCATCTATTGAGCTGCTGATGAGCTAGAAGGTATAGAGTGTGAAAAAAATTAAGAAACATTCATAAAGGAACCGCGGAAAATCAATAAAATTTGAATTGCAAATTAACGAAAAAAAGTTGAATATTTTGTTCCACGAGTAACGTTCGATTCCTTTTATGTATAAATAGCGAGTAGTCTACAGGCGTAGTGAATATATTTCGTATAAATAAACTTTTGAAATAAATTTAAATCGCATTAATAAATATCACTATTATATGATACAGCAACCTAACAAGCAAAAATCATTAGAAAGGAAGATAATATCTAGATATTAATAAATGTTCCCCTCAACATTTCGATGAGAAGAGATCTGCCATTTTGATCGTAGAGCTAAAGACATGTTGATGCACTGTGTATTCTTCTGTTTGTTTGATAAGCTGGCAAATAATAACAGTTAATCATTATTTATTTAAAAGGTTAGTGAAGTTTGTTGACTATCTATCTACTCTCTGTAAATCTGATGGAATTACTCAATAGCCGGAAATATATCATAAATCAATCATGAATCACATAGATGCATCTTCATAATTCCGGAACTTTTTTCAATCTGTGTGTTTTGAAATATCTATAATGCGTATTCTAAATTGTTTGGAAATATCACGTTCGCAATTTCCTTGACATGGAACTATTTTCTTAGCTCTTCAGATATGTTGTGTATCCCTTGAGGCCAAGTTAGATTACTCCCTATCTGATAAAGATCATAATCTCTATGATATCGGAGACGAAAACAGTGGAAGAATGAGACATCATCCGATTGGATGAGAGTAGAGAGAAAAAGAGGAGGAAGAGGGAGGAAGGAGGAGGGGAGGAACGAAGGGAGATAGAATAAAGAACCATTAGACATTAAGCGGGTAGTGGTGTCCCTCTATCTCCTGACCATTCTGTGTCAACTATCTTCTACTACTTCCATAACACTCTCGATTCCATAGGACGAATCACTTTACTCTACTGTTGACACTTCCACTTACAGCGATAATAACCATGAATCAAGTAAGTTCCACTAACTTCCCTTTTTGATCTATCGAATGGTAAGCACTCTCTTCATTTCACCCATTCCTTTTACAATTCAGATTGAATACGACAAACAGTTTGGATTCACTTCATCAGAAGTTGCCACATTCAAACGAAGATTGAGTG
This sequence comes from Pristionchus pacificus, assembly GCA_000180635.4. Taxonomy (NCBI): domain Eukaryota; kingdom Metazoa; phylum Nematoda; class Chromadorea; order Rhabditida; family Neodiplogasteridae; genus Pristionchus; species Pristionchus pacificus. The sequence continues at coordinate 13,500,038 of CM026576.1, forward strand.
CGCATCTTCCCTCCTTCGATCGAAGAGGTTCGTGATCTTTGATCACATCCACTCTTGATCTTTGATCTTTTCGGTTTCCGTCGTATTCTTCATCGTCGTATTCCGTGTATCAAATGGTTATCTCGTTATCAATGGAGGGAATGGCTACCGAGAGATTCAATTGCTGGAGCTACTCTTGGCATTTACAACATCCCTCAAGGTGAACAATTTCACAATCGAAACAAAAAGATCTGCATTTATCTGCGTAGTCAAGCAATTTAACCTTTTGATCGTCACATCTCTAAAGAGCATTTCGCCGAACGCGCTTGTTCTTATGAGATGAAGCTGATTCATTCATGGTGATCGTGTTCCCCTCTTTCCGTTCTCTTTCTCTCTCAATCTCGTGGTACTCATTCTGCAATTGGTCGAAGCGAGGCTTTATCACTGCATAAAAGAGCTCATTGAATCGATAAGCGCAAGAGATTAAGGGGATCGTGTATGGGAATGGGTTAACATCATGGGAGATGAATAAACCACATCCGTTTGATCACACCATTGTACCATTTTACACCATCACAAGTAAAGTCCAAACAATTCGCGAAATAGACACCATCCCGTTCCCTCAATCATTTTAGCACCAAACATCAAAGTTTTCTTCTCATGATAAGAGGCAATTCACGTATTGACCTTTGATGATCATGAGAATCGCGAGGGAACGATATTCCAAATAAGCCTCGAATCAATCCGATGTATGAAACAAGCGGAGCTTGAATTAATATTGTCTGCGTACATTCGAGTATCTCACTGAATAGATCTCCGCCATGTGGAATTCACCGGATCCGAGACGCAAAAATGTTTATGAGATTTGAACTCGTCGAATTGTCGAAGGGACAATTCGACGAATGATGAAGTGATAGGTTCCTCATCGACTGATGAAAGATTACATTTCTCTTACATGGCTCATTTGAGCACGATCATATCAAAATATGATCTATATCAGCAAGGCCACTAATTAAAACAAGAAATATGATCAGGAATGGCATACTCAGTCCTCGCTTCTCTTCCCCCTGTCTACGGTCTCTATGCATCATTCTTCCCTCCTCTTCTATATTTCATGTTCGGAACATCCTTCCATTCATCATTTGGTAAGACATGATCAATCTCCTTGTCAATCTCATTTCCTTCATGTGTCTTCTCAATAACGTCTCTTCTCGCTGGACAGACTCGTCTACAATTACTACCCGATCATCACAATCACACTGAAAAGTACGATCTCTGACTACGTCACTGCATTTATTCATGTCACATAGTTTTGATAGAGCAGTGTAATAATAGATAGTCTGTCGACGTGTTATTTATCACCTAGAATCAATCTCTCATCTACTCACTAAGGGGAGATCTTTGATGCATATGTGTGATCGACTCGGCCGATTTGTCGCACTCCCTTCCACTTACATTGTACATATGAGACAACGAGTACGAGGATCAATAAAAGATCACATCCAAAATCGCTGAAAGAAAACAAATTGTTACTCGGCCTACAAGAGTAATCACTCAGAACAACAATAATAACTTGCAGATTCATCGACGGAATGGGCCCATTTGAACCGATTGATGTCGTTTCCACATTGACTTTTACCGTGGGAATCATTCAGGTACTGATAATTTGACACAAAAAATATAATGTATATCATTGAGCTGGTAATGGCAGCACTTCGACTCGACTTCCTCACTGCTTATCTCTCAGATCCCGTTGTGTCTGGTAATCCCTATTTTCGTCTTTTCAATTTCATCCGCATCGTTCAGGGTTCAATCTGGGTGCAGCGTGTCACGCGTTCATAGCTCAAGTTCCTTCACTTTTGGGTGTCAAAATTCCGAAGCGACCAAGCCAATTCTTCATACTCTTCAAGGTAATTCGCTCTTCTACGACGGACATAAGCCCCTATCTCAGAATATCGGGGACATCATCTCCTCCCTTCCCCACTCCAATCTCTCTACTGTCATCGTTTCCATTCTCTGTATTATCTTTCTCGTTGGATCGAAGACAATCTGTGGTCGATTCCGCGTACTCAAGTTATTTCCCAATGAACTCGTCCTGGTGAGACATTTTTTTCATTTAGTCAGGTTTCAGAGTTTGTCATAAATTGACTTATCTATCTTCAGATGATAATCGTAACCGTGATCTCACTTCTTCTTAATCTCAAATCCTCTCACAAAGTTCGTATTATCGAACACGTCGAAACGGGGTACGTTTCTTTCTCAGAATGATGAATCGGTCTCTTCGTTCGGCGTACCCCTATTGTCATTCTGACCGTTGCGAGCGTGTGCGAAATGAAGAGAATGATTCTTCATTCTGACAGTATCTTCGCTATTCTTCTATATCTTTCTCTTTTGAGTATGCCTATTCCATCCATTCCCGATCTCCGTCTCATTCCCTACGTCATTCAAGAAGCAGTTTCTATTTCGATAGTAGCCTTCGCAGTGACGGTATCATCCCTCTTCAGATCCCATTTTTTAGCACTACAATTGCAGGTTTCAATGGGTAAACTCTTCTGCAAAAAGCACAAGTACTCCATTGACACGAATCAAGTCAGTTTCTGCATTATCATAGAGAGGAGAAGATGTTCCATTCAGGAACTTCTTGCTCTCGGTCTGGGAGGTTCCATCTCATCTTTCTTCTCTGTCTTCCCCTGTTCAACTTCCCTCTCTCGATCACTCGTGAATGAAGCAGCGGGAGCAATGACTCAGGTCGGACTGTCAAGGTGTAGAATTCGCTTCTTCATTACGCGTGGCCTCTGTCATTCTGACTTGTGAGTATGGGGGGAATGAAGAGACGGATTCTTTATTCTGTCCTGGACGACATGCATTAATCCACCTCTATCTACAGAACCCTCTTCCTTTCAGATGTCAGGACTCTTCTCTTCCTTCATTGTTCTCCTTGTCATTCTCTGGATTGGTCCTCTTCTCTCTTCTCTTCCTCTCTGTGTCCTCTCTTCAATCGTTGTTGTCGCATTGAGATCACTTTTCATGAAGGTACGTACAAATCGCAACCATTCTTCCAAGTTTATTACTATGTTGGTAGATCAGTATAATCACTGCAGGTGTCCGAATTGCCCTATCTCTGGCGCTTTTCCAAGACTGATTTCGTAAGTATCGATTAAAGCAAGAGTAAATAGTATCCAGTGCATTTTCAGGCAGTGTTGGTGATTACTGCACTATCTGTAATCTGCTACGATATCATTGAGGGACTCGCAGTCGGTACGTCTTTTTCTTCAATACATTTGCTCATTGTGACTCTGCAGGAATCCTCTTCGCCCTCTTCACAGTAATTCTTCGTACTCAATTCGCTCGCACTCGTTCACTCGTTGAGATCGCACCCAATGATTACAGAGATAGGAGACATTTCCCGAATGCTAAGGTTGGTGTACTTCAAGATACAAGTAGGGCAATCAAGATGAAGAATTGGCATAGACAATATCTTTACTTTCTCATACGAAAGCCTGTGCAATGAAGAGATCATAAAATCCCTATTAGTAAGGTGTTATCTGATTTGTTCTCAGATTCCCGCAGTTCCGATCATCCGTTTTGATGCTCCCCCTATCTTCACTAATTGCGAGTTACTGAGACATTCAGTGAAAGAAGCAGCGATTGAGATGAGTGGGGAAGGTCAGCCTCTTTACTCTATTGAATTTACATTCAAAATCTCTTGCAGATTCTGTGTCTGATCTGAAGCGGGGTGATTCGTGGAAACCCTTAATTCTCGATTGTAGTACGTGGACTTATACTGATAGTATGGGAGTGGAAGTCGTCAGAGAAGTGATTCGCTTGCCTCTCATATATTCGATCAAATTACATAATTCTCAGCTTCATATCGAAATGAGCACTATGAAGATTCTGCTGCTTTTCGCTAATCTACGAAGTCAGTTTATAATTTATCGCGTCAAATTTTCAAAACTTCTTTCACAGGTTCTGTTCGAGTTCAATACTCATCCAGTGGCCTCTATAATGTTCTATCCGATAATCAATTCTATCCGACCATCGAAGATGCTATCTCGGTGTGTTTTCATTCACTTCAACTTGTACGAACATAATTCCTTCAGATAGCAGCTCACTTCACACGACAAGATCCATTCAGTCCATTCCCAGATCTACAAAACAAATTATCCAAGTACATCAATGCACTGTCTACTGAGTAGTCATCGATAGTCATGCTATCCATGTCTTTCATTCATGTACATTGCAAATCGGGTTGAAAATCTGACAGAATAGCAATATCACACACAGCAGAAACATAATCGCATCAAAATATTATCGAATAACTGGGAGAATTGCAATCAGTTTGTCTCGAATTGTCAGTGCTGTACATACGAGCATATTTCAGAAATGCAAGTTTTATTCATTTTTGAGCAACATTCAATTGTATTTATTTATGATTTACAAATAAATATTAAAGTTCACAAGATAGCGCAAAATATGAAAATACAGGGTGTGGCAAAAATACTGTTACATATATTATTTGTAATATCTTTTTAATGAATTGCAGTAATCACTCCTGCTTTTCTCCACATATATGTGGGTGTTGTGTGCACAAACTGTGACAAACAGATTAAAGGAGGCATATCATGAAAAATTAGTTGATACTTTTGAGAACATGATCCGATCGGAATCTAGAACGATATTAGAATGCCGAAGTTTGGAAGCTGTAGGCCCATTTTAAACCGAGATATTCGCCCTCAAATTATCAGGGAAGCACAGGGGAAAAGCTGCAAAGAATTCAAATATTTTCTACAGCGCAAGGGGGGAGGAAGGGAAGGTAGATCAATGAAATTTGCATCACTCTCTCTCCGATTTGCATCGCTATTGATCGATGAGGAAGGGAGTGGAATGGGTGGGGAGGGGGAGTGGGTTCGAATCCCGCCGGTTGTGGGAATCTTTTGCTGATTTCCTCACGGTTGAAATAGGTCGTGGATCCCTTCCACGACACCCCAGCAGACTTGATTCATCCAGATAATGGGTCACGATCAAAGAGGAACCTCTCTGATTGGGTCAGGTTGTATTTTAATCGCTCACCTAGGAAAAATGTCAGTCATAAATATCCGTGGAATCTCTAAGATCAACGAGCAGCCGAACGAAGCAGACACAAATATAATACAACTACTCTAACTTCTTATGCAACAAAGTTTGCAGATTAACAATAATTGTCGACTAGTTGATGACACGATCGAATGGGAAACAGCAGCTCTTGAGCTACCATAAATAAATAAAATACTATTCTGCGCCCTCCCCCTATCAATCCCAGAGTCTCAAATGCGTGGAGCAACCAGATTACTCAATGCGGAGACAAGATCAAAGCTCAATGTCTACGAACGATTTATTCGAAGGACATAACAACCAATAACAATATGCGAGTTCGTTTTCCGTAGTGCTTTTTACTCGACGGGGATCTTGAGCTCGCCACCCTTGATCTTGCCGACGAGGTCATGGGGGTGAATGTCATCGACGGTGCATCCGATAGACTGGGCGATTCCTTAAAAGCATGGTTTTATACCCAATATACAGCCAATTGTATTACAGTCCGGGGTGATTCATTAACATTCAGTCCCGGAAGGCTTCGGATGATCCCAGGCCTTTTTGTGGCTCAAGGGTAGAGACATTTAGGACGGCCTATGATGCATTATAAAGCTCGTGACATATGATATCGATATCTCTTGGCAATTTTTTTTAAAAAAAAATTGTTATATTAGAAATCTGAAAGAGACGTGTCAGAAACGAAGCGCTTATAATACGGTAAGTGAAATCGTCAAACTCTTTCGTGTCTTTTCTGTTTAACTTTTTCAAAAATAACTCAAATATTCACGACACTTCTCTGTCAATTTACAAATAAAAGTATCAATTTATAAAAAAAACCGATAGCATATTGGATAAGCTTCATGATGCTGCCAAGGTTGTCCTAGATTTTTCTCTACTGTCTGGTCTGGGACTTCCGGAGGCGGCCGGGACGGATTGTTTTCACTAGGGACCAACCCGCACTGCACTAGGGACCAACCCGGACTGTATAACATAGGAAATGCACGAAAACTAACTAAGGATCTCAAGCACGGTTCCCTCCAGCTTGTGTGCCATGGAGCGGGGTGTCATGATGCGAGCGATCTTGAGGAGAGCATCGAAGGTGATGTTTCCGTTGTGCTTCACTGAAAATTAAGATTATGTTAGTGGCAGGCAAAAAAATAGACTAGCATCGCAAATGCACACCACACAAACATCGCGTGATGAAATTGGAAAACTTTGAAAATAACAAGAATGTCAAATCAACCCGATATAATTAACACAATCATACCACTGTGTGCGAGACTTTGCGTGTTGTCAGCCCTTAGTCCCAAGAACATGTGCTGGGAGATGGGCGCAAAATTAGGCGTGACCTCGCGTAGTAGCGCACTCACTGACTCGCGGGAAGATAGGGTTGCTATATACTCAATTCATTGTCACTATATGACACAGGCAAACGCTGAATTCTGCGCAAAACGCCTCCCTAAGCTACGCATGAGCCATGTTAGGACCATGAATTGAGCTTATGGCAACCGTACCTGACCGCGAGTCAATGAGAGCGCTACTGCGCGAGTCCACGCCTCGCAAAGTTGGGGCATCACGTACCATTCTTGACCTCTCTTAAGCTCCTTGATGATGAGGGAAGCGGCGGAGGGAACGACGTCGATCTTGGCCTGACGGTTCTGGATGGTGAGCTTGCAGGTGACCTTAAGCCCCTTCCAATCTCCGGTAGCCTTGGCGATGTCGTCTCCGAACTTCTTGGGGGACTGCAAATTAGCTTGATCATCGATGAAAATCGATAAGAACGACAATTCAAGTGTAAACATCGCGTGATGAAATTGGAAAACTTTGAAAATAACAAGAATGACAAATACTCACCAGACCGAGGGGTCCGACCTTGGGGGCAAGAGCCTCCGGCCTACGGCCCAACGGTGGGAGACTGGAAAATTCAAATTAACAAAACAAATAGCAACAAGCAGAAACAAAGCGGAGAAAATACGAAATCAACGGAAATTTCAGCGAAATAATCGGTCGCTACCGTAATCTTGGCTATTTGCCAGAAGTTTTTCTGTGTTTAGCGAAAACCAGGATAGCATCGGCATATCGTTGTAGGACTCGCAATATTGGAATTTCAAAATTTCATGATACGCCTCCTTTAACCATTGATTACCCTGTTATCCAGAGAGAAACCATTTGAAAAGTCGGAAAAAACTTGCAATGGCCCGCTAGTGATGCGACTGTTTGAAAGCGATTTTAAGTTGTCCGGAAGCCTAAACCTACGAACTAAAATTTTGATAAGCATAACCATTATCTTTCAATATGTTCAGTCGAAATGGTTGTCCAAAATTCCTATAAAAAAATAAATATATTGTTTGAGGAGACCCATGTGATTTCGAGAGAAAATACACTATTTCTCATTTAAGGAGTAGCTATTGACTTAGTATCTTTCCCAGAACATAAGGCACTCAATTGATGATTTTTAAGAATTTAAGATTGAAGATTGGGTGGCGTTAAATATATGTTAAATGACAATATGCAAATGTCAAAAAAAGTGAAGTTGCTGATGAATCGGATTTTATTCTGACGCTGATTTAGTTTCTGTAAGGAAATAAACACTGCTGTTACACTAAGCAATGGTTGTGGGTTCTCTATAAAATTATTGTATTTCGATATCTCACTTCCTGGGTTAATGGCATAGCATCATGTAAAAATAAAAATGAGCGGACCGTCGACAAATGGCCAATCGAAAAAGAATTTCTGACGTTGAATAGAGTATAAGGATTGAACTATTTATGCTGAACAGTTCAGTAACGTTCTAGAAAAATAGAATCAGCAGAATTTGATCGTCGGCAAAGATCTTAAAAAAGATCGTCGGCTTGATTTTTTTTTGAAAGAAATGAGAGAAAATTTGGTTCAAAATCAACGACTGCGTTGGAAATATTAAACTAAGAGGAGTTAATTTATCTAACTTTTGTACTTTTGATGCCCGTATCATAGCAGTACATGGTAAAAAATTGGATGACATTGGTCCATTAAAAGAAGATTGTGAACACCTCGAAAAGTGTAACAGTATTTTTGCCGCACCCTGTATGTTGATTCATTTAAAAAAAGGAAACGATGGTGAAAAATTGCAAAAAAATTGGCTTGTGGACCTTATGGACAAGAGGCAAACTAATTTAGCGTTCTCAAGTCATTATCAATCATAAAACATTAACATTCGGAAATATGGCGAATCACTTTCAAGATAACTTTTCAGTGATTGCTCCAAAAATATTGTAATAGAGAGGTTGATTAATCTACAAAGACAAGCATTTTAAAAAAAATGTAAATCGCGAAAGACGCTTAATATGGTTTATGTCGCTACCATATTAAGCGTCTTTCGCACACTCTAAAAAAATCGAAATTCCGCATTGGCTTCTTTTTTCTAGTACGCGTCGAGCTCCCCACTCGAAAAATTCGCCAGTTAATGAGCATATAGTTTTCAATGTCTACTCGAGAAGAACACACCCTAAATATTGCGAATCTTCCTTCGGATATCATTCGGATCATTGTTCGAACTGAGAGAAGAAACAAGGAGTCTACCGTTTCTATTCGCTTGGTGAGACCTGAAAATAGATCCAATCATGATCAACCAATTAATGTTCTGGCTTTCAGATTTCATATGCATGGGACTCCATCGTTCGTGATTTAGCGAAAGACAACAAACAGATTTCAATCGCATTTGATTTCAATGAAAATCTCCCATTGGAAATAACGGTATCCACCGACGATGCCAAATATTTTGGTGTTGAAAATATGGGCAATTCATTCGGTAAATACTTGTAACAGTCAGTGAAATAACACGAATAACAACACAAATACCAAATAGAACGGTTCGTTATCCAATAATTGTTTCGTATAGCCGAGTAGCTAAAATGGAAAAAAGAAGGAGCCACGGAAAACGGTTGCGAATAAAGGATAAGGTAAATAACCGTGATTAAAGCTCGATAACTGTCAACTACTTCTAAGACGAACCGTTTGAATTGATTTACACGGAAATATAATGAAAAATATCAACTAAACACTGATAAAAACGAAAGGAAAGACAGAACTCATCTCTCGAAAAAAAGGAAAATTTATGGTGCGCTTGTGCGACTTTTCTGAAATGTCCCAACTTGTACTATGCAGGAGCGACAGTACCCCTAAATACACGCAAATTATTTTATTTTTGTTTTGAGTATTTTGAAATATTTTTTCTATATTTTTTTAACATTTTTGGATTATTAGAGCATGTAAACGCTCAAATGTGAACTTTTGAAGAAATTGGAAAATATTTATTTTCGGACGCAGACTCTCTTTAAAGATTGCAAGACCTATCATGAAGAAGACTGAGAACACTTCTTGTCTAAAAGCTGTGGATGAAGTGGATGACACAATCCGTCGTATTTTATGGCGCTGCTCCAGCATTTCACGACTATATATGGCTAAAGTTGATAATGAATGGATGTCATTCCTCCGGAAATCTCTTGGAAAGGTTCTGATACGTAGGGTAATGAGCAGTTACGATTTCTTTGACCAAAATACCAGGTGCGCAAATTTAGGCTCTTCATGTTTACCCTATTATTAATGTACCAACATGCATTTAGAAATGTGAACATCGATTTGATTCGTAGTCATTCAGTTAAAAAAAATTTCAATAATCAACAGAAATGCCAACGTTAATGCATTACGTGAGACAAGTCTTTGTTAATCTATGAATATTCACATTGTAGAAGAGTTCATCACTGAAGCTTCACCTCTCGTTCAGTTACTCGAGATTTTCGAGAACGTCACATTTCCGCCAAGAAGATATGACTCTTTTTTTGGGCGCCCTAGAGAATTCTGGGAAAATTTCTTTAAGATGTTAAATATCTCCGGTGAAGTCAAGGCTCATTTTTACGTTGAAGAGGATACGTCATTCGAAATATTCAAGAGTAATTATCGTTCTCTTATGTATATACATGCAACTACGTCCATAGATACGAAGCAATTGTGGTCTCCTCTATTTAATTGTGATTGTTTCCCATATAAGAGAAAACAAGTAAATTAATTGTTTCTTTTCTGATTTTTTACATGCATCAAACCATGAACTGTTTACATCATTTCATAGTAAAAGTCCTGTTATTGACTTCATAGTCTTCGGCACATATATTCTCACCAACTTAGAATATTGTTCAGTTACTTGGAAACATATTAATTTCGACAAAACATTTCAAGTTTAAAAAATCGAGCAGACGACGATCGCATGTGCATGTCTCATCTTCTTCGAATAGAATAGTTCCAACATGCGCAACTTCAATCTTCCCATTCAGTTGTCTCTCTCAACACTTTCGACACCTTCATTTCTGTAAGGGAAACATTGAAGATCTTTCCGAAAACGTCGGAATCCGAGTGATTGAAATTCACTTCTTTCCGGAGTAACTCAATTTGTGAACACAGAGCAAGTTCGGAACTGTCATTGTTTGACGATTCTCAACCAGAAGCAATGTATCTGTCAGCTTTGGAAATTGACCATAGCAAAAGAGGTGAATCATAGCTCATCCTTGCAATGATGTTGCCCTGTAGATGTGTGAACTCGGCTGAATTGAATCCTGCCTTTTATCCCACCTCACAAAAGCAAAGAGAGTAAGGTCAGTAACGTGTTTAGAAAGAATGATTATTTGGACCTCGTTATGAAACGGCAATTGTTCATCTATAGCCGGAATATGGGATATTGAGAAAATTTGGGCCTAGGAAAAGGGTTCAAGCATGAGTGTAACATATGTCCATATTGAAATAATAAGAACGGCTCTCAGACACCCCATCTTGATCAATGAAGTGACACTGATAAATGTTGTATTGATTATTTGATATCATAATAAAATATTTTGAAAATATCGTCGTATAAAAATTGACACAATAAGGCACCCGAATAGCGATACAGTACATAAGAAATTACGCGGGAACGATGAAGAATGTTCGAGAGTTTCACATTGAATTTCGGTGACGAAAATCGCTCCATTTTGATTATTTTCGGTTTTGAGATTGTTAACGATAAGCACTTGTATTGAAATAAGTAGATTAATCGCTGTTATCCGTCTCACATAATGCGTTACTCTCTTCTTTTGTTTTAAAAAATCTTTCGATCACAGTGAGGATGCCGGTCAAGCATATTAATACCGACCTCGAATTCGCGGAGGGGTCGACGTCGATAAGTGCGAAGGTCAGTAATATTCTCTTTTTTGCTTCTGAAAAGAGGAACAAGACTTCATTTGGAAGTGTTGTGTAAAATATCTGATGCATTCAGTGACGTCTGCTTCGAACGGCATCTCCGCCATGCCCACCTTCGCTATGTTCGTCAATAAGTATGTTTTTACGGCTGTATCTTCATCTTTGTCACTGATTCCTTTGGGTACTAATAATATTCGGGATAACGACAGTAATTGCAGGTCGAAGGTTGATTCAGTGAGAGGAGCGAATCAAGATGCATTGGAGACGATGGTCAAGAAATTCTCGGAGAGTGATGGAAGGAAATAACATAACGTTATTTCATTCAACTCAGGAAATTATGAAGATTACGGGAGGCGACGTGCTCTCGTACATTCTCGGTAGTAAATTGGATTCGGTCGGAGCCAAGGCTCAGAGTTTATTGAGGTTTGCATATTTGATATCTTAACATTTTTATTGTAGGTCAAGCAGAAACGTTCAGGGAAACGATTGATTATGTTCAATGTTTCTCTCATGTTTATTTTTTGCTTTGCAGTGATTTCGCCGAAACGAAAGTAAATCGATCGGACTTCGATGCTCAAATGACGAATATCAAATCGGAAATGGAGAATATTCAGAAGTGAGCGAATCGAGTTAATTAAAAAATTCAAGTAAACACATTCTAAAGTCATTTAAACAGTATTTTCCAGGACTTACAACGAATCATCAGATTTGGAAGATGAAGGAAAAGATGCTCTGCATGGCCGATGGACTAAGGTCGATAACATGATTAAGCTGTAAGTTTTGATGTTTGTTATTATCTGAAGATATTGTCACATGAATACATTTATTGATGCCTCGTTTGCAGGGGACTGTCTCAGATGGGAGAAGAATAATTTACTCCTACCGTACCCCCTCGTACACCCTTACAATTGATCGATAACTGAACCCTTCCTGTGCTGGCTTTGTTTGGGCAATATTTGTGTCTTATTTGTAATTTTTCTCCTCCAAAACTCAGCAGATTTGTTTACTGTGAGCCAATTAAATCTCAATTCCGACCCTACGTTGTTTCATGACTTTCCCCTCGCCCCGAGAAGAGACATATATTCCATCCCTTAGGGCTCCTTCCTCTGTTTCTATCTCTCGTTCCATCTCCCCCTCTCCTCCCTCTTTTTATGTTCCGTTTCGTTCACTTTTGTTCGAACGGCCTATCTGCTTTTTGTAAATTGCAATGAGCTTCTCTCTCGGCTCGTTTACCGTGAGTTGGGTATTATCGGCTGTTAACTCACGAGATACCGTAATCGAAAGATACCGTAATCTTCCTGATTTCGCTACCCGTATACCTTAGTCTGTCTCCCCGATTTAAAATGAAAGGTCCCCACACGCACTCAGAAGATTGTGTTCCCACTTTCTGTGTATCTTTCTGTATGACTCACCGACCACAACACTGGCTTTTTTTTATGTATTGTCACAAAGTAGCATGATAAAGGTATCTTTTCAAATACAGAGCATAAGAAAAATGACTTGTCTAGTGAGAAATCGAACCGCATGGGACTAGATGAATGGAAGATCTTTTTGGGTGTACTGAGTTCTGTAGTACATGTACAATGTATGTCATGGCTCAGGTACTATGTCTGTCTTCATTACATAGTTGACCGTTCATCGATGAGCTTGCAATCCTTATCGTGGAAATAGAACCTAAAACAATTTATGTTCTCAGCCATGAAGATACCATGGTCTGGTCTTCGAGAATGGGCTAGACTTCGATGACATAAATCTCATTATTCTCATTATGCATGAGGATCGAAGCGCAATCAATAAGTAATATTAATGCGAGAATCTGTCAGAAATTCAAGTTTTATTCATTTTGAGCAATAATCAATTGTAATTTATGATTTACAAATAAATATCACAAGAGCTCAAATTCAAGTTCACAAATTTAGCGCAAGATATGAAAATATGCAGAATCAGCCCGTAAATTGAAAAAAAGAAAAGATGTGAGTTTGCAACGTTAATCAAACTTCTCAACGAATAGAGTGGCAAACTAAATGCGAGTCTCGGCAAGAAGCGCAAGGTGTACTGTAGAGAGGGCAGGGTTCAATCGATAACTGATGTATATCAAGGGGAGAGGGGAGGGGAGGGGAGGGGACTAGACGCACAACGGGAAAGAGAGACCTGCCCGGCGATAGCTAGAGGGGTACTGTAGCAACTATGAGAAATTCAACAATCAATCAATGATTCTGGCTATGAAACATGAGTTCGAGGACGGGTCAGGATGAAAGTGTGAGTAGAACAACACTTTGAAAGTATACAAACTACCGCATATCACAGGAATCTGGGGGAAATTTTGGAAGATTTGATAGAGCAGATCTATTGTAGTTCTATTACTAATGGCGAGTGGAGGTATGGATCAATGGATAATCACGAGAGGAGAGTCTACATCCTCTTCACTGTCGGTTCTTCAGCAATAGTAGAGAGGGAATCGTGATAAGCGTGATTCTTATCACCGGCCTTCAATGGAGTTGGAGCATGAGGAGTCGAATCAGAAGATGACAACGACGACGAAGGAGAAGATGTCATCTCAACGTCCTCGTTACCTACAAATGATACTGTAAAACATCAGTTGTCGATACTCTTCTCACTCCTACCTACCGTACCTTTCCGTCTCCTGAGACTTCCCTGTTCCAATGCATCCATTCGAGTCCTATTCTTGATTGGAGGAGGAGCAGGAAGACGATTTGGATCGTCACGGGGTGTCAACTGAAATAATCAGAGATTGTTACCGTACCCTTATCCACTACCGTAACCCCGGTTACCGTACCTCGCACTTGGGTCCAATGAAAGTGAGAATGACGGGAAGGAGACAAAGTCCGTTGATGATACCCAATATGACCAGCACGGACATCACAACGAAGAAATATTTGAAGACGAAATCGAACTGAGAAGGAAGATGATAATTGATTGATTATTGATTGGACTACAGTACCTCAGTGAATACGAGCATGACTATTCCAAGGAGAGTCGAGATGGCACCGTGGAACACTGGCACGAACATGTGCAGTAGGCACGACTCAAGGAATTAATAATGATTATTCTACCGTACTCCATCTTCCAATCTACCGTATCCTACCGTACCTGTAATCTCGTCTCGACACTTCCGAGTGACGTGAGGAAGGCGAGAACGACGTGAGCTGTGAATTCGACACCGATTCCGACGGCACAGATGAGAGTGACGGCAGAGATTGGATTCATCTGTAATGGGACATTACCATTATATCCTTTATCATCAATCAGGGATCAAATTAACCAGTCTTCGATACAGTTGAGGACGGGATAATGTCAATGTTCTCACTTTAACTCCGAACAATCCCATGAATCCTCCCAATTCGATGGTCGTCACTACAACGATGATCATTACCTGCAATTATTGATATGAGATTATTTCACCCTTGTAAATTCTCATTTCACACGAGATATTACTTATAACAATAACCCCCCCCCCCACTTCTCCTCACCAGGAATGCAGCATATGGATTGAAGATGAGAGAGGCGATAACAGTGAAAACTGCGGCTGCGATGATGAGAATGGCAAGGAACAGATTCCATCTACAATCAATTCATATTTTCGAAATTATATTTTGCCAATAAATCAAATTCACTGAAACTTCTTTTCTGAAACACAAATGAGGAAGGATCTCAAACCTTTTCAATAACTCAATTCCAACTCTTACCTGAGCGTAAGATACTGCTCCCAGAAGGTGTATGCCAATCCCGAAGGGTAATTATCCAGTCCAGCCACAGTGTACTTGTCACACACCGCACGCAACTCCTGCAATAAATATTTCGGTCCATTACAGTAACCAAAGTATGCCATCGTACCTTGATACTCTCAACAATGGTGGGAGTGGTCGTCAATCCAGTGGTGTAGAATGGAATTTGTGAGTAGAGAAGAGGTTCAGCTGGGGGAACAAGTACGTCGTCTTTCGTGTATTCCCAATGAGGAGGAAGAGGAATGAATGACGCCTGCAATGTAAGAATGTAGAATTTCACCAGGCACATATGCGCTTCACTGTTCGATCACATTTAGCTAGATCATTGAAAATCAATACGACTTATCTTTTGCCGTATCAAGAACTACATTTAATCAATGGAACCCCTGAATGCTTCCCCTCACCCTACCCATAATCTGTGCGCATAGGTAGTATTATTATTTACTAAGCTCACTTGTGACACGTAGTACATCATATTGTCCACATTGTACCATCCAGTCATGTAGTTGTAGAATGCGTCCTCTCTGATCACTCCATCCTCATTCACCATCTTGATCTTACCCACCTACAAACAACCGTTCTTTCCACCTGTTCGAATCTTCGGACTACAGTAATCAACGATTGAAGGTTACCGTACCCTGTCGGTGCAGTTCCACGAATCGCGAACTGAGCACAGCATGGCTCTTGCAATGTAAACTTCCGGTTCGGGCTTCTTTCCCTCGGGAATCTGTCCTCCGACCTGCACAATCACAAAACGGTTAAAAATATTCAACATTGTGCTTTCTCGTTTCCTCCCCCCTTTTATGGAACCTAAGATACTTATGATGGTGATGAATATCGAAAATCGTGGTGAGTATACAACCAACATCAAATAAAGACGCACCATGAGTTCTCCCTCCTTGATAGCCTTCTCAGCAACCTTATCGAGAGAGACGAGCCATGTTCTGATGAGACTCAACCAATATTCCTGTGGTTGTCCATCCTCTCCCTTGATCACGAACCGAGACTCGGCTGCAATTTATTTTGTTATGAAACAAAGAGGATTACATCAGCTCAATCGCATCTAGGTGTAACTCAAAGGGGTAAGGAATGTATCACGTAAAGCGATCACTTGGTACGATCCAGCGGTAAGGTCGGCTGTTAGACAGACTACATGAAAGTGTGTTCGTTTGAATATTTGAGAGTATCATACCCATCTCCTGTCGATATGCCTCAATCTGTTGCTGCTGCTTTGGTATGTCCACGTTGATTCCTCGGATGACAGAGAACATTGGATAGAAGGAGAAGTACTTCTCACGGGCCTGTAATTAAACACGTATCATCCCACTGATTTAAAAAGGACTAACTGGAAGGCTCATCGACGATAAATAATCACGAATTCAAAATATACATGATATTGTCTCCAACTCACAGCCATGAATGCAGCAGGGGCGGAGTTAGCAGGCAGCACATCCGACAATTCCAGACCAAGAGTATTCCTGCAAGGAGTGTATTTGTATCTATGGAATACAATCATTCATCGATCAGAAATTGGTCTACCGTACCTGTACATGCCAATGAGTCCGAATGCACAGCCGGCCAGCGTCAATCCGAGCACGACATACTGTAAGAGGAACGGTGAGTCGGATTCATGATTCGATCATTATATTCAATGATTACATTCGTGTATTCTTATAGAAGATGCGGAAATGATCCACATCCGTTATATCGGGTTGATGCAAAAGTTTCTGAGGTATTTTGCACTTTCATGTTACAAGCGATAACTCAGCTCTTCTTTAACCAATCAACTTATGCATTTCCATATTGGATAAGGGCATGGATGCTCTTTATAGCGCACATACGGGTTAATCAATTCCAATCGAAAGGCCGTCAGAGCACCTAGTCAAAGTGAGCGCGTTCGCAATTTGCACATGTTGATATCCCCTGTTTGCAGCGCTGACTAAAATCCGTGTTTTTTTGTGCTTCACCGATAGAGAGACTCTTGCCACACTACGTATTAATCGGACAAAGCTAGGGCTTCACAAATTTTTGTTAAATCGCGTCGACCCTAAACTCACAAACTCACATTTTTTGAATAACTTCGCACCACAGTCTACGTTATTATTTATTTCTAATAAACGATTCACTCGTTATCCAATTTCAAGTTACCTTTGTTGTGGCCCACTATCCTCCTAAATAATGGTGTGGGTCAATTGAAGCTCAATGTAAGCAATGAGAAGAAATCAGAGGAAAAGAAAACCTCAGAAACTTTTGCATCAACCTAATACAAATAATAGAACTCACTCTAACGTCCTTTCTCTTGAGTGCGGGAATATAGTGGTTCTTGAGGAATCCTCCGACCTGCAATCGACCATTACGCCCTCATTCACTCAATCGATACAACTTACCGTATACCATGGATCTTCTCTCTCGAAATGCTCAATGTCCCCTGGGACATTGTTCAATGTCGTCAGATGGGTCTGTGATGACACGGGGTACTGTAATCAGATTGACCTTCGATACCCTATTTGGTATCGATAACTGAGTGTGGCCAATGCTCACAAACAGCCTCCAATCTCTCTACAGTACTCACATCGCTGACGTTACTCTGAGTGTGGGGCATTCCATTCATAGAAGAATCCTTCATCATTGTACGACGACGTTGAGGAATGCAACACAGCAAATCTCTGCAATACACAAATGAAACTACTTCGTTATCCATCAGATAGGAAGAATTGTTAAGCAATGAAAAACGCGTAGCAAATTGATCGTCCTTCTCTACCGTCCCCATTCTCTCACCTGGTTCCTCTTCTTCTTCTCTTCAGATCGACAGCAATGAAAGCAGGGAAGATAATCATAAGGAAGAGCAGATTGAAAGCAAGAAGAATCGCAGTCTGTAACATTTGTTTTTGAAACACAAAACAATCAGGCAATTTAAAGTCGAATAAAGAGAGACAATGTCCGCTATGTTTCGTTACCTGTGAACAGAAACTCTTGAGTGCTGGGATGGGAAGGACCATTCCAGCGAGAAAAGCGAGAATATTATTAGTAGAAGTGACGAGAACGGACATTCCTGTCTCTTTGAGGAGCACTCCCATCTCATGCTTACGCACCTGAAATCATTACCAATAGTTATATTTTAAAAAAAACTATCGGTAAGATATCCAATGCTATTTCCAAAAAGTAAGAGATAAATCATACGATATTGGAGATCTCATCGTAGTTGTGTAGAAGGAGGAACATATCGTCGATTCCGAGACCCAGTGAGAGGAAGGGAACAACCTGAGATGATATTGAGATCATTCTTCCGTCTGTGATAAAGTACCTGAGTGGTGGCAGCGTTGAAGTTGATGCCCAGAAGAGTGGCGAATCCGAGTCCCGATATGGAAGAGAACGTCACCCATACGACGCCCCAAATGGCCAGATGGACGTTTGACTGAAAGGAAGATTTGGGTTTCTAATGCTGTGAATGTTGTTGATGATGTTGCTAATGTTGGTTTCTAATGTAATGTTGAGAGACATGTGAAGCACGAATCTTCATGTCAATGACAACGGCATAATACCCAAAAACAAATACTCATACGGGAAATAATAAACAAGGAAATAGCAAGTATATCTTTGAACAACAAAGGCTCATAACGCACCATAATTTCAGTTAAACAATACGTGAATAGTACCTGGATAGCCAGCCATCTTCCTTCGATTCTTGCCTGTGTGAAGCATGCATAGATCAACATGAGAATGTAGCCCATAATGATAATACCTAAAAATGATTATTATTCTTATGCTCCACTCCGCCCCAAAAACCAATTCTTTACATAGTCGTTGAGACACAAGTGTACCAGTGACTGTTCTCTCAACTCTAATCAGTCAACTAACCGTAGTTGAACTGTGAGAATTCCTCCAACATATCAGCGATGGAAGTGGAAGCGAGAGGATGGAACTGACGCACTCCTTCCACCTACACACATCCATACACATCCATTACAGTCTAATTTTAGATCAACTTGGTATTTCAGAGTTTCACAATAGATATAACTGTCCTAATCTGATTGCCAATCTAACTAACATTCCCTGGTAAAATAAAATAAAACTTTTCATGCTTCATTCTTACCTGAGTATTCGCCTTGTGATGGTATAGATTCTTGGTGAAGTTTCGTTGCCAAGTCTGGATTATATTCGATGCGTGCCAACGAGTCCATCTGAACACACGCCATTTATATGCTATTGTTTCCATTTGATCACTCCTAATCTTTGAGTCATGAGACTGACCTCTTTGTGTCGAGATTGGGTTTGATATCCTTGGGATTCTTGAATCGATGGTAGACATCACCAGGGGAAGCGACGAGGAAGACACTTTGAAGGGCCTCCGCCGAATCGATATTGTGACCACCACGATGAATACCTGAGAGGGGGGAGGCGTTAGTCAGTCATTCACCCCCTTCTCTCTCTCTCTCCACTGGAGACTCCACTCATCACTGGAGAGTCTCCAGTGATGATCGACCCCTCCAACGTTGTGGGTGTACTCCCGCGATCGGACGTTGGAGGGTCACGCTCACAACAGATTCTTTCACCTCCCACGATAAGATCTTCAGGCCAATCCATAATCTTCTTCGAGAATCCCTTACAGCCGCCCGTCATCAACTGTAATTTTTCTAGTAAAACATACGTCCACGATTGAAATATTAATTTAGCGATTAATCCGCATTTAAAAGAAGAAAGACATACATGTCCAAAATCGGGAGTCTGGGGCTTCTGTTTGTCGGTCAGGAACATTCCCCATTTGTCCTGAAAGCGATTTATTATTCTGAATCATCAATATCTCATTCTCACCTCATTGTTGGTCATCCACTCGAGAAGTCCCACTCCGTACTCGAGACATTCAATCTCTTCCTTCGATGGCTTCTTGTCTATAATGCATTTCTTTTCATTGAGCAATTTTTTTTCAACAACTAAAAATCGAAAAAATCAGGAAAGCAGCATTTTTAGCATTGTCACCACATTTCCAGAGATCCATCGATTCTGTCTCTCACCAACAATACACAAATCGAAATAAATAAAGAAACATCATTTTCAGTGGTATCTCCCCACCCCCCCCCCCCCCCCCCCCGGACTGACCAGTTCCATTGGTCGTATCGTACTCATCATCCTTCTCATAATCATAATAATCATCACTGGCCGTCGCTCTCTTTCGTCGCTTCTTCCCTGCTGATATAGACTTATTCATCACTGTCATTAACCCTCTTGGTAATAATAGTAAAATAGAAAGTGGCGAGTAGAAGAAAGAGAAAGTGTGTGATTGCGAGTGCACTTTGAGTGCTTCTCTTCTCTTCTTTCTCTTCCCGTCTCATCAGGAACAGAAACGTGTTCTGCCCAGATCTCTATCTCATCCACTCATTTATTGAGAGCCCTCATTTACATCTGATCACTTTACAAAAGACTGTTTACCTTATAAAATAATGCCATACAATGATTATCCTTACCGAATAGATCGTTCAGAAGTGAATCGGCGATATCCTTCGACTCTTCCTTCACGTACCTGCAAAAAAAAATCATTTAACTTCAGTAAACATCAACATGACGTCACCACTTCCCCCATTGAAACTATAATCCGCCACTTACGGAATCCTCGTGAGATTGACTCTCTCATTCGCGGGCAGAGCTTTGTTCCACTTGTTGAAGGCTGTGAGGGCCTGAAGAATATCGATTAGACTACCGTAATCATTCAATCTACCGTACCTCGCATCGATTGAAGTAATTGGGCGAGAGAGATGGGCACTCGGGATCAAGAGGATCGATGCAGGGACGTTCGAGGTATGCAGCATCGATACCCGCCTGGAGAATATCTCATCATTCAAAGATCCCTCGCATCCTCTTTATTCTCATATGATTCTTCTGTTCCAACTTAAACCCGTCCCACTGCACTCAAATAGTGGCTAATTTTGCTCAATTATCGTCGATCTCTCCTCATTTCCAATCACGAGAAAGAGAGAGATTTTCTCACTCGCTCGAAGAAATTACTGATCGGTCCCATGTCGAAGAGTTGAGAGACCTGAAGAGAGAAGAAGTTATGAGAATGAAACACAATTCCGCCTGTTTACCTCCTTGACAACTGCAGTCGGATTGAGATTCTTCCATGACACATTTCCCTTGGGAAGAGAATTGACGAAAGCGGTGATCTCCTCACTGTAATTATTCATCTTGTTTTCAGGATTTATGCAGTTGCTAGTAATCATTGCTATGTTTTATCCTCAACATATCAAAGATCATTGAAGCCAAGATCTGCTACAGCTCATATCAACCATAACCTCGCTTACCCCATGTATAGAGGGGGATCGGGTCCGAGTGGTTTGGATCCCTCCCAGAAGCAATCGATAGGAGTGATCCAGATGCACGGAATGATCTTGTCCAGCATTGTATTCATCACTTTCGCAAGGGGGCCGTTGCCTCCTGAAAGAAAACAATTTATCAATGACAACGACACAATAAGCATTTTTCAAAAACTACAATAAGCATTTTTCAAAAACTACAATAAGCATTTTTCAAAAACTAAAAACACGATTTCATATTTACCCTTGGGTCCGGGTGGCTTGAAGCAGATATCAGCCAGGGTCCAGCTCCTGCAACGACGATTATTAGTCAATAATTTCCTCCTACCGTACCCATCTACCGCATGCCCACTTACTCTCCAAACATCTCCACTTTGTACTGTGATATCTCTCTCATGAGATTAACATGTCTCAATAGTCCATCCTTCGTCAGTGCATTCTCTCCCTCGTACGATGGCGTCTGGATTACCACCTGCAAACAGATTTTGTTGTCATCATTGCCGATTTTTTTTTGATCATGCAGAACCTCACTACAATTGCGTGATCAACCGCAGCATTTACAATATGCAATCGTTGAAACTCCAGATGCACTGTTTGCAAATTGAAGCTACTTCTTCCTCAATACATACCTGGAATCCTCCTCCCAATCCATCACTCAGATTGGGTAATTCGGGAGGGGCCGATCCTGATGAGATCACCGGTTTCGATCCATTCTTCATTAGAGCACTGATCGCCTGCAATGCGACAATTTTAAATCAATTTTCGCTAGTTTCTTTTCTTTTTTTACGGCTTATCTACATGTCAAAACTAAGTTTCACACTCCCGGCATCACGATGCTGACCATATATGACTATCCCATCAGTATTTCCCATCTACCATCCCCCTCCTTTTTCCTCACCGCAGGCAATGGTTCTCTCTTATGTCTCATTCTCTTCTCCTCTTGTCTCTCTCTGGCCATCGCTTGTGCTTCGTGCACGTAGTCCATCTCAGTCTGCAGTCGACCGCCCTCTGTAATTTAATTATTGATTGATTGTATCCTTCCGAGTACCGTACTACCAGGTACTGTAGTTCTACCGTTCAGTTCTGTGTATATTTCCACTGTTTTTCGATGTCCCAAATGTAATCCGCCAGTACTCAAAACATCCCACCAGGATCAAGGGGATATTCCAAAACATCCGTAAATCCGATCCGTAACAATTTTCGAAAACAAGAGCAAATCCCCTTTTCACAGACAAAATGCACGCATTGTTTGCGGAGGCATCGGTATCTGATGAAACAGATGAGAAAACACTAATCTGACCATTGGTGGGCATTACTCGCTAAACACAGCATGGAAAGAGATCAAGATAACGTGAACGTTATTGTGTGCACACTGTCGAAATAACATTCTCACCCCTTATTCAATATGATGAATGAATAGTGAATACTCACGTGGAACCCACAACTTGACGATATCCGTTTCGATCTGCACGTATGGTAATCCAACACAACAGACGGCGTACAGGAGAATACCAAGGATAATCGTCACCATTGCATACTGAAAATGAAACACTTTTCAAGATCTCATTTACTTTTTGATAATTCCTTTCAGGAAAACCCATTTTTATTTCATTTGAAGCTGAACAGTTTGAAATCTTTCAACGTCACATACCTTTTGCACCTTACATCCTGTCCAGTAGAGACAATGTTGGAAGAATGATCGGGCGTAGAGAGCTATTCTGTTGCCAGAGGCAAGACCCTGCAAGAGCACCATCACTGACTATTCCATCAATGTCATCTACAGTCTCGATTGCTCATTTCTACCGCACTCACCCTATTGATCTGCTGCAATGACATATCAGCATCACTCCAAGTGGGAGCATGACTGAACTTCTCCCTCCATGCAGCAGAGTAATCACCCGAATCCGATCGACCGACCACCCACGATTCAACCCACTGAAAGATATGCTATTAATTCTTAATCAATTATACAATCGTATGAGTTTTCAAGAACCATTTTACTTTTTTTCCTGGAAATGTTCATCCAACAACGATATTCAAGTTTATACGTGATAGGAAAGGTTTGGATTAGCATAACACTACCTTAATCACGGTATTGCACGGACGTGCCTCTTTTTCTTCGTCGTTTTCCAGCCAAAGGCGGACATTTTCTTCAACACTAGGGGCAACATTCCTCATTTGATCGATAAATAAGACCTAATTCAAGTCATGGAAGATTCAACACGCGCATCTGAAGCCATTTGAGTTAAAACAAGGCGTTAACCAAAGAAAAATAAAAATAATCATTCGACGGATGGGGATCACAATCGACTTATCGCAAACTGAAACCACTTTGTCCATCATTCAAATTGCCCGCTGTTCCGGTAACCAGCACAAGTCGGAATCGCGGACTAGCTTATTACTACACATCCTGTCTATTCCCTTCATACCTGTCTATAATTGGCATTCATTCAAAGGAATCGACTATTCACCCCCTACAAATCCCATTTTCCTTTTCAGCCTTTTCGTTGAAACTAATACTGTTTTCTGCGAATTTCGTCTCGATGACGTTATCATTTCTCTTTTCTTTCACGGAGGAAAAGGAGTGGTGTGAGGGAGTCAAGTGTCGAGATGAAGAAGGAGAGAAGAAGAGAAGAGCAGAGAGATTAGAACTCGTTTTGGTGCTTCCAAACTGACACAGTCAGTCACTATGTAAAGGGAGGAATGGAGACTGATTGGGGGAAGGGACCACTGAGACACTATCACTCACTAGAGAGCACAGTTAAAAAGGGTAATTTTGGCCCCCAAAAATTCCAATGGTATGAGCCATTTTAGGTTAAAAAAAGCAAAAATTCTAATGGTACGAGTCATGTTTGGGTCAAAAATTACCATGATATATGCCACTTTGGGTCAAAAATTACCATGGTATGAGTTCCATACCATCAAAAATTCCCACCCATTTAATCTGTGCTAGAGAGTGAGGAGGGATACAGTGATGAGATGGCCATATCCAATTAACTAGTCTTCAATTTATCTATCATGTTTTGACGCAGAACAGTGATTGCTGAACAGCCAACCACGTGTTCAATGTATCGTTAGTTCTACTGAGAAACCCCTATGCTGCTGCACCCAATATCTTCCACAGTATTTTGTGAAACCATTTCATCCACACCTCTTTTAAAATTATCATTTTTTTCTACAGTTCCGCTCTCATGCTGCACAGCACTCATCTCTTCACTTACTTGTCTCAATTTGCTATCTCCATTATTTTTGTGTTCTTTACTTCTCGAGGGTGGCGGCTCCTCCTCCGAGTGCACGCGCATACTGCAATTCATTCAATTTATCGAATACCGTAATCCAGAGCACAGAATGAAAACCGATAAAATTCGAGAAACTTTCGAAACGGAAATTGATCTTGAATCAGAAATCAAGGAAGAAAACACGCGAGTGAGAGACAAACAATTTCAACTGAAGATGTGAATAATACAAAGTTATGTTCATGGGAGGGGCCACGTTGTAATGAATAGAGAGAGAGAGAGATCGTGATACTCAATCAGTCTATAAGATCATCGTCCCTATGATAATGATGATCACTCCCATTCATGCCTACTGTTGCACCAAATGGTAAATAATACTCTGCTCTCGTATGAGTGAGTCGATTAGGGAGAGGATGGAGAATACTCTGCAACATGAGAAGGGAAGACACTCGCATGTTCACGAATACTCTTCTAGTTCTGAGGGAGGAGGGATGGGAGACAATGAGTGGAACATTATTTGTGATATTATCGAAAATAATGGAGAATGAATGTATCGACCACAGATGGTAGAACTGATTAGCGGAATGACATCTTGCTTGATGACAACATTGAACAAAAAGAGAAAACGAAGATTTCGTGTTAGACAGTGCCGAAATTGTGATTTGAACGACTCGGGGAAACTACTGATCGATTTGGGAGAGATATTCGTCAAACTACCGCGCCATATTCACCCATTTTGCACCGATTGATTCCTCTCGAAATCCTGTGATCTCTCATCGCTAAAAAGAGCCAAAATGGTGCGCGAATGAGAAAGAGAAAATAGAAAAGAAAGAGAGAAGAAGTCACTCGAAAACTCAAAAACCGACTTCCCCTTTGATGTGGTCCGCTCCTCTGCTCTCCATTTCGTTTAGTGTTCCTATTACCGTTCCCTTCTCGTGACGATATTATATTTGTCATTTCCTACTCTAGTACATCTTTCCTCTTATATCTACTCTACTTTGTAATTGGATAACTGCCCATCAGTAGAAGTAAATAAGGAAGCGGAGATACAACTCATCAACTGCTCGGAAATAGACCATTCGAGGGACGGACAGTACGAGAAGAGTTTAGGGAGAGGTTCTTCAGTTCAACTTGAAACGTCCAAAGTGGCTGCAGTTTCTACGCAAAATGACGAGACATCGGTCATTTCATGATCTTCAACTAAAAACATCAAAGATGAACTTTAGTACTCGCAGTGCGATTGGCAATCGTCCGAATTGTAACGACCAAGTGAAATCGAATTACTTTCGATAACTGAGAAGAGAACGGTTACACGACGAAATAAGGCAATTCGAAAGGGATCAAATGGAATCAAAGATAGGTGCCATATCTGTAGTGACCCTCCCCTCTCTTCACTAACTGATAACTTGCCTCTCGTATCTCATAGCTTATCACTTCTTGTCACAAATCCCGCAGTGCTTGAGGGGGGAAGGAAGAGGACGAGCAATAAAGAGAAAGAGAAAGTGAAGGGAGATTTCTCTAGGTCGATTCTCCTATCTACCTCCTCCTCCTCCTCCTCCTCCTCCTCCCTCCCTCCCTCCTAGCTGCTAGTGAAAGTGAGGGAGATGAAGCTACCGTGCACATTATATCGAGAAGATATTCGATTGATCGATTGCCGGAAGGAGTCTTTCCCTCACCCCTTCTCTCCTCCTCCTTATTTGATCTATCTGACTCTTGATTATCGTCGTGTCTCAAAGAGGGAACTTCCCTCTATGATGCATCGTCTCTTTATAGGGAGAGTCAACATTCTCATTGATAGGCTCGACTCAAAGGACACAACAAAACAGCGAGCAAATATGGCAGAATGGACAATGTCCTTATGGACGAGCATAGTCAAGCTCCCTCCTCCCTCCTGGACAATACTCCAAGTGGGCACGAAATTGGTACACAAACAGGCGGTGGAGACGGCTTTTAAGTGTTCAGCGAGTCTGTTACCGTACTTGGTATTGAATTGGAATGACCTACCATTTGAGTTCGGCCAACAATCAATTCTCCCAATCATCATCGTACCCATTATCTAACAAGGAAGGTGTTCACCGCGTACCGATGATATGAATCACTCTTTTCCAATCTATGAAAGACCATTCTATTGACCGTGAAACTAATGTCTGCCCACACTCTTGCAACTATCTCTTGTTCGATGGTCAGTAATGGTTTGATTCCCTCCTCCTCTCCCTATCGTTCTCAGAACCATGGAACTGGTCCTGTTTCTCATTTGAAGAACTTCCTTCGTTCTCCACCAATCGATCCAAAGTACTCGCTTCTCATCCTAAGTCCTCTATTCAACAAAGAGAGAAAGAGGAGCAATGACCCGTAGGCACGCGTTCAACCGTACCCAATCCTCCCTTCCCTTCAATACTCCTCTCCTTCTCCTCCTGTGCTCCCACCACGAATCAATAGTGCTATACATAACCCTTCTCATTCATCAAGAAGAGAAAGAGAGAGATGATCACATCAAAAGAAACAGTCTCTTTCTCCCTTCACTACAAGTGCATTGACAAGCCACGTTCCAGAGAGATGTGCAAAAAGGGACGATGATCGACAATAACAACTGATGAAGAAGAAGGAAGAGTTCGGAGAGTGGAACGATGGAGGATTCAGGAATAGGAATGGAAGACGGGATCGATGGATGGGATGGAATAGATTGAGAGGTAGGTGAATAGAGAGATATAGGACCGGAGGAGGAAGAGAAGAGAGAAAGGGACAGAGGGAGTGAATCATTCCTAACCGGCTCTTGTGAAGGGACGATGGCTAGTCAGACCTGGTCTTGTCTCTTCTCTCGAGAGAGAGGAAGGAGGAGAAGGTGGAAACATCCTGAGAAGATGGCACACCTTCGATGCAACTTGCTACCATTGATGGACGGAGGGAGGAGTGGAGGTGGTGACGCTAAGTCCATGCTTATCGAAGGTATTACCTACCTAGGAGGAGGTTCCTATAAGGCGATCATCCTACATCGAGTACTAGGTTAGATTGTGAGAAAGGGAAGAACTAGTGAAAGTCATGCACCACTTATAACTTCTCTTTCGAGTATTGTTGTTAAGAAAAGATCAAAGAAGGGGCGCATCGAATGGTTAAGATCGGACTGAATTCAGACATCATCACAGAGTTCGATTGAACCACAAACTATCCTTGCTGTACGCTGCTAGCCTTGTACCCCAATTCGTTCCTTGTTGGCTATCTCTAAATTCTACGATCACCATCCTTCCTTAGTCATTGTCTTTCCATAGTTGATGCCCTGAGGGCAATGTTAGTCATCTTCGTCCTACCGTATTCTTCAGTCCGTGATTGGCACAGCTTGAGACACACACGGATCAACAGTGCAAGCACACTTTCTTTCTTTCGAATCACAACGGGATTAGAGGGGGAATAAGAAGAGAAGAGAGAGAGGATCTTAGAAAGGGCTAAGAGAAGCAACGGGCAACTTAATGGTGCCCACTCTCGTTCTAATGGGATATCCAATCACTATTCAATCTACCTCTCATTCTACCGTACTCCCTTCCCTATGGCATATGGATTATCCCATTTGGTCATCGGAGAACTAAAATAAAAAGAAGCGAAATCCGTCGCGCGAATTAATAGCGAGCAGCGCAATCAAGCGAAACCGTGTCCAACCGGAGAGAAATTGTACGAGAGGGGAGAGATATCCCCTCCCATCATTCCATCTGACCCCTTTTACACGCTAACCATTGCATTATCCTCCTCTATCTTGACCCTACTCATCATCGCATTCCTACCGTATCTATCCTATCATCAAAGCACGTTCTCGAAAGCGAGCAATAAAAGTATCTCAGTGGGTATAGTAAACCCAGAAGATGTCTAGGTAAGTTTTCAATCACTAGCAAACTACGTTTATCATAACGAACAGAATGAACGAGGAACGATAGGGTGAGAAACGGGACAATTTCTAGGACAACAAAAGAACGACAAAAAAGGGGGGGGGGATTTAGCACAAGAACTGAAGTGTCGGGATAGTGAAAGGGAGGCTTGATGAACTCGAATGAACGAATAAGAGAAGGAGGAAGAGATAAAGCTGATGGAAAAAAGAGAACTCACTTTGGTTGGGATGGATTGGGCAGGGGGGAGGGGGAAGAGACTAGGAAGATGCAACACCTACCACCTCCACATCCGATATCTATCAATTCCTACTTGGGATTCAGACGCGAAAAAGGGGGCGGAGTTTCGACCGTTGAAAACAAGGATTTAATGAGGACGGCCGTAAAACTTGCGCAGGGGACATTCATAACAAGGAATAATCTGCCAGGAGGACCATCAAATCCGCGATTATTGGGTCTATTTGTGCGACGGATAGTGGATCTATTGTGATCCATTGTGATCCATTGTGCGACAATGATACATAATGGGCAGGAAAAAGGTCCGAAATATTGCCTTTCCCTCGTGTGTCTATTGCAATAACAACTTGTCTATGATAGTAGTGGTCGGAGGAGAAAGTAAGTAATGAAGAAATGTCCTATGAGATCATTCTATCATCTACACTTCATTCCTACACTACTTGATCCATACCTATAAGGAGGCCTGCTCATCCCATTCGATAGCTCAAAATGGACACACAATTGAACGTTCAAAAGGGAAGAGCGAAAGGCGGAGAAAGTTAGGTAAAGAATAACGAATTGCATTGAGCGAAATGAAGGCGAAGGAATAGAAGAAAAGTAGTCGGAGAAGGGGGAGATTGAAGAGAAAGGAGAGAGAGAGAGGAAGAGCAACACAGAAACAGGTATGAAGAGGACGAGTAAAGAGGGACTCGAGAGTCAAATGACAACCTCATCTATTCAGTGATGAATGACCATAGATAAGACACTAGCCTACCGGAAGGAAGCTGTAGTCATGTATGTCCCCTCCACACACTATAGTAGTCAGATGATACTGTATCTAATAGACATAGATGGATCATTGACAATGCTGTGTCTCTCTCGAGTGGTTGTCACAATGGTCGACTGATTGGGTGTCGACCAAGTCGCGCGACTCTCTTCATTCCCTCCCCTCCTTCTCTTCCGATTACTTTTCTCGCCCCTCTAACAAGTAAAAGGAGTGAAGCGGGTGGTGGTGATGATGGTGCACTTCCATTAATAACAACGAACTGAAGGAGAGATGGAAAAGGCTACTCTAACTTACTCAATCATTAAGCTACTCAAGCATTGTTACAGGAAAGTTATCAAGTGGGTCAGTGTCTAAAAACAGTAGGGATATCTTTGAATCAATCTCAGACTGTGATAATCAACTGCATAGGAGAGAGAGAAGGGGACACAGTAACAAGGATGTTGATACAACAACATGGTAGTCAGTGATCACCAGGATTGATATGGAGTATCAACTAGAGTGATCATCACCTAATCACTCCAATAACGTGGGGTCGAGGGGAGACTTACAGTATCCCGATAGAAGAAGGGATTACGATAGTCTTAGTATTGATCCCATCGATCGACGGACATATCGAAGGTGGAATCGAGAGGTTGTCCGGAGGGATAATAAGGTACGGGCTTGCGTTCATCAGGAGACATCGATTCATCCTGCAATGAGGAACAATCGGCATCCAGTGATCAAACAACGTTCATATCTACTCCTAGTAGTTCCGCGATATATTTCAACTGTCAAAATATCCGCATTGTTAGTGCAGTCGTCATTCTATAATTCCACGGAAACGGGAAAACACGTGAATCTCACCAGATTTCTTCTGAGCCAACACACGTACACGATTAAGACGAGCATAATCTGCAATTATCCATTGACCCTTCACTACCGTATTTTCGTTAATCAATATCGCGTTATTAATAAAATAAACGAATCATTGACGGGCACTTCTTTACATAAGTGCCCAAAGACCGGGCTCTAACTTGTGGGTAGTGAGAAATGAGATAACGAGAGATCGAAAAAGCTAGGAATAAAATAGCTCACTGCCTTTGGGTACTAAAGTAAAGAAGTGCCCATTGACGTACCATTCCAAACAGCACGAGCAGTACAATGTAGAGAGTGTTCGTGGTCGACGGCACTGTCTGAGAATAAACATATTTATTGACTATTCTTCGTGAGTGGATGAATAACTGACCTGGAGAAAAGTTTGATTGTTCGAGTAGATAGGACAGGGAAGTCCATCGGAACTCTTCGTACCGTCATTACCTTCAATTGATATTATCAGGTACTGTAGATGCACCATATACCCACCGTACGCCAGCACACAATAATCCCAATCGAAGAGGGTGATAAGTCTTCTGGTCTTTCTGCCTTCGGACGTATTGTATACAGGGATAGAGCAGTGTTTCGCCTTCAGAATTAGGAGATTGAACTTTTACAAAAAAGGCAAGATCATAAATTAACAGGCATTTTGGAAATGAAAACAGAAAAGCAAAAGTAAAAAGAGCAAAATGGGACGAACCATGGAAGTGGCATTTCTGACTAAGTATGTATCTGTAAACTTTGTGTCCACGTCTTTCCTGAATGAGGGACTTTTATTCATTGACAATTAATTTAAAAAGTACCTTGCCAAAGTAATCACAGCTCCCTTGTGTGCCCATATGAGATTTTGATTAACAGTATCCCGCTCCAGGGGTTCGCCTTAATAAACGCTTGACTTTTTTTTAAAAATCAGATATAAATTGCATCCTGACAGTTCATAAATTAATTAATGTATACCCACAAATATTTCAAATATCATGAGCTTACCTTCCGTTCCATCCACCAGACTCGAAAGTAATTCTTGCATTTTCAATTTGTAAGTTTTATTACGACCATTTTTCTGTTCCATGTAGTATACCTAAATAATTAGATAAAAAGTCAGCAATTTCAACTTTACAAAATCAAACGAATTACCGTATGCTCATATGGGTTCTCGACCCACGAGAATCTCTCCACGTTGTTCTTGTGCAATGTGAATCTGCAAGAAAAATAACCTAATCAGTATTTCTTTCATATGGATTTGATAATCCATTGTAACTGTAAGTAGAGAAGAAGAAATCTCTCACTCTCTTTCACTCAATTTCTTAAGTGACGGTCGACCATTGACACCATAGATATTACTGGCGTACGCCATGTGCAGTTTACGATTTCTGGAAATACTTATTTTTCTCAGAATAAACTAGCTCTACCTCTATAGATAGCACATAACATAACCTTGATTTTTTTTAAAAATAATTTATATTCACTCTCAAAAATTAAAAAAAAACCTCTGATGTGGCAGCTTGATGATAAGATAGAGGATGTTCGATTCAGTGTCAAAGATTGAATCTTCCTTAAGAACAAATATATTACTTAATTCTCGTAATACAAAGCAAATAAAAACGTGATTTCACAAACCAACGTCTCTCCAGATTGCATCTGATAATCTCCCGGTTGCATTTCCTCTTTCAATGCTTTGGGAACATTCCACGGATTGTTGTTTCCCTCCAGAGACAGAGTCTCGAAGCCGTAGTTGATCTGCAATAGCATTACGAATTCTCTGCAATTGTTTCTAAAAACTATAAACGTACCCGTTTTGTCTTGCTGTTAACATAGACGAAGAGAGCACGAGGTCTATGTTTCCGATGGACGTCTCTGATCAGATGAGATCGAACTGATTCCGGAATCACATTCAGATCATGGCAATGGTCGATATCCAGACTAAAATATACATTATTCAATGTACGTAAATAGTAAATCATGCTCGTGTGATTGGCTGAGTCCAATTGGGCAACGGTTTTCGGCGATTCCGACGTGAGTTTCGATGAAGCGAGCACAATTTTGCTGAGTGAACAGAGCAAAATCGCTTGTTCCAAACAACTGAAAATATTAAAGTTTAGGGATAAAACGTATCGCATTCTCACATGTTGATAGTATTCGTCACTTGCTCCCAGCAACAACTGCGGCAGAAAGAGAAGAAGGACGCATAAGATCATCTAAACAATAGCGATTTCGTAAGAAAATTACAGTATCAAATACAGATTTAAATCAGAGTTAGAAACATGATAATCAATGCAGAGATGATGAGTGCATTTACCTACGCTTGATAAGATAAAGATCAGTAAAAGAAGCCAAGTTAATCAATGCGTAGAACGAAAACAAAAGATTGTTTTGACAGGATGCTTTTTCAAAAGGTACTGTAAAATTCCGTTTAGGAAAAAAACTCAGGAATGTTTTGATGATTACGGTATATTATTATCGACCTATTTGTACCACGACTTCAGGGTCTTTAGTGTATTTTCCTTTTCTTTTCAATTAAAGTGTATATAGAATGTCGGCGGCAGATCCGCTGCAAGAGGTCTCAGACCTCAAAAGAAAGTTGCGACTCATCAAGAATAAGTTACTCGATCCAACCGAGCGCAACGTACGGCAAGCCATCAATATGATTGATGACACTTTTGCCACCGAGGAAATACATCTGAACTGCAGTCGATACGTAAGTTCTTTTCTGGAGTGTAGTTACGTGCACATCACAGATAGAACATGAAAGTTTGACATGAGTGTTGTCTAGTCTTAATCGTTTCAGGGGATAACATGCACTCCTCCTGCAATGTACGTTGTTCCTGGATTCACTCCACAGTTCCCTGAATCTCCGGTGACCGTGCAACCTGCGGCGACTGATTCACCCGCCCGCACTTTTGCTAGTTAGTACACTTATCCTCCGTTCCACGCTTGATTGTGTGTTTCAGATGCCAACATCCAAACAGAGACACCTAAATTGAAATCGAGCTCAACGCAAACAACGGACACTGGCGATATCTGTTCATTCAGCCAGTCAGGCAAGTTATTGTCTTGTTAGTTATGGAATGATCGTACTCAATTAGTGGTTCTTGCTCTTTTTTCTAATCCTCCCATAATGGATTATTTCAGCACTATACACTACAACACAGACGAATCTCCAAAATGCTATTGACCTTCTTACTGAGACTAAGTGCGTTCTGACAACCTAGTACCAGCCAAGAGTTATATCATGGAAAAACGTATCGAACAAATTTAGAAACTCGCTGACAGATCGTGGAAAGAAGCGAAAGCACGATGGAGTCTCACAGAGGTGACAGATTTATAGTAGATAGACCATTGACCTCTTCCCTTAGTGTAACGTAATAAATCACCACACGTCTTTTCTTCTTTCCTCTCAATTCATCCTTTATCCTCCTAATTGTAGATCATCGGGTCCATCTTCCTCATCTACTGCAGTATGCAGTATCTCCCAGGTTTGTTTAATTGTTGTATTTCGAAGATCTTACTGCTTTTTAGTTCCCAAGAGCTGTGGCCACTCCCAAGGGGCGACCAGGTGAGATTCATTTTATTTATTTAATCGTCCTTGCATTTTGGTCAGTGAACTCAATTGCCTACCCTCACCATAATGTAGTAAGCAACAATAGTATGTCTGATCGTATATGAAGAAAGTCAAAGAAAATGGAATTCAATAAAATTCTTATGTCTTATGTTCTTCAGTGACTCATCTGCAGCGTGTACACAAGTCGAGTGAGAGCAAACCAGTGCCATCCAATATGGTACGTCAAAGATACAAATATTAAGTATGCTAACTTAATATTTACTACTTAAATACTTTCAGTTGATATCATCTGAGAAATTGGCCATCGGAGACGGTTTCAGTGGAAAATACACTCCTGTTAGAGGTACTTTCCTAATGTCCATGATGACATTGTCCATAGTAATTATTTATGATGTAAAATACATCTACTGTTAATGTTGGTCATTTTGCCAGAAACATGAGTGATCCGTTGTAGATAAGAACTTCGATCCTGTTTCTGCCGACAAGAGAAAGAAAATAAAGGATATCGAGTTTGCAGTGAGATTTTTCAAAATTATATATACGATCGGAACTTCTCTGTTTTTTTTGCCCAGCCAACAACAGCTCTAAATGTGTTGGGGGTAGAGAATGGGAATGATAGGGAGGGGATACTCTGCGAGAAATATATGGGCCAAAAACAGAGAAGTGCCCATTTTTCTATCCATCATATTCATCATACGTCGTACCATAACTGGCTTCATTTGTAGTGTAAATACTGTGACTTCCGAGGTGATTCCGAGCAGTGTCTCTTCTATCACGACTGCACGTTTGTATTTATCTTATTTAATCATTTCTAGCGCATCTTTCCTAATGCTGTACTTATTTTCAGTGAAATTGAAATGGACAATTTTGATTTTTTTTTCAGCATTCTTCCCCAGGTAGAATCTCCATTCATTTGCTGTGGAACGTCATACAAGCATCGTGGATACTATGCAAGACACAGAGATATGGTATCACTTTTCTGGATTTTTAAACGAATATCATTTTTTCAGAAACACAAGAAGCAGTATAACGTTTGAGATCAAATGTAAACAATCTTCAAAGTATTGAATTATCTACAGAGTATTGTCGTATATGGACTATTATAATAGTCATTTTGGAAATTGACTTGATAAGGAATATTTACTTGTTTATTCCGAATCGCTGAATTATTCATCTTAATGTGGCCTATCAATAGTCTAACAATAAAGTCGAATCGATTGTGCGCAAAACAACAGATCTCCCGATAAAACGTGATTCAACCGGATTTGTAAAGTTCTTAAACAGTCGGAAACCCGCAAATAAATACATTAGAATAACACATGATCAATACCTAGACACTGGTGAAACAAATAATCACTGGTTCTAATAATTTAATGACTCGTATATTACCTATATTAACAATATAAACCTAGCTGACGGTATCTTTGAGGAAATTGGAAACGGAGAATGCCTCGTCGTATTGACTCTCATCCCAGATTTCAGTGAGATTCCACACTTCCTCACCCGCTGCAGCGACATCAACTGAAATATACCTTCATTTTATCTCGTCGATTTCCGTCTAGATTGTCTATCACTCCTCACACCTTTAGCTTTCTTTTTTCTCGGTTCATTCATCTTTCCTCCTCCTCCTCCACTCGATTCTTCAAGGGCGAACATATTCAATAGTTCATCAGTCTTCATCGATGACAACGATTGATTCTCTGATCCGATTAGAGCCTGAATTGGAATGGATCTCCTCTTTCTTTGTCTCTTTCATCACTCACATCAGCAGTATTCTTCTTGAATTTCTGATAGCTCATCACTTTCTCTTCGATCGTTCCCTTTGTGATCAGACGGTACACATTCACCTTCAATTTACCTTATTTTCTTACTATCAAAATTCTCAGAAACTTGTCATCTTATTCAACTGATCATACCTCAAATCCTCATTCTAACCCACTCACATTTCTCTTCTGTCCCAATCGATGTGCTCGATCGATTGCTTGCAAATCCTTCATTGGATTCCAATCGTGATCCATGAAGATGACGATGTCTGCACCAGTCAGATTCAATCCCACTCCACCGATCTACAAATTAATGAATTCGCATTTTACTCGCATTCGCATAATTGATTCTCAACACCACTTGTATATGTCTACTCTCCCTCTTAACTCACATGAGTGGTCAACACGAGAACATCAATCGATTTATCGTGATTGAATCGATCGACGAGAGTCTGTCGACCATCGGGAGCTACTGAACCATCGAGGATCAGATGCGAGATTGGAGTACCTGCAATGAAATGAGAATAATCGAATAATTCTGTAAATGCTACTTTAGAATATCTGATAGCGCTGCAACTACGAAAGATCGTAGACGACATGTGGCGAATACGGCCGGGAGGGTAAATAATCCGTCACAAAAAAACAGGCTATACATCTCATTCCAAATCACTTACCATTTCCTGCATCATCAAATCCTTGAGTGAGTGCCTTGGCTACGAGTGTCACACTAGCTCTCCATTGACAGAAGATAAGTGCACGATGGGGATGTCCTATCGCTGACGAGAGAACGGCTGACACGGCTGAAAGGGAGGCACGTCGATCAGAACCACCATTTAAAACTTAAAAATGCGTCAGAGTTTAACTTCGTTGAACAAATTGAAGGATTGTAACTGACAATCGGGATCGTTCTTTCCCCCGCCTCCTCCTTCTCCCTCTTCGTCATCTTCCTTCTTCTTCAGAATCTCACACTCCACTAGTAGTTGACCGAGAGCCTGAAGAGTTCCTTTTCAGTAACCAGATGAGAAGCATTAGACCCAAATAGAATGATCCTGTATCTTCGGTGCAACTTGAATTTCACTGTTTCGTGCATTTGTCAAAAATAGCAAAGCATAAACGAAGGAATAAAATCACACCTGAAGTTTTCCGGACAATTCGAGAGACTCTGCACCCTCCTCCAATCTTCTTCTGATATCATCAGTCAATTGGAGTGAGTCCGCAAGAGGAAGAATGAGAGACGGATGATCGACCACCTGAGAGACAAACCAGATACACGCATGTTTCAAAGACTAATTAAAGCAAGGACAGGCTGGCACGAACGATCGGTACCATTAAAGGAACAATATAAATCCCGAATATATTATTTATTCACCTTTCTGAGTGATATCAATGCGTGAAGGGGCTGCAGTGATTTCTGGTCAGTCGATTTCGAGCAACATCTGCAATGAATAAGAAGAAATTGCGATGTGTGCACGATGTTAGCAATTTCGTCTCCACTCAACTACATATGATTATGTCCTGACATGATATACCTATCAACGATCATCTCATAGACATTCCTCTGGAGTGGAGTGAGTGTGCACTCGTAGTCAGAGACAACCTGAACGAAGGAGGTTCCAGCCGCATTATTAAGGGAATCAAAGTCGAATCAGTAACAGTATCTTGTAGAGTTCTTAAGGCATCAAAATAACTCACCTTCTCAGGCAACTCCTTCAATACTTCACTCTTCAATCTCCTCAATACAAAGGGAAGAACTAATCGATGGAGACGAGTGAGCGCCTCTTGGCCATCCTGCAACAGAGGAAAAAGAATGACAGGATGATTTTTTACTTTGCATTTCGACCATTTGTTCAACATTGAACAGCTGGATATAATGACAAGGCTAACGAGAGAAACGTGAAGTCACCCAGTTTCACAAAGTTTACAAATATCGCAACTTTCATACCTTCATCTGTGCCTCTGTCGCTTTCGCATTTCTGCACTGCTGAATCGGCTTGATGAACTGCTGTCTGGAATTAAGATCCTCCCTCCTTTTATATGAAGTCTATCACTCATAGCTATCCAAAAGATTGAATCATACCTGAAATATCGTTCATCTCCGAGGAATCCGGGAATGAGATATGTGAAGAGCGCCCAGAGATCGGCTGACGAATTCTGCACGGGCGTTCCTATAAATACAAGACATACTCGATTTCCCATGTATCGTACCTGATAGAATGAGTCGTGTCTCACTGCGAAGTGAAGACACTGCTCTGAATATCTGCAAATGGAGATTAATATTATCAAAGGAATGTAATGAAACCAGACTAAACTATGAAACTCATAATACCCATTTTTTAAAATTCTTGAACAAGCAAAAGTTCCATGTTTGTGCACATTGTCTAACTACCGTAATCATAATTTACTACAACTCCTTTTCATCAGTCAGTACGCCCTCTCTCACCTGTGTCCGTGGATTCCTCAATACGTGACCTTCGTCCAGCACACAGTATCGCCATACGATTTGCCTGCAAATTTTAGTGAACTGTCCGTGCTGTTCTAGTCGCATTGAAACATAAATGAACCCGTTTCACTCACGGGAGAATGGCGTTATTCTTCAGTTCATCATATGCAGCCACCACTAGCTCCGCCCCTTCCAATCGCTTGCGAGACGCACCTTCCAATCTGCAGTTTCATATATTTAGATTTATTATATAAATTCTACCTACAATCAATGCCACGGGAATATTCATTACCTTATCTCAACCATGTTACCTCGATTCAATTGTTCAACTACACATGAATCCAAAATCGTAAATCATCGCACTGTTTGATGATACTAACCGTATAGCGATTCCTTTCCTATTCGGAAAGTATCTCTCCCATTCAGCACACCAATGAGCGACGAGAGTACGAGGACATACGACGAGAGAGGGACGAGATGTCGAAGCTTAACATTCACTATCATTCAAACTTTTTTTACCATTTATGTTTCGCTATCACATGCAACAGAATCTCAAATGCCCCATGACAATTACTCTCTGACAATTGCGAACTGGCTTACCTTCCTCATTGGCTCTCACAATGGCAGCCAATGTCTGCAGTGTCTTTCCCAATC
The DNA here is from genome assembly GCA_000180635.4 of Pristionchus pacificus. Lineage (NCBI taxonomy): Eukaryota > Metazoa > Nematoda > Chromadorea > Rhabditida > Neodiplogasteridae > Pristionchus > Pristionchus pacificus. The sequence goes on from CM026576.1 coordinate 13,538,724, forward strand.
CCATGTCATCAGCCAGAATTCCCGATAGACCGAATCGACGAAGATAGCCAAGCCACGTGATGCCTTCCTGCAAAATTGGAAGCTAAAGTATTACGTTATTTTCATTGTATCATCACAATCATCACCTCATCATCTTACTATTAGTCATCATAGTAACTAGCCAGCTACACTCGCTTCGCTCGCTCCGCTGGCTAGACCCTGCGGGTTGCAAGCAGCCTGTGGCTGCAATGAGGCTCGCTACGGTCGCAGCGTGTGCGCAACGCCGGGTTGTGTATTTAAAACATTGGCCAATGCATGAAAGTATAGAATGTTGACACGCGAAAGGCTCGCTCTCGGCCCCACGAGCCTTCCGCCAGGGACTCGCAGGAAAGTGTGTCACCGGATTGTGATAGTCTTCTGCGAGTGCTTCGCGTCGCCGGGATATGTATTTATAACATTGGCCAATGCATGAAAGAATATAATAATCACAGTCGCGGACCCAGTTGGCATCGTCCCTCGCGAAAGGCTCGTGGGGCCTCGGGCGATCCGAACTTCGTGGCCCCATCCCTTCTTTTTTCGGATCGCCCTCGGCCCCACGAGCCTTCCGCCAGGGGCTGGCAGGCTCGCATGGCTCGCGAAAGTGTGTCGCCGAGTTGTGTTAAACGCCGGGTAATGTATTTAGAAAACATTGGTCAATGCATGAAAGAATAAAACAACAAGTTCGCCTCGATTGGCCGAGATTGCGTTGAATTACGCGCGAAAAACGAGTTATTGCCTAAGGATTACGTCATATTACACAAGGATGATTAAATTCATTCAAAATTTAGTGGCGCTACACTTACAGGTTCGATTGAGCCTAAGCACGTCTCGATCCGTCGAGTTTGAGCTGATTTACGCGCGAAAAAAATGAGTTATTGCCTAAGGATTACGTCATATTACGTAACGATGACGAAATTCATGCAAAAAGTGAAAGTGCACTTCATGACGAGTCGTTTGTTGCATTGCACGCCCGCATTGGTTGAGTTTCCAGCGAAAAAGGCGCGAAAAACGGTGTAAAAGTGAATTTCGTCATATTACGTAATGATGATGAACTTTTTTTGCCTGTCCATGAGGAGTCCAATGGTACCGGAGATGGACGTGTACGATGAGTTTGAGCCGAGTTATGAGCAAAAAACGAAAGCGTGACAGACGTTACACACAGACAGACAGACACTAAGAGATGTGACTTATCAAGGAACTATCTCTAACTCCTACCCCCCCCCCCCCCCTCACCAATTGGTAGTGTCTCAGTGTCGTCTCCTCTCCCAGATCAACGATTTCTGATGGCTGCACACTCTCCAATCTGCAATTAGACCTTATTCGTGTCAAAATTGCAAAGAACTACTCAAATTAGGAATGCAGATCAAATAGTTTACTGTAATTCCTCTCACCTTCCTGGATCCGATAGTAGATCGACGAATGCGCTGTTCTCTTTGCACTTTTCCCATATGGAATCGGAGAGATCAGGAGGACGGACTGATGTGTCCTGAAAATATTTTAAATTTTACATTTCATACATCCACATTGATCTCAAAGATGAAAGATACGGAAATTTACAATGTTGATGAAACCCCGAAATATCAGGTTATTCGGGAAGCAAACGAACCCTCTTGATGGCCAGAAGAGGAAGGAGAGATCTGAATGCGAGACCGGCCATCTCACGAACCTGCACATTTCACTTTCAGTCATTGATTACATCAAATTCCCCAATGATTGACCAATTTGCTACTTTTATAAAATATTTTAAAAATAAAAAAATATTATAAATCATTTTTAGCGGTTACCTCGTGTAATTGATCAGCCAATCGCGCGAATGCAATGGGCGCGAGAAGAGGGGCGAGTTCAGCCAGAGCGGGACCGAGGAGAGATAATCTGGAAAGAAAGCATCTCTCATGATGCGCCCCGGACCATTGGCGCTTCGCCCAACATCCATAACCCGATGTTTCCATGTCCGGTCAATGCTCCCCATATGAGAACCTTTAACAAAAAACTCGCTATTCTACCAAATTTGCATAGTTTAGCGAGATTGAAGAGATAAACGTGGTCGAACCTATAAATGGCCTCGATGGCTCCTCTCCTCTCGCTGTCTTCCTCCAGATTCGTTGCCATTTCACGCAGAGGAGTGTACAATCTGCAATCTATAGTTAACATCCAGTTCACATACGTGATACAAATCATAATAAACAATAGTGCTAATATTATCCCATTTGTTTCCACTCGTCTCATGTAATCCCATCGTCAATTCCATCGTCAATTCTCATATGGTTTGCCTGTTGAATAATGGTGTTCTTTCATGTATCGGGATTGCTTCGGCACATATACTCCCAGTTTATGCCAGCACCTTTCACTATTCGTCCCGCCATTTAACTTTTGGATGAATATATGATACCCCATATCCCCCCTCTCCTCCCCTCACCTATTGATGGTATCAGCCGCCCTCGATGCAGTGAATGTCTCCACAGCCTTCGCTCCCGCGTGTCTCAATTCGGCCACTGGCGATTTGAGGAAAGCGAGCACGCGTTGTGTCTGAAGAAATGACCATACAATTATGGAGCAAATGTCGATCCAATTATTTGTATCTCGATAGACTATGGTATTGTAGAACACTTGTGACCGGAAATCACCGGGTAATTCTCCGTTTTTCTCTGTTTTTTTAAGGAAAAATAAACAAAACTGACGGCAATATCGCTCAACTGTGATCCGACTCTTGCGAAGAGCGATCGATGCAGTTCAAGACGAGTGAGAAGACGCTGAGAATTAACATTGTTTCATATAAATACCATTGAATGTATATTAAATAATCCTTCAAGTTGCCGCGACAAGTATCCTCCGTGAAACACGTACTTGCCTAGTTGGAAGTAATAGTTTCCCTCCCACCTCATCATCAATTCCCTTCTCATCCAGATCGAAATTAGAGTAGAACTCGGGCAATTGTTCCACTGTGAATCCAGTGCACACTGCGAAGAGAAGAAGACCGTTACGAGACGGAATCGACTGAACAAAAAGGGAATTGAGAAATCAAGAACGAGTAACGTATCATTCTCAATAATTGATAGGCACAGAAACATTGACAAGAGGAGAAGAAATAGAGATTCTCACCTGATCATTCTCCTTTCCTCCTCCATTCGTCGTGTTATCGTTGTTGTCCGAGGTCGATGCAGTCCCCTCATCTGAGTAATCAATTACACTCAATATTGATTTGTCTTCCACAACGGGTCAGATGCTCTCAACTATCGTACAACGGGTGAAACGGAAATACACCGCGCCGTGCACTCCCATCCATCTCTGACCCTCACCTTTGCTCGTCGATGGCTCCAAACTGATAATCCTCGTATCTGAATTTGCTGTGGTTGGACGGGGAATTCTAATGGAACAACTTCCGAATGCATCGAGGGCACGAGAGAGAACCTCAACGGAGAAATGTTAGTGGACACTAACCTCTCTATCATTCCAAAAAAGCTGTGGAAAAATGAGAGATAAGAATACCTTGACGAATGGTTTGGGCACTCTCTGTTGACTGTATGCAATGAGAAGGGGAATGGCTCCTCGAAAGATCTCAACTGCTACCGTCTCGTTACGCTCACCTTAAATTATTCAATCAATTCCGAGTAAAGATCAAAGATCAATCTCTCACCATTCATCACATCGACAATCGGCCTGATGAGGGGAGTCAATTTATCTCCAACGAAACCAAAGTAGAGAAGAGAAGAAGACAGAAAAGCGTACACTCGACTGAATGAGTTACAAAATAGTGAGATTTGTGTTTCCTTGATAAGTTAACGATTTATATTAATTGATAAAATACTTACACAGTGTTCGCCTTGACACTCATCTTCGTGTGCTCGAATTGCTCGCAGAGGAGAGTGTATCTGGAAAAAACATTTTAAAAAATTCCGACTCTGAGAATGATACCGCCGTCTCTTCATTTCGCACACTCTCTCGCCTCTCTTACCGGTGAGAGAGTGTGGGAAATGAAGAGACGATTACCCGTATTTCGAACTCTAACCCCCTCATCTCCGCTCCTCACCTATTCCTTGCCGATTCGACCATGGCCAAATCCTCCTCCTCCTGATACGCTTTCAAGCACGATTCGTACGCTTGTCTGCAATGAATACACATTGGTTCGGTGGCAAATGTACTTCAATTAAAATTGTACAAACACAGCGATCGACAACATCACATCATCATCATTACAACATCGTCAACACCCCAAATTTACCTAGTAGATCCACAAGGATATCTCCCGTACCTGCTGATCTCCTCAACACCGGCAGTAAAATCGATCTCCTCATTAACTGCTCCTCTCACAGTGCACCATTCGACGAATTCATTACAATCCGCGGAGAGAGACGCACAACAGGCTGTCTGCACAAGTCTCATTAAGTCGTGTTGGAAGATTGAGAAAATGACTACGTGAAGGCTCGTAGAAGCCGTAATTTCACTGGGGCTTCAGGGAATCACATTCTCGTCCAGATTCAATAAAAACTCGCTAGTCGATCAATAGTTTCTACCGTACTCACCGTCTCATCAAACTGTCGTGTACTCGCCGTTCGAATGTACGCGTCGGCCAGTGAGATTACCGTTGCCGGCACTTCCAAATTGGGGATCCTGAAACGAAGCTACCGTACTCTAGCCCATCCCTATACTACCGTACCTCTGTGCGCCAACCTTCCATAGTGCTGCAAATTCATTGATAACAATGGCAGATCCGAGATTGTGATAGAGGGAAGTGGAATTGAGCATGGGCACGAAGAGTAATTGAAGAGCCAACGAACTGAAATTATAGATCATTCATACGACACTTGGGGCACGTATTTATTGTTTAAAAGGACAAGAGCAAAGTAATTGGCATCAATCACACTCTCTATCCTTATCCTCTACCCTTGCAACCCTAATCCTCCTTCTGCCCCCAAACTCACAGTTTCTGCTCTCCGATCATTTCTTCACTCTCATACAGTATCTCCATGAGTGCAGCAACGAATTTAGCTCCCAGAATCTTCCTCGTAACGAGTATTCCATCCTTGTCCTCATCTCCCATGAACCGCATCTCCTACAATGGACAAAAGGTTTTTCGAGATCAATGTCATAGCTTACGTCGACAATTTGAAATCAAGGAAAAACTTGTAATTTTAGTGAAACCACGGTTTACCTGGTAAGAAACGTAGGTTATAGCTCAACACCTATCACGCACCTCACTGCCCAATCTCTCGATGGGATCATCTCTCGTGCTCGATGGCCCCTCCACACGATGCGCGAACACGTCTGATATTTGAACTTCATATTCAGGAAGATTCCAATATCATATGAAAAAGCTAGTTGAAAACTACCCGGAATTGAAAAACATAACCCACTTTCGAGGTTTCTTTTAGCAAGGCAAATAACGTACGGTTCATTACCGCACCCGGCAATAATAGAATTATTCGAGTTCCAAGGTTTTTTCATAAACATACTTTTTCCGGTTTTCGAAGGATTTTGTTACCTAACTTTTTCATGTATGTTCAGTATCCAACCCGTATCTACCGTATCCCCCTCCCTGCTCACCAATGGCAGCATTCTTGTGATCGCACAATAGACAACTCGCCCACAATCCGATGCTCTCTCGAAGGGGCGCAGACGATGTGACGCACGAACGATGATTTGACACCTCAACGGCAAAATTCGAGCGAAATTACACCTTTTCTCTAGTTTTTTTTCCAAGCAAGTACATGTTTCACACGCATTTCATCAAGAGACAATAGACGTTTTTTTCTTGTAATTAACAATTTAACAAATAAAAACGTACGACTCTTATCATGGTGAGATAGACCTCTTCGAGCATTGGTTGTGTCTCAGTGGGAGATGCGAAGAGGAGAATACGATAGAAGGTGAGAAGGAGGGTGTACATCTCCTACAATAATTTCAGTTCGATTCTCATTTTTACCAATCCTCCCCTCATTATGAAATTTAACGGTAACAACATAACGAAGATCTTAAAACCAGTCCCTCCCCCCATCTCATATCTCTTCCCTCACCTCAGCATCGATAGGGAATTCATTTCTCTCTGATGCAATGGATATAATCCTCACTGCAGCATGGGTTCTCGTTCGATATTGAGGATCCATCGTATCACGGATCTGAACCAATTCCATTCTTGTTTCGCTAACACGATCGGTCCTTGTTTCAGCAGCTCGATTCAGGTTTCATCCAATGTTCTTATAATCACATGAACCGTTAAACTAATGTGGCGAAGTGATTATGCTGAACAAAGGATATCATACCGTAATGAGTTGTTCCTTCGGGAGTGTTACTCTGTCATCTTGTCTCATCCACGTATCGACCATCGTCAGAAGATCCACTACCAGACCATCTAGACCCATTCGCATCTGAATCACGACGTTTGACTTGCAAAAGTGATCGACATTTATTTGGAAACATCCATTATTGTTTTGTTCTTGATTTGAAATCAGACTATTTATCATATTCTAGACCACTTACATTATCCCTCTTCGTCTCCGCATGCAATAGAGTCCACATCTGATCCATTACTCTGAAGAGAATGCACTTATGTAAGGAAACAGATGGATGACGGCTAGTCTTCGCTTCCAAATGATAGAACGCATAACCTCTAACCGATTAATGAAGTTTCGTTTCCTCTCTCCATTAAGAGATGCATTCGAGAAGAGAGAAGCGAGGGCAGTCACTGCTGATGAAACTACCTGTAAAATTGGACGTGGTGAAATGAGGTTTCAGCGATGTCTCATGATCACTGATTGTGAAGATTTCCAATGAAATCGATAATGAACAATGCAATTTTTCATTCTCGTCAACCAATTCAATTTATGTTTCAAGTGTACACTAATTCTATATTTTTTTATTCCCAGGATCAGCCATCTTTCAGTGCATAACGAACGTACGGCATATCGATTACCTACATCCCATCATAATTTCATAATTCACTCACATCATCGACGTCATCACTCAATTTCTCGACTACACAATCGAAAAAAGTCTCGAAGAGGGGCGAATCATCCGAAATGGCAAAGTAATATTTCATGACCAGAAGAGCTGATTGACGACACACCCATAACTGAAATGAGAATGATCTTTGATCTTAAGCACTCAATGAAACCTAACCGTACCTTTTCTCCCTCCATTCCGAGTAGTGTCTTGATATGGGTCAATAATTCTCCGAGTGTTCCTCCCTCAGGGGCCTTCTTCATATCATTAACGAGATGGGCGATGGCCTCAAATGAGAAGGAATGATCAATAGATTCCTCATTAATCCACTAACCTGTGCAACAGCCTCTCTAACGGGCGCAGCTGCACTCCTTCCAGAGACGAAATCATTGAATCGATCAAGGGAGAGAACCTGAGATTACGGTATATCATTATCGATAAGAAAGCTAATCTCTGGAGATGCATCATTCTGACTATGAAATATTTTGAGAAAGGAAGATTATTGTTTCACGATAAGTCTATAAGGGAAACAAATTTAACATAACCGAGCTTAAATTGGTAAATACTCACCTGCAGTAACCTCAGCACGATTTCTTCGATGAGTCGCGGTGATAGCCTAAATAGTGTGACTACCGTAACCTTCTGAAACGTCGTTCTCACCATTTTGATGCGACGGCGATGATCTTTGATATTCCTAGTGCAGCTCCGTGTCTCACTTGCCATCGAGGCTCCACCATCTTTGTCAATCGCACTGAAAGACATCCGTTATATGAGAAATAATATAGCTCGTAATATGGTTGCCAACTCTTCATTTCGCATTTTTTTTCTCACAATCAGCTTGAGAGAACGCGAAATGATGAAAAGATGGAAATGAATAATAAATGGGACTAGGAGGAGGTACAGTCTACTATTCAAATTCGATTCACTAGATACACAATGCATACCGATGACAAGTTCGCTGATGGTCTTCTCCAGTTCAGTATCTACACAAGTCGTCGAGATTCCACTGTCCGACTCTGATGCCACTTCCGATTTCAATTCATGAAACACGTGTTCTTCGTTGGTGCAATTGAGTTTCAAAGGAAGGCTATTAGACAATGGAGCGTTAGATGATTCTCGATCAGCAAATTCTCGATCTTGTCAATCAACCAAGAGCAACTCACTTTTCCTTCTGAGAAATTGCTTGGAGATGCTCCTCCGGCTACAGTAATCTCTGCGTCTGAGAGGAAGTTTGCAGAGGAAAGACCCGTTTGCTGCAAGAATGCAATCATCACTTTTAGTTCTTGATCTTTTTCGTGTCCACAATATGATGAGATGGGGCAAACAACATACAAACCTTTAGTGTGAAATCGAGATGCTGATCGAGGAATGATCTCTGCTGTTTTGATGAAACTCCGCCCGAAGCATGAAACTCGTCGTTGCTAGCACTGAAATGAACAGTAGAATGCGTAATACTCATGGAAAATAAGAATACGGTCCGAATACCTGAGAAGGGGTGCATAATTGGAGATGAGAGCAGGGATATCCAATTGAGAAACGCGATTTGATCTGCCTTCTGAAAATTCATCTGGTTATGCAGTCAAGCTCAACATTAAGATGACAAATAGCCATTGAAGCCATAAAAAAGAAGAGATTAACCTACCTTCTGACTTCATGGCGATCGAGTAAGGAGCAGCTCTATCATTGAGAGTATTGGTCAATACAGCTCCGAGTGCATCAGATGCTGCCACTCTCGCATCCCAAGAGAGACTGTCCAGATGCTTCGTCACCACCTGAATGGAATACGTTCCTATACAGAATATGAGCAGAAAGCAAACCACCCAAAAGACAAAAACTACTGTTTCAAGTGCTCAAGAACGTTATTGAACTAGTAGTGAGACTAAATCCTTACCTTGAGTACGTGTTCGTCCTCAACGATGGAATGAGTGCCGAAGACAGTGACAGCCTCCCTCCGAATCGTACCGTTCTTCATCTCCAGCAAGTCGCCGAGATGATTGAGCACGTGCTCACTCATCTCTATAAGTGTTCAGTTACAGTCGAGCTAAAATAAACACATAACAACATGTGAACGCTATGTAGATAAGCGGATGAAAAGAGAACAAGTTTCAGCTCTTGAAAATACGGATGCGCAGAGCCGGTGAATATACTGAAAACTACCGTAATTTCAGGCATCTTTTGATCGACCGCTAATTGACTTTTCATATTTTATTTTTTATAGGGACCACTGGTGACCCTATAAAAAATAAGGGACCACCATCGAAACTTGTAGTATTTTTTAATCGGTTTGTTTTTCACTGTAATACAGTCGGATGCGGTACTGGACTCTGAAATAACAACTAGAATTACCACTTTAGTGGAAAGTTTTCGCAAACAGAAGGCACATTCGAAAGCTCCGCCCACGAGAGAGCGTTGACGCACGCAACGCGTGGTGGCGCGCGTCGCGGTCGTGCTTCCTCGTGTCATATATTTATTGTTATGTCATTATTTAATTTTTAAAAAGCAGGTTTAAAATTAATTTTTTTTCACTATTATCTCACGAATCGTGAACTATGAAGAAATTGACCATTCACTTTAGCAATCCGCATCCCGAACGATCAAAATGTTGCTAATAGGTACTTACCGTAATCAACTAGAAAGTGTTATCTAAAGTTCGAAGTGGATATTACTCTATTCTAATGTTGTCTGTAGTGTCTTAATTCTCTTAAAACATGAGCTTGATCTGCTGACCAGAAATTGGAGAGAATATTGATTTTTTTAAAATCACAAATATCACAAATCTTCGATGAAAAACGCAAGTGATACATTCTAGTTTCTATGAATTAATAGTGAATACGAGGTGAATACATACCAGCCATTCTGCACCTTTTGAATACTTATAGGGGGAAACCGTACACCAAACTGCGCTCATGAATGCTTAGTTACCCTTAAATAGCATCACGTGGCAAAAATTGAATCAGCGATGCTATAGGTTCATAGTGTGGACTTATAGCTCAATGCACATTGATTTCATAATGGTCTATTCAAGCATCACATGAGAAATAACTTTTCAGACGAGCAGAAATAGAAAAGTACATAAATTTTGCACTTCTAATAGCAATAAAAATCCAAAACAAAACAGCATCACTTCAATTTTGTTCAGACAGACGTATCATTCAATGAGGATGCATGGAAAATACAGAATAAAAATTACGAAGTCGATAAAGTCAGTAGTTTCTACATGAACGTCACACCGAAAATGGCTACAAGCACACAAACTTCAATCGACCGTAATACGTCTTTGAATTTCGCGATCTAGCCCGAGTTTTTTCAGAACACATATTAGAGATTCCTCATTCTATTCTAGTGAGATTTGGATAAATGGGCTGAATCCGAAAAATTAGAAGCTCCCGAAACCTGGATTAAGCACGACATACCTTCGGCAAAAATGCCGTTACAAAAATACGGAAATAACATATTGAGCCAAACTGTAGGGTGGGAACGAGGAATAGATTGTCTATCATTCCCACATAGAACTTTAGAGGGGGACACTTCTAACACAAAAATATGGACAACATTTTGATTTTTTTTGAAACTCAGCATGATTCAATTGCCTATAACTTTTTCAAAGCAAGGCTAAAAGACTAGCAACTTTTGCGACCGATTCGTCTAGTCATGTCGATCATCAGAAAAAATGGGCAGGAAATCGGTTGCTTAGGAACATAGGCAAAAGTGCGACGAAAGTGAAATTTCCTCAAGCATGTAAAATTCGCCCCTTTAAGCCAGTATAGCGAAAATCTGCAAATAACGAATCAATTCAAACTTTGCCAAAATGCATGCCTCTACCATCTCATAAGATTCAGTTGAAAATTGGATAGGGGGGGTGAAAGCGCTCGCTAGTGGCACTCGAAAAACATGTTTTGAAAAACATCGTCTCAGAAAAACGCGTATAAATAAAAATGTGCAAATAACGTTTCGAACGATATGAAAATCATCCAACCAGGGATAGATTTCCCACCAACGATACACAAAATTGGAGAGGGGGGGGGGGGTAACGAATTAAATCGATAAAAGGAAATAATCCAAATTTGGCCGTGAAAATTCATATTGGCGCATTTGGGAAAACACACCACCCAGGCACACCGATCAACGTCTTTATCCCGGCTTTCGAAAATTTATTTTCCGGTTGGTGGTCCCTATATTTTTTAAATATTGATTTATTGCTGTAATTACTCATGTCATTACCAAGGTTATCATGCTGAGGCGATATCCTAGTTGTGTCACATCCATCCGATGTTTACACGATGTGCTCGGAATCGAAACCAGGTGAGTTTCTTAATGTTTCCAAATTTTTGTGCAATACATATTTTTATAAGTGGTTAAACTGTGTTTATGGTAGTCTAATTTAGCTGTGATGACACTGCGATCGCAATCGTTTCCTCTGATCGGCGAATTCTCGCTTCTCGTCGTGTAAATGATCGTCCAACACACGCGAAACTGGGAGGAATCGTACCTTCACTTATTGCTCAACAGGTGAGACCTTTTCATTACAAAGACGCGTTGAACGGTCGAAGTAGAAGTAGTCGACCTAACTATGATCATCAGCATCGTACTCTCCTCCCTTCTCTGATCGAAGAGTGCCTCCACTCAGCCAGACTTCGAGCTACCGATCTCTCTGCCGTAGCAGGTGTAGATATATCAGATTCAACCTAATCAATATCCTCCACTTTACAGTATCCAATCGACCAGGACTCGTAATTGCTCTAAAAGAAGGAGTCTCGGCCGCTATCAATCTCAGCAGGTACGGTAGCCCTTCCGCCCTTGATCTATCATTGTAATTGATTTCGAGGATCCACCGTATCCCTCTCATTCCCGTTCATCATATGCGTGCTCACGCTATTATCTCCTCGTTGTGTTATCCCGATCTACAGTATCCATTCGTCGCCCTCCTCGTGTCAGGTAAAACGATTTCTTCGGAGAGGGGATACTGTAGTCATCAAAATGCACTACCGTATTCTCTTAGGTGGTCATTCATTGGTTGCTCTCGTCCGATCTGCTGATCAATTCGAGCTAATCGCCGATTGTGTTGGCACTAGTATCGGGGAGTGCCTGGATAAGGTAGTATGGTGGTAAGGTAGGGCAATCGATCTAACACTAATTACTGTAGGTCGCTCGTGAGCTTGACCTCGACTGTTCAGTGGATCATCCAGGGGCTGCGCTAGAGAAGGCTGCTGCTAGGTACGGTTAGGTATACTGTAGCGAGGTATAAATTTTGATGATCTCTTTCAGAGCACCTCTCGGTTCTTATTTATCCCTCGAGATTCCCGGCGTAGCTTCATCCAAAGGTCAGATTCGAGATTTGTATCATCTGATCTTTTACACCGAGATTTTTTCACTGTTAGATGAAAAGTGGTTAATCTTCATTTGATGTTTCAGGTGCTTCCTTCTCATTCGCTTCCCTCAAATCTTCACTTCTTTCTCAATTGAAGAGAATGCGAGATTCAGGAGAAGATGTCGATGTTGAAAAGTTTGCAGCTGCAGCACAGGTTAGAGCTATTTACTTTTGTACACTTGCTATGCCCCTAAATAGTCTTCAAATTTCATTGTCGGAGGCGATTAAATTATCAATGAGTTCATATTAGTTGATAAATTTTTATTTGAGCACCATACAGCTCGTCATCTTTGCTCTGGATTGCACTCTTCACTCGAATTTCTCTCCTCAGAAGGATTGATCAGAGAGGGAACGAGTGTTGTAATGGCAGGAGGAGTCGCCAGTAACAGGTATGTCAAAGATCGATAATTATGGATGGGAGTACGGTAGACCGATTACCAACATTTCAGTTATCTCCGTGCATGCGTTGAGAAGATTTGTTCATTGCACTCTCTTCAATTCCTTCGTATTCCTCCTTCTCTCTGCACTGATAATGGAGAAATGATTGCATGGACAGGAGTGAAGATGATTGAAGAGAGGTACTACTCGAAATAGTTTGGCTTTGTTGATAATATGTTGAGGAGTGAATGGATAATCCCATGGGAGTCCGTTCCCTCATCGTTGTATGTCCATGCAAGGCAAGAAATTGGAAGGAATCGAACGGAAGAAGTTCCCAGGAAGGCCAGAAATGTCATTAGCGTACGTCATCTCTTATTTTTTGCATCTTTGTTGAATGAGGGTTGACAAGGAATGAAGAAACCGTCTCTTCATAATTAATGAAGATATGAATTCTGAATTCTGACAGCCCTTTTAGGAATAATTGACTAGCTCTATCACTAGTAGAAATGGCAACTAAGATATCGTATTTCATTCGCGTCCGATTTATTTGTAGGCCTCATCGATACACGCAGACAGCAATCCACTGAAAGTTCACTCCAGGGAAGAATATCGATCAAGAGCTCGAATATAGGTTGATCTTTGATCTTAATTAGATGCGAAATAGTTGTTCTGTTATCTATGTATACATAATTTCTCATTTACTCTTTTCTAAAAAATACTAGCTTTTTGTTGAAACATTTTAGTTGTTGCATAATGATGATCATGCCATAAATTGACGATAGAATTACATTGTTTTGTTTGGTTAGGTTGTCGAAATCGATAAACTTGCCGATGTATTCAATTCACATCAAATTCACATTGGGAATGGGAAGATTGGTTGAATCGTGGGAATAATGGGGGTATTGTATTCAATCGACCAGTTGTGACTTCTCACTCTCGATTATCTAATTGTGAGGGAGTATCTCAATCTCTTCCTCCTCTGACAGAGAGAGAGAGGAGGAAGAAGGAAGAGAGTACACGATGTCGATAGAAGGAAAGGACGAAGAAGAAAGAAAGAAGAAAGCACAAAAAAGAAGTGAATCGATGTCTGCCCGGGGTCTTTTCTCTTTCTCTCTTTCTTTTCCTTCCCGAGTGAAGACTTGGTTCATGTTTCACTATCCAATTCCACCCATTTTCAAGAATTTCCCCTGTTCGAAACCCGTTTCCGCCCAGTGAAAATGGGATTGTTTTGCTCTTTTAATGCGGGAGAGAAGGAGGAATCCGCCTTCCTCTCTCTCTCGCACAGTAAGTTAGAGAAACAGATAGGCGATAGACACTGAAATGCCGTTCCCTCTCCCCCCCCCCCCTCCTTCCATCCCACTCTCTTTCCCTCTTACTCAACACTTCGCGTTTCTATCCATGTGACACCACCGCTTTTCTGTCGTTAAGTTTTGGCCTGTCGGGTCGAGTTTTGCGAGTGGAATGGAATATATTTGCCGCCTGGATTCCCTCATAAGTCGCCCCTTCTCTCTCTCTTTTCTCTCCCTCGAGCGAATGTCTCTTCTCACTGATTATGTCCATGCTTCTCACCCATTTTCTTCTCTCTTTCTCCCTCAGTCTCTACTTTGGAAAGACACATCGCCTACTCGTAACCATTTCCTCATCACTCTATCTGGAATAAGAAGCTATAGTGAGAGAGAGAGGGAGAGGGAAGGCGGCAAAAAAAGAGTAGTGAGACGGCCGATATCGTTGTGCCGTCCCTGGCATAATGTAATAAGAGGAGGAATGGGGAGAGGGGAGAGGGAGGGGAGGGGGGGGGGAGAAGGTAGGTCAGTCGGAATGATCATTCGTAGTGCGGAGAAAGCCATTGATGCCATTGTGTCTCTTATCTCTCCCTCTCTCTCTTAATCACTCTTCACTCGCAGTTTCTACTATGATTCAACAGCTGCTTAGTTAGCCATTTCACTACTGGTCATTTCTTCATTTATTCGCGATTGTTCTAATTGTTTTCTAACTGTTAGTAATGATTCCTCTCTTCGAACCTTCTCAAATTGCGTTGAATAACTTGAAGAAACTCGTGAGAAAAACTCGTGAATCTTCCTCAATCGCACTAGTTTTTCCGTGATCTCGGATAACACCCCCGCCGGTCTGTAATGTTATCTGTTCATCTCCACCTTCCCTTTCACCTCCCCTCCCTTCCCTCCTCTCCTCCCTCCTCTCCTCCCACCATTCCTGAAGATCTTCCCCCGTCCGTGCTTTCTTCTTCAGTTAGTGTATGTGTGTGTAATGAGGAGAGAGGGGGGATCTGGGGGGTAGAGAGGGAATGGGGCGGAGGAGAGAGAGAGAGAGAGGGGAGGTGGGAGATGGGGGAAAAGGTAGACAACGATGGGGAGGAAGACGCCACAATGGTGTCGATCCTCTGACCCACAACTAATTATCGATTTATCGCTTCTTCGATTTGATCTTTGATCTTTCTCAAATTGTATTTGTCTGCATTCACATTGATTTACTACAATGGGTGTGGCTGGGCAGCTCTTGTTTTGTGACTCTTTTCCTGGTTCCTTCTTTTTCGTAACTTTTCCCAACTGGCCCATTCCTTCCTTCTCTCTCTCCTCTTCATTCGTCACATTGTTTGTTTTCTTACGTGCTCGCTACGTTTAGAATGCTCAAGAATGCATCATGCCAGTAATCCCTCCAGAGAAGGATGAAGAAAGATACCAATTAGAATACCCAATTACTATTCCGTCCCCTTTACCCTTTACCCTTTCCCATTTTTCGATGAATCTCATCTCAATTCACCCAATTGTCCATCAAATTCCCCTCCTGAATCTCTCCCCTCTCGCTCCATTCCTTTCGCCCCCTCACCAATTACATCTATGCCATCTCTTCCAGATCTCAACTTCTTCTTTCTGACTAAAGATCAAAGATCAAAGATCAATAATCGGAATTCCATCAGCGTGCAATGAGGAGAGGCACGGAGTTGGTGTCCTCGAGGGAGACCAATGGAGGACTGCCGGGTTCGTTTCATTTCTTTTTTTTTTCAAATAGTAAAAGAGATGAAAAATAGGGAAAACAGCTGAAACTTTGGAAGCATCTGGAAACGAATTTTTCGCACTTAGGGAGTGTATCGACTTCATTTCTCCTCTCTTCATCCCCATAGTTCATTCGTACTTGTCCATCTTCTGACTCTCGACTCGACTGGTCATTGAAATCCCTCCGGATATCTTCCCCTCACCCTTCAATCCACCCCCATTTCAATAACAACTGTCCCTCACTATCTCTGCCCACTCTCACTTATCCCTTCTCTCTCTCCTTTCTTCTGATTAGCGGAATCTGTCTGATCTCTCCTTCTTCCATGCATTCTCTCCATCTTCCCGGAGATTCTCTCCCCTTCATCGATATATCTCCTCAAAAATAGCTCCCGAAGTTCGAAAAAGAGGGCAAAAGAAGGGTGAGAAGAAGCGAGAAGTGTCTGTTATGAATGGGAGATCCACAATTCTCCTCTTTCCATTCGAAATTCAACGGGAACAACGATAGGAACCCGTGGAAAAGCACGCGGCTAAACACAATGACGATTACGAATTGAATAATTCTTCAGGTCGTCTCTCCTCCTCAACTTCATCAATTCGTGCTCGAGATTACTCTAGAAGCTATGGGGATACTGCCCCGAGGACAAGCTACACTAGGCAAGATTATTTTTAGACCTCAGAATTCCCGACTGACTGTTTTCAAAATGCACCCGGCGTTCTATGGTGCTCAACATAATGGAATAGTTGATCAGTTCTCAGATCATGACTGAAATTCCAAGTCAGTGTCTCTTTCAGTTCATATTCTCGTTATACTCCCTCTTCCTCCATGAGCACTTCCACAACGGGAAGGGAACCATACTCATCTTCGGTTAGTCAATCGTTGGACACCCCCCCCCCCCCCTCATCGTAAAGTATATATTCTCAATCCTGTCCCTTTCGGCCATACAAAGCAGAGAAATAGTTGATTAGACCCCTCACCGATCATCATTCGGATTGAATAATATTGTAATAATGTCTCCTTCAGACGCTCACTCGTTCTCCCTCCCATCACACTCCGGTGCAGTATCATCGGTAAGTCATTGAAGAGTGATGATGAGACTCCATAATTCCATTCTAGATCCCTCTTCACAACAAATTCTGCTGGTTCCGAACGATCCGCACCGGAACCCACGAGAGTGACAACCACAACTTACTCGAGGTTAGGTTTAGATTCTCGGAAGAAAAATAGAACTGAAACCTAGAAGATCCGAAAACACCATAAATGCAAATTTTAAGTGGATACAGCTCCCCGATGAAGTATTCGTCGTCTTCGTATGTAACTTCCACATTGGGAAGAGATCGAGAGAGGGAGAAGGAAAGGGAAAGGGAAGGTAAGGAACATTGAGGGAAGGTCCTCTCTTTCATTAGCTATCTTCTGTTGCTTAGCAATCATGGGAGTCTTACTCAGTTCGTATTCAGTTCCCTCTTCTTCCTCGGATATCGATCGATTCGGAAGTTCAGCCAATCGAACATCCATAAGGAATCGATCAACTTCTGTCACTGGTACGTCCAGTTATTAATCAGAAAAAAATGAAGAACAGTCCATTGAAAATACCAAAAAATGAATGAAAATTCGGCGCTTCTGCCGTTGGGGTGGTCCCAGCCTATTTCACTTTTCCCTCCCTCTCATTCCGTCATTCGTCGCATTCCGCACGGTCGTCTTCCTCATTTCGAGCTTTCGACATTGTCTCCGATACGCTACACACATCTAAGAATCACTTACAAAAGACTAAGCATGCTAAGCACTAAGCACTAAGCCCAAACTCAAACATAAGGATGATGGATTGAGGCTTAGGCTTAGTGCTTAGTGCTTAGTGCTTAGTGCTTAGTGCTTAGCATGCTTAGTCTTTTGTAAGTGATTCTTAGATGTGTGTAGCGTATCGGAGACAATGTCGAAAGCTCGAAATGAGGAAGACGACCTTGCGGAATGCGACGAATGAGGCGAAATGAGAGAGAGGGAAAAGTGAAATAGGCTGGAACCACCCCAACGGCAGAAGCGCCGAAAATTCACAATTACGAATTTTTATAGAGAGGAATTTCTAAGAGATAGTACTTATAATTACAAAGAGTCAATAATTTCGAAAAAAATGTGACCGTAGATACAAATATTTATCGTGTTCAGCCTCGTATCGTACTGGTCCCTCTGTCACTGAACTGAATAGACAGGCTGTTGAGAGAGAAAGAAGAGACAAGGAAAGACAGGAGTACAAGGATTGGGAGGAGAGGGAGAAGGAGAGAGAAGCTATGGTAAGGAGAGGAATACTGTAGAGATAAGGTAACTGTATCGATTATAGGCCCCTCCCGCTGAGCCTCTCGTCAAGGATTTCCGTAAGAGAGTTGCTGTGTCCTCATCGTCTGGTGGATCGACTCCAGTGAAGGAAAAGACTACTTTCACTGTGACAGCAAGTGGAGGACTGGGAGTTAGTAAGTGATTACTGTATTCATTCTCATCATTGAATTTATCGATACCAGTAACAATTATGAGTCAGTTTCTTGCTCACTTAAAAGTTTATAGTTGAAACCTATCCGAATTTCAGCTTTCACGGAAACTATATTATACGCGTTGTTAATGATAAAAATCGTATTTTCCAGACAACAGCAACGCGACAACTCCTGGAAAATACACTCCTTCATATGCTACATCAAATGGTGAGTTTATTCTCATTGCTCTTTGATCTAAACTCCATTTTTAGGTCTCCTCCGATCGGAGCCATACACCACGGGACGAGTTTCTCCGGCCCCATCTTCAACGGGTACGTCAAATTAAAAGATAAAATCAAAAGTCAATTTAAATTGTTTCAGCCATCCCCAACATGCCACCACCATCGTACGATTCTCCATACGCTGTGAAGCCAACTGCGAAGGTAGTTCGATTTAGTCTCTAGAAGACTGATTCTTCCCACGTTTATTTCCCCTGTGCGATAACACCCTTTATCCCACTGAAGAAACGTCATCGTGAGATGAGATCTGCTTCGGGTTGTCAGAATGAAGAAGTCGTCTCTTAATTTCCTGTCACCAATTAGAATGACGAGAGAACACACGGAATGAAGAGACGAATTCTTCATCCTGACAGCCCTATTAGTAAATCTATTCGTATTGATGCACTCACCCTCTCCCCCTCTTTCCACTCCCTAATTTGACCCTTCCTTGCCTTGCACCTCTTCTGTTCCTCTTACCACTGCACGATAAACGCTCTTGCCTATCGTATTCCTCATCTACAGTAATCGATCCCTGCAGGTGACTCCTTACGAGGAGCGAGGTACGGTAGTCCAGTCGGGATTCACCGGTCTTCGCAATATCGGCAACACTTGCTTCATGAATGCGACGCTACAGGTAAGAAAGACAGACTTCGAGCTACGGGAATTTCAAACTTGGAATTCCTTTTTTTCAGATGTTAATCAACTGTATGGAACTTCGCACATACTTCCTCGATGGTCATCATAGAAGCGATGTGAACTCGCTCAATCCACTTGGATTCAAGGTCAGAAATTTGGAGGGAATTCCTATCGCACCTTCGGTTGTTGATCTTTATTGAAACGAAGTGTGATACACGAGGACACTGATGAATTTCTCGATATGAATGGTTCACGATTCAATTCTGTTCAGGGTCGACTGGCTGAAGCATTCTCTGACTTCATGCAACAGATGTGGTCATGTACAACAAGAGCTATTGAACCAGCGAGAATTAAGGTGAGATTGGGGTAGATTAGGGATGAAGAGAAACATTCTCACGAAGATTAATCAGACTTAGATAACCTTCCAAATCGCAGGAACTCGTAGCCGAGAAGGCTTCACAATTCGCCAACTTTGCCCAGCACGACGCTCACGAGTTCCTCTCTTTCCTTTTGGGTGAGTGATCAGGGTTGGGGGCATGAAGTGGAGTGGGTCGATCCAAATGATCCTGTTCAGACGGTCTCCACGAGGATCTTAATCGAGTGAAGACGAAGGCTCTCACGGGAACGGTCGAGGCTGATGGACGACCGGATATCGAGGTTTGTAATGGGAGATTTGATGAAACATGGCTGAAGAACATGAAAGCAATTCATAATCTACGTAACTCCAGGTAGCAAACGAAGCGTGGCACAATCACCTCCTCCGTAATGATTCCATCTTTGTCGATCTCTTCCATGGACAATTGAAGAGTCGACTGCAGTGCCCCAAGTGCGATCGGGTAAGTCGACGTTTTGGAAAATAAAGAATATGTTTCACGAGGAGTACATCAGCATGGAATGATTAGAGATTCAATAGTCGATCTTCCAGAAGTTCAATGAATATAATAAATGAATATAATATTCAGGTCTCAATCACCTTCGATCCTTTCCTCTATCTGCCCGTTCCCTTCCCCAAACAGAAGAAGTCAATGACCGTCTACTTCTGGCCACTCGACCCCGCATTGAAGCCTGTCAAGGTACTGTAATACCGATAAGAAAACTCAGTCGTCGATAACAACTACCGTAACCCTACCGTTCTCTTCAGATGTCCATCCACTATTCGGCCGAGGGATCGATAGCCGATGTACTGCAGGGAGTGGCTGATACTACGGGAGCTCCCGCCAAGACTGTGAGCTATTCTATTCATTCCGAATTTGTGTTGGTTTCAAACCTGTCGAATTTTTTATTAGGTTTCACCGAATATTGAAGAACACTCATGATCATTTTCGTGATTACAAATGATAACTTCAATTCCCTTCAGCTCCGTCTAGTCGAGGTAGTGTCTCATCGTCTTCACAAGACATTCTATCCCGATGAAAAGGCTTCCCTTCTCTCTTCTGGAGATGTTCTCTACGTGTGAGTTGCACTGGATTACAGCTGGAGTCATGATAAGCGCGAAAAAAACATTTATCATATTCTTCTTTCAGCTTCCAACTGCACTCTCCCTCTGACTGTAACGAGGAGGTGATTGAACTTCAGGCAATTCAGAGGCAGCTCTACCCTTCCAATCTAAGGTAACTATGTTTTCCTTCTCTTCAACTTTGTTCAATACTTCGAACGATTAGAGATAATGAGGGTTTTTTCAGATATGTGTGCGCCCAATGCGGTTCCTCTCGTTCCCTCTCCGCCTGCCAAGACTGCTACAATGTATACTACTGCAATGAGTGAGCGATTCTTCTATGGGAGGGCTTGATCTTTGTTCTTTATTTCAACAATTGATCTTTGATCTCTGTAGGGAATGTCAGCGAACACACTGGGATGCAGAGCATCGCAAGGACTGCAGAACACGGTACGTAATTTTTATCTTCCAGTTTGCCTTCCCGAATCCATCCGGATTCTCTTTTTGCAGATCAAATCTCGAGATGGTCGGTCAACCCTTCATCGTCTCTCTTCCAAAAAGCAAGTGCACTTACTCCCATCTAATGAGGGTTCTCGAAGCACGATGCAGGTATGAGTTTTTTTATTATGATGGGGCATCGAACTTCATCGGCATCGAACTTATTGAACTTCTTCGGTTCCTCAGACACAAATGATATGCGTGAAACGTATAGAGAATGAGCATATTGCAGACACTCAGTGGAGGTATTCCAACCTCCGGTCTCTGCCGGCAATGGATCCGTCTGTTCCTCAGCAATTCCATTCATCGATGAGGTCGGATCTCCCGTTCCCAAGGTACGTCTCATTGAGCATCATTTTCTGGTTCAAAACCAGGAAATAACAGCATGATAATAATATCTTGCAGCCCCGTCGATCCAGCAAGTCGCCATCTCCTCCAGTCCGAAATGGAAGCTCGAACGGATTGGATTCTGCAGCATCACCCTCCGCCCCGTCCTTCCTTCCATCGTATTCAAAGGTACTGTGTAGATGTCTGGTTCGGTGGAGCAACTTCATGATTTGAGTGTGACGAGAAGACTCCTCGTGAGAAGACTCCGAAGCGACAGACTGTACTGCCTGAACAGGTGAGGGATGAGGACACTCTGCTTCACTCATAAAATGATGCAACAGGAAAATAAGTCTCAATGATCTCATTCAGAGAACTCCAACCCGTCCGGATCTTCGTATGTTCGTAGTGAGGAAGGTGTCCGGACAGAGCACCTTCCACGGGGAGGATCTGGTTGAGGAGATGGGAGGTACATTTTTCATATTTTACTCGATCAAAATCGAAAAATAGAATAAAGTTATTGTTTTCTAATTTATCTGAAACACATCTCATCAGATCTTCCTCTGACTCTCGCTTCTGGCTCGACTCTCGCGATCAATTGGAGGAATGT
Source organism: Pristionchus pacificus (assembly GCA_000180635.4). Taxonomy (NCBI): domain Eukaryota; kingdom Metazoa; phylum Nematoda; class Chromadorea; order Rhabditida; family Neodiplogasteridae; genus Pristionchus; species Pristionchus pacificus. The sequence goes on from CM026576.1 coordinate 13,560,673, forward strand.
CAGGGATGGAAAACCCCATGTGACTGTCGATACGAGGAAACATCTGGTGAATACTAATGATGATTATGGACCCATTTCTCCGATGTAATTGTAAATAAGGCGGACAAAATAGAAAATGACTATGACAATGAAAATGAAAATGACAGTTACTCAATCTAAGGACGTCGACGAAGAGAAGGGCAAGAAGTATGCGGCGATGACTGGCAGTCAGGGACAATCGGGAAGTGACCCAACCCTACAGGAGATGCTGGTACGGTAGATTTCCCCCTGAGACCCTTATCGTATCTCATCGATCGATTGCAGGCAATGTTCTCCGAAACGGAACGACTGAAGCCGGAAGAGTCGTGGTACTGTAGTCGATGCAAGGTACGAATCGATAGGAAGTCTACCGTAATCTAAATCATCCATTCAGGACCACGTCGAAGCTACGAAGCGACTCGAACTGTACAGACTACCGCCCGTCCTCATCATCCAATTGAAGAGATTTGTCTACACGGGTACGGTAACTCAGTTATCAATCGATACCGTACTCATCATTACCATATTCCCTTCAGCGTCCGTGCACACAATGCATCGTCGATCGAAGGATGAACGTCGAGTGATCTATCCCCTTGAATCACTCGATCTCTCTACTTTCCTTGCCGATGGAGCCATTTCAGCCCTTCCCCCTGTATTCGATCTCACTGGAGTGGTCAGTATTTCATTATCACTAATCAGAGATGCAATAGATCGAACTGTAGTTGCGCTTCATCATTTTCGTGACATAACGAGGACTCTCGCAATGATTGTTGTGATGAAGAAACGGATTCTTCATCATAACAAACTTAGTCTTCATCCTTAAACATTCTCTTCATCAGGTGTGTCACTCTGGTAGTTCCTACTTCGGTCACTACGTCAGCATGGGTCGTCTTCCTGGATTTGACTCGGCCAAGACCGAAATCGGTAAGATAATACAATCCATGGATGAGTATTGATGATGCAATCTCAGACTGGCGTAACTTCGATGACTCCATCGTCACTAAGATTTCTCCATCGCAAGTACAATCGGATGATGCCTACCTGTTATTCTACAAGGTACGAAAAGGGGCGTGGTTTCAATGTGGGCGGAGCATAATCATATCTCTTTCAGCAACGTGGTTACTCAAGCCGCTCCATTTTCACTCGTCACTACTCTTTCGATCCAGCAGCTCGTGCCACACCCGAAGTTAACGGGAAATAGACTAATTAAGAGACGCTAATTAAAATAGACCATCCAGTAGTCACTCACAAATACGCAGAGACTGTAATTGTACGTGTAATCCCTCTCTCTCTCTTTCTAATGTTATTCACTCTTACGCAGGTGGTTACTCCCCTCTATCGGCTTCAATAAATCATTTCACGCAATGCTAAAAACTAGGGTTCTCTTGTTGGAATCAATTCCGGAATTCCAATAACGAGAACAAAGGTGTGACGTAATTCCATTCGTTCCATTTCTCGTCTAGCGAGTGGTCTAGTGGAATTCCATCAGTTATTGGAATTCCATTAAGAGTTTTGCATACAATTATTGTTACAAAGAGTGAGGATTTTCTTATTGGAATTCCAATAAGAAATGGAATTCCATTCGGAGTGGAATTCTAATTGCGCGCCGGTCGTGTGCAATCGATTCCGTGGAAATGAGTGGAGTGGATTGGAATTCCAATAGGCAAATAATTCCAACAAGAGAACTCTACTAAAAACGCTTCGTTTTCTGTTATTATTATTCTGAGATGGTTATCGCTAGATATATTCTTGTTCTCCCAGTGAATTACAATGTAGAAACAGTTACTTCTCATCATGACTTGCTTGTTATTGAATACAAATTCTAGATCTGTTTCAAATCAAGGATCGATAAATTTATTGATTACTTACTCGATTTTCACAACAAGCTATGGCATTGCACAATAATTATTGGAGGGATGAAAGCAAAATATACATTATGAACATTCAATTTCTATGATACCTTTTTACACGTATCCGCTCAAGTAATGTCAGTCAAAATGAATCAAGTTAAATGGGAAGAACATACAATAGGATGGAACTAAACTGTAGTTTCATTTCTCCCTCCTCCACTCTAATTGAGCATTGTGTGATCAGTAAAGATGTTCTTCCTTTGTTCTTCCACTTTCTTCATCCATCGAGACTGTTCTGCCTCCACTCGACCCAATACATCTGCAATGAAGATTGCTCATTTCCTGTCAATTCCTACACTTCCAATTCTAGGTCGTTATCTTTAACAAGAAAAGTAAAAAGCTGTTGATTCAATCAAGTATAACATACTATTTCCATGTGTTCTTGCTCTTCCTTGACTCGATCCAGCTAGATTCTCATCCGAATTACCAGATACGGACGATGCCTCTCCAGCTATAAACCAATAAATCAATATACGTACTAAATCGGACAACCATCCGAAAAGAAAAGGAGAAAAAAGAAATTAATTTCGTTCAACAAGAACAAAGTTGTACCTTGATTCGCAGCGAATATATTTGCCTCGATCTCATTACTCTGGTGACGGTAGTTGAATCCCGCTGAGCCTGATGATAAAATTCATTACGTGTCGCCTATATATTTTCTTCGAGCGCGACAATTTAGTTTCTCATCAACAATCAGCAAAATTATCTACTTGTTTCTCAACACAAAATGCGCTTAAAAAATGTTGAAAACCGACTGGATCCGATTCCTCTCGCCCTCAATAGAGGATCGACGAAGACGAGGAATGTCATGTAGGCAACCAGAAGACCGATGAGACACATTACGAAGATTACGACCACCTGTCGAGATTTTTCAGTTGATTTGAATGTCAGTTAATTTGAATGTTGAATGTAAGGAAGATTCTCTTCTTCCAACATCATATTCACTTTGATCAACACCATATTCCTCGATTCGTGTCTGCACTCGCAATTGGCAAGGAATGCATCCAAATGGGCATCGTCTATCACTGATTTCACCTCCTTCGCAACAACTCTCATTGCGTTGCTGCAATTTATATTTATTATTATAATTATTTGAGAACTGAAAGTAGCCGAAACACAGTAATCAAAAACAAGATTTATTTCTTAATCAAACTTGGGCACTTCTTTACTTTACCCGCCGGCCAAATATTCATTACCCCTCTCCTCTGGTCGAGGGGAAATTTATTTCTCCTCAACCGGAGGAAAGGTCAGTCCGCGGGGGACAGAGCACCCCACCTTGTTCACCGAAGGAAGAAGGCCGGACTACCTAGTAGGGATGTCAAACCAATACCCAATTACTTCATTCTTTCCCCCCTCTTCTCTCCCTCTCATTCAATACCGAGCGAGGGAGGAAATCGGCTATGCAAATCGACCCAATTAATTGGGTTGAGAGAAAAGAGACCCCAATTAATTGGGTGTATTGACTTTTTATTGACTTTTTTCAAAAAATTAAAAATATTTTTTTAGAGTGATCATGCACAAACCCTAGAAATGGATAGTAGCATCCACTCGTGCAGTATACCTGACACGCTGCATTTGTAGGAAATATTCAGGAATTTCGTTTCAAAACGTAGTTTTAATTTTTTTTTTCTTGGGGGACATGCCATTATCACTAGGTATCAATTGAAAAATATTGAAAAACTGCATAAAAAAAACAAAAAGCGGTGGGACTCGAACCAGTGCCCTCTCGCTTACCAGCCTCCACTCCTAACCACTCGGCCACCGCTGTAGTTGGAGCGGAATGAGAGGAACCTCCCTACGTTTCACGCGAGCGTTTCTCGTAAAACCGCAATCATATCTTCTTATCAACGTAGCACCTTCCAATAGATCTTAGATTACTATCAAACATATTTTAAGTGATCTGGTATCTTTACACGATCTCAAGAATGATATAAATTGTTGAATACTTCACTTTTGACCCAATTAATTGTGTCCTCACCCAATTAATTGGGTCTTTTGCATAATCCCTTTCACTCTCTGTCAATCTCGAGCGAGAGAGCAGCGTCTCTCTTGCGCGCTCACCCAATTAATTGGGTATTGGTATTGAATTTCCATCCCTACTACCTAGACACGAGGAAAATTTTCTTTTATAAATATTTGCTCGAAACTCAATTAGTAGGTTCCATAAAATGCAAAAGACCAAGCGCAGAATTGAAAATTGAACGAAATGATATAATTTCCCTACAAACTCGATAAATTCCTGACCATTCTGCTCCTATTTGACCGCGCCCTGAGTTCTAGGATTCAAGAAATGAGGGGGGCGCACGAGCAAACGATAGGGGAGTGGTAATGAATATTTGGCCGGCAGGTAAAGTAAAGAAGTGCCCAAACTTGCTTACCATTTATTCGGATTCATATTCGTCATAGTGTAGAATCTTCTGTGATTATCACTCGAATCCGTGTGATTCTCTCCGATGAAATACCTCAATTTATCGCTGCATGTTAGAACTTTTTCTTACTGAGATAGGGCTGATATTCCATATTGACTGGAAAAAAACAAAGCACACATTTCACTCATTCCTAATTGCATACTGTGATAATAAAGCTCACTAACTGTGTGCTTGGACATACACATCTGCATCGAATATCTTCGAAGTTAGTGTCTGCACTTACTGCAACCACTAGGGAACATAACACCGCGAGAATAACACCTCGCATTCTGAATTGAATTTGACTTTTTTATATGTTAATTACTGATTAGGTATTGTTAACGGTCTTGAGCCGATATTTGTTCTAGGCTTGATAAAACAATTTCACAGCCCGAAAATTTCATCTTCAGAAGTCCGGTGAAAAAAGAATTTACAAGCGAAATGGTACGAGTAAGGGGACAAGAATGAACTCAGGGGTTAAAACATCGGAATGATAATAAAATGAGTAAAATTGAATAATTAACACATGATTGGAGATGATGATCATTATACAGTAAAGCAAACCCTTTCAAACGAGTATCGAAATGTCATTTTGTGAATGGGTGAGATATTGTCGAAATTGAAACCTTCTAGGAAAAATGAAACAGATTAAAAGCGGCAAAGTTAGGCATGCAAGGAATCATTGTGTGGTTGAGATCTTAATTACTGGATAGAGGACGAGCTTTGTACAATATGGTGCAACTAAGGAATAACAATGCGATGACAGAAAGAGAGATATGGAAGTGACTCTTCACTCTTCATCCTCCTCAGTCTCATCAAGGAGATGTATATTGAAGGGAATGGGAGCGGTTCTTCTTCTCTTTTTCCTCTCCTCTCTCAATTCGGACGCAATGTTGCATGCATACTCGTCGTAGATCTGAAGAGACATTATTATCAATGGAATAACAGAGACTAAACTGACTCTCTTGTCATCGAGTGGATTCAATTCCTGGCTCTGTTTGGGAGTCTTCATTAAATCAGATGTCGGCATCTTACGCTTCAGTCCTGATAACAATCGATTTACTTATTGTATCAACGTGAACATTTATACACTTTGAAATGTGTTAATTTGCATTTCTCACCTTTCTTCGTCGTGTGTTCCGTCTGTTCTTCGTTCTTTCCACGACGAGTAATCGGCCCATCAGACTTGGAGATCTCACGAGCAATCTCTGAATTGTACGAATGAATCTGGGATAAATTAGCATGATATCTCAAAAATATTCAGCTGGTAGACATACTCTTCTGTTTGTTGCCGGTGTCCATTTCGATGTGCTTGAGGACACTCATCTTGAACTGAATCTGCTTCTGGAAGTCAACGAGAGATTCCATCAGAGACGCCTTACGATTACTGGAAAGAATATGTTTGAGCCATTTGAGATCGGTCACTTCGATCCTCCTCAAAGGCATCTTATTAGCATTATTCAAAATAGTAACCTTTCTCTCATATATGCCCTACTATGTCTAATGTTCATTGTTCTCATTGCTCGTCTTCCCACTGACAAGAGGGGAGCTTGCCACGAGGAAAAAAGGACTTTCCCATCGACCGAACGTTCGAGTCAACCGGGTGCCGTAACAACACTATTCCCAAGAAGAAAGTGATTAAACTCACTCGCTGACAGCTTTGGCGGCATCTAAATCTGTTCCTTCGTTGGAAATTCCCTTGTAGAGAATATCGTTCTCATTCACGCCAGTAGAAGCCATGAGCCTTTAAAATATATAATGCATAAAAGCAGTCAAGTGTTGTTCACGATTAAGTAATGACTAGCAAGTATCTTGATACCAGCCGGGACCGCGCGCTCCCCGGCTGGATGACACCGGGTTACGTATTTAGCTGGTTGTGTGAACCTTTGACCTGGTATGATCGGCAGTTTCAACATTCTGGAATCTTCTGGACCTGTCCCCGTCATTTCGAATATTCTAGAAGCCGCTGGACCCGTCCCCAGCATTTCGAACATTCTAGAAGCCGCTGCACCTTTCTCCGTCATTTCGAACATTCTAGAAGCTACAGGACCTGTCCCCGTTACTAAGAGACTATTTTTTTTTGTGTCTGTCTGTCGGTCCGTCTGTTTGTTGTTTGTTTGTTTGTTTGTTGTGTTTGTCTGTCACACTCACGTCCCAAAATCGACCTTTTCGCTATCGTACAAGCCTATGTCCTTTGCCAAAAGACTTGTAGAGAAGAGTAAATAAAAAAATTAGAAATCCAAAAAATCGATAATCGATTTCGTCATCATTATGCAATACCTCATTTTTCGCACCGTTCTCACCGGAAACTCAACCAAATCGATCGTGCTTGGTATCAAACTACTCGTAATCAAAAATTTTAATAAATTCGATAATCGATTTCGTCATCACTATGCAATATTGCGTAATAATGATGAAATAATCCGTTTTTTGCGCCGTTTTCGCCGGAAACTCAACCAAATCGATCGCGTTTTGCATCAATCTTTTCGTAATCAAAATTTTTAATAAAATCGATAATCGATTTCGTCCTCACTATGCAGTATGACGAAATACTTGTTTACAAAACTGTTTTCCACGCCGTTTTCACTGGAAATAAGACTGAATTGATCAAACGAAGAACCAAATCTTTTTCGATTTATGACTTTCGTCATAAATCGATTCCGTATCACTATTACCATGCACCAAAGTTGTCGACTAGGTCAAACTGAGTTCACTGGGTCAGATTTATGACTTTTGTCATAAATCGATACCGTCTCACGAGTACAATACCTCAATCGATTCGGCGGATCAGAATTAGTTCAGTGAGTCATATATACTATTTTTCTCATTAATCGATACCGTATCACGAATACAGTACCCCACTCGGTTCGACGGGTCAGATCCGGCGATATTAGCTAGCGAGCGCAGCGAGCCTGCGAGTCCCTGGCGGAAGGCTCGTGGGGCCTCGGGCCTTTCGCGAGGGACGATGCCAACTGGGTCCGCGACTGTGAAAATTTCATCCATTGAAGGATACAGTACCCAGCGTTTGAAAGCCTAACCTGCGAGTCCCTGGCGGAAGGCTCGCCCGAGGACCCACGAGCCTTTCGCGAGGGACGATGCCAACTCGGTCCGCGACTGTGAATATTTTATCCATTCAAGGATTTTATCCAGGCCAATGTCCTAAATTCAATACCCGGCGTTTGATAGCCTAACCTGCGAGCCTTTTGCAAGGGACAATTTCAGCTCTGTTTGCAACCGTGAATATTCTATACTTTCATACATTGGCAAATAATTCGATATAACCCGGCTACGCGCGAAGCACTCGCATAGCACTATCACAACCCGGCGTCGCGCGAAGCACTCGCAGAAGACTATCACAACCCGGCGACATTGCAGCCGCAGGTTGCTTGCCACCCGCAGGGTCTAGCCGGGCGTAGCCCTTTTTTTATTTCGAACATTAAAAAAGAAGATTCCAGCCGCTGGACCTGTCCCCGTTATTTCGAACATTCTAGAAGCCGCTGGACCCTTCTCCGTCATTTCGAACATTCTAGAAGGTTCTAGAAGGTTCCCTTCAATTTCGAACATTCTAGAAGGTTCTAGAAGCTTCCCTTCAATTTCGAATGTTCTAGAAGGTTCTGGAAATCTCTCTTCGAATTCGAACATTTTAGAAGGATCTGGAAGTTTCCGTCAGTTTGGTTACTGTAGGGTTACGGTAGGTATACGGTAGTCATGGTTACGGTAGGTGTGCGATAGTCAGGGTTACGGTAGTCAGGGGTACGATATTTGAGGTGGTGTGGTTCCGACTTGTTTACACTTGTTTCCTCTGCGTCTCTGCCCCAGAGCTTTTCTCTGACACTCTCTCCCATGGCAATCCGGTTCGTAGAAATGCCCTGGCATGCCTACGTGACTTTCGGAAGGGGACAAACAGACGTACACGCACAGGGAGGTTTCTCTCCTTTATTAAGGAGTAATGATAGAATAATGGACAGTGAATCTTACTGTTTGCTGAAAGCGCGAGTGCTGCGAGCGTTGTCGATCACCATCTTTGCGCCTGAAATGATTTAATACGATAGACAATATATAAATCAAATAGTACCAGCAATAGCCGCAGCATCGACATTAAGAGCAGTGCGGCCTCCCTCATCGAAATCAGGATGACCCGTCTTCTCCATAATCGAATCACGCAGGCGACAGTACTCTTCGTAAGTTGTCACATCCTAGAATGAGACATTTTAAACCAAATAAAATCAAGGAAATCAATAACATGCTTAGGCAATAATCGCAGTCGCACCTTCGCATTGAATCCCTTCAGTTCAACTCCAACTTTGTCCGAGTCGCTCATGCCCGGAATTTCCTTCTGTAGTGCCTCCAACTGGAAACACATAGATTTAATTTTAAAATGAGAAGGAAATTAACAACAAAAAACGAACCATCTGAGCGAGCTCTGTCGGAGAAAACTGATGAGGGAGATGAGTTGTCATCGATTTAACTTCCTTCTGAAATTTATGCCGTTCACTTATTGTAGTGTTTAAATAAACAAAACCATCAAATCTAGCAATATATAAACGTGATCAATCATGGCAATCCGGTTCGTAGAAATGAAAACATTGAACTCACTATTTTGTTTTGAGTCGAGGTTCCCGCATAGTCTACGGGTTTCACGCAGGTGCGGGTAGGTCTTCCGTTCATAATGAATCTAAAAAAAAGATCAAATTGATCGTTAAATACCCAGGGGGTTTGAAAACAAAGTAAACAAGAGAGAGCGCCAGTTCAAATCGCAAAAAATCGTAGTGTAGCTCCGAGTGTGGTTTTAAGTCGACATTTACTACCACTTTTTCGCCATGCGCGCGCTTTTTTCTATGAGCGAGAGAGTGTGTAAAAAGAGGAGTGCGTTTCTCGGCGCGTGCACATAAAAACCGGTCAATAAATACGGCTCTGATTTTCTGATAATAATTTATACAAATAGGAAAAACAACCTTTCAGCTTTGTGTCATGAGTGTGCTTACTCAAAATCAATACCTATTGGCCTAATGTTTGTCCATGTTTCTGAAAACTAGCGCAACCTCGATAATCGCTTCAATTCACACGTAATTGAATGAGATTCTTCAACAGAGCAGATTATTTTCTTCTTAATAGTTGTCCTAAATTGATGATGTAGTTATCTTCAACACACGGACAACAAAAGTAACGGCACAGAGTAGAATGATGACTCTCAACGCTTCCTCTAGTTTATGTTGTGTAGTCTGTGACTAGCTTAGTCTCCTTCTCTCCCTTCTTCACTATAGCAATCCCTCTCGCACTCGCTCTGTTTCGTTGTATTTCTCTCTCAATAACCCATCCGCGCACAATGATATCTAGCTATATATTTCAATTTCAATATCATCCTGCAGTATGCAAAATTGGTTTGCATTAGCATGTATGTATTGTATCGGCGCTGCATTGATCTAGCCTTTATTATCGTTCTTACTGTTAGAAATGTGTCAATCTATACTCTTGAATTCTGGAATTCGCGCTACTCGTCGATTGAAAGTATCTGGATTCCTGTGAGATCACCTTTCGTCCTATTCCTCAATGTATTCTTGTTACAGTCCTCAAGTGATGTCGTGTCCAAGTGGATTTCTTGAGAAGTTTCGTGATCTTCAATCGTTCCGTCTTCACACCGGCAACATAAACGCATACAATGAGCTCAAGCTCAAGAGGTTTCATTTGTTATTTCCTCCTATTTGTTTCCTCTTTTTTCTACTGTTAGTTCTTTAACGACTCTTCAGTCCTCACGATAAGATAAGCGTTGTGTCGATCTGAGGCTTCACAAAATATTTCCCATTTTTATCGTTGATAAGGCATTGATTCTCTTCAGATTCGCCTCATCTGCAGAGGAACTCTCCGCTTGTCTCAAGATTCAACTAGCGTCCACCCCAGCTGCCACTGATTTCAGGTTTCTTTTCTATCGCAAGTTTCATTTCTCGTTCCTTCTTGATTAAGTGTTTAACCCGATTCACTGTTCAGAAACAATGGTACGCTCCTTCTATGTGACAACTCGCACATTGACAAGTACGAGCGAGATGATCTCAAGATCACTATGAAAGTAAGTACTTATTTAACTCGTTTTTATTCAAATTGTCATCATAGAGTAGGATTTCGCAATGATGCAGGGTTGTTCAGTAGGATATATAATACTCATTTTCTCTTATCAGCTCTTCCTCTCTCGATGGTGTGAGAAGGAACTGAAAGAAGCTGTCGATGCTCTCAAGGTACCACACTTTTTTCTGATTTTGACGACGAGTTAGCCCACAAAGGTCTCTCACATCTTTTGTATCTTGTGCGAAGTTATCCCATTATTGATGTCTCAAACGTTTTTCTGGTTTTCAAATTCTGCTACTACGACGATACTGTAATTATCAGTAAGTTTCTGGATAAGACAGTGTGTTAATTCAGGATCAATTGGCGACAACTTCGATTGAATTGCTCATCGTGGCCTTCCCTGAACTAGAGATTGTGGATGGAGAAAGTGAGGAAGAAGAGAACAAGAGATGGATCAAACACGTTCTCGTATGTTGACTCGCTCAGTTTCAACATGTTACTTCGATTTCTGTCTTTCTTTTATTCTCCGAAATACTTGAATCTACATGGTAACGTTAATTGCAGCCCCTTTGGACGTCTCTTGAGGAGTTGATCAAATCAGGCGAAGTCGTGTCTCTCGGAGTATCCGATCTCTCCCTCAATCAACTACAGACACTATGCGATGAGGTAGGTCATCAATCGAATCCCTCTACAGTATCCAATTTAGGTCGATACTCGTCCTACGGTAGATCACCTCAGAATCGACGGCTGCTGCGTCGTTCCGCCCGAATTACAGGTACGGTAGATATCGATTGATAGAAGTGATTATCGATTGTATAGATACGGTAATTGATCGTTGCAGGAATACGCGAAGAACCATGACGTGCAACTGCTAACTCACAATGATCCCATTCCCTTCCCAACTAGAGAGGTACGGTAGAATACAGATACGGTAGCGGACGGAGTTATCGATCACTGAAAGCTGTTGACTAGCCAAAATATAGCAAGTATGATGTGATAAACAAGGACAACTCGTTGTTTTCTCTTTACTCAACCAAGTGTTGTGAGTCATCGCCTTCTCTCTCAGGTCTTCCATTCCTTCTGCACTCTCAACGAAGAGACTCCACTCTGCTCCGATCTATTCGAACCAACGTGGACTGTCAGGTGAGCAGATTGATCTATGATCTTTCATCGGTACGGGTCTCTTTCGTTGTTGCTTCGTGGGAAGAATCTCATTAGAAAGTTGGTTGGATCTCTAAAACGTGATATTCCGTCCTCATCCCATCACCAATATTCCTCTCTCTAGATACACTGTATGGGTTCGTCGACGATCCGTCATGGCATCAAAGGGATACATCGTCGCTTTCGTTGGTACCCAACACAACAAAGAGTGATCTTTGATCTCTACCCACTCTTCCCTAATAAGTAGTGCCATTCCACTCCCTGTATCCCATCCATTACGCTGAGCCATTCATTTACGCACCGATTGTTGCCCATTCCTACCCCGATTTATACTGTAGCCATATCCATCTTATACTGATTATTTGTGATAAAATACCATGTATAATGCAAGGATTGGATACGCCCGACCAAGAACTTTATCGTAAATGCGGGTGCCTACTTGGCTGGAGCTGCAGCAGGGGGCGGGGCTGCAGCAGGTGCAGCAGCAGGAGGAGGAGGGGCTGCCTGACTGGGAGCTCCCATAGCAGAAGGCATGATAGAGGGAGCAGCCATGAGAGACTTGGGAGCAACGGGCTCATCGGCTCCCGCAGGAGAGGCAGGAGGAAGGGCCTTGTTGAAGACGACAGTCAGTCTCTTCACTCCTAAACGGAAGACATGGATTACGGTACATGGGGTATATCGATTACCATCGGCCTTGGCAGCCTTATTGGCGAATACTTCCGTCGGCTGAACAGCCGTGTCATTGAAGATGATGTGTGCAGCGAAGTAATGCTTCGTCGATTCCTGAGATGGTGTGGTGTGTTGTGGGACGACGTTTGTGACTCACGATGAATCGTCTGTTCTGGAACCACAGTCGGACGATGAGAGTGCCACCGGCGGGCACGAATCCAACGGGCGGCTGCACACGAAACACATTGGCTGATGTGCAGCGAATCTGTAGAGGGGATACTGTAGATGACAAGATACGGTAGATCACCTTGAAGGCAGCTCGTTTTGCTCCTTTGTTGGCCATTTTGATGTCGAAGTACGTAGACTGCAATGAAGAGCTACAGTATCCCGACAGTTACAGTATCTGGATCGGTGGACGAATACCGTACTTTGCCGGCGTTCCCACAGAAGAAAGTGACGACATCGGGTGTAATCTCGATCTCCTTGGGCATGGGTGGAGCAGCTGCGGCAGCAGCGGCAGGAGCAGCAGCCATACTGTAGATGAGGATACGGTAAGAGGTTACGGTAGTATTGACGAAGGATTACTGTAGCTCCCCAATAGTACTGTAGGATGAGGGATAGCGGGACATGATGTTAGTAGGGGCAATACGGTTCCACTCTATACAGTACTCCGGGGTCGGAGTCGCAAGTGGTCTTGACGCAATGATCGCAGTGTACTGTTGGGTTACGGTACGCACAAGGTGCGGCATCGATCGAGGGCTCGCTGGAACGGCTTCGTTCCTTCCAAGAGTACGGTAGGAGCGAGGGGTACTGTAGATCATGGGGAGGTATTGGAGGATGCGAGGGTACTGGAGAATCCAAGGTAGACCATGGGAGTACTGGAAGGGGGCAAGGCAGGAACCCAATCCTCCTCACCTGAGCTTTTCAAATTAGTCTTGAGTGGAACGACGGTTCTTAACGACCGTCGATGAAGACCACGAGGGGTAGAAATAAATGGAGAAGAAGAGGAAGAGGGAGAGAGGGGAGGGGATGCAAAGAGTGGGATTAGAAATACTATTGACGAATTGAATAATAAAATGAAGTATTTATCGAGTACAAAGTGAATAATATTTGAAGATCGAGTGAAGAGAGTTATCGAGGTCTGAAAATAGAATAGTTCACAACTGTCAATTGATCTTTGATCTTTCTACCTGGATAAAGAGGCAATGAGGGTCGCTCCAATTAGTGATTCCAACACGAGAAGAGCGAATTCAATACAGATGAGGATCTATTTATTAGGGATTGATTAGTGAAGGTTTGGGTCACGAACCTCCTCAATGAGTAGAACGTATGACTGGAATACTCCGAGATACACACAAAGGGCGATATTCGCGATTGTGAGAAGAACGAAGAAAGTGACAAAGGCTGATGTCTCTGTGAGATTACCACGAGTGCCTAAAGAAGGGAAAGTGTTGAAGAGAAATAGACATACCAAACTCGTACCCCACGCGAAGCGTAATGCTTCAATGGGAGCGAAAAGAAGGAGAAGAAGCAATTCTACTGTGAAGACATGAGTGGCATACGGAAGAATTGATCCTTAAGATATAATCTTAACAAATTCAAGACGAAAAATGCGTAAAATTCTCAGGAATCTAACCTTTGTAAGCCATAAGAATGACCATAATCACGAAGAAAATGCATGAAAATGGACGATTTATGTGAAGGAGAACCTCAAAAATGAGAGAAGAACGCTGAAATTCAATGGGATTGTTTTTGTAATGTTGAAAATAAGAAACGAAACGATAATTTGCAAAAAAAAACTTACCACAGATGAAGACATTTCTTCTTCAATTGACTATTCACATCCTTTCTTTCTTGACTCAAACTGAACTATGAAAAAGGGTAAGGATTGAGAGAGGGATAAAGTGAAGAGGAGTGAAGAGGGAAATGTCCAGTGGTCACTCCCGTTGTCAAGGCAGTTGCTATGGGAGGGGAGGGGGGGGGACAGTGACCCCCGAAGGGCGAGATAGGGGGCTTCATCGGAATTCGGGATTCTGATGAGCTCACCTCGTATTGTTGTCGTCAGCAGCGTGGCGCAGTGGAACTCCGGGCCCATAACCCAGAGGTCGGTGGATCGAAACCACTCGCTGATATCAACTTTTGCCCGATTCAAACAAACATTTCTCCGAGTTTTCGATTTGTTTTCAAATTTTGTACTTTGTCAATCTGCAATGAGTGCTCTTTTTCAGTCAGTATTTTCGTTTTCGAATAGTTTATCATTCCAAATATCGTCAACACACCCCGTTGCATTTAGACCTTGTGACAAAAAAATCATTGATGCGATTACAACATTATTTTTATTGAAGTATACGTATTATTTCTAGCATGCAATTCAAGGTCTATTCAAATATCCGATTTCCATTCTATTCTTTTGAGAACTTCCTGTGTTTGAGATGGAAACTGCCATATTGCAAGGAAATTCTTCGTGTGGAGCTGCCTCAGAAGTGGATGCAATCAAGATAAACTTCTTCCAAAGAATCGCGGAGAGAGGCTGTTATTTGAAGATAGATTCTAATATCGCCAACAATAAGGAAGAGATTCGCTACCTATCATCATGAAGAGATCTGGTAATTATCATAAATTACTTACATGACTCAAACGCCTGGCTTCAGTGATCGACATGTTGAAAAATGCATTAGAAATATCGAGTGAAGAGCACCGACTATTGAGAATATCACGAGCAAAACGTTGAAGATGCCAGAACGGAAAAGCATCCTCATACTCTGAGTAATCGTCAATGGGAGCTGTGATGGTAATAGCGTCAACGATCCCAGCGAGATGAACCAGAAAGACATCTGAAATAATTTCAAGTTGGAATCTTTTCGAGAGCCCGCGGGTTCGTGGGTTCAAAAAAACTGAATCTGTCTTATCTAAATTTGATCTAAAAATTAAAATTTAGTAACCAATGCGAAAAATTGAAATGTCGAGGATTAATCGGATATCCGTAGATTGAAGTTGTTTGACAATTTGCAGCACATAGTCTCTGAAAAATAGCGGAATATGATATCTAGTAGATAGTTAATAAAATAGAATCGTATCAACGATTACACGAAAACCTTGCTTCCTCTGAATTTGTGAGCTTGAAAGTAAGACGTGGTACTGTTTTTTGCTCGAAAAACATCGATAAATGTGAAAATATGTTGAGTGATGCGTGGTTGAATTGAAGTGAGTTCACTGTTGCCTCACTCATCAGAGATGTTAATTGGGTGAAGAACGAAGCAATCCTAGATGTAGTCATTGTATTTGTTATTTTCTACAAAGATAACAGATCAGACAAAGAGGTAAGGTGACAATTTGCATCATTTCAACACTAAGAATAAATTGTATATATTTGGAAAGGAAACTCTATATAAGTCCAGAGCTTTTTGAGAAACATGTGACAATGATATTGAAATATATGACAACTATACCTTTGGTTGGTATACGAATCCAGTAATTCGCAGATAGGTTATGGCCGAGACAATGCATAGTTTGGCCAGGAAACGGCTTTGTTTATTGAATTGATCAAATTTGAAACAAATTTTGATCTTGTTTTCCGACTTAAATTACAGTAGAATAAGTTCGGGGTTTTTTTGCGCACCTCTCCACTAAAATCGACACAGTCGATCACTGGATTACGATATTGATTCAGAATTGTTAATTCAGCTACGCATTTCGTAACCTTGGATACCTGAGTGATTATTGATTTCAGAGCTAATGAAGTGATGGAAAACCTTTCTCAAAGAGAAGAGCGTATGATAATTCAGGAGACGAAACGTACTCTCCATGAGTTCAATCGGAAGTTCAGAAAGAGAACACGACATTACACGACACATTACAATATTTCTATAAAAATTAGCATCTATTATCTAAATGCAGAGTGATGAATATAGTTGTCTTAATTACTTAATTAAAATTAGCTAACCCTCGCTAGTGTGGGATGTTATAGCGAACCAGGACTCTAAAAACACTGTTAGATGATTTTAAGAATGATTCCAGGGATATGAAAATGAGAGGGAACCCCCTTTGTCCTGCCTGCTGGTCTATTTATAAAAAAAAACAAAGCATTTCTGTATTATAAACACATTGAAAAACAAAGCGACGCGTGTTTGATTTTCATAATGGATGCGCGCGAAACGCATTACATATTTGACTTAAGCATTGGCTTAGGTAAGTGACTGACTTATTTGACTTAGGTATCTAAGTGATCTTCTCTTCATGCAAATGTAAAAATCTTCTTCTGGAAGTTAAGTTCAGCTCCTGCCGATTTCTCCTACAAATACTGTTCTTCACGAGTAATGACTTAGACCTATTTATCAGGGTGTCCCACATATTTTTGGAATTTGCTTGCCAATAATTACTGCATGATCGACAATCATTCTGATGCAATACAATATTACGTCATCATGTTGTGCAATTGTTTACACTTAGCCGCTTCTCGATTGCATCAGTCTTTGACTAGTTTCATCAGTTATAGTCATGAACACTGCTCGAGACTACCGCTCCGTTTTGCTTCATTATTTTCTCCTGGGTCGAACGGCGACGGAATCCCACCGTAAGCTGGTCCAGACTCATGGCGAAAATGCCCCCTCCCTTCACACCTGCTTCAATTGGTTCACCCGATTCAAGCGAGGGGATTACAATCTGGAACACCAACCCCATCCTGGACGCCCTTCTTCTCGTGTTCGGGGTCGTGTTCTCAGGGAACTGAAGGCCAATCCCAAATCTAGTGTGCGCGATATTGAGAAGGCCATCCATATTCCTAAGACCACAGTTGCTCGAATCCTGCATGATGCTGGGAAGACACCTAAGCTCCCCCAAGTGATTCCGCATGACCTCACGACAGCTCAGCTGAAAAAGCGGGTTGACGTTTGTCAGGGATTACTCCACCGTAGATCCAATTTCAATTGGGTCAGCCACATCGTCGCCATGGATGAGAAGTGGATCACCTACGATAATCCTGAGAGGAAACTTCAGTGGGTGGACGTCGATGAGAAACCCCAGCAGGCTCCAAAGGCGGAACTTCACGGAAAGAAGGAACTCCTCTGTTTCTTCTTCTCCGTCCTCGGTCCCATCTACTGGGAGATCCTCCCTCCCGGCATCACCATCAAGGCTGACCTCTTCACTACCCAACTGGAAGAGGTGGCGGTCAGGGTCCCTCCCAAACTCCTGAGCGAGGGCAAAATCCTCATGCTCATGGACAACGCGCGCCCTCATCATGCGAAAATCACCCAGAAGAAAATGGACGAGCTGGAGATGGAATGGCTCCCTCACCCACCTTACTCCCCTGATCTGTCCCCTTGCGACTACCACTGTTTCCGCTCCCTCTCTAACTTCTGTCGAGGAAAGAAGTTCAAGAACCGAGACGCACTTGTGAAGGAGTTCGAGGCATGGATCAACTCTAAGCCCCAGGCCTTTTGGAAGAGAGGGATCGAGACCCTGCCCGATCGATGGAGGCAGGTCGTGACTACTAAGGGAGCATACATTGATTACTGATCATTTGTTGTTGTTGAAGGAATAAACAAAAAAATAAAAATAAATAAAAATGTCACAAATATGTGGGACACCCCAATAGAAATCTTTTAAAAACGAATCTATGTATAAATATTGTCACTGTACGCTCAAAACTGAATGAGCCATGCGGTAGATCAACAAATCGAATCGTTGATCTTCCCATCCTCTGCCCATCCTTGCTCTCATGCAATCGATAAAAGCGCGCGCTCGACTAACATTAAGCCCACATCCTCTCTCTCTCTCTCTCTCTCCCTTCCCAGATCATTACTTCATCTTCGATCTACATACAGCATAGGGCACACGGCGGAACCACCTCTTCTAGATCACCCCATTCTCCCATTCCACGCATTGTTATTGTCAGAATAAAGTTTTAACAATTGCCCCCCGTCCCAACACACCGTATCTACAACAGTCATCACAGTGTTTACAGTAGACTCTCATTTCGTCCTCTCATAGCGATCTAAGCTTGTTCCTGCTCCACCGTGCACTACCGTATCGCCGATACCGTAACCCTGTCGGAGTATCGTGGGCTCGCTAGTTTGCGTAAAGAATACACATTGTGTTGAAGAATGCGAAAGTCATGAAGAATTTGAAAAATACATATCGAAGCTATGTGAAGAATGTGAATGACTCCCCCATAACCCTGCAATAAAAATTAATGAAAATGCGAATCAAGTATGGATCAATACCTGACAGAGTGATATGGTAGATCATCGTTCTTTCCTCTCTGTATCCATGCCACTAGATCTAGTTCACTCATTTATCATCCGACTATGTTTCCTCATTCTAAAAACCTATTTCACACGGAAGAAGAACAGAGACAGTATGATGAGTTAAGAAGGAGATTTGAAGATGAAAGGTATGTTTTATTACTTTTTTTTCCTTACTCACAAATCCCATCGACTTTGTTGTTGATGGTATTTGTGAGTACTCCGCTATCATTTAAATTTTCTTAATCAGAGCACTCCACTATAAATTTCTCTCCTACATATTGTATTAATATTTGCCAAAAGAAATATTCAGATTCTGGAGTGACATTGACTTTGATGCTGTACTTCCACTGGAAGGAGAACCTATCGAGAATCTCGGGGAGTATCAAGTGGAGACGGAAATTGATTCGACGGAGATGGACAAATACCTACCCCTGGTCTCGCTCCTATTCTCTCATGATTAATTGTAAATAATCTATTCGGAATGTTTGTTGCATATGGTCTATCTTTTGAATATCGACGAAATTAGCCTGACGCTCTCTCATCAATAATTGCATCCCTCCTGATCATGACCAGTCACCATTTTCAGGAGCAGAGAGACAGCAAGAGAAAGTTCACTCGTCATGATTCTTCTGATGAAGATACTAGAGATTCAAAGGGAGAAGAACCAAAGAAGAAGATTCACCATAAATCCGAGTCAGATGATGATGAAGGCCCACATTATCAATCAACACTAGGACTGGGAGGAACGGCGTCGTCTAGACAGGTGCCGGTGGACAGTCGCTAAGTGATGATCTCAATCATCTTGCATCTCATTCATTCATACAGCCATTCGTGTTCAGTTCGATATTACCTCAACCACCTCAACATACTACCGTGTTCTTCATTCCTCAATCCCACTTATCTTCCCAATTGTAAGCCATCTTGTGAAATCCGTCCCCGTTTGTCGTTTCATGATGAAAGAAGATTTGGTCGATCCTTTTTTACCCTGACCAATTAATACTTGTATTCCATTCACTGCCGCTTTTGCTACTGTATCCATTCATAAAACAATATATCAAAACAACATTATTTCAAAGTGAGATCAACTTGATAATCGAGTAAAGTCGAGTTGGAAACATACGATACAAATTAGCAATCGCAAAGCATAGTACAGATATGCGAAGGGATACACCGGTACAATCAGAGGGGGGAATGGATATGGGGGAGGGATACTGTAGATACGGTAGGGAGATAGAGGGAGAGAGTCTACTCCTCATCACCGATCACATAATTGGGATGGACGACAAGAGAAGGATCGACGCCCGTCTCCAATTCAATTAGAATCTTATCCTGAATGGAAGTTATTGATTACTGTAGACTACAGTATCGATCATACCTCATGGATGAGTCTCTTGATCACTCTCTCACAGATACTCTTCTGAGTGTGATAATCAGTTTCCGAGTCCAATTCACTCTCAATCATTTCGAGATACCACGAGACGAGATCCGATTGCTTCACTCCATTGTAATCATCGCCCAATACTTCCTCGTCCGCTCTGAAGAAACACACTAATCGATGACCTCGCAATGCCAAGTCCCACCATCTAATCTTAAAACTGTAAAATCACTTGTGAAGCTTGATGCACGTTTAAATTTTCAACGTCAAGTGCAATAGACATTCAAGCACATTTTACGTCTGCTATGGTCAGAAATATAACCCTAACCCCTTCTTCTTCTCTTCCCCCCTTCTCTCACCTGCAGTGTCTAATGAGCATCTCCGATAGTTTCTTGTACAAATCGTACTTGATGCGCAGCTTGGACGGATCAATCTGCAATGAGGGCGCTTGTTCAAGTTGTCCTACTTTCAATGTACTTGTCTATAGGAATATCACCACTTCTTCTCACCTTTTCCTGTTCTTCCTCCATTCTGTCATTCTCATTCTCCTTATTCTCCTCCACAACTTCATCGCCGTTATTGAAACTATCGTCCAGATCGATATCCGCCTGTTCCACTCTGCAATCGCGAAATCATTATTTCATTCCCTTTATCTTTCAATCCCAACCCTCTCAAACCACATATGGATAGATCAATCATAGTCACGTCTTTGCTTACCTCACAACCGACTTGGTCAGCAACTTGGTCGCCTGCGCAATGTGGGCTGCAGTCACCTGAATAGATACTCGGTAGATTATGTAAGAGATTGAAATGAGCCCTTTCAAATTTAGAAATGATAACTTACATGGGAGGAGCAGTACATTCGGGCGAGTGCTTCCGAGAGACGAATCAGAGATTCCAACTGTCTGCAAAAAGATAATTAAAAAAACCAACCATACCATCGAAATAGAGGTCAAATGGCCCAACCGAAAGGGCCTATGCATGCCACATTGAACGGAAAAATTGAACAAAAATTAGAGAAACGCATACCACCAATCTGCAGAAAATTAAAAGCCTTCAAAATTTGTAATAGGAAACCACATCTTGGGTTTCATAACCAGAGTATTTGGGCCCTGCATCGGAAAACGTTTACCCTGCCCCGTCCATTTAATGCTCACCTGACAGTAATTCTCCACGAGGATGAGAATGCATTGGCCGAGTCATTCAATCTCATCTTCACATACGCCTTCATGAATTCATCGCCCGTTTCCGCTGACATCTACAATGGAATGGGTTCATAATTATTACCACTAGGTTTCATGTTATTAATATTGTCAGAAAGAGTGCTACATCCCATTCTTTCATCGAATTACCGTAACCCGACAGAGGCTCTCATCTCCTCAATAAACCTAATCTCACCTTTGGTTTGAAGCACTTGGCGAACATGATATACTTCTGAATGTCGTCCTTCGTGTATTTCGTTGCTTTCGTTGTGTGAGAAGCGAGAGCACGATGATTATCGAGAATACGACGGGCGATTGCATAGTCCACCGACTGAAGATACCTTTTTTTTCAAAGATTATCAAGATGAATATTTTTTGAGTAATCAAAGAGAGTGTATCGTAGAATAAAAAATCAATGAGTACGGAACATCAGCTGACCTCATTGCACTCATCGATAAGGACGAAGAATAGATCAAATCTACTCATGATGGGAGCAGTCATGGCTACATTCTGACGGAGAGGACGAGATCTGCAGAGACATCTTTTTTAAATGTATGTGTCAAGTTTTACAAATTCATCGTAAAAAACATGAACAGTTATGTGTTTTTAAATCAAGTTCAGACCCCCTTACCTATCATATCTTCCTCCAATTGGATTGGCTGCTGCCAGAATGGATGCACGTGCATTAAGAGTAGCCTTCACTCCTGCCTGCAATTCCCCCCTCATCTCAATCAATACTTCCTCCATTCTACCGTACCTTTGTGATCGAGATTGTCTGTTGCTCCATTGCCTCGTGGATTGCTACCTTAACATCAATGATATTGCCACACTTATCCAATCAATCAATACTCTTACCTCCCTACAGTATCCCTCTTCTCCTCACCTGATCGTGAACTGCCATCTTATCGAATTCATCGATACAACACACTCCATTGTCTGCCAACATGAGAGCTCCCGCTTCGATCACGAATTCGAACGATTCTTCGTCCTGAAGGGAAAAGATTACGGTATCGTAGATTAATGTACCCTTCGATCTATTGATACCTTGACAACAGCAGCAGTGAGACCAGCTGCAGAGGAAGCCTTTCCAGAAGTGTAGATGGCACGAGGACAGAATTCCTCCACTGTCCTATAATCAACAGATAGAAGGGGAAGGGTAGGGAATGGACTTACTTGAGGAATTGACTCTTTGAAGTGGAAGGATCTCCAACAAGACATACATTGATATCTCCTCTTAGAGTAGTTCCTTCTGATTCACTTCTCTTCGCAACTCCTCCGAATAACATCAATAGAATACCCAATTTAATCTCTTCGTTTCCGAAGATATTGGGAAAGAGAGAATCAATCAGATTACGTGCGATCTCTTTGTCCTGAAAATAATTCTACCCTATTACTCCCTTTATCCACCAAAAGTATTCTCACCAGGTACTTGTTAAAAAATTATTTATCACAAGACAAGGAATCCCTGACCTCACTCATTTCCTTGAGAATCTTCTGTTCATCAGTAGTCATCTGCTTCCACAAATCGATATGGGAGATATCTTCGTGAGAGAAATCCTTTCCACCGAACTGAATAGACTTCATTATCATCATGTATAATAAGCCAATAAATAAATCTTACAGTAGCAGTGGAGGAAGAGATATGACAAGCGAGGAAGGCGAGTCGATGATTGAGATCTCTCACTCCGAGTGATTTCAATCCAGTCAATCCCGCTCCTGCCTCCTGATTACCCCGTCCCGTCTTGTTGTTACTCTCAGCACGAACACCTACAATCAGGGATACGGTAAGTGGAGAATGTATCGATTGAATAAAGAATACAAGGGCATTATTGAGATTTGAAAAAAATGATGATCATACCAGGAGTGGCCAATTGTGCGACATCAGGGATGACAATGAGTGATCCGACGAGATCACATCTATCTCCTGGTTGTACTCCTTCCACCATCTCTCCCCTCACTACAACATCGAAACAACGAGGAATTGCACCTCGAGGAAGCTCTGCTTGAGTCTCCTGAATACAATGCACGTCAGTGTATAAACTAACTTTTTAAAATTTTTATTAACCGTAATTGAATGAAAACTAGTAACTATAATTCTAACCTGAATGCGAATCTTCTGGAAGTCAACAAACGAAGATTCGTCAATATTCAGATCGAAACGAGTTCTATTCGCACATTGAGCATTCAAACACTTTGTCGGCTTAAGAATTAGAATAACTTGAGTTACACAAATTGGAATAAATGAAACGTACCTGAGTGTATTTGAACTCCTGTTCGACATTCTTAGTGACAACTCCACAATCAGCACAAGTGAATGTTCCCAGTGCAATCTCGGGATGGACGGAATGAGTACGAACGATCTGGCCAGCAATTCGAACTAGAGAACCAATCTTGGCTGAGGTTAACTCACGCAGCTGAAATTGAACAATCGACACTCAATGACAAGAGCTCTAAACGGCGGTCAAACTTTCTAATGTAAACATCTAAGTCCATCTAAGCCTGATATGAATAGGAATATCTCTTTCTATCTAACCTTGTGTTTTTGGAGAATATTGAAAAACCCGACGAACACGGGTTTCTTGTGGAGACGAAGCTTGTCGCCAGCATCTTCACAACTCTCGATGACGATCAATTGAAGGGCCTCACACATGAAAGGATACATCCTGCAAGAAGGGAGATATTGAATGTAATAAAACGAGTAGAAACGATTGATATGTGTTAAATCAGAGGAATAAAACTGACCTATAGAACTGTAATTCGATGGAAGAAGCGAGAGAGGCAGAATGGTAGCTGATATGTTCCATATCGACATGAAGAGTATTCCTCTCTGGTTGAATGAGTTCAGCAGCCTCCTTGTGATACACTGTCTCCCCTGTGTCATTCTTGAATCTGGAGAAGAACAATTGAGTCATGATTAAGACCAGTTAGGGATAAACAAGTCTGCACACATATTCGTCTGTTGCATACGGAGCAGCTCGCACCTCGGTTATTGGTGTTTTGATGGGTACTTTTCGAGAAATAACCTTTCGATTGGCCTTTCTTTTGGAAAGGCCCATTACCTTTCTGGAAACTCTTGTGATTAGTCTTGGATTGTCCATTTTTGAATTGCTTGTTCTGGTTTGCGAAGCGTACTTGAGTTTGTCGCTTCATATTGTTCACTCCGTGGACTGACTCTCCGGTGTGGCGAACATCCACCGCACCTTTACCTGCTCTCTCGTGGGCTTCGGCTGAAGCCAAAAGTTCTTGTGAAGTTTTTTCATTCTGTTCAATCAGTTTCTTCCTAGTATCGTCAGACTTGATGTCAGAGATGAAAGCTAAGGATACGAAAGCATCTCTGACATCCTTCACTGTTTCGAACTTGAATGACTTAGCCGCATTCTGGAGTTCTGCTAGAAACTCCGCCAGATTTTGAGTATTCTTCTGAGTCAATTGGGTCAATCTGAACCTTTCTGATAGCACCAAAACCTTGGGCTGATATCTTTCTGTCATAGCGTCCCTCAATTGCTCATATGTATGCTCTTCTAAATCTTTCCCAGGAAGAAGTCCTTCCAGGATTGCATAATTCAGATCACCGATTTCTTCTAAGAATACATATTTCTTCGAATCGTTGTCCACTTTTCGAAGTTTCATGAAATTCTCTAGACGTTTTAACCAAATGCGCCAATCACTACCAGGAAGGTATGCACCAGGCGGTTTACCCTGATAGGGTGCCAATTCCACCGTAGTATGTACCGGCGCTGGCTGTTGACCACCTCCCGGCTGAGCACCGTTAACATTGAACACGTCTATCACTGAATTGCTCCAGGGAACTACCGTATGACTCGGAAGTTTCAGTCTTTTTCTGTGTTATATCCACATCCACACGGTCTCTTGGGAAAATCGATGCAGTACCCGCACTAGCGGTAGGACTGTCGAGTGACCCATGAGTATAGCCTTCAGGGAAAGTCAATACAGTACCCGCATTTGCGGTAGGACTGTTGAGTGACCATGAAGTATTGATAGGCAGAGGAGCGATTTTGTTCTCAAGCTCTTGCGGGTCCTTTTTCGGAAGGAAAACCGGGGACCCGGAGGTCGAGTGAGTCGACCTTGAGGTCGAGGGTTTGTACCGTTTCTCCTCTGATGAGGTAGCTTTGGTAGAGACCCTCGAACTCGCGGCGGACGCCGTGGATGTGGACGGTGAGGTAACGTGATGGTCGCTCATCTTGGTAATACGGTTAAGGGGTTGTCTCAAGGTACGGGAGATTCAGATTGGATCTCCAAGTAGACACTACAGTACACTGGGGTATTGGGGTATTGATCCTAACAACTTCCATCAGTTACTGTAGAGTCCTCCACGTAACTTCGAAGACTGAACGCCAGTTGGATCGAGTGTAAGGCGAAAGAGAGAGAGAGAGCGATATATCACTGGTTTATCTCCAGATGAGAGTGAGGAAGAGGGGGAGGCGAGGCCTTATATAGGCCGCGCCGAGGGGGAGTGAGAGAAGGGAAATGAGGGAATCTTCATAATCAATCTTGAAGTAATCTTGTTGACTCCAAGATGATTCAATTAGTCGACGTGACAACGAGCAGACTAGACGAATATCTGTGCAGACTTGTTTATCCCTAACTAGACCCATAATTATGACCCATAAATATAATCAATGCGTTATTAGGAAAGTTGGAAAGGAAAACGAACTCTTTGATGAATCGAGTGAACTCAGCTTGCATTCTGACGCCATCGGCATCTTCCACCCTCTGCACTGTCGATGAACCTCCGTCCATTTTAGCCACTGAAAGGACAATCTCAAGATAAGGAAAGCGCAACATTACGGAGAAGCGAGGAATGCAAGGAACATGACAAATGTTTTAAAACCAAACTCTCTGAGAGACTTAGATTGTCAATAGGACCAGTGGAGTCCGTGATGTTATCATTAACATTTAAATACGCGAAAACAACGACAAACAGACTATGGCGATGCGAAACAAAGAGTGCGGCAAAATATGAAATTTTCCCGCGCAACTGTCGAACCGTCTGCACTGTCTCGACTGCACTGTTCTCTCGCATTGAAAATACGGTGTAGTTCGTGGGTCAAGGCTTTGATCGGAAATCTCGCTTTGTGATTTATATTTAAAATCTTATTAAAATTCAAGTACAATGTTTCCCGATCTTCCCCTTCCCGCAGACAGTCCCCTCATCCCCTTCAACAAGCTCTTGGTCTACACAAATGTATTTATCGACAACGGAATATTTACACAACAATGAATATTTACACAACAACAGTAGATCCGATGGTCAATTGGGACCGTCGTCTCTTCTCGAGCGAGTTAGGCGGGCTTGTAGAGGGGCTGAAATGGATGTTTCACGGAACGTCAGGAGGGCCTCAATGACTACCGTAATCTCACTCACCGCTCCGCCTCCCTGGTTGACCTGGACGTATCCAGCAGCAGCGGGATTAGCGTGGCCCGGGTCGGCGCGGTAGATCGGCTGCAATGGATCTTTGCCCGGAAAACGAGTCCCAAATCCCCCATGAGAATAAAACTAACCGCGCCCGAGGTGTTGACCTGGTGGAATCCACCACTGCCAGATCCCTTTCCACCTCCATCTCCTCCACCAGTATGAGCAGGAGCCGAGTGTCCACCTCCTCCATGGTGAGCTCCTCCACCACCACCTCCACCGTGGTGGGCTCCTCCTCCATGGCCACCCGAGTGTCCTCCTCCTCCACCACCTTGAGCTCCAGTATGATCGCCTCCGGATCCTCCTCCTTTGCCCATTGCTACGATTGGCGACTGAGGGTTGAGCAACAACTGAATGTTTGAAACTATCAAACGTGGGAAAATAGGGCCGGACGCGCCCTTTTATACCCTGCTGCAAGATCCGCCCCTTTTCTAGAACTTTCCAGCAGGCCTCCCGCGCTCGCACTCTCTTCTTTTCGCGTGCTCTCTCGCACTGTCTGACTGACAAGATACGATTACGATTATTACACATTTATCAAGAGGTCGGGTTAGGTGAGAGCTCTGATGTGCATGGCATTCCAACTGGCTTTTCTTTCTTCGTTGAGAAAGTTCGGGCCAACAGTCTTGCGGAAGATATCGCTCCATCTAGTCATTGGTCGACCTCTTCTTCTTTTTCTTGTCGGGAACCATTCGATCACAGATCGGCTCCACTTCCAATTGTCGTCATTCGCGATCTTGTGCAACCAAAACCATTTCCTTTTCTGCGCATCTCGAATAAAGTCCCGAATTCGAGTTGAATCTCGCAACCGCTCATTAGAGACATGATCGAGCACAGTACAACCTACCATCCATCTTTCCATTCGACGTTGAGCCACTGATAATCGATTCATTTGTGCATTGGTCAGAGCCCAACATTCGCAACCATACAATACCGCGGGGAGAATGCAGCCATTGAATAAGCGACTTTTGTGAGCCATTGGGATACATACATTGGGATACATTGGGATACATACATAATACATTGGGATTTGTGTATTGGAGACAAGATACACTGTGCACAAATTGTTTACTTCTAGAAGTTGTTTACTTGTTTATTCTAGAAGTAAACAACATAGATGTTGTCCAGAAAGCACATTTCGTTCTATTCAGCAAACTATTGGTCGATATTTACAAAAAGTGCCGTAACCCAAAACTAACGCTGGAATTTAAATCCGCTTGTGTCAGCTATTACTGGAATAAATCAGCAGTTTGCGAATTTTATTTAAAATCTTATCAAAATTCGCAAACTTTCAAATCTTCCTTTTCCTCCACACAATCCCTTTCCGGCAGGCCTCCCGCGCTCGCACTCTCTTCTTTTCGCGTACTCTCTCGCACTGTCTGACTGACGAGATGCATTGTGAAACAAGATGTTGCGTCAGATTGTGCAAAATTGCAACACTTGTTTATTCTAGAAGTAAACAACGCAATCAATACGTAAAAGTACCGTATTCCCTAGTTAGTGCGGAAAAAATCCTTATCACGTTGTAGTTGTTCATCAACCATCAATGCATTTTTGTGGAAATGTTATACTTTCCTATACCTAGGGGCCACAACGTAGATAGCAGAATTCGAGCAATGCGGTCACAAATGTTTTAAAACTACTCCTATGGGTCCCAACAACGTCATACTTTTGGCCGTTTGTCGATATCTTGTCTTTGAGGCGCGCTAGAGCCCGAGAAGTACGCGCGCAACCCTCTGGGAGAGAGGAGGGAAAGGCGAGACGAGAGGGAAAGGGGCGGAGCCTAATTAGCGTGTGTCTCTCTCCCTCCCCCCGTCCTCTCGCATGCCTCTCCCCGCCCAAAAGTCACAAGCCGGGGAAGCATGCTAAAAATCTGAAAAAAATTCTAAAATTCCTAAAATATTCGAATTAGTAAAATAAGTTTGGTCCGAGAAGGATCGTTCAGTTGGAACATGCCAAAACGACCTATTCCTTTCGCTTAAATGCGAATTTGATCTATTTACTGATAGTATGCATATCTGGGACCAAGCTCAAATGAAAGAGGAATATCATAGCTTTCCATAGCGCTGTCGAACGTCCGATTTGGTTTAGAACGAACCTTGTGACTTTACTTTCTCGCTATTGCACGAAATCGTGTCCACACAAAGTGGGCGGAGCTTGTGGGCCCTACCTATACCCCCATATATCTACTATACAGACTACTGAGTACTATCTATCGCACTATAGTAATCCAAGCCCAATCCAAGTACTGTAATCTATTAATTACTGATCATGTTATTAAGGGATTACACATAAGTTATTAGCAAAATCAATCGGAGATATGAATAAGCTCGGAAAGATTTTGAAAAAGACGTTATTCAAAATAATATACATATGTGAAATTACTTCTCTATATTGTATGTAAAAAAAAAGAAAAGACTAACAAAATAACTGAAATATTCATCCGCTTCTCCTCCCCCTAACAATTGCAGATTCAATATCTATTCATACCGAGATCTTTATTCATCCATTCATAATAGAATACTCGTGATAGAATACAAATTCGAATAACTCGATGTTCAATTGATATTCACAATTCCTCGTTGACGGTTTCGAATTGGGGAGAGTGTATTGATCCTCTCGGTGTAGTTCTCTCTGACCACGCATTCACATATGGCTCCAAGCTCATCCTGATAATCAAGCGTGCTGAGCCCATAAACCAGAGGTCGGTGGATCGAAACCACTCGCTGCTATCTCTTTTGCTGAACGAACCTTCGTCCCTCCTCGTTCCTCACTGGGTGTATTCTGACGTTGTCAGCAGTTGCTTGCCGCGGCATTGGTGCTGAAAGAGAAATTGAAAGACAACGCTTATTTTCTTTGTCAACGCACGTTTATTTCTCCTGTATGCTCCTAGTCCATTCACATGGCCATTGTTAGGGAATCGAGAGGGAACTGATGGAGTTATTCGTCGCTCTCTGCAATCACATTTCAAGTGAAGGTAGGAATGATAAATCTACCTCCGCAGCCTTCCTTCTCTTGTGATTCTCTTCCACCGAATGATCGCTTTCATTACAGCCGTGAAGGATCTGTATATTACTACTCAAAATATTTTCAGCAGTATGGCTTGGTAAAATAGAGCAGTATGGCAAAGAATTCGTCGCTTCTTTCTGCGTGCTCTCTCGTCACTATGACCGATAAGAGAGTTCAAGGAGTGAAGAGTCAAAAAGTTCTAATATTGATTCACTTGACTTACGAGAAAGAATTTATCTTGATACATTGGGAAAAAAAGTTCTAGTGAATAACTCACTGCGTAGTCAATTTCTTCTCCACTTTATACTTGGCAATATTATGTCCAGCCAAACCATGCTCCCTTAGATCCGCACCCAATTCCTCCTCCCATTGTTCCACTCTCAGACCGATCGGAGAGTGATGAAGTGTCTCAACTCATTCCAATCTTTGATCTTTGATCTTCTTCCACTCACCACCAGTAGAATAATAGTGCAGAGAGCTGACCAGACTGACATCGCCAGCACTGCCAGAAGCTGAACAATGAACATTTCGAAAGTTGACTGGACAGTAAATACCTGATATCCTAGCAGAGTGAATCCTCCACCGTACATCAGTCCGTTCATTCCTCGTGTGACTTCTTTCTGAAAGGTAAGATCATCAATCAACGACCAAAGAACAAAGATCACTTACACTGTACTTATCCGTCTCTGCGAATATTCCAACAGCGATCATTCCCCATGTCGATCCAATTACGTGCACTGGAACAACTCCAACTGGATCGTCAAGCTGAATTTATTCACTCTTCAGTTATTGTCGTCCTTTTTCCCTGTTCATTGTTATTCAGAATTTAGTCGAGGCAGCAAAACACTTTTGAAATAAGATAAATCTTGCCTGCCATCGGTCCATCAGTGGATACGAGAGAAGGGCGAGAAGTGCCCCGATGATTCCGATAACAAGAGAATGCCAGGGGACAATGCAGAGACACGATGCTGTAGAGATCAAAGATCACCGATGAATGGGAAGGAAGGGGAGGACTAACCCGTGGTGGATACCAGTGATGCAAGGAGACCGTCGATCAGCATGTCTACCTACAAATTATACATTTAAAGGGGGAGGGGCACGAATATTTTCTCACATAAGCTGAGCCTGTGGGGTAATAGGGAAGCTATACCCGATCACAGATAACTTTATCCGAAGTTCTAGAAATGCCTCTGAACATCACTACGGATTTTTGAAGTTTCATTGATTGTGCAGGCACAATTTGGGGTACTGTATTCTTGTATTGATTTCACTCGATTGGCAGTCGAAAATAGCAGCAAATAGTGAGGTTTGCACACTGCCGGAGTCGAACCAGCGGGTGCCGGATAGCGAGGCAAAAGCACAGCCACTAGGCTAAGTGCCGCCATGCTCGTTGAGTCTAGACGGCCTAGATAAGATAGAGGAGAGAGTCAACCGCTGTGCTGATTACTGTAGTTACAGCGGGGTGTAGGCACGTCGTGGTGGGACCCACCAATTTCGATTCGTGCCCTCCCCCTTTAAATATTCTTTAGAAAATAACTCTGAATGAGTCTAAAAATAACGCACTTTGATCTTCTTGTCAGTGAATTTTGGCAGAAATGAGAGGAAAACGATGGTCATTCCTCCACCCGCAGAAGACATTATCGTGGCAACGGCCGATCTGGGATTATTTAATTATCTAGGTGAGCTTTCTTGTGACAGTAGCCATTATTCGGAATGAAGAGATGAATGTTGACGAACCTCGCAGCTAATCTCCACTTGTACTTGCTGACTCCATAGGTCGAACCAGTGTTGAAGGCGAGCCATCCCCACCACAACATGAATGTACCTGAAAAAGAAACACATTGCAATAAATATTTCATCGTGATTTTCTCGATCTTAATTTTTTTTACCTAAGACAGCATTGGTTGGATTGCTCAACTGTTGTTGTCCCTTCTCTCCGAATCGATTCTGTCTTGGTTTTAGGTAGAGAGTAGCCACGAGTCCGCTTATTCCCCCGACCAAATGCACCTGCGAGAAAATTGGATTATCACGGGAGACGATGGAACGAAATTCGAAATTTTAGGGCGAGAAAGAAACCGATTCGTAGATAAGATCGTTCATGTAGAAAACGTACAACACTACATCCAGCTGAATCAATGACTCCCATGAGATAGAAGAACCCGTGATCAGACCATACCCAATGGGCAGGAATTGAGTGAACTACCTGAAGAGTTTTCATCAATGGAGACATTGGAAAGAGTTCTATACCGTGAGTAGAAATGCGATGACGATGTACGATTTCAATCGAATTCTTTCGGCCATTCCAGCTGAATCAGACTTGTTTTCAAAAATCTTATTTTTTTGTGAAGATTTGAAGACATTTCTCGAAAAGAAGTGCTTCACTACAATTTCTACACTCATCAATTATCCTCAATGTTTTGCAGAATCACAGAGGGCTTCATTTAGATTCATGAAACTTGAACAACATCGTTTTCTCACCCGATACAATTGTACTCGTTGTGGTCGCAAAGCTCATTTGGAAGATGAACGAAGCGTAGTTCCATCCCTCAATAATTAGTCCGTTTTATCGATCAAAATAGTCGAACCGTTTCTAACCTGCACAATTTCATGTTCTCCATCAGGATCAAAGAAGAACTTGCCCACTCCAATGAATGGATTGGGCCACGAATCACCGAATGTCATCCCGAATCCGAACATCCAATAGGAAAGACCTGCAAGGAATGATAAAGAGGCCTTGTTGAAATAATGTATCGGACCTCCAAAGATGACGTCAATCACATTCTTCACCATTATATTCACTTCATCCTTGGATGAGACACGACCACTCTCGAGCAGACCGAAACCTGCATTGAGACGAATTTACTTCAGTATTAGATGCATTTCGCAGATTTTTCTTCGCGATGACAGAATGAATGGCTACGCATTTCATGGCAACATAAATCACTCAGCTTTCCAACTCGGCCATTCCCTGCCCCCATTCACTGCTCTCATGCATGCAATTATACTACACAAAGGCCCTCTCTGAACTTCGAAAGGCCGACGAATCCGTGGAATAGCTCACCACTGGTCATGGTGAAGATGGTGAAACTGGAAGTGATCACCCACACGCCGTCATCCTGTAATGGAGAGATATATTCCATTTCCCGGCTCTCTTCGAGCTGGATCTCAGAAGAAAATAAAGGCAACATAAAAAAAACTAGTGGATGTTGTGCGACTTCACTAGCACCTCTCGCTTATCAGACTTAGTAGTCGTAGCTCACGCAATCTACTTATGAAGTTGTAGCTTCCTTTCCCAGTATGTATCTATTATGTCCATCTAACCATTGAGTAACACTATGTGTAACGAAGAAAGTCGTTATTTTCTTCATACCTGTACTTGTTGATATGTCATATTCCCTTGTTCGAGTCGACTGGTCGATCCCGGGAGCAGTCCCTCCAGTGAGCCAGCGAATGGATCCGCCATCGCCAGAAAATTGAACGCCGATTCGCCTATCATGATCAGAGCCGGGATTTATGACCGGAGACGACTTATAGACGAGAGACGAGACTTTGAGAAGAATGAAGAAGAGGGAGTGAAGGACGAGATGAAGAAGATGAAGGTGGATGGAATGGAGCGGAAAATGAGTGGGGAAAGTCCCGAAAAGAGAAAGAGAGAGAAAAGACAAATTAAACGTTCGAGATGAAAGGAAAAAAAGCGGGGGAAGGAATCAGAGGGTTGGAAGTTATCTACCTAGTCGAATACAATATCTCTCTCGAGGGGGAATTCCGTGCTGGTTGTATATCTCCTTGTCTTTCTATTGTTGGGCCAAGTCCGGAAACAGAGGCCTGTACATGGGAAGAGACAATGGGGAATGAAGAGACAGTCAGACGAAAGGAGAGACAGTGGAAAGGTGGTCAGAGACAACCGAAAGGGGGAATTACACTGAGATACGTGGACATTACTAGTGTTGCTCTATCTAGTAATGGAAGTAGACAGCCGTTTTGGCACCTCTCTCCCTTCACCCTCTTCGTGTCAGCACTCTCTCATTCTACACACTCTTTCGCCCTTCTCTGACCCGCTTATTCGTTTCGTACTCTTTCCCTTTGAGATTCTCACCATGGATACCCCCCCCCCCCTCTCCGTTACACTTCCTGTCCATGGAAAAGAGAAGGAAAAGAAGAAGGATTGGAACATCGAAAGAATGCAAGAATCTAACGTTGAAATGTAGAAGAAGTAAGACGAAGTGGAAGTGTAGCAGTTCTCAATCAATGCAGTCTGAAGCCCTAAGAATGCATGGAAGTCTCTCATAGACTTGTCAGTCAGACATTCAACAAATTTATCCGTGTATCTGCACAATTCGATTGGCACGACTCGCATAAATAGATTAGAAGACAAATAACTACCGTAACCCGTGATGGCATGACTTGCAAGGAATGGCCGACTATAACTACTGCTTACACTGTTGCACACTGACAAAGAGGAATAAAGCCAGTTAACGATGAAGATGGGATGACTACCGTACACTATTGCACCATAATGGTAGTTGATCCAGCAGTGGATAGACCAAGGGAGATCTGACTCGTCTTTCCTTCTCCGATTACTGAGGGGGCAGGAGAGATGTCCAGAGAGGCAACTCGAGCACGTGAGCAACAGCAACTAAAAGAACGATTATTTTTATTTCATGTACAAAAGTGTGACCAACCGAAGGGCGAATGATCATTCTCAATTTGTGCCCATAACCATAAAATACGTACTTTCTGCACCAATCACTGAAATGGGCACAGGCTGAGAAGATGGCGGGCATAACGAATATTCCGTGAATCGTTCCAATCACAACCACAGTCATCATCGTTGCTGCGAAGATCTGAACGGACTTTTTTTTACATCTGTAATTTTGAAACTGTTTTTTTCCCAAACAGTAGAAATACAAAAAATCTCACATTGGACATGTGGAGATCGGTGAAGAATAGCGATCCGACACAGATTATCGTAGAGAGGGAAGCCTGAGAAAAGAGGGACGGTAATCAATGGTTCAAGAGGTAAATCTCACCTGTGCAATGGGGAATCCGACCCTTGCTATGGTATTTTCCAATCGATCGACTACGTCCGTAGCATGAGTTGCTGCAATCGAGTTTACTGTCGTTTGTTCGATTGGTTGTTATGGTTTGAGCAGCGTTATTATCACAACATCTACTAGAAATCTACTTTTCCTTCACAAATGAGTTGACACACCAGTCATATGATAATGGTAGGCGATATGGGCGGGGATATCAACGGAGAATCCAATCACCATGATGGTTGCACACATGAGAATGGGATCAAGCTCCGTTCCGATCCAAGACATGAACCCGAATACGCCTGGAATTGATGTGGTGTTCAATATGGATTTAATTCCTTGGATGCTCACCCAAACTAGTGGATACAATGGTGAATGTAGCAGTGAAGAGAACGAAAGGAGCGGGAATGAAGAGCATCGTCACTCCGAACATCACGATTAGACTGAAACGAATACAATATTATTATTACATTGGCCTAATTATCACTGGCCTAGCAGTGATCACCCGCAGGACGAAAGTGCCAAGATTTAGGGGATGACTTTACCTTTGACTTTATTACATTTTAATTTTTGACTAAGAATTGATTTTATTCCTATTGTTTCTGCAAGCTCCAAATGTATTTCACTCGTAAAAATAAAAGGTCTTCCATGATTACTCACGTGAGCATAGCAGATTGTGATGATTGAGGGACCATCGTATCGATGATATCAAGGAATTTTCCGTCCTCTTGATAGATTGTGATGTTCAGATCAGAGTACTGCAATTATTGATCAGTAAAATTGAACACCAGTAACCCTTTCTCACCGTTTTCGTGATTTCTCTCCATTGTTTGAGTAGCGTCACTCGATTGGTCCAATCCTTCAAATCTGCTCCTTTGTATGCAGTTGTGAGCATAAATCGAGTGATCTGAGGCTCAGACCTGAATCAGATTCATGACGAGCTAAATATAATTTTCTTACTAACCCATTGACCATGTTTTCTTCTGGTTCAAACTGAATAAATCCTCTCCAATACGAATTCTCAGGCCATCCCAAGAAGCCTTGCAGCTGCTGATACTTTGAAGCGACCTTCCTGAAAATGACAAAAGGAATTCCAACCAACCGGATTCGAACCAGTGACCTAAGGATCTACAGTCCTCCGCTCTACCAACTGAGCTATGGTTGGAGACGAACTCGTAACACTCAATGCAACTTACGGAGGGGCGTTTTCATCGTAGTCATCGAGCATGTCGCTTGTTAGTAGATCCGGATTTTCCTGCACACACACTTATTGGTATTTTCAAGATAACAATTTCAAACCTTTGCGAAATCTTCGAAGTCTCTCAACCACAACTTAGTTGAATACGGGCCAACAGAGTGAGTTAGCGTCTCGAAATCATGAATCTAAAAATTTTGTCTGGTTTCAAAAGATCAAAGATCAACTGACCATTGCATCGAGAAGAGCTCTCCTGTTCGGATCCCAGACGTTTCCAGGATTGAATACGTAGATCCAAAGTACTCCATAACTGGGAAGAATGTATTCCTGTCGGGCTCCGAATAGCTGCAAACGTCAAATTGTTTCATTTTATTTGTTCCATTTTGCAGCGCAGACGTGCGGTAGTCGACAACGCGTGACACGTTAGTAACTGTCTCAATACATTAGTTTGAAAAACCCACCTTGTTGAAAGGAGAATCGCTCAAGAAGAGCCTCTCAGGCTTGAGAGAAGGCTTGATACTGAAGTTATTGCGATGATGATCCAATAAATAGATAGTTGTGTTTTACTTACCTGACCGTGCCAATGATTGAGATGGTAAGATACAGTGCGAGAAGTCCCATTATTCCAGCAACAGCCAATCGATTGTCCAGCATCTTACAGTACGCACGAAGGATTCTGAAGAAGATTGAGGTAGACGAATACACTAATCGATACCGTACTTGTGTGCGATCGCTGTGAGACCGCCCTTCTTTCGATTCTCGAATTTGACGACGTCCGCTCTCGCAGCGAGGTCAAGGGGATCGGGTTGCTGAGAAAGATCAAAGATCAGAGATCAAAGACGACGAATATCTAACCTTCTCGGCATCGTTCTCTTTAATCTCGGGCATTTCTGCTCTTGCTCTGAACTCATCCGTGATTTCTCTTCTTCCAAGAATGACCATCAATGCGCCGAAAACCGTCAACTGAAGGTAACGTATTGACTGAGATAAATGTTGATCTTTGATCTTTACCTGGAAAACGAATGCGATGAGTACACAGATGGCATTTCCAATGGAGAACAATTGGATCTCGGGAGCACCGGATATGGCAGAGATGGCAAAGGCAAGGCACTGTAGATTGAAAGAAATTGAGAGGAAAGATCAAAGATCAATTCTCACATTTGTAATGGAAGTAATGGACACAGAGGGACCAGTCTCGATTAGCATCTCTTTTGTTCGATGAAGCAATTCACTCTCCACTGTTTCCTTTCGAAGGTCTTCCGTTCGTCTACAAAGGACAAATATCAGAATACAAACTACAAAATTGAGGAATCAGAGATCGAAATACGAACCGGGTTGCAGTAATTTGTTGCCATCCATTCACCATCAGAAAAGCGTCATCGACTCCAATGGCAAGAATGAGGAAGGGAGTAACACAGAGAATCGTACCGAATCTTAAAGACCAAAGATCACAAATTGAAGGCCAATAAGAATAGTAACTGACCTCGCTCCGAGAACGAACATTCCTCCCAATCCCACTCCACAGGCCATGAAGGGACCTGCGCAACCGAAGAAGGCAAGCCATAACTGAATAGACAATGATTGTTTCCTCGTTTCTTTCCTCCTCCTACTTTGTCCCATCCCATTTGGTTGAGGGCTAATCCAGAAAGGGCGAAAGATGAAGCAGAGAATGTAACCTGAGAAAGAGAAAGATCAGAGATCAGATTGGGAAATAAACTGACCATAATAATGAATCCTATGACGAGATAAGGAAGGAGAGTGAGACCGGCTCGAACGACTTCTGCTGTGATGAACGATTCAGCGAAGATTGTCACTTCTATCAGAGACGAATTGAATTCACTGCAATTATCTCAATTTTTCTTTTGTTTTTTTTCTTCCACTTTTCGAAACAGTCTACGTGCAGTTTCCTCAGTCATAAATCTAGCATAGACCACCCCTATAAGGTTTGAACTCGTTATTAGAAATGACTTCCCATCAAGTGCACATTATTTCTACTGCAATCGTCCCTTTTTTCAGTATCGAAAAGTTGTGACTTACTGTGCGAAATAGTTCACAATGGACAATTCCCATTTCTCGATTTCTTCCTTAGTCACTGCAGGATCAAGCTCCGATTTGAACGTCAACACCACGAGTTTGAACTCGCGTAGGTTATTCTTCAGCGGTTTCTGAAGAGAATTGAGTAAGAAATTCACATTCCAGGGCGGCATCGCAAATTTGATCAGAACACAGATTAAAAATATGTCGTCATCTCACCTCAGTATTCAAATCATCCGCTTCATAAGTTGGAATAACGGCAATTTTTCCTTTACGCTTTGCTGCTATCTGAACAAAAATAGTATTTGCTTTGAAATGTTCTCTCAATCTGCATAATTCCGTACCTTGACTCCAAATAGATAAGGATCCATATGTGATCGTACTCCCATCACATGCGAATCGGGATACGCAAGATCCAATTCCGTTGTGTTATCCAAAGTATCCCTCATCCGCATTCCATTCTGTAAAAAAAGAACCCATCAAAATGAACTTCACTCAACCGGATTCGAACCAGTGACCTAAGGATCTACAGTCCTCCGCTCTACCAACTAAGCTATGGCTGGTGATGGCAGAAAGGGTTGAACTGACATAGAAAGTGCGAAGTGGTTCGTTGATCACGCAGAAAGCACGGCAGAATTCCTCGAACGATTGCATTCCAGTCGTCGTTTGCAGTTTGAAATTGTTCGAGATCGAATCAAGTACCTGCAATCAGTAATTATTATTTATCTCATCTTCGTAAAATGATTTTTTTCAGTTATTTCAACTAACATCGATGGCTTCTCCCATCTTGTCTGATCTGAACATAGATCCTCCATCTTTAGCTGTTACGAAGGCATAAACCGTGTTTGCTTTCACGCCTCCCGCAAAGAATTGTTGAGATGTCTGAACATGATTTATTATGATAACTTTCTTGTGCCTGTTTTTGTTGTTCCATATACTCTATACTTTGACCTCACCCTCCATTCTGTGAAGGAAGGCGCATTCGTTGGAGTGAAATCAGCAATATCATTAGACATCGGAGTAAGGGGAATCATGAGAGTGCACATCCCTTAAATGTTCATTCCACTACAATCGGAAACACAGAATATGAAGTATTAGGTAAAGGTACGGTCATCCCGTTATTCTAGGCACTTACATCCTGTGGGAGATCACTGTTAGATCAGTGATTATCATATTGTACTAAATAGTGATCGGAAATGATTAACTGACCAGTGAGAAGACATGAGAATATCATCAACTTCCATGCATGATTGACAACGAGGACTCCACACTGAAAGATATGATCTATGACTTGATCAAAGATGGCGATGGCTAGATATTTCCCATCCAGGAAATTACGAAATATTTGTGAATCACATCAAGATATGGAAGTGAACTATAGACAACATGAGAAAGGATGAGGATAAGAATCTCCCGTTAGTCAGATACTCAATGATTGACCAATACGTCAATCGCCCACGCACGAGACATCAACTAATTGTCTAATTGGTGAGAGAATGACGTAGATGACATCTACATCACAATGAATACAGGAATAGTTAACGAACCGCTCCGAAGAATCGTCTGAGGAATCGAATGAACCATGTATCTCCAGTGCAATGCTTCCCATTCATCTTCAATTCCATTGCCCCAATGGCTAACTCTTTCGTCTCTCTTCTTCTTCTTCTTCTCTTTCAAATGACCTTGAAGTTCCTTCCTGAAATTCGCTCGTTAATCATCAGAGGAAACTGCAGAGGAAAGGTGGTAATAGCGTTATTGAGAGAGTTGAGAGAGCATGATAGACGGAGTACGAGTAACGGAATGGAAGGGGATTGACAACGTGTGTGAGAGTGAGGACTTTGGAACGAGTTAGAACGTCATAACGGAGAGTGAAGAGAAGGAAGTGCAGAGTATACAACCAACGATTACTTCCATGGATTGACATGAAAGATCAAGAGAAGGAAGGGATTGAGAGAGAGAGGAGGAAGTGAGACCGGTAGGTCAACAGAAGACATTCGTAGCAATAGCAACT
Source organism: Pristionchus pacificus (assembly GCA_000180635.4). Taxonomy (NCBI): domain Eukaryota; kingdom Metazoa; phylum Nematoda; class Chromadorea; order Rhabditida; family Neodiplogasteridae; genus Pristionchus; species Pristionchus pacificus. Next base: position 13,600,437 of record CM026576.1, read on the forward strand.
AATTGGAAGTGTGAGAGAGTAGCCCCGCCTAATCAGCCCATTCGATGGGTTGTCTGGAATGATAGGCTGAAGAGAGAAGAGAGAAGAAAGGTAGGAGAGATCATGGGCTTCAAGGAGAGTCCAGACAATCATAGATGAGGAGAGACTGCACGAAAAAAGAGAGAGAGGGACTAAGAGAGTATTGTTATTGCTATAGGGCATGACGGGTTTTTGGTAAAAGTGAAGCGGGAAAAGTGGTTGGAGTGAAAGTTCCCTTAGGAATTGGTTGAACTATCGCCAATGAGTCGAAGAGTCAACGAATAAAAGGGAGAATGAAACACGAAAAGCCAATGAAGAGATTGTGTGTCTGGGCGTTCCTATCACACTTATTCCTATCGTTTATCTTTCAAGAGAAAGTCCCCTCAGATCAAGCTTCCCTTCCAAAACTCACTCGCTTCTTACAGGCACTTCCGTCTATGGAAATTGAGTGTAAATGAATCGTAAAATTGAAGAGACATCTCAGATTTGAGAACGCCTCTCGTAAACTCTTTTATACTCTAGTGGGAAATAGACAAAAGGCGGGGAGAACATTGGTCGAGGGCCGCTCATATTTATCGGGGTCGCGCTCCGCCGAACTACCCAACACAGAGAACACTGTAGATAGGAAGGGATGAATCATCCCATCTGAAGGAGATGACGATGGATGATGGGAGGATACGGACTAGAGAAGGGGAAGGAAGAGGAAACTGGTATGACAAGTGCAACTGTTGCATGGAAGAAAGGAAGAATGGGAAGAAGGGGATTTCCCTTCTCTCCTTCGACTCGACTCCATCCGGGGTCATTCAGTTTAGAACAGGTGAAATCGGGTGAAACAAATTTGATTGGCTGCAATTGAAGAATGCTCTTGAGACTGGAAAAAACACTGTAGTTCCAACTATAAAATAGACAAAAAAATGGTTTCATAACACTCAGAGCGAGGCTATTTACAATAATAGACTGTCGAGATGGGAGCGAAAACTTCCTACGCTCTGTCCTTATTTGGCCAGCTATCTTCAATGGGAATAGTTCCTGGTTATCGCTTATAAACCTTCTTAAAGTGGTCTAGATTAGGGTCGAAACAGAGATTAGATGCAGAGAATCTTTGATAAACTCGGTGAAGGTTAGTAATATCCGATCCCATTAGCCCCCTTTTGCATAGTGATGTATGATGATTCAGGCCAATCCGATCATCTATCAGGAAGTTTGGTCAAACATCAGACTATCTATACAGTAATGGGGTCGAGTTATAGAGTAATTAAGATCGTCCACGTAGTTTGCAGCGCATAAAAACAAGGCCAATATTACGAAATGGGAATAAATCGGAAGATCACATGAATTCACGTGGTACACTGATGTTCAATAGACTCTACACTTTATTCCAGAGATGCTTCGACTCTACTCGGGGAAGAAGGGAGGAAACCAGTAGTGGTGTGGAAAGAAAGAGAGAACTCCCGTAGTGATGAAGGAAGTGGAGGAAGAAACAGATGAAGAAGAAAGATAGAATACCATCAATCATTATCGTCATTATGCTTCACATGTACCAATTCGACACAGGAACCGGCACTTAATGAACGAAAAACTTGATAAGAAAGTTTCAAACGTTATCAATGATAAACTGATTAGCATGGTATTGCATTAGTACATACTTGTTCACTGTCACTTTATAACCTTTCAAATTTTCAGTTGGTCAAGGATCGACTTGGGTCAATTTGTTGACGGTAAAGAATTCTTATCAGTCGGAGTTCGCAAAACACTGCGCAATTCTTCGAGAAGAATGTAGAAGAAGTGGAATCGGAAGGAGACGATAACTGTGAATCCCATGTGAAGTTAGAACGAAGGAATAATAGAAAATACTTTCTATGGAGAAGAATGAACTGGAGGGAATACTCGATACTCTCCTATTACAGTTCATGAATAGGAAGCGATAATCAGATCACGGACTATTATTCTTCTAATCAATTCGTTCCATCACGCGCTCCTTTTTCTACAGTGCAAAGATAACTCTAATCAGTAGCTATCCAAACCCATCACTCTTTCCCCAATCACTAGTCCATCACCCTCTCATCCTCTCTCTCTCTCTCTTCTCTCTCCATCTCGCTTTCCTGTTTCTACTACTCGATTCTGTTTCCTTCTCGTAACTTTGCCATCATCACTCTCACTATCAATAAACAGTGAGCAGAGTGAAGAACGAATGAGACAAGGAAGAGTATAAGATTAGTGAATGACCACACCTTGGAATGAATGATCAACCAATGATCACGTCATTTCTTCATAAGAGTAATCACAAGTAATCAGTTCCGGAGTGTTCATCAATTCATTGAAGTGAGAATACGTGATTAAAAGAGAACTTATGAGAGATATCATTTTTCTGCCCTCTTCGACTATTCTGAGTAATCATTTCCTACTCAGTTTCACTTAGAAAAGAAATCTACAAGCATCACCCACAATCGGTGAAAAAAGATCAAGAGATAAAAGATATTAGAGAACACGAATCGCCATCGATTGTTATGTTCCGAATATAGTAATGATAGGAATGCTTCCTTGCTCTTCGACGAATAATTCGGCGAATAATGTGTTGTAACCTTTACAACATTTTTAGAGTATACACTCTTCGCTAATTTCAAACAGAATTGTGATTAGGAAATATTCGAAGATGTGTTATGTTCATTGCAAAAAAGAAACTAATCGATCGTAGACATTTGTTTCTCTATTTATAGTGAGATTTTGATCTCCGTTTACTAATTCGAGTGCAACCGAAGGAGAAGTGCGATACACAGATGGTGAATAAGGACATAATTCACTGTAATCTAGATACCAGTTTCTCCAATTAATTGACCTTCGAATTCTCTGTTTTTCAATAGAATGATGGAAATCACGTGAACGACTTAATGGAAACAAAAATTTAATCTGTCTGCATCTCACAATGATCATAAATTGTTCCATTTTATCCTTTAATGAACGGCTGTATCAAAAAATTATGAAAAGTCAACTGTAAAACGACTGTAATCGAGGAAGCTACTTATTTTTCATTGTACTTGCTACAGTAGATAAGTAGTCTGTGGAGTGCTCTGTCGCGACACCGCACCTTTCAAAATGTCACAGACAAATTAGAGTACACCTTGTCTATTTATTAGACGAATCATTCCGCAGTGCAACTGAATCCAGCCACTCACACTTCTTTATTTATCTATACTTGGACTATCACACTTCCGTTAGTTCAAAAGGAAAGAGACAAAAGAAGAATGATCATTTTCAGTCGATCGAATCCCGGCCTCATTAAACTCACACACTTATTGAAAACAAAGAAGAAAATTGGTAAAGTTTTTTCTATAAGATCAATTTTTATTCGGCATGAGTAATCTACTGACATCTTACCATCATGACATTTGTCTTCTCATTCAAGAACGCGTACATTTTAGATACTTGAGTTATCACGTGTGTAGACATTATACGAAGAGAGATGATAATATTTATTATCTCACGAGACTGCGTGGGTGAGGGAAGGAAATGAATAACATTAGCTTCTTCGTGATAAGTCCGTTCTTGAAACAGCGACTCGTGAGGATTCGGGAGTTGAAGAATTGGACTGCATCACATATCGAAGCTGTACTCCAGCCTGCAGAAATGCATTATCAATGATTTTCACAAATTATGAATGCACCTGAACAACTGGGCAAAGCCATACGAAAACAGTTAGTGGAAGGCTCCAGAATCCGAGTTGAGCTCCCGTGAAAGCACCGTACATTATTATGGCTAGTGGAATACTGAGAATAGCTAGAGGAAGGAAACTCTGGAGATGGATTGGAATCGAAAATGGATACGACAACAAATTTTGGAACCTGTAATATCTGCATGACAAAGAACTGTCGCTGTAATTGAAGAGTTCTCTTACTGAGTGCAAATCCTTGCGAAGAGAGCTTTCTTCGAATCTAGAAAGGACAATTAATCTAGACAATGGTGCATAGTTACCATGATCATCAGAGTGACAATGATTGAGTATGAGATAGAATATGGGATTGCGCAGAAGACAATTGCAAAAGTTAGCAAGCTCTTTCGGTTCTAAAATGTTTTGATGTATCATCATCAGCTCATTTCATTCCCACATTTATTTCCGCATATTTTATTGTGATTCCATAGCATTCGAGAAATTCCTCCTGTTCCATTCCGTATAATTCCTTAAACGTCCTTCCCATAATTTCACTGAGTTCACGAGTTGGCATCGTCATTGGTACAGTGCACTGAAATACACATCAAGTACACTCAATTGCAAAGGTTGTCTCGATGGACTGAGACTACAATGAAGAACTCACGGCTATCAGAATGAGACAGAATACAGTGGGAATGAATGAGATGAGAAGACGTTTCCATTGAGTGAGATCACTCCTGTGATTATTCATCATTTCCCTTCTACGTGGGAATGAGATAAACCTCGATAGTGCAGTGTTCTGCAGAATGCACGTAGATGGAGTGAGGGTCCACATGAATGACATTACTACGAATGCTATCTCAATTGCACTTATTGTCTATCAAATGCATTAGAATTCAGTATCTACCTCATAAAAAATATCTCGCCAGAATTTGGGAATGAACTGCACAGAAGGGCCGACCAAAGGAACTGCGAGAGTTCCATCGTAGAAAATATGTGTCTGAGATGTTATTATTTTGAATGTCAATATTAGATTCGGCTCACAAAGTTCATGAAAGCAATGGCAATGCATAAATAGAGTCCTTGTAATGCAGAAACATATATCGGCACCTGTGATGAATTCTTTAATTTTGTTTATGATTTTTACGAAACTAAGAAGAGTTTGTTAGTTGTCTTCTGAGATCGAACTAAAGAATGGAAGAGGATTAAATTCAGAATGAATCCTGAAACACAGAGAGACAAATTTTATAATTATAATAAAAATAGATACCGGTGAATCCCTCGGCAGCGCAGATGAATCGCATCATGTAGAGTACTTCCTTCATCTTCCTTTATAGGAGAAATACTAAGATCGACTGTGTAAAGAGAACGAGTGCGAGAATTTTCCACGTTAGACTAACATGAAAAGATAATGAGAGAAAAATCACGTGACTCAGTCTTTTCTAAGAATGAGAAGTCTTCCCAAAAGGTCATGAGAACGGAATACGATCAATGAATCACATTTACGTTTCCTTCTCTATATTTAGGTGTTTTGAAAGATGTAGAAGTGAGGAAGAAGTGTTAGTTTCTGAATGTCAGACGCCATTCAAAATATCTGCCCCAATGAGCGAATTGTAAATACATTCGATGAATATTGTAAGCGACAACTGTTATGGAAAATAATTAACGCGAGTATTGATGTGACATTTAAATAATGCTCAAATAGATAGGAAGTATCACAAACTTAGTTATCTTGTGCAAGCAAGGTAGTGCATTCTGGACACAATACACGTTTTCCTCATTCTATAAATAATCTTCAATTTGCGTACATGGGCGACATCGCTAAACGTGATTTTTTTGATTTTAGGACTTTCTCCTTTGACATTTTACATAATTGGACCTTGAATTGTTCTATTCTTCTATCGATAGTCCTCGTCTCCCTTCTCGTTGATCGGTTGCTCCTTCGAATCCTCTCTACCCAACGTGAAAGTATCGTCCATCACGACTATCGACGTTTAAGGTATTATTGTTACAAATACACATTGTCAGATCACTCCCATTCACATTTTTGAATCTTCCCACTTGCGAGTGAGCCGCAGTGATCGCAGTCTATCTAGAATCGAAAATACTCCTAGTACCATCTATCTCTTAGTCTATTCGTCGATGTGAACGAATGGACGTTGTGTGAAATATGTTGGATGATCCCTTTCAATTTTGTTCACAGAACATTGATTTCATTTTCCAATTTACATTGCAAATTCATTGGAGTTGAGAGATTGAGAATAACGTGAGAGAGTAATCCTTCATTTGATTATCTGTTGTTATTTATCTACTCATTTCTCCTTCTCTCCTTCCTTCATTCTCTCCTTCTTCCTCCACAGGGAGTGGTTCCCTCCTCTGGGAATGGTCTCATTTTTCACCTATGTTTCGATCTATCGTCTTCTTTCAGAAACTCTTTCTACTCCTTCTCTTCTTTTGTTCATCTGCTTCAGGGCAGTCTCGCATGCCTCCATCGGTATTTCATCCATCACATTTCTGTCCTTTTATGCCCATTTCAGAGTTGGAAGTGCAGTCGAAATCTTCCTGGAGGAGTTGACGGACCGTATAATATCTTGATGGAAAGTAATTGTTCGAGCCTTCAGGGTATCGATCAATTATCATCTGATTATGCACCTATCCAAGACGTTTCAGTTGAAATCAGTCAATGCTGTGCTAATTTCAACAATTGCAAAGGAGATTCATGTGTTGATGATCACGAAAAGTGCAACGCTGTGAGCTTGTCGGGATATAAGCAGATCTTTGATCTTTGATCTTTCAGAAATCGATCGTTGGTCGTGAGAGTGAATGCGCAAAAATAGTCGATAATTTCGTGCAACGTGAAAAACGTTCATTCCCTTCTCCTCCTACAAAGGTTACTCGCTCAATTCGTTCAATTTCACTGTTATTATTACAGGATTTTGCGTGTCAGTCACGGGGGATGGGAGATGTCCTTGCGATACATCGTAGTCTGCTCAATGGAGTTTGTAAGGATCTCACAGGTAGGTCATCTGACAAAGGAACAACTGATCAAGTAGGAAACCTTTAGATGCACTCAGTAATTGTTGTACCGTCTTCAATAAATGTGATGAAGAAAAGGGACATTTTTGCGTTGAAGAACACGAGAAATGCAATGATGTGAGAGTGGAAGAATATTGATTGATATTTGATCTCTAATATTTTAGGCGATTGTCTCAGGTCGGGAACAAGAATGTATTAATCTTGCTGGGAGACTCATTCGAAATGATCTACGCAAATTGCCTGATAAGGTTTATTGATAATTCCAACTGACTCACCAATAGAATCATGAATTTGGATCATTTCAGGACTGGAAATGTAAAGGGGCTAAAAATTTGCCGGGAGCATTGGATCAGTCCTATAGAGATGTAGTCAGCGGAATCTGTTCTAATCTCAAAGGTTGCATCAATAAACAACATAATTGATTCATAGATAATGAGTTCAGATAAATTCAATGAATGTTGTGCAAAATTTGACGTCTGCAGCAAAAATAATGGAGATGGATGTATTTCACAACACGAGAAATGCAATGCTGTGAGAAGAAACAGGCTGATCTTTGATCTCTATCACTCTTCAGGGAGTAATAACTGGTCGAGAAAGAGATTGTTCCGCTATAGCAGATAGTTTGGTTAATAAAGAACCGTCTCATCCCGATAAGGTTTGTTCAGTGACTCTCCTGATTGCGAAATGTTTTCATTGCAGCGATGGTCATGTCATTCCAAGTTCCGAGGCGGTGCCATTGCTGTGTATCGATCATTATGGACTGGAAATTGTGCGAATCTAATAGGTTGATCAAGAGATAATGAATAGAATTGACAAAAGGAACCTTTAGACCCCCTCAGTGATTGCTGTTCCGTCTTCAATAGATGTGATGAAGAAAATGGACATTTTTGCGTTGAAGATCATGAGAAATGCAATTATGTGAGTTTTTAAGAAGATTGTTTGATCTTTGATCTCTATATTTCAGGCGATTGTCTCTGGTCGGGAACAAGAATGTATTAATCTTGCTGGAAAAGTGATTCGAAATGACCGCCGCCAACATCCAGATAAGGTTCTTTATACATATTTAAAGATCGCCGGGAACTCAAAATTTGAGGATTGGAAATGTAGATCGAATAGCAATTTGCTGGGAGCATGGGAGCAGGACTATCGTGATTTAGTCGGAGGAAAGTGCTATAACCTCAAAGGTTTCAACTTATTGGCAATTGTTCTTTCAAAAAGCCTAAGTTCAGATCGACTCAATCAATGCTGCATGAATTTTGATGTCTGCAGCAAAAATAATGGAGATGGATGTATTTCACAACACGAGAAATGCAATGCTGTGAGAATGAACAAGTTAATCTTTGATCTCTTTCATTCTTCAGGAAGTCATCTCTGGTCGTGAGAAGACGTGTTCCACATTTGCCGATCGATTCATTCAAAGGGACAAACCGAACCCTAAACCAGATCCTCCTAAACCTCGAGGACAAATCATTGTTTATTTCGAGACAGTTATCGTGTATGCCCAGGAACAAATGGAAACTCATCCAATCAGATTCTGGGTAATGTGATCTTTGATCTTTGTATTCTTCATTTGCTCTTCTTAAGATGGGCATCGCTCTCATAATCTTTGCTACTCTCCTTCTTCTGTGTGGTACTTGTTTCCTCTGCTGTGCTGTACTTGGAAAGAGAAGAGAAGAAGAGAGAAAGGTGAAGTATGGGAGGAACGAAGATTGATCTTTGATCTCTTCAGAACCAATACAGTTCACGGAGAGCATCTTCAGTCAAAAGCGACAGTGGAAGAAACTGATCTACGCTTCACACCCAGACAATAAAACTATTGTGTGAAACTGCTAACATTTATGCCGTTATGAATTACTTCATTTATTGATCTGTAGCATGGAAGTGGTAGCGCTAGTTGTTCGAAAATTCAGACTCCAATAACGAGCCTCAGCAATCAATTTGAACATGAAAAATGAAAACACTTCAAAAATTTCTCTTTACTCTTCGCTTTTTTTAAAACTTTTTGCCGAACAACTCATGAGCAAAGAATATAGTAGTGTTTTTCACAATAAGGCATTCATTCGATTCATAATCACTTCTTTATCATTAGCAGTAAATTTGGTGTAATTTCATCTCTTCTTCATCACTAGAATACGAGTACATTCCTCTCTTGATGTCCGATTCCTTTCAGTGCAGTCACTACTGCTTTCACCATCGGATTCGGTCCACACAACATCACTACGTGATTATCCGAGGGAGGAGCAATCAGTTTGAGCACCTCGGCCGAATCAGGTCTCAAATTGAACAGACGATGATTGGTAAAGGTCGTCCACCACACTCACCTGCCCACACACGCACGCCATCCATCGCCCGGTTGTGATACCGTATACGTGAGACGGAAGCGATTCGAGTGCGTCTCAGCCAGCATGTCCAGTTCCTCCCTGAGAGTACGATAGTTTCAGTTCGATCTTTGATCGATGACTGATCTCCACTTACTTGAGAAATACATCCTTCTCCGTACTATTGGCGAATATGAGATGGAGATTGCTACAGTCCGAGTAGTCTTCCAACGACGATTTCAGAATCTGCAATGGATACGGTAAAGCCGGGAATCTCTCGACCGGCAAATGGCTATCCGTTGTTTACCTGTAGTAGTGGTGTGATTCCGGTGCCTCCAGCGATGGCAGTCATATGGGAGAATGACCGTTTGTCTCTCTTCTTCGATCGACCGATTAGGAATGCCCCTCGTCCCTTATAGACGATGTGTCCACGGGGACCATCCCATTCCAACTGAACACAATCAATGGATACGGTAGTCTACAGTACTCCTACCGTACCTTTTCTCCCTCTCTCATAGAATGAATATGTTTGGATAGTGCATGATCTCCTTCGTATCTCTTGATGACCACATCAACGTATCCTCTCGCTTCATTTCCACTCACTGGCGAGTACATTCGAACCACTCGCTTACCACCGACCTGAACAGATTACGGCACACCATTATTGATTAATTATTGACTAGTTATGACGCAATACTTACCGTAGCAGCGATGGCGACATGCTGACCGGGTCGAAGGCCGATCACCTGCACAATACCGTAGTGAGACTACCGTACTCCTACAGTATACCTGATCAGACTCCGGCAGAAGGAATCGAAATCGAGTGACGTTGTGATTGAGAGGATGCTTCGAATCGAGAGAAAGGGAGAGGGGACCAGAGGAAAGCGCCGTCGGAATCAATGGCTGAGAGGAGTACGATAGGGGTAGTCAATCAATAAGTGGATACCGGAATGAATCCAATAGCAGCGAGAAATTCTTTCCATCGACTTCGTCCCTTTTCATGTCGTAGATTGAGATAGAACTTGTATGCAGTATGGAGAGTCATTGCTCCGATCGTCCCTAAAGATCAAAGATCAATCTGATTCATAATGATCTTTGATCTCTTACCAACGGCCGCCAGCTTGAGATAGTAGAAAAGCTCATCCGAATTAAACTGCACACTCATCCCGATGCTAAATTTGCCCTGATCTTGCATAGCGACGTTTCGGAATGGACACTACGACCACGCAACGGGAGTGAGGAGGAAAGGAGTGAAGGAGAAATTGACAAAATAACAATAGGGAAATTATTGTGGAGTTTTGATTCGACGGTGCAATTCAAATCGCCTCGAGTTGGTTGGATTCATTCACCAGTGTGCGGAACTCGGAACAGACAAGTTTTCGACTTCTTTACTGATCGGAAGACAGATAAAAGACAGCGAATTGCAATAATAATAAAATTCGTCGAGTGGAATCCCGTGAGGAAGAGAAACATTGTGAGCTTCTAACAGACAATTGGATGAGTAAAGAAATGGAGGGAACAGGGGGACAGTTTTGATTGCGATAGGGATGGAAGGGATGAACAAGGTTGGGGTATACACCGATGGGAGTTCTACACGCACTTATTGTAACCAGGGAAGGGGCGGAGTGAGGGAGAGGGAAGGAGGGAAGGAGGGAAGTCTCTTCTCTATTCACACTCATTCGTCTTCCCCATGGACGAGAGAATGGATTGAGAGGGAAGAGACGGTCAATTGACTAAACACAACTCCTTCCCTAATTTGAGCCATTTCAACGAGCAAATGAGAGCGAGCGAACACAAAAATTTCACGCGAATCATGAGTTGAGAGGTTGAAGTACCGTTCGTTCACTTTTAATAGACATGGACAAAAAAGTTGCTGACTATATTGCATTTGAGCAGGAATTAGATAATTCTAGGAAACGAGAACGCACTAGGTATATGATGCGGACACATAAAAGCGGGGGAACGATACTTCACCTCAAATCATCAATACAATTGGATCATGAGTGTGTCTCAACACGATAGAATACGGTAGTCTCTTCTCTTCTCTCTCTTATCCTGATTTCGCTTGTCTCTTTTGTTCGAGAAGATCTTCGATCTGTGCTCTCACCACAGGCCAAATCTTGTCTGAACTATCGCCCTTGATCGTCAATCCGAGTCCCGCCTCTCTGAAACGGACCGAGACGTTATACTTGCATCTTCTATATTCAACACCTTCGACTCTCTTCCATTCTGAGTCCTCATCCCATTAAATGATCTTCCCCCACTCTCACCTGTAAGCAGCCGCAACTTTGCTCTCAGTCTTCTTGTATACTTCCATTCTCCTTCTAATCGCTTCATCAGTGTCGTCCACTCTTCTCTCCAGAGGTTCGCCCGTCACGTCGTCTTTGCCCTTAAACAACAAAAGGTTTATGGGGTATCCACGTCAATCGAGTTTACAGTCACAAGACAATGCTAGATGGGACCCACTGGTAAGGCCAGCTGTTAAAACGACTAACCTATTGTAATATCATTATGGGGAGCTTTTGCAAAATTTAAGCAGAATTATACTCTTTTAATGGTGAAAATACATTTAAAAAAAGTTGTAACATACGGGAACTCTGGGCGGGTTGTAGTCGAGATTGTACGTTCTTCCAGATGGAATATGGACAAGTCTCTTAGACAGACGCTCCTCGATCACCTCATTATACGAGAATCATTGAACAATCCATTCAAATTTGCACATCAACTATCGATTTCATAATTTAGCCTAGACAACATCTGTACTATTTTTTCAATCCAAAATACCAATTCATCACTCATCTCGCTCACCTTTCTGGGTACATCCAATTCGATGCATAGAGAGACGGGCAGAGATGCCTCCACTGCCGTCACTTGAGCGATTGTGCGAGGGAAACCTGAACGGAAGAAACGATTGGTTATTTTAATTTTTAAGTAGCGCCTTGCAGAACCTTCTGGTCACAGTAATCCGTGAGATTAAAGATCAAAGATGAACATACCATCCAGGACGAGATGGCTGTCGCGCAATCGCTGCACTTCCTGCAGAAGAACCTGCAAATATCAAGTTATATTTTATCACTAAACCATCATTTGACATTGTGCAAGTCAAAGTGATGAAGAAGGACGATATTCTTTAGAGAAAAAAATTAATAACGACAAAGGAAATAATCTAACCTCATTGACGAGATTCTCAGGTACGTGCTCGCCCGCTTTGAGGAAAGAAGACGCACGCTTACCGAATTCTGAAGTGATCCATGATCACCCCCCCACAATTGTGTTTCACCAAATATTCAAAGCTAGTGTATTGCATGAAACACCTATCTTTGGAATACAACCTGATTAATATTGTAATCCCACCGTATTCTTCAACCCATCCCTCATCATATTTCATATTCTCACCGCTTCCATTGCTTATGTGCTGTCTGATGACGTCTCCTGCACAGAAGTACGCGAATCCCTCGAAGTGCTCCACCACCTGTCCATTATTCATATATTACTAATCATTACTCATCCGATTCTTCTCAATAAAAAAATGAATGTTCGCACTGATTCATGAAGATGACATGATTTATCAAACCATTGAAACAGATATTCGAACTTAGGAGCAATTATTAGCCTATTCTTACCTTCTTAGCGATGGTTCCCTTTCCACATCCGACTGCTCCCGTGAGAAGCACACGTTGCATCATCTTCGTCTGATCTTTGATCTCTCACACCTCCAGATTATCTCACTGCAAATAAGGAGATTGAGCTACGTGAAAAAGAGTAAGAGCAGAAGTCACGAGCGGGTAATAAAGCTGAGGGTAAGCGACACTTGGGAGAAAGAGGAAGTTCGGCAATGGGAATGAGAGGGAATACAGTTCACTCAATGTATAAATAGGGGCAACAAGTGTCATGCAATCAAAACACAAATAAGTGATGTTTTCTCGATATCACCCTTGGCTCTCACAAGCCAAACCCCGATCTAAACTACCCGTAACAATACCGAAATAGCTCACGTGCCTTCTCTACAAATAGATTCTAGCTGCGCGCTTCTCTATTTGACACAGAAACGCAACTGTGAACGGTAGAGAAAAGGGAGAGAAAGGGGAAAGGTCAGAGATTACAGAGAAAGAGAGGAGGAGAAACCCACGCTAGAAAGTGAGTCAGTTTAGACAGCTGAGCGAGTGATAGATCGGAAAAGGGGAAATTACTCACAATGGTCCGAGACAGTAAACAAATCGTGGCGTCATTCACGTAAGAAACAACTGCGATTGTGGTATCAACAATTAGTCAAGACTATCAATAGACAAACGAATCTTGGCAATATGATCCAACAGTGATCACTAATCCATTCCTACCACCAACTAACACTGATCCCATCCTTCCTCCCTCCTTCTTCCTCTCTATAGAGAACTAGCACCTGATCTCCTTCCTTCGTAGATCTCTACCAGAAGGGAGAAGGGAGTGATTCCTTCCCTCTGGCAGGATGACACCACGTGAGACTCCATCCCTTTCATCCTACACCCACCTTAACAGAGAAAGAAAGAGAGAATAAAGCTAAACGAGGAACCAGCTGCCGGTCAAAGAGCGAAAACTGCATGAGAACACTGGACACTATTTCACCCCTGCCAGAGAAGGAGAGGAATGATCTAGAGTAGATGGGAGAAGGGGGGAGACCAGAGAAGGAGAATGCATCAGTGTGTCTCATGATACTCCTTCTCACATTGCAGGGTACGGGGGCTGATTCATTCCTTCCATTCGGTCTATTCCTCACTCCGTAAATAGTTCACCTACGTCATAATCAATGGCGCTATTCAACGAATCTCGACAATCGTGGGAAAATGGCTGTCATCCGAAACAAAACTGCGTGTGAAGAGATGAAGGGAGGAAGCTATCACTTTACAACGGCAGTCATTCTCAAACCTCCCCTCCCTCCCTTCCCCTCCCCTTTCCCCTCTCCCCTCCTCCCCTCTCCCATATGAACCCATCTTGTTTGACCCCGCGTGATGCCGTCGAATAAGAAGCAGAGAGAGAATCAGATGAACGAAGTAGTTCTTCGAAACGGGCGAAATCACGTAAAAACGAGAGAGTGACGGGTTGTTCTCTCTGTCACTGCTCCTCATCTCTTTTGCAAGAAGTAAGATGAGCCGACTTCTCTTCTCCATTGCACGATTCTCTCCACTAATCAGAAAGAAGACAATAGATCAAATACTTATCTCAAAAATCCGTGAACTTTTATTCACTCAGAGTCAACAAAAAGAAATTTCCTCGTGAGTGTCCGCATTCTTCTCCGTTCTCACAATAATCACCACGTGTTCTCTGAATTCGATCGCGATCAGAGATCGAAGGATCAAAGGAGCGAAGAGAGCACACGACTCTATTATGGAACTCCTACTAAATCACGCGGGAAATGAACGGAATGATCAACGTTAACAACGCAGTAACGTCAGCTGAGACGCTTCCGTTTTTTGGCTATAACTCCGCCTGATCCCATCACTCTCCTCCCATCCATCTCTCCGACCTCTCACGAGTTTCTCCCTCTTCCTCCATGGCGCCTTGCCATCACTTGACACTTCCTATTGTCTATTCCTTATCACTCGCTGATAACCTCATAGAATGCAACGGTTCTCTTGATTCCATTAGCACCTCACAGCGACGTGACACGAAACCAGGCGATAAAGGTTGCAGGGGGTGAAGTTACTATCAACCATGCACACGGGAGAGAGGAGCGATAATATGCAAGTGACAGGGGAGTGAACGGGAGATTCGATATTCTACACGGGACACAGCAGTCAACATTAATTTGTCTCGTAGATCATTTCCACCCTCTCCTCTTTCTTCTCAATGGAAGCACACTCACTTGACTCACTTCTCTCATCAGGTCAACAGCCTGATCTCACTCCAATTCCCTTCTCCCTTCCCATCACAACACTCGTCGTCATTCTTCCACTTTGTTCCCTTCACTGATCGACCAGTCATATGACATGTGCTACTGGGTAGACAACCATGTTCAACCTTTGCCACGTAATCCCAAACTTCAAGAGATCTGGAGAAGCGCAATAGCATCAGCTGTGAAGCTATAAATGAAATGGGATATAACATTCGCGAAATGAGCACATAGATAATAGTCCAACACGGAAAGATCTTTGAAAAGTGTCAAATGACAATTAAAATATTGATTTCGCATTCGCAGATTGAACAAGTGTTCTCTCTGCTCTCTACTCTACTCGATTCTTCTCTCATCCTTCTCTCCTTCAGTCAGTCAACACCAAGTACACATCTACTCATTCTGATCTGTAATGAACAATAAGAGAAGAGAGGGAAACGGGCAGAGAACTATGGCACCCACTGATGAAATGAGGTGCGAGTATGACAAACTAACACACTACTGGCTCACCCAAAAGATACCAAGGACATCACATGAACTAAACTGTAAATATGACACGCGAAACAAAATAGCTCCAAAAACATGAAAGGGCATAATGGAACAATCGCTAGCAAGACATTTGTGTGCACTCAAACAAGGAGGGCGACAGGGAGAGATTAGGATGGGAGAGGGTGCAATCTGCAATGTGCAAGCGTGTCTAACCAGATCGAGAGTACAATTGAAGGGGAGAAAGACCAGAGGAGATATGACACAAAAAGTGAGAGAGACCAGATATCGGAACCGTGAACGAGCAAAGAACAATTGACGCACAGATACAAGAAGAAGGAACTACCATCTCATTCTAGTGGAACGTGTTCGGACAAGCCTGATACCGTACTCCGCGAGGGGAAAACACTATTTCATCATTCATTTCATCATCTTGGTTCGTGAACAACCCTCAGGAATCTCTCATGGTAACAAGGCATACAATCGCTTTAGGATGAAACCAACCAACCAACTGGAGGTCACGAAACAAAGAAATGAGGAAGAAAGTGGGAGAATAGGAGATAACGGCTGATATCACCGTGGGGCCGGTTCGCAACCCATTCTCACGAGATTATCCTCGTGATTTCACACTTCAATCAAACAACGGAAAAAGAAAAGCTTTATAGCAACCGGTGACAACAATTTCGAATGTTTTTCTATTTATAACGACAGAGGAGAGTGAATAGATGGGACTAGAGAAGTGAGATAGGATAAGAGGGGAAGGAAGGGAAGTGTCGTTGGGATGATGGGAGACATCTACAGTAACCCGCGTTGATACGGTAGAAATCGGGACGAGGACAATGGATTTGCACAATGGAAACTGTGTAAACGTAGAATCGATGACTCTTTGAGTCGAATAAACAATGGTTTCTAAGCGAGTACCGGATAAACAAAAACATACTTGAAATGGTAGAAGAGATTTAGACAGAACCGAGATTCCAAATCGAAAACCTTACAAAAACACTCTCAAATTACAAATCTATATAAAATCAGAAACTCTGTATATTATATATGGACTACGTCAAAATAGAAAAGGGCGATGAATAGTAAGTTACACCACCATAGATACACTCACTACACGCAAACAACTACAATAATAATAATAATATCTTACGGGGTCTCGAGTGGACATCGGGGAGAATTCTGATTATGCGATGAGAAGGGAGACACGAATGATCTCCAATCTGCTCTTTGATCTTTGGCATTCACTAACTTCTGACTTTGGCTGGGGTGTACAATTGGCACTGTGCCAGAGAGGGATCGGGAGGGGGCGGAGCTTGACAGGATGTCAATCTCCGCTTCTCCTTTCTCCACTAGCAATCGGGTTTATCCGCCTCAGTCGTGTTGCGTCGCACTATCTTGGCCTGTAAAGGGGAAGAGTCTGACACTTCTTGTTTGGCCCAGCCTCTTCTCGCAGAGTATTCTCTACCTATCATTCTCACTCCCTACCCCCTCACATTCAGAACGGTCGTAGCCCGAGTCAAAAAAACAGAGAAGTTCCGAGAGTTCATCTACCGTATCCCCTATCTACCATACCTTCAGTCCACTCGCGCACCGTCAGGCGTGCTTGACTGAGTGGAAGAACCAATTCGTCTTCGTCGACCACGACGACTTGAGAGCATCATCGAATACCTGGGAAGAGGAACCATGAGATTACTCCAGAATGTTATCAATTAAATTCATCTATAAGCCGAAATTTCGACAAATTATCGTTGAGAAAAGACCAATATTGTTAAATGTCAATAATAAAAGTGCAATGTTACTTGGGAGAAGAATGACTCAGCCTGGGCGCGGTCATTCGTGTGGACGCAGAGAGCGTACTGAAAAGGAAAATGTACTTAAGTATTCTCGAAAATCAGCCAACAAGGAACTAAAAAATTGCCTCAAAAGGAAGGAATTCTGGAGAAAAAAATGACGAGTTGCGCGAAAAAGAAGAGAGCGTCGTGATGAAATACCCCTTTTCTCCCTCTCTTTCTCCCTTCTCCTTCTCCGTCCCTTCCCCCACTCTCTTTCGCTCCCCCATTCTCTCCTTTCCTCCTTCTCTCTCTTCTTCTCTGCAACTGCAAATGCGCGCCCTCACAACTTCCTCGTTTCTCTGTCAGAATCAGCTGGAGAATTGCCCTTTCGTATTTTAATATGTGTTTCGAGGAATCAAAGAATGAATATTAACCCTTATACCTTGAGATAATCGAGATCAGCATCAGTACTCAGCTCGGGCAGTCTCATACTCCTCATCATAGAGAAAAGAGATATGAAGAGGGTTCGATTCTCCCATAGATACGCGTACGCATCCACTGTCAACTGCTTGAATCTGAAAACGAATTTTTGAAGAGATTACCTGACCATCAACTAAAAAAAATTATGTAGGACACCAATGTCGGGCAAAAATTATGCATACGACAAGAAAAGTTGTACTCTGAATTTTTCTTACAGTAAACAGTGATACAACAACATACTTGGTCATTTCATGGGCGTCTCTTCCATTCTTCGATCCCTTCACAATCACATTCACTATGTGTTCAGTGAGCACGAACGGCGCACGATCACGCTGGAATCAATCGATTACTTTGATACAGTAACCCCTCGTGTCTACAGTATACCTGATAGCCGAGCTTCGATTTTCCGTGTCCGAGGAAATGGCCAAAATCGATGTGGAAGAGTCGTCCGTCTGTTGTCATCATGATATTGTCGTTGTGTCGATCCTGTAATTCAATTAATAACGATTAAAGTTAAATATTATCTCTAAATAAGGTGAAAATTGCTCACTTTGACTCCCATGACGTAGGTGGCGACAGAGTAGGCCACACACGACATGAGGAAACGATCCACACTCTCCAGATAACTGGAATAATTATCAACATTATTTCTCAAAGACTTGGCTTTAAAAAAAGACAAAAACAAATGAAATAGCTCACTCTTTGACGCAAGGAAACTCCGTTCTGAGGAACAAATTCACCGAGTTCGTATCGAATGTTTTGATGGAGCGCGTGAGTTTTGGAATCCTTAAAATAATAATGATTTTTATTCGTAAAAAAATTAACTCGGACTCACTCCACTTTACTCTATCATTTACTTACTTGAGATGTGTATTCTGCACCTCCATTATCGTTGAACATTTCTGAACGACGCCGATCATTCCGATCTGAAGAAAAGATTGATTGAAACGATGCACTTTCCTTTTCATCTTTAGTGCCCGATAGGTTGAAGGAAGAACAACTCTTTATACATACCTTGGTTCCCATCGGGAGTACGGGATACACACACAGGCAGCAGTCCAATTTGTGCTTCTTCCAGATCGAATCCATCACCTTCAAAATATAAAACTTTTGCAATTGCTACGGTTATTAATAAAAATTATGCAAATTAGCTTGCTAAATACCTCTAGCATCTGCAGTACGAGCATGTCCTGTCGAAGATCTGCAATAATTATTGTGTTAAAATATGCGACGGTCGAGTGCGTGGCTTCTTCACAAAAACGCATAACCCCCATTTTTAACAAAAGTTTCGCCTGTACTTTCTTACAAAGCAATGTCTCTCACCATCTCCATTCTTGAATAGAATCTCGAAGAATGGATTGAAATGTGAAGCGAGAGCGGCCGTGTTCTTCCATCGAAGACGAAGGGGCATCTTCGCACTCCCCAACACACGACACTCATCGATCCTTAAAAGTGATTTGTTCATACCTTTTCAAGATTATCCAGCAATCTTTGCAAGAAAACTCTAATCATTGGCCTGCCCCCTCCCACTCACTCTAACTCTCCGAGGAATGCAGTTGGATCAAGGGGGCAGTCCATCTTCTGTACTGCACTCTGCTGTGATCGAAGCTCCTCACGAAGTCTCTGATATGATAATATTGATAACATGGTTCATTCTCCCTTTCTCCTCACCTTCGTCGCAGTATCCTTATCACTGTATGCCTTCACCGTCACTGAGATTGTTGTAAGTCGCTCTACCATTTCCACCTGAACGAGATCATTCCACACTGCACCAATCAACCCTTTCCATACCTGTTTCACAATCATCTTGAGATGCTCGGAGTTTCCTCGTAGATATGCCTCTAGAATGAGAATCAGCCGGTATTGGATCTGCAATTCGCACTATTTGGATCGTTTCCATATACCCGGTGAGTGCTAGTTTCATTTCATTTACAAGGCCAGGTGCAACTGCTATACCTTTAATGGCACTTCTATCTAGTCCATCTTCCACTACCTGTTTCTCATAGACATGCTCCAGATTCGACAGTTCCGATCGCAGCAGCCAGAAGAGCTTCTGTCCGATCTGAGACCATTCTCATATTCATATCTATATTCATCTGGGATCTCCTCACCCTATAGTCCTGTAGTGCTCTCTTCAGCAGTAGACTACTCAGGGCAGAAGTGCATCTTTGCTCCTGCTTCAGCGCCTGCAATTCATTTCATTCAATTATTTGAGCTGGCGAGACGGTGCTTCAACCACGCTATACCATCACAAATACTTCTTTGTTACAATATTGAAGTGGAAACCGCTCAATGACAATTTTTCATTACCTGAATCATAGGAAGTATGTAGAGTGGGAATATGGAATTATCCAACTGTTCAGCTATCTGGGACACGACCATCTCGCGGATACGAGCGTCCATGTATCTCAACCATTATTTTGGCCAACCCTTCATCAATTCCATTTCACGAGCTCTTATATCTTCACTGACGTTTCCTCATTCTCTTCCCTTACCTGTTATCCAGCAGTGAGAACGCCGATCCGATATCGAGTGTCGGCCATTTCATCAACAGATCGTACAGATCGGCAAAGTTCTCGCGTCTGCAATGAATCAGATTCATCTAGGCGCCCACTTCGATTAGTCAATTATGTGAAAAGTGCATACTGTTTCCACGTGAATCCATTGTCCACGAGTAGGATGAGAGCAGACGGACAATTTGATTGAATCGACGTTCTGAAATTAATCGTAAAGCTCTTTCAAATTGTAACTATTTCAACAAGGGATATTTATGTTTCAGTCATAGCACATATTTCCGAAAAAACGATATTCCTTCGAGTGACAGGTCACTTCTCTCTCACCTCATTTCCCACACGAATTCCTCCTCTTCCTCCGTCATTCTCTCTCCCAATTGATGTCTTCTCAACACTTCCTCTAGGCGGCCATAGCTCGGAGACGACTTCTGAAGGGCGCATATTTAGATCAAGGGGAACCGTACATTCTAACTAATTATCTGTTTCTCGATATTTCCTGAACACAATCAAAGGTACCGAATATGACTTACCGGTTGTACATTAGGTCTCTTGGGTGCTCCATACTTGTATTGTGTCTGAAGGAAGTTATCGAATAGAGTGTCAGTGGGAGGAACCACTTTCTTCTTACGAACCGGAGTATCGAACACCAAACGACACACTTCTGCAAAGGGGATCCAGTCAATATACCGTATCCCTCTCATCTACAGTACCTTTTATCTTGGCAGGATTGGACACGCAGGGACCGTCGATGGCTACGAAGTGATTCTCCCGCTTCGATCCCGGTCCTGCACCCGGCCACAGACTAGCATGGAACATTCCTGAGACAAACTCCATTTATTTATTACGTGTTCATTACCCTAGCAAATAGTTCTGTTTAGTCACTCGATGACATTTGAATTTGACAAGAATCAATCAATAAATCGATAACCATACCTTGAATGAGTTCATTCTTCCAATCGAAGATGGTCATATTCACCCATCCGATCGGCTGACGATCGAATCCTTCCTGAAAAATAGTATTCTTTAAAATATATTCTAAAAACAAGTTTAGCAATATTCCCTAGTCCATTTCCGGGAACAAATTACATGTGTGCTCGAAAACATCAAATTTGTAACCTGATCTAAGTGCATTCTAATTGCATGGCACTGATTCGGACTGGCTATAACCAGATACAGAAACATGAGTGTGCCTAGTGACCAACCTTAAGAAACTTCGAAAAAATATACTCACAATCAGATTGTTTCTTTTTTTTACTTTGAGAATCTACTACTTCTAAAAGTACATTTGCGACTCCATACATCATGTCAACGAAACCCGAGTAAGCCAAGTCACGATAATTTTTCTCTGTGATAAAAAAGTAAAGCAACTAACAAATTCCTTGTCCCAATCATCCTCATCGCACGTATCCTCCTTCTTCTCATCCTTCTTCTTCTTCTCTTTATCCTCCAATATTCCCTCCTTTACCTCCTTCGCATCCTTCACTCTGATAGAATCGCGTCGACGTTGCTACAATTTATAATTTAAAAATATTTTACACGTATTTTTCTCACTTTTTCATTCTTTCTCTTGGTCTGTTTACTCTCGTGTACTCCGACGAGGGAAATACAAAGAATGGCCGAACACGGGAGATCCTTCATGTACAGATGAGTGAATGACACTGAGTTCTGCAATGGAAAAAATCAATAGTGGTCCGATGAAGAGAAGGATAGATATAAACGTACCTCAACCCATCTCGGATTGTATGCTGGGGTGAGACCAGATCTGCCACGGGCAATCACACTGTTTCCCACTACGACCATGAAAGCTGCGTACACTTTCATCGCTGAAATTAAGATGTAGACCGTGATAATCGATTGAATTCTCTCACTTGGATCGCTGGAGATGAGATTCGTGCACGATATGGGGCGAATTTGGAAGAAGTCGTCTATCTCCCATCTGCAAGGAATTGCCATTTCAACCCGTAGCATACGTGCTTCATTCACACTACAACTAGTCATGTTCATTGCTTGCATCGATAATAGTAGCCATCTCTATTAGAAATAATATATCTCTGCTTCCCAAAATGCTAGTCGTCCTTCTACTCCAGAGTAGAAAATGTCGCACAGTTAGATACCTAATATCGGGGTAAATTTTTTTATGTATGCTCTCCCTCTCAACTCACAAACTCATTGTATCCTCTTCATTGCTTCCTCTCGATATCTCATCCGTCCCACATCGACTCTCGTATGCACGCACATACGATGGCTGATAGTGAATACCGTAATCCTTCTATTCGTCCCCTACCGTAATCCCCTCAATCAATATCTCACCCTGTACATCGGCTCGGGCACCGGGTAGTCTTCCAGTACGATCGACTTGCGTCTCACCACGAACTTGGGGATACGGTAGTCTTCGAGCAGCGTTCGCACACCCTGTGAAAAAAATTTGATACCAGACTAACACTAACATATGTCTTCCAGAGGAAAAAAATCAATAAAAAAACGGAATTAAAGCAAAGCTCACCGCATACATGATGAGATTCCTCTTATTCCCCGTGAGGAACTTCTTCTGAGCGACGAGTTGCAGTAGATAATCATTAGGGTTCGTCGATTCCTGTAGCATTTGCTTTTTTAACCCCGAGAGTTTTATGTTTCAAGTACAGGTCAATAACTCTTTTTTTCTTCTTCCTTTGATAATATCAAATGAATGAGTCCATGTCTCACCAGAATATTCTTCCATTCGCTGGGATAATTCGTTTCCAGATTGGCGATTGCTTTCGCAATTAGAGCATAAGGAGTGTAGTTCACATCGAATTCCACGTCGACGGTGATATTACTGAAATTCTCCGAATTACATACAATTAGTCATTGTCAATTACCTCTTTTAAAAGAATAATATAATCATATTTAATTAAAACTTACTTATTGTCCACATTTTTCTCCTCTTCTTCCTTCGATCGAAAGTACAGCTGATAGCGAAGCTGAGCGGCTGGAATAATTTAGAGATAAACATGGCAAATTCTCGTTTCATAAGTCCAATAAATCTTCTACAATTTCGTCAAATAATAAAACATGAACATTTCATGATGAAATCAAGAATACTAACAAGCGATCTTATTGATGAGTTCCTTGGGCGCGCACTCTCCCACATTCACTGCTTGTATCTCCTCGGGGAAGGCAAAGTGCTCGAATCCTTTCTGCAACCAAGAGATCATCAAGCGATATCACTATCGTAATTGTTTTCCCAATTCCCCGCAAGACTCACCGATCCTCTGAACATGTGTGCTTGCTCCGTTTCGAGGAATAGTTCCACTCTGGAATTAAGCCATGATTGATCTTTGATCTCTTTATCTCTCTTCTTACCTTGCCTGCTTCAACTCGTCACTCAACTTTAGCTCCAATTCCGACAGTGGTCGACCTATCGCACGACCTGCAGAACCATTATTAAAATACTCCCGGGCTTACACCATTACAGCTCATTTGCGTAAGAATCGCCACATTCTGGGGAAATCCATACATATAAAGACACCCCGTTTTTTTTCGATTGATTATGTTAAGCTGTGTTTATAAAGACTTCTCCTTTCCTTCCTCCTCACCAATAGTGCTTGCAATCTCCTTCTCCTGTTGATGTCCATCGGGAATATGGAGGAAGAGAAGAGGAAAGGGCTGAGTGAGCGAGTGGAGAACCCATGACACACTTACCTCCTAAAACAAAACCCTTTTCCATTGAATCTACTAGTTTATATCTTAAATGTAACCATACCTCATCAAACAGATCTTCCTTCTCTCCCAATGACTGAGTGAGTGCACAGAACACATAATCAGTTGGCACCATCGAGTATCCCACCACGCTCATCCTGAATTACGGTATCTTTCATATTGATTCGTCGTTAAACTCACTTCTTAACAGCATCGAATAATTCCTGTTTGAACTGTCCTAATGATATGTCCGTCCCACAACGCACAGTGGTCAACATCCATGGAAAGACGACTGTAAGCGCCAGTCGGTCACCCGTTCCTGAAGAGAGGGTCGGTGTAGGGTACACACCGCATGCGACGTTTCCAAAACATCGTCATGCCGAAAATGCAACTGACCTGAGAGTTCGATCCATTTGACGGCATCGAATGAATTGGCAGAGAGCATGTGCGCCTCGGCTTCGACCAATTGGGGTCTGTTGGAATTGCATATATCAAAGATCAGAGATCAAAGATCATTCACTCACCTCGGTCGGTCGTTCCACTCATCGTGCAGCGCTTGCAATACTGAGTTTACGACAGCCTAGACAAGGAATATTTAAACATAACAACAAAACAATAGCAAAAGATTGATTCACTCTTTTCTCGTCTCACCTGACTGGGTCTCCTACTCTCGGATGTTGGTATGGGAGAGGGCGATGGTTCCAATCCAACGAAGTCGCATCGGCTTGAACCCGATCGAGTCCTGTATTGGAAATCATCATACATTTTCGTAACAGGCCAGTTATCAGACCACTACATGCGGGTTCTAATACCCCATTCTCTGGTAATCAGTTTTAGACCGCTCTTGGTTCCCGAATAGTAATGTATGTTTGTGAACCATATTAGAAAGGGAGATTTTAGCTGAAACCTAAATTGATTCGACTAACTCACCAATGTCATTGACAATCGTATCTCATTTCAATACAAAATCAAAAGAAAAATGAGCTCAGTGACCCAAGAACACTAAATTAGCTTTGATTTCAATGCATTCATAAATTAGCCCCTCTCTTGATTCTTTCAGCCATTCCACGCCCTAATACTCCTCGATCACTGCGACTTCTCTTTTGTCAAGGTCGTGGACTACTTTTATTTTCGATATATTTCCACAGCTCACCGTTGAATGCCCGTATTGCCAGAGGTGAGCATTGAGAGAAGGGGGCGCTTCTCCCTCTGATCTCTTCCCTCCACTTACTCCGTCCTAATTTCCGTCCTATCCAGTCAGTCTGATATTACATTGTGGTGTTCACATAACAAGACCAAAGTGCACGACAATAATGGTAATGAGCAGACGATCACAACATCAAGAGGTAGTCCCTTTATTTCGGGACGAGCTCTCGCTACTCATTGTCACTGCACACAAGATCATCCCTCCTCACTCACAATCAGCAACAACTTTATTGCTATCCATCATAATTTAGCAAACCTAGTTAAAACTGGAAATAACAATCATTTATGTACAATACAATTGGGTCAAATTGAAAGACTTTGGAATGTGAATAATTAACGAAACAAAGTAATGAGAAGAGAGGACGACTCGTAATCACATAGGTCTTCTCATCATTGGATTCATGGGGTTCATCATCATTCCTGGTTGAGCTGGCCCTCCTCCACCTTGCATCGGATGACCCATTGGACCGCCTGGATATTTATTTCAAAACATAGATTAAAGAGGACTAATTGCATGTGTGTTCCACTCAATATTTCAGTGGCTACCTGGTCCTAAATATCTCGTTCGTTAAAACCACTGACCAGGTACTCCTCCTCCCATCATTCCTCCTCCTCCTTGCATTCCACCCATTAGTGGAACGTGTTCGGACAAGCCTGATACCGTACTCCGCGAGGGGAAAACACTATTTCATCATTCATTTCATCATCTTGGTTCGTGAACAACCCTCAGGAATCTCTCATGGTAACAAGGCATACAATCGCTTTAGGATGAAACCAACCAACCAACTGGAGGTCACGAAACAAAGAAATGAGGAAGAAAGTGGGAGAATAGGAGATAACGGCTGATATCACCGTGGGGCCGGTTCGCAACCCATTCTCACGAGATTATCCTCGTGATTTCACACTTCAATCAAACAACGGAAAAAGAAAAGCTTTATAGCAACCGGTGACAACAATTTCGAATGTTTTTCTATTTATAACGACAGAGGAGAGTGAATAGATGGGACTAGAGAAGTGAGATAGGATAAGAGGGGAAGGAAGGGAAGTGTCGTTGGGATGATGGGAGACATCTACAGTAACCCGCGTTGATACGGTAGAAATCGGGACGAGGACAATGGATTTGCACAATGGAAACTGTGTAAACGTAGAATCGATGACTCTTTGAGTCGAATAAACAATGGTTTCTAAGCGAGTACCGGATAAACAAAAACATACTTGAAATGGTAGAAGAGATTTAGACAGAACCGAGATTCCAAATCGAAAACCTTACAAAAACACTCTCAAATTACAAATCTATATAAAATCAGAAACTCTGTATATTATATATGGACTACGTCAAAATAGAAAAGGGCGATGAATAGTAAGTTACACCACCATAGATACACTCACTACACGCAAACAACTACAATAATAATAATAATATCTTACGGGGTCTCGAGTGGACATCGGGGAGAATTCTGATTATGCGATGAGAAGGGAGACACGAATGATCTCCAATCTGCTCTTTGATCTTTGGCATTCACTAACTTCTGACTTTGGCTGGGGTGTACAATTGGCACTGTGCCAGAGAGGGATCGGGAGGGGGCGGAGCTTGACAGGATGTCAATCTCCGCTTCTCCTTTCTCCACTAGCAATCGGGTTTATCCGCCTCAGTCGTGTTGCGTCGCACTATCTTGGCCTGTAAAGGGGAAGAGTCTGACACTTCTTGTTTGGCCCAGCCTCTTCTCGCAGAGTATTCTCTACCTATCATTCTCACTCCCTACCCCCTCACATTCAGAACGGTCGTAGCCCGAGTCAAAAAAACAGAGAAGTTCCGAGAGTTCATCTACCGTATCCCCTATCTACCATACCTTCAGTCCACTCGCGCACCGTCAGGCGTGCTTGACTGAGTGGAAGAACCAATTCGTCTTCGTCGACCACGACGACTTGAGAGCATCATCGAATACCTGGGAAGAGGAACCATGAGATTACTCCAGAATGTTATCAATTAAATTCATCTATAAGCCGAAATTTCGACAAATTATCGTTGAGAAAAGACCAATATTGTTAAATGTCAATAATAAAAGTGCAATGTTACTTGGGAGAAGAATGACTCAGCCTGGGCGCGGTCATTCGTGTGGACGCAGAGAGCGTACTGAAAAGGAAAATGTACTTAAGTATTCTCGAAAATCAGCCAACAAGGAACTAAAAAATTGCCTCAAAAGGAAGGAATTCTGGAGAAAAAAATGACGAGTTGCGCGAAAAAGAAGAGAGCGTCGTGATGAAATACCCCTTTTCTCCCTCTCTTTCTCCCTTCTCCTTCTCCGTCCCTTCCCCCACTCTCTTTCGCTCCCCCATTCTCTCCTTTCCTCCTTCTCTCTCTTCTTCTCTGCAACTGCAAATGCGCGCCCTCACAACTTCCTCGTTTCTCTGTCAGAATCAGCTGGAGAATTGCCCTTTCGTATTTTAATATGTGTTTCGAGGAATCAAAGAATGAATATTAACCCTTATACCTTGAGATAATCGAGATCAGCATCAGTACTCAGCTCGGGCAGTCTCATACTCCTCATCATAGAGAAAAGAGATATGAAGAGGGTTCGATTCTCCCATAGATACGCGTACGCATCCACTGTCAACTGCTTGAATCTGAAAACGAATTTTTGAAGAGATTACCTGACCATCAACTAAAAAAAATTATGTAGGACACCAATGTCGGGCAAAAATTATGCATACGACAAGAAAAGTTGTACTCTGAATTTTTCTTACAGTAAACAGTGATACAACAACATACTTGGTCATTTCATGGGCGTCTCTTCCATTCTTCGATCCCTTCACAATCACATTCACTATGTGTTCAGTGAGCACGAACGGCGCACGATCACGCTGGAATCAATCGATTACTTTGATACAGTAACCCCTCGTGTCTACAGTATACCTGATAGCCGAGCTTCGATTTTCCGTGTCCGAGGAAATGGCCAAAATCGATGTGGAAGAGTCGTCCGTCTGTTGTCATCATGATATTGTCGTTGTGTCGATCCTGTAATTCAATTAATAACGATTAAAGTTAAATATTATCTCTAAATAAGGTGAAAATTGCTCACTTTGACTCCCATGACGTAGGTGGCGACAGAGTAGGCCACACACGACATGAGGAAACGATCCACACTCTCCAGATAACTGGAATAATTATCAACATTATTTCTCAAAGACTTGGCTTTAAAAAAAGACAAAAACAAATGAAATAGCTCACTCTTTGACGCAAGGAAACTCCGTTCTGAGGAACAAATTCACCGAGTTCGTATCGAATGTTTTGATGGAGCGCGTGAGTTTTGGAATCCTTAAAATAATAATGATTTTTATTCGTAAAAAAATTAACTCGGACTCACTCCACTTTACTCTATCATTTACTTACTTGAGATGTGTATTCTGCACCTCCATTATCGTTGAACATTTCTGAACGACGCCGATCATTCCGATCTGAAGAAAAGATTGATTGAAACGATGCACTTTCCTTTTCATCTTTAGTGCCCGATAGGTTGAAGGAAGAACAACTCTTTATACATACCTTGGTTCCCATCGGGAGTACGGGATACACACACAGGCAGCAGTCCAATTTGTGCTTCTTCCAGATCGAATCCATCACCTTCAAAATATAAAACTTTTGCAATTGCTACGGTTATTAATAAAAATTATGCAAATTAGCTTGCTAAATACCTCTAGCATCTGCAGTACGAGCATGTCCTGTCGAAGATCTGCAATAATTATTGTGTTAAAATATGCGACGGTCGAGTGCGTGGCTTCTTCACAAAAACGCATAACCCCCATTTTTAACAAAAGTTTCGCCTGTACTTTCTTACAAAGCAATGTCTCTCACCATCTCCATTCTTGAATAGAATCTCGAAGAATGGATTGAAATGTGAAGCGAGAGCGGCCGTGTTCTTCCATCGAAGACGAAGGGGCATCTTCGCACTCCCCAACACACGACACTCATCGATCCTTAAAAGTGATTTGTTCATACCTTTTCAAGATTATCCAGCAATCTTTGCAAGAAAACTCTAATCATTGGCCTGCCCCCTCCCACTCACTCTAACTCTCCGAGGAATGCAGTTGGATCAAGGGGGCAGTCCATCTTCTGTACTGCACTCTGCTGTGATCGAAGCTCCTCACGAAGTCTCTGATATGATAATATTGATAACATGGTTCATTCTCCCTTTCTCCTCACCTTCGTCGCAGTATCCTTATCACTGTATGCCTTCACCGTCACTGAGATTGTTGTAAGTCGCTCTACCATTTCCACCTGAACGAGATCATTCCACACTGCACCAATCAACCCTTTCCATACCTGTTTCACAATCATCTTGAGATGCTCGGAGTTTCCTCGTAGATATGCCTCTAGAATGAGAATCAGCCGGTATTGGATCTGCAATTCGCACTATTTGGATCGTTTCCATATACCCGGTGAGTGCTAGTTTCATTTCATTTACAAGGCCAGGTGCAACTGCTATACCTTTAATGGCACTTCTATCTAGTCCATCTTCCACTACCTGTTTCTCATAGACATGCTCCAGATTCGACAGTTCCGATCGCAGCAGCCAGAAGAGCTTCTGTCCGATCTGAGACCATTCTCATATTCATATCTATATTCATCTGGGATCTCCTCACCCTATAGTCCTGTAGTGCTCTCTTCAGCAGTAGACTACTCAGGGCAGAAGTGCATCTTTGCTCCTGCTTCAGCGCCTGCAATTCATTTCATTCAATTATTTGAGCTGGCGAGACGGTGCTTCAACCACGCTATACCATCACAAATACTTCTTTGTTACAATATTGAAGTGGAAACCGCTCAATGACAATTTTTCATTACCTGAATCATAGGAAGTATGTAGAGTGGGAATATGGAATTATCCAACTGTTCAGCTATCTGGGACACGACCATCTCGCGGATACGAGCGTCCATGTATCTCAACCATTATTTTGGCCAACCCTTCATCAATTCCATTTCACGAGCTCTTATATCTTCACTGACGTTTCCTCATTCTCTTCCCTTACCTGTTATCCAGCAGTGAGAACGCCGATCCGATATCGAGTGTCGGCCATTTCATCAACAGATCGTACAGATCGGCAAAGTTCTCGCGTCTGCAATGAATCAGATTCATCTAGGCGCCCACTTCGATTAGTCAATTATGTGAAAAGTGCATACTGTTTCCACGTGAATCCATTGTCCACGAGTAGGATGAGAGCAGACGGACAATTTGATTGAATCGACGTTCTGAAATTAATCGTAAAGCTCTTTCAAATTGTAACTATTTCAACAAGGGATATTTATGTTTCAGTCATAGCACATATTTCCGAAAAAACGATATTCCTTCGAGTGACAGGTCACTTCTCTCTCACCTCATTTCCCACACGAATTCCTCCTCTTCCTCCGTCATTCTCTCTCCCAATTGATGTCTTCTCAACACTTCCTCTAGGCGGCCATAGCTCGGAGACGACTTCTGAAGGGCGCATATTTAGATCAAGGGGAACCGTACATTCTAACTAATTATCTGTTTCTCGATATTTCCTGAACACAATCAAAGGTACCGAATATGACTTACCGGTTGTACATTAGGTCTCTTGGGTGCTCCATACTTGTATTGTGTCTGAAGGAAGTTATCGAATAGAGTGTCAGTGGGAGGAACCACTTTCTTCTTACGAACCGGAGTATCGAACACCAAACGACACACTTCTGCAAAGGGGATCCAGTCAATATACCGTATCCCTCTCATCTACAGTACCTTTTATCTTGGCAGGATTGGACACGCAGGGACCGTCGATGGCTACGAAGTGATTCTCCCGCTTCGATCCCGGTCCTGCACCCGGCCACAGACTAGCATGGAACATTCCTGAGACAAACTCCATTTATTTATTACGTGTTCATTACCCTAGCAAATAGTTCTGTTTAGTCACTCGATGACATTTGAATTTGACAAGAATCAATCAATAAATCGATAACCATACCTTGAATGAGTTCATTCTTCCAATCGAAGATGGTCATATTCACCCATCCGATCGGCTGACGATCGAATCCTTCCTGAAAAATAGTATTCTTTAAAATATATTCTAAAAACAAGTTTAGCAATATTCCCTAGTCCATTTCCGGGAACAAATTACATGTGTGCTCGAAAACATCAAATTTGTAACCTGATCTAAGTGCATTCTAATTGCATGGCACTGATTCGGACTGGCTATAACCAGATACAGAAACATGAGTGTGCCTAGTGACCAACCTTAAGAAACTTCGAAAAAATATACTCACAATCAGATTGTTTCTTTTTTTTACTTTGAGAATCTACTACTTCTAAAAGTACATTTGCGACTCCATACATCATGTCAACGAAACCCGAGTAAGCCAAGTCACGATAATTTTTCTCTGTGATAAAAAAGTAAAGCAACTAACAAATTCCTTGTCCCAATCATCCTCATCGCACGTATCCTCCTTCTTCTCATCCTTCTTCTTCTTCTCTTTATCCTCCAATATTCCCTCCTTTACCTCCTTCGCATCCTTCACTCTGATAGAATCGCGTCGACGTTGCTACAATTTATAATTTAAAAATATTTTACACGTATTTTTCTCACTTTTTCATTCTTTCTCTTGGTCTGTTTACTCTCGTGTACTCCGACGAGGGAAATACAAAGAATGGCCGAACACGGGAGATCCTTCATGTACAGATGAGTGAATGACACTGAGTTCTGCAATGGAAAAAATCAATAGTGGTCCGATGAAGAGAAGGATAGATATAAACGTACCTCAACCCATCTCGGATTGTATGCTGGGGTGAGACCAGATCTGCCACGGGCAATCACACTGTTTCCCACTACGACCATGA
Organism: Pristionchus pacificus; assembly: GCA_000180635.4. Lineage (NCBI taxonomy): Eukaryota > Metazoa > Nematoda > Chromadorea > Rhabditida > Neodiplogasteridae > Pristionchus > Pristionchus pacificus. The sequence continues at coordinate 13,632,304 of CM026576.1, forward strand.
AAGCTGCGTACACTTTCATCGCTGAAATTAAGATGTAGACCGTGATAATCGATTGAATTCTCTCACTTGGATCGCTGGAGATGAGATTCGTGCACGATATGGGGCGAATTTGGAAGAAGTCGTCTATCTCCCATCTGCAAGGAATTGCCATTTCAACCCGTAGCATACGTGCTTCATTCACACTACAACTAGTCATGTTCATTGCTTGCATCGATAATAGTAGCCATCTCTATTAGAAATAATATATCTCTGCTTCCCAAAATGCTAGTCGTCCTTCTACTCCAGAGTAGAAAATGTCGCACAGTTAGATACCTAATATCGGGGTAAATTTTTTTATGTATGCTCTCCCTCTCAACTCACAAACTCATTGTATCCTCTTCATTGCTTCCTCTCGATATCTCATCCGTCCCACATCGACTCTCGTATGCACGCACATACGATGGCTGATAGTGAATACCGTAATCCTTCTATTCGTCCCCTACCGTAATCCCCTCAATCAATATCTCACCCTGTACATCGGCTCGGGCACCGGGTAGTCTTCCAGTACGATCGACTTGCGTCTCACCACGAACTTGGGGATACGGTAGTCTTCGAGCAGCGTTCGCACACCCTGTGAAAAAAATTTGATACCAGACTAACACTAACATATGTCTTCCAGAGGAAAAAAATCAATAAAAAAACGGAATTAAAGCAAAGCTCACCGCATACATGATGAGATTCCTCTTATTCCCCGTGAGGAACTTCTTCTGAGCGACGAGTTGCAGTAGATAATCATTAGGGTTCGTCGATTCCTGTAGCATTTGCTTTTTTAACCCCGAGAGTTTTATGTTTCAAGTACAGGTCAATAACTCTTTTTTTCTTCTTCCTTTGATAATATCAAATGAATGAGTCCATGTCTCACCAGAATATTCTTCCATTCGCTGGGATAATTCGTTTCCAGATTGGCGATTGCTTTCGCAATTAGAGCATAAGGAGTGTAGTTCACATCGAATTCCACGTCGACGGTGATATTACTGAAATTCTCCGAATTACATACAATTAGTCATTGTCAATTACCTCTTTTAAAAGAATAATATAATCATATTTAATTAAAACTTACTTATTGTCCACATTTTTCTCCTCTTCTTCCTTCGATCGAAAGTACAGCTGATAGCGAAGCTGAGCGGCTGGAATAATTTAGAGATAAACATGGCAAATTCTCGTTTCATAAGTCCAATAAATCTTCTACAATTTCGTCAAATAATAAAACATGAACATTTCATGATGAAATCAAGAATACTAACAAGCGATCTTATTGATGAGTTCCTTGGGCGCGCACTCTCCCACATTCACTGCTTGTATCTCCTCGGGGAAGGCAAAGTGCTCGAATCCTTTCTGCAACCAAGAGATCATCAAGCGATATCACTATCGTAATTGTTTTCCCAATTCCCCGCAAGACTCACCGATCCTCTGAACATGTGTGCTTGCTCCGTTTCGAGGAATAGTTCCACTCTGGAATTAAGCCATGATTGATCTTTGATCTCTTTATCTCTCTTCTTACCTTGCCTGCTTCAACTCGTCACTCAACTTTAGCTCCAATTCCGACAGTGGTCGACCTATCGCACGACCTGCAGAACCATTATTAAAATACTCCCGGGCTTACACCATTACAGCTCATTTGCGTAAGAATCGCCACATTCTGGGGAAATCCATACATATAAAGACACCCCGTTTTTTTTCGATTGATTATGTTAAGCTGTGTTTATAAAGACTTCTCCTTTCCTTCCTCCTCACCAATAGTGCTTGCAATCTCCTTCTCCTGTTGATGTCCATCGGGAATATGGAGGAAGAGAAGAGGAAAGGGCTGAGTGAGCGAGTGGAGAACCCATGACACACTTACCTCCTAAAACAAAACCCTTTTCCATTGAATCTACTAGTTTATATCTTAAATGTAACCATACCTCATCAAACAGATCTTCCTTCTCTCCCAATGACTGAGTGAGTGCACAGAACACATAATCAGTTGGCACCATCGAGTATCCCACCACGCTCATCCTGAATTACGGTATCTTTCATATTGATTCGTCGTTAAACTCACTTCTTAACAGCATCGAATAATTCCTGTTTGAACTGTCCTAATGATATGTCCGTCCCACAACGCACAGTGGTCAACATCCATGGAAAGACGACTGTAAGCGCCAGTCGGTCACCCGTTCCTGAAGAGAGGGTCGGTGTAGGGTACACACCGCATGCGACGTTTCCAAAACATCGTCATGCCGAAAATGCAACTGACCTGAGAGTTCGATCCATTTGACGGCATCGAATGAATTGGCAGAGAGCATGTGCGCCTCGGCTTCGACCAATTGGGGTCTGTTGGAATTGCATATATCAAAGATCAGAGATCAAAGATCATTCACTCACCTCGGTCGGTCGTTCCACTCATCGTGCAGCGCTTGCAATACTGAGTTTACGACAGCCTAGACAAGGAATATTTAAACATAACAACAAAACAATAGCAAAAGATTGATTCACTCTTTTCTCGTCTCACCTGACTGGGTCTCCTACTCTCGGATGTTGGTATGGGAGAGGGCGATGGTTCCAATCCAACGAAGTCGCATCGGCTTGAACCCGATCGAGTCCTGTATTGGAAATCATCATACATTTTCGTAACAGGCCAGTTATCAGACCACTACATGCGGGTTCTAATACCCCATTCTCTGGTAATCAGTTTTAGACCGCTCTTGGTTCCCGAATAGTAATGTATGTTTGTGAACCATATTAGAAAGGGAGATTTTAGCTGAAACCTAAATTGATTCGACTAACTCACCAATGTCATTGACAATCGTATCTCATTTCAATACAAAATCAAAAGAAAAATGAGCTCAGTGACCCAAGAACACTAAATTAGCTTTGATTTCAATGCATTCATAAATTAGCCCCTCTCTTGATTCTTTCAGCCATTCCACGCCCTAATACTCCTCGATCACTGCGACTTCTCTTTTGTCAAGGTCGTGGACTACTTTTATTTTCGATATATTTCCACAGCTCACCGTTGAATGCCCGTATTGCCAGAGGTGAGCATTGAGAGAAGGGGGCGCTTCTCCCTCTGATCTCTTCCCTCCACTTACTCCGTCCTAATTTCCGTCCTATCCAGTCAGTCTGATATTACATTGTGGTGTTCACATAACAAGACCAAAGTGCACGACAATAATGGTAATGAGCAGACGATCACAACACCAAGAGGTAGTCCCTTTATTTCGGGACGAGCTCTCGCTACTCATTGTCACTGCACACAAGATCATCCCTCCTCACTCACAATCAGCAACAACTTTATTGCTATCCATCATAATTTAGCAAACCTAGTTAAAACTGGAAATAACAATCATTTATGTACAATACAATTGGGTCAAATTGAAAGACTTTGGAATGTGAATAATTAACGAAACAAAGTAATGAGAAGAGAGGACGACTCGTAATCACATAGGTCTTCTCATCATTGGATTCATGGGGTTCATCATCATTCCTGGTTGAGCTGGCCCTCCTCCACCTTGCATCGGATGACCCATTGGACCGCCTGGATATTTATTTCAAAACATAGATTAAAGAGGACTAATTGCATGTGTGTTCCACTCAATATTTCAGTGGCTACCTGGTCCTAAATATCTCGTTCGTTAAAACCACTGACCAGGTACTCCTCCTCCCATCATTCCTCCTCCTCCTTGCATTCCACCCATTCCTCCTCCCATTCCATTCTGATGCACTGGATAGCCTCCCTGCGGCACTCCTTGTTGTTGGGGATGCGGCTGCAAATTAACACTATTCGCACTCAGCTTTTTATTATGTATTTCTCTAACAACAGCTCAATAATAGCTACTCATTCCCCTCTCCCATCCCTCTCACCTGTTGATGCATCATTCCTGGTTGTTGCATATGCATTCCACTGCCCATTCCCATTCCCATCTGTGGTACTGCTGGTGCAGGAGGAGGAGCTCCTCCCAGTGGGCCTGCCAATCCTGTAATTACTCCTGTTTAACGAGGGAAACGGTTTTACGTTGAAACCAAAAATGAGGAAAGTCGTGTATGGTCCTAAACATATATTTGGGCCGATAATCAGATCACTACATGATGGAATCGGTCGTCAGACCACAATATATACACGTTAAAATCGTTTTGTAAGCAATTGAACTTGTGCTATTAGTGTCAGACCACAATATATGTTCGGTTCAGGGTGAAAATACAATGTCCTAAAGATGAACGATATACCTCCCGTTCCTCCAGTGACTTGCAGTGGTGGTGGAGGAGGTGCTCGTTGTCTTTCCAATCCGAATCCACTACACACTGCCTTCACCAATCGAGCCGTCTCACTCGCTTCGAAAGTCGGCTGAAAAATATGAATCATGAGCTGTATACGTTAGTTTCCAGCATTAAAAACTAGAAAAATTCAATGGACTATTGGGCAAAAAGTAGATGAGAAAAGAGGGGAAAAATGTAAAGGAAGGCGTATAATAATCTCCGTATAGAGGGAGAGTGGGAGTGGTCTCTCTTCGTCTTCTCTCACTCTTCTAAATTAACTCTCGACTACTCTTTCCCACCCCTCCTTCTCTCTTCCTTATTCGAGAGATTCACGATATAATGAGACGCACCTAGCAACCATGAATAGAGATGCTTTGAATAGGATGCATTCATTCAAAGGTCACGTACACAGACACAGGATATCAGACATCATTAAATCTCAGTACATGGCATCCTCAGCATACTTTTCATGAGAATAAAAAGGGAAAATATACGAAAACTGACAAGATTATCAGCCAACGATTCGATCTGTGCCTTGTCTGCATTCAAATGGCCACTGACCAATGAGTCCACGTTACTGTAATCAATGGAATCAAAAGAGAATTCAGGAGAAAGGACGATACCGATTGAGTCCTATGGTCTGTTTCACGATAGCATTGACATCTTTATTCGTCCTGTCTCCCTCGATGGCCGCTTCTTCTTGCTCATGTGATGTATCCGCCTGACAATCACAATTAATACTCGGAACTAATATCAATAAGCATAAAAATACTAGTTGAAGCAATGGAAAGGTCATCGATATCATATTCTTAACCTTTGTCCTGAGATAGTCCGGCACTAGATCATGGTTGAATGAGTGCACTCGACCCTGTGTTGCTTCCTGCAGTATATTTATGAGCCATGATTACCACAAATAGCTCACGTAAATAAATAAAAATAACAGCATAAACCTGCAAACGTTGATCGATATCCATAGACAGCATCTGTGGTACGAGAAGGTGTGCTCTAAACGTGTTATCGAATAAAGCAATCATATTTAAAACAATCACAATTCGAACCAACATTCCTCTTTACACACTAGATTCAGTGCAATACAGACCTCAACATCTGAACGGAATCGTCTCTCCCGTGTTGTTGCGTCTTATGCAGAATGGACTGAAGTTGAGACATCTCTGCGCCGAGGGACGACATCTTTTCCAGCATTGTCGGCCTATTTAGTCACAGTAAAAATACTATTTGCGAAAGGTACTTACCATGGCGCCTTACTCTGCAGATCAAGAAGGAACAATAATTCTTCAATCATTCCTTTAGCATCAGCAGCACGCTGCTCAATTTGCCGCATAGTGCTATCAATCTGAACACAATAAACTAGTCAAATTTCGTGTATTGTACAAACCGGCGAACGTTCGGGCTCATGCTGATAGTGCAGAGGATTGGGGTAATTGTTCATCTGACTGAATTCTATTGTTGATTTGTTTTCATAGAATGTCTTAGAATGTACTGTGGTGAATAAAAACACCTCCCCCTTCAAGTGCGCCAGAACAACATTTGATATGTAACATCCGCTTTATCGAGCTCAGTACTCTCATAAAGCAAAAACATAACGAAGAACGGAGCTCAACAACGAAGTTTATTTCTGCTTCTTGGCACGGATCTTGCGGAGATAGAACTCGAGTTCCTTGCCCTCGAGGATGTATCCGTCGCAACGTCCGACCTGTCCGGGTCTGGAGGAGACGCAGGCTGAAATCGAAAAATAAGACAAATTGGTATACATATTTTAACAGCAGCTTTTCGTTAGCATGGAACCAATCAGATCTTATCGGCTAGATCGTTCACGGAAACGAGTAGTTGTAGTGAAACTACTCTCACAAATTAAGGATGCATCATTTTGGGCTAACTGTATAGTAAGAACAGCAGGAATGGCTAAATAAGAAAACGTACCGAGGAGCTTTCCGGCCATGAACTGCTCGGTGACGTGGGGGTCGACGGCGGCGGTGGTCTGTCTGGTCTTGTAGACCTTCTTTCTGAAAATATATTACTATAGTCGAAATGAAATCGCAAACTCTTACCCGGCCTTGGCGAACTTGGCGTCCTCCTCCTCGGTGAACTTGGTTCCCTTCTTGCGGCCAATAGGCTGGGCATAGTGAGACTCGTACCACTGACGGAAAGGCACGGCGTCGATGGAGACGATGGTGTTCTTCACAAGGGTCTTGGTACGGACCAGCTCGTTGTTGGAGGCATTGTAGACGGTATCAATGATACGGGTCTTGCGAGTAGTTCCTGAAAAATAGCAATCAGCTTGCATCGCTAACATAAAAATAGATTACCCTCGCTTCCCCAGGAGAAGTTTCCGGTGTCGAGACGGAGCGCGCGGTACTTGAGGTTGCCTCCGCGAGCGCGAACAATGTGGACGCGCTTGGCTCCGATCTTGGTGTTGGCGGCGGGGCGGCCGAGCTCGAACTTTCTCTTCTTGTGGGGGCACGGACGGTGACCTCCGGTCGCACGGCGCTTATGCCACGAGTCGCGGGAAATTCCCATGTCTCTTTACCCTGGAAAGGAAATGATTGAGCTGAAATATAGAACATGAAGAACAAGATCAAGATATAAAAGTGGGCATGGACCACTGACAGAACCACGAAATACCAGAAGAAATAATTAGAATCGTTTATACAGATATGGACAGATATTGAATGTAACTTATATGCAGAAACGGGCAAATACTTTATAAAATATTAGCGAGGTCGCAATACAGAGGCATTGGCCTTCTTCCTCGAAGCATTAATTGCTTCTTCTTCTGCTTGCACAATCGCTGCTTCATCCACCGACAGTCTCACCAAATCGTGGAACTGGGCGCCAGCTACGTTGACGGCATTTGGAGCGACCTGTGAAACTGAAAATATACCGAATAATATTGAAACTTTAGCGGCCACTACTATTTCGAACGAAACATTAAATTTTTGCAATCAAAAAAGTAACATACCAGCTTCAAAGCAGCCTTGTCGATGAGTCCCTGGCTTTCGTTCAAGATCTTCTTAACCGATGCTTCAGTGGCGTTATCACGGTTTGGCCGTGTAGGAGGGAAGAACTCATCTGAAAAAATGATGCATTCACAATTGAAACTTTATCAACAAACACACCTCAATAAAAACTTTTTAAAAGAAGACGTATTTAAATGGCTTCACTAGAATACTAATTTCAATAGCCTCGCTATACAGCACTTCACCAAGAAGTATAAAATATTAGAATCGATAGTGTCGAAAAAACTATTTCATATGAAAAAAAGAAGGTATTGGAATAACTAACAAATGGAGCCCTCATAAAATTTAAGAATTAACAACGAATAGCTGAACAAAAGAATTACAATGACCGGGCCTACAAGGAATGAATGCGAAAGCAAGGTATATGGCTATCATCTCCTATGGAACCCCGAAATCGTATGATTTTTCCAAGCCTAGTGGAGCGAATAGCGGCGCATCGACACAAAAAAAATCCCAATATAATAAAACGCAAGAGATGAAATGTAAAAAAATATATATAAAAAAAATGAAAATGGGCCTAACCTGAAGATGAAGAGGGCGTCGAATTAACGATTTCCTTGTAGAAATCCTCATCCAGCGGTTGAGGGATATTGTCCTTTGGGTGAAGATTCTCCAGAATCAGTCGATTGACCTCCGAATCATCCATTTTGTTGAGAAAAAGAAAAAAGCGAAAAGAAAAATCGCAAATTTCGACCTCGCACTCTACCGTAGTCAGGGTGTCAGGGTCAGTGTCCCAGGAAATTTTTATTTTAAATCTTGGCAATTTGCCAAATGCTCCATTTTCACTGTGTGATTTCTCTTTTCTTTCTTCCAAAAATTGTGTTTTTAGTACTTTTGCGCGTTATTTAATGTTTTCTAATTGTATTGAGAATAGTCAATTAGTTGAGTATTTATTCAGACCACATGTTTGAAATGGACTATTGAAATAGAGATGTAGGGGTTATTTTTACGATCCTTTCTTCATTTGTCTCGTATAGGCTGCGTTGCTTCGGTAGGAAGTTCGGCATCTTGTTCGACCAGCACCGAAGGCTTTCCTGACTGTGCGGTGGTTTCGATCTTTTCCTTCTCCTTCTCCGGTTCATTCTTTTTCTTCGTTTTCCCCGTTTCCACTTTGGCTGTAGATCGTTTCGTGTTCCTTTTGCGTACCGGTGGAGCGGGATCCTCTGGTTTCTTAACGAGTACGGTGATCTCTTTCTTCTTCTTCGTGTCTTTCTTTTCCTTCTTCTTTTGTGGTGTAGTCGACGAATCTTTCTTCGGTTTTCCTTCGGAATCTTTCTTCGGTTTTCCTTCGGAATCTTTCTTTGGTTTTCCTTCAGAATCTTTCTTCGGTTTCCCTATTGAGTGATCAACTGCAGTTTTCTCCACTGCTGAACTCAGTTTCTTCTTTTCCTCTTTCATAAAAGATTTATCGATTGCAGTCTTCGCATCAGGTATCGGAATCGCAGTTGAAGGTTGCTTGGACTTAACTTCAGGTATAGGATCATCTGAAAAGCAATTTGTTTTTCATGGGCGTTCTATGATTCCACCTTTTTGCGTTTCTTCTTCCTTCAAAGTGTTCGGTTGCTTCTTCTCACTAATGAATGGATGTGGCCTTCTTTCCGATTCCTGATCGTTATTATTGAGCTACTGATTCATTGATTTTCCTAACCGGCTCAACAGTTTGCTCCTTCACTGCTTGATCTACCGCATCACTAATCTTGACGAAAAGTCTCGATTTCGGAACCTTTTTGTGAAAGTCCGTATTCTCGAGAAACTGACGTACTCCAACTATAAAGCCATTTCATAAGCGTGTTCTCGAATAAGGTGAAACCTTTGCAATGCGAGTAGAACACGGTGATTTCGACTTTAGCGAATTCTTCCGATGCTTGAACCATAGCGTCTTTTCCCATGAGATCCACGTAGGGAATTGCAGAACAATCAACGATAACGTGAGTTAATTGCATTGTCTCTACTTCTTCCTCTTCTGCAATGGCTACCATGTCCGATATATTTGCAATTGCTCTGTTACCTTTCAACAACAACTTTTCCTCATCCGTTCCTTTCATCTCCCTCTCATTTGACGCTCCCGATTTCTTGCTCAATTCTCGATTTGTAATATCATGATGCATCTATGTGTAATTTGCGTATATAGATAATTGTCGTCAATAGTGATCAACCTCCACTGGGTCTACTCCTACTGCTTGATACAATGCGCGTAGGAACAGTTCAGCGTTTCCGAAATAGATAGGAGCATCGAATCGAAACACTCGCATTCCTAGTCAATGTGTATTTCATATTTTGTGTTTTCTGTGCAAACCATTGATCTCCTCAACTTTCCGATACTGTCCGAATCCTTTGAAGTCCGAGGTTCCTGGTATCCTTCCAACACATGTACTTTCTGGCCTGAACTTCGTTGGTCTTGTAATGTCCCCACTATGTAGTCACCATTGAGATCGAAAAACGACTGTCATCAGAGCAAATGATATTCCGATGATTAGACCATAGTTTACATTCACAATTATCACAGCGAAGAAAGTCACATAGTATATGAGCTGCAATCCATGGTTGAAAAGTAGTCGGTACTTTGATCCCACAAAGTCAACGACGGATAAATGTATTAGTCGAATACTCCGGAATATCGTTAGAATTAGGTCTTTGAGTGCTATGACGACTATGGCAGCGAGGACAGCCTGATATGTTGTGTTGGAATCGAAGATTTGTTTGTGATTGTTGTGCACCTTGGGCAGAGTAACGATCGCCTTAGAAGCTCCGAAAACAACAATAATTAGCATTATAGCCGCGACCAACGTTGATATCTAAAATGCGGTGTTGTTTTTAGCCATGTTGAGTAAGAAAACCTGTGAGTGAGTGCCGAATTTGACTTGCATAAGCGATCTACCGAGTGAGGATCCTCCCGCGAAACAACCGAAGAAGGAAGAAAAGAAGTGCATTGCTCCGAGAGCGAACCATTCCTAATATCCTTTGGATGATCCATTGACTAGTTCTTGTTGTCACCTGATTCGAGTTGACCTGGTACTCCATCTGCTTGGCTATCAATTTCGCTAGCGCAATGTGAATAGCAAATGAAATGATTGCGATGGATATTGAATGGCCCAGCATCTTGGTCACATTAGTCATAGAAGGAACGCGCGGTGAGTAGAGTCCGAATGTTACCTGCAAGAGATTGGGATATTCGAGGGAATGACAACACAAGAAAGAACAGTAATCCATTTCATTACAGTACCTCTCCAACGACGGGCACTTTCTCCGAGAGAGTCCAACGGGTATTTTCCAGCAATTTCATCCCGAGAGTACCGTATATCACCTGATGCATTCAGTTTTTTGTTGCATTGATCTATCAAAAACCAGCAACAACTCCATAGGGAACTTGAAGCTTGCGAACCACTTCTTCAATATTGGATCGAAAATGTACGCAGAGATGAGAAGAAGGGCTATCGATGCAACTAAAAAAAGGAATCGGGATGATGCTTTAGAAGAGGGTTGCACTTGAAATGATGAGTACGTCGTGGTTGATATGACGAATTTGCTTGAAAAAACACGAGTAGAACTGGAAATGAAAGAAAATATTCAAGGATGTCTGGGTAACGAACGGTTATTAGTCCAAACGGTTCAGAGGTTCCTGGCAAATTCCTCAATCCCGTCATCGATTTGAGCTGGCTTGTGACCACATGAATCGCTGCGCCTCCCATCAGACCTGCAAAAAGATACAGTCATCAATCAGGAAGACCACTCGAATGATTTGAGACACACCTTTTACGAGATATTCACTCAGCCATACAGCCAGAATACCAGCATTCATCAGTCCAAACACAATCTGCCATACTCCAACCAGCAAAGTCACGGACATGACCACATCCAACGCTTCCTCGCTGTTATTCCCTTCAATAAATACTCCGTTATCGTAGTCATCCTACCGTAATCTCACCTCCTGTCGCTTTGGGCGAACAACAGAATCCCGTAGTGATCTCATGAGAAGCCATATCTGGCGGAGAAAGAACATCCTCCACTACCGTACCCACCATCATTGAGATTATAGCGAATGCGCCTGAATTACTGTATCGATGGATTACGGTAGTATTCTTCCCACCGGGAGCCGCATGTTTGCTCGATCCGAATATTACATAGATGAGGGATAGGAAGATGGAGGTGTATAAACCGTGGATGGGAGGAACTCCTGCGAGATATCCGTACGCGAGACCTGCATTTGATCTTTGATCTCCAGGGCACGATTTGATATCTCACCTTGAGGTACACTGAGAATGGAGACCATAAGTCCGCCGAAGACATCAGTGCAGATCCATTCTCTTCTGTACTCTGGCAACCATCGCATAATAGGAATGCAGTCTCGAGTGAAATCAAGCCATTCGAATCGACTCCATTTACGAATCTGACATCCGGTACTTAGTATACTGAACTGATCACTGTAGTCTACAGTACCTTGTTGAAATGGTAATACATCTTCCGACCGAGTGAGATATTGATCCGCCGATATCCGAACCGTTTATCGAACTTTTCCTATAGATTACAGCATCTCAATGGTAGAAGGGGGGACGATAACCTGGTCCATAACCACCTTCTCCATAAGCTGACTCTTATTCGCCTCCACATAAAGAGAAGGCCTACTGAAATCAACTCATCGAGTATTGCAGATCAATGATACCGTATCCACGTCTACCGTACGTTGGTTCATTATCGATTACTCGTGGTGAGCAAGGCTGCGTTTTGTCTTCAGCTAGTGAGAAGGGAGTTGCAGTGACCTCTTTCGAACTCAGAGGAACGGTAGAGGCTCCTGACATTGAGACGAAAAGTACAGAGCTCCTATCGATACAGGAGTAGTTGAATAGATGTCTCACCTGTTCTAGAATTACTTGAATGGACGCCATTCGCTTTCATTCAGTTGATTCGACCGTCTTCAACGAGCAAAAGAACGGAGAATTAAAAGAAGAGACGGATCGAATGAGAGAAATGAGAAAGTGAGAGACTGTCTGGATTATGAGATCAACCAAATTACCAAATTTTAATGTATTCCTGACGTGTGAATTTGGATAAATGAGATTTGATCAACAAATTTTATTCATAAAACTATGTCTATTCTCTGATGTTACACATCTCTCACGACAAAAACAGAAAATGATCTATAAATACACAAACTACAGTAACCCGTATGATGGAATGATAAGACAACTAGAATAGCGAGAGAAAACAGCGAATATCACAGAAGCTCGATTATACAATCGATAATGATCTACACAAACCCCGAGAAGGAAAAGAAAAGAGATGTCAAATGACAAGGGAAAGAAGTGGAAAAGAAAACCGGAAGTGAAATAAATTAATATGAATAATTAGATACCTTTTGATAAGTACATAGATCTCTTATCCTATACTTTGGAGCTAATCCATCTAATATTTTCGAATCTAGAGGGTCAACGGGTATCGCAAGAATGATAATAATAGATAACACACATAATCTTTATAATTCTTCTTCGTTCTTTCTTTGTTCCGAAGTGTAGAAGTGTCTTTTTCTCCTCTTCGTAGGCAATTCCATCGCAGCCACCTAAATTCGAATTGATGATTTCATTCACGAAAAGCTACCGTAACCCCCTAATCTCCTATCCAGGGATCAAATACTACCCGCAAAAGGACCTATGCATGCCACATTTTGAGCCTAATGTGAACAAAAATTAGAGAAAAGCATACCACAATTACACAAAAACAGAGAAAATAATACGAAACCTAACCCCCACATGCCTATTTACCTTCAAAATGTGTAAATGCACGCCACAATTTTAGTTTCATGACATGAGTATTTGCTCTGATGTCCGGAATCAACTTGAAATCAAGTAGAAATGGGTTTTCAAGTTGGAATCAAGTGACTCATTCCCACAACTTGGAATCAAGCAGGCTTACATACCCGCAGCATCCAGCACAAACATCGCCTATAAGGTCCCTTTTTGCAGCCCTGTTCTAACTGCCTTCGGGCACGAGTGCGCTTGACTATCTGCGGACTCCAGTTGGACCGCCTTTTGGATGTGACCTCCCCACATGGTCGTACCATGCAGGGCCTTTGGTTAATGTGTGAGGGATCTCATGCTCTCTATCAATCAATAACAGGGAAAGCAACTGTAGTCCTCGCCGATTTCAAACGATCCCACAAGTTGGAATCAAGCACTTCCCACAAGTTGCTATCAAGCTTGATTCCGGACACCAGAGTATCTAATAACTACAGTATACCTGTAATGGCCATCCTCCTCCAATCACTCCCGCTTGCACAGATGCTCCCGTTGCCACCGCCAGTTCAGGATCGATACCGTGGTTTGGCTCCTTACTGAAACAACATCACTACTTTCTTTCTAGATCGAAAACGACCTCGAAAATATTCCAAGCACTCACTTGAAATATCTTCCTACGATCTGGCGGACCTTCGGTATTCTAGTCGATCCTCCCACCAGAACGATCTCATCTACCTGCGAAGAGAAAATGATAATTGTCTGTACAGTATTGTCTCCAAGCATGACAGATAAGATGAGACATTCAAATTCCTCTTCATCACCAATATTTCCCCCACTCACATCATCAGGAGTAATCTGTGCATCTTCGAGTGCAGCTCCAATTGGTTGTTCGATCGATTTGAATAAATCCTCGTTGATCGATTCGAACTCGGAACGGGTCAGCTGAGAGAATCGGATTTTAATATTGGCAGTGACGAAATGTATGGCAAAAACTACATGATGTGCCCGAAAAGTGTATTTTTTGCCTTTTAGGTCTGACAATGAGTGCCGGCAAAACCTATTTGAAATGACTTTTCGACCACTGAATGTTGATCTACATCTACATTCTCGAATATTAGTCACTTGAAAATGAGCTAATCATCATACCAGATAATCGAATGACTCCCTTCCATTCAGATGCACTTCCACCGTCGTCTGAGGAATGTTCGTCAGTCGGAGCTGAAATGTCACAGTTTTTTTCTACAGCTACAGTTTCACGACATCGTATCTTCTACAATACTTTACTGGACTACAACACCACCAAAAAACAATCGTTTTCTTCTACAGCAGTGGTCGAAAAGTACGTCGACATCAACATTAGGTGCCCGACAAAGTCGGGCAAATTTTTAGTCTAGGTGAAAGGGTTCAAACCAAATGTGTAAGCATTATTTTGTCATTTTAGGTCTATGTGGCCGAAAACATTTGAAAATATAGGCCTAGGTGCCCGACGGCAAAACCTTGTTGACATGACTTTTCGACCACTGTTCTACAGTATTTGTATTATTTCTCACCTTGGCAGCTTCGACAGTCATTCTGATCTGCTGTAGATCCTCCTTATCGACCACTGCCTTTCCAGTCTTTTCTTCAATTTTCTGAAATTTTCTTTCAATGCAACATAGCAGCCCATATCTCTCCATCTCATAGATACGAATCAATATTTATTGTACCATACCTTAACAATCATCTTCTGTACTCTATCATTGAAGTCCTGTCCTCCCAATCGATTATTGCCTGCCATTGCTTGAGTGACAAATACTCCTCCCTGCAGCCAGAGGACCGACACATCCAGAGTACCACCGCCTCAAGAAAGTCTATTAGTCAAAATTATTTCATTCTCCTTTTTTGTAGCCCATAAATTCGAAAGTCTCATGCATAAAGATAATGAAAGAACATGGCTTATTTATTTAAGGAATACAATCTAATGAGTTATCCCAACGAAGTACACTTCTATTCCTCTTACCCTGATGGAAAAATAATTAAATTGAATTGAGTTTGATTGCAGTTCTCACCCAAATCGACGACGACAATATGTTCGACTCCCTTCTTCTTATGTAGTCCATACGCGAGAGCTGCTGCTGTCGGCTCAGAGATCACACGACGAGGTTCCATTCCTAAAGAGGGAAAGCAAGTGAATGCGGTGTTGAGGTTTCACAAAATGAAGAGTTGTTTCAAAAGCCAATCACTCTTCTGCTCCAAACAGTAATCAATCAAGAAAGTGAATTCTCACCAGCCATAACAGCAGCGTTCGCTGTCGCATTCCTCTGAAGTTCTTCGAATTCGGCAGGAACAGAGATCACCACCTGAGAGACAATTATGGAGGGTTGTATAGTAATAAATTCTTCAATCGATAACTACCGTACCTGTTTAAGTGATCCCTTTACGTGTTTCTCAGCCGTATCACGAAGATACTGAAGGATGATTGCTCCCACCTCTTCCGGATATACTTTCCTCAATATTTAATCATTGTCATAGATTAGCTAGCAAACTACTCACTTAATGCCGGAATCGAGTGGAATCTCGAAGAATGCGTGTCCCTTATCGTCCAATTTGACAGCAAATGGATACCTGCGATGAACGATGTTCACTCTATTAGAGACCAATTACGTTACATATCTCATTTATCTACGATACGATACTTCCAAGTCAAATTGAAGACACACCTCTTCTTATCATCAATGAAGTTCTGATTGTCTTTCTCATAAGTTCGTCCGATGAATCTTTTCGCATCGTAGATTGTTCTACAATAGTGCTAACGTAGCCATGATCTCATTGATCATAAATTCAGTGACACAACAACTCACCTAGTCGGATTTTTCTCTTGTTGTTCGACGGCTCGTGTACCCACTAGCACAGTTCCATTCGGTCTGAATTGAATAATTTCGTATTTGAGCAAGGTTATGGTGGGTAAAAGTAAGCTCAAACGCACAGAAATGCGACGACAGAGGGAACGGATCGTTTTCCGAGGGCATCAGGAACGATGGTCGTGTCTCCACTTACTGCGTGGTAGTATCCAATAGAGGAGTATGTCGTTCCTGACGAAGATATATGAAAATATACTGAATGACGGAGTACAAAATGTATGATTTCAATGAAAAATAGCAATTTTGGGAAATTTGTAAAGTTTAACTCACCTAAATCGATTCCGACAATCTTAGGCGCGGGTGGAGGTAGGCCATACTTTTGCCCGAAATATCCAGCAACTAACAAAACGAAGATACCGCCACCTGAAACATTGAAAATGAGATAGAAGCTACGAAGATCATGAAAACTATGAGAGATAAAAGGTGTTTTTCAAGGCAAAACATTCCAAAAGAATGTAATTGTTCGGCTGATCGTTGATCATAAGCTTTGAAAAGATTTGAAGCAAGGCGAGTAGCCATATAAAGGAAGCACTCACCAACTAAAGACATAGAGCTCGACATTGTTGAGGAAAACTAAGATAATAGCTCCTTTATACAAAATAGTACCCCGTTGAGACGAGTCCACTAGCGCCCGTCGTGGCTCTCGCTATAAGCTCGCAGGTTTTCAGCAAAAACGGATAACAATAAATACATTTAAAATGAAAATAATAAAGAGTGACGTGCGCTACGCAATAGCCGCGTCAGCGAGAGAATGAAACACGCTTCACTTTTCCCTTTCACTTCTACGCGGAAAGTGCGCGTCCCAGTTACAGTACATTATTGGCTGGTACCGTATCCCCATAATATTGACCGGCTTCATTTTAACGAAACTGATTATAATTCATATTTCCTTTAAACTTTTTCTCTATAAAAATTTTCAACATTTTCTGATTCTGTTTCTACCTGAACTCACAGATGGAAAAATAAAGTCCTTTAAAAAATCAATTGTTTTTCGAGCAATTAAACATCGATCTCAAGTTTTCACGCCATTACTTCACGTCAAAAAGTCTTTGTTACCTTGGTAACCCGAGGGAAGGGGAGAGCAAATGCTCAGGGGCAATATTCCCTCTCTCTTTATCTACTTTCTCTCGCCCCATTTGTTTACTTGCCAGTCCTCTCTCCTTGCATACCATTTATTGCTTCTATTTCCACCACATTTGTTTCCTACCAAACTGTACATCTCTCCAATAGTTCATACTCTTATCTTGATTATCACTTCATCGTAATTTGAGTGCCCATCCTTTCTTCGTCCCTTTTTCCATCCCCTTTTCCTGCTTCACTCTTCATTTCTCATGCAGACCTATTCCCTGTCTGTCTCTCTTCATCCTCACTCTCCTCCTTCTTCTTCTTTCTTCTTCGTCGTTCTCTTCATTTACTCATCTTCTCACACGTTTACCTCTCCTTTCAAAGTTCCATTCTTAATAAAGAGTCGATGTCACTCTTTCCTCTGCCTAGAGAAGCCTTTTTGGAAGTTCATTGCCTTTCCGCGAATTCATTCTCGTGAATTGAGTGAAATTCGTGCAATTCTTCAAGTTTAACTGCCACTTACTCGCCCGTCGACTGACTAATCGGATTCTCGTTCATTTCAAGGGTAGAATCAATCAAATGGGCAATTCGTATACTGCCTTATCCACTCAGGATCATCAAGATATTCTTCTCAATGGAGGAGAAAAAGGAGGGTCAGAAATATCTTTTTATGGTTATTTCGTACTCCTTCTTTCCCATTCCCAGTATCGTTCAGTAACAAAAAAAAATTACTACTTCCAAACTAGTCCGTCGAAACAAATATTGAGAGCTTCTGTATCAGATTACATCTAAATTCGAGATCGTATCACATTCCAAATGGACTAATTTGGCTAAATATGACGTAATCCATTCAGAATTCGTACTTCTGCCTCACTCTTCATGCGTAAACCACCGGTGAAACGACCTGCACATCACAAGGTGAGATATTCTCATTGTACACAGACATTCTTCAATGGAATGATCTCTTCTTCAACAATACTCTTCAATGACATCATCACTCTTCAATATCCTCTTCAGGGTGATATCTGCTGTATGGCTGCACAACGGTCGGGAATTGTAGTGACGGGCAGTCGAGATAAGGTATCGAGTAGATATGGAACTTGTTCGATTTTCGCCCCACGTAAGCTCTGAATGTGAAGGAGATAGGGAATGAGAATGATACGGAGAGAATACTCTGCGAGAAAACCTTGGGCCAAAAATGGAAGAAGTACCGGGACGACGATACACTACAAATGGAACAACTACAATTGTAGACGATGAAACTGAACAACATCGACACGGGGGAAGTGTACATGGATTGGAGGGGACACGATTTGGAAGTGACCAAAGTGATCTTTGATCTTTGTAGCAAATACGGTAATCGAGCTCCTTCAGGTAGCCTATAAATTCCGAAACGGAAAGCACTTTATCATCAGTGGCTCACGAGATGAAAAGGTGGGCGAGAAAGAAAAACATCGAGAGATGAAAATTAAGGCTTTCAGGTGAAAATATGGGGATTCGGGCATGAAAACGCGTTGAGTACAATCAATGCCCATACGAAGAGTGTTTCGGGACTGACTGTGAATGATGGCAAGTTGACTAGTGATGAAGTCATCGATGATAGTCTTCAGATGGACATATCTTCTCTGGTTCTCGAGATACTACTGTGAGGAAATGGGATTCGGAAACGGGAAAGCAAATGGCGATGAATCATAGGAGTCGAAA
Organism: Pristionchus pacificus; assembly: GCA_000180635.4. Lineage (NCBI taxonomy): Eukaryota > Metazoa > Nematoda > Chromadorea > Rhabditida > Neodiplogasteridae > Pristionchus > Pristionchus pacificus. The sequence continues at coordinate 13,651,012 of CM026576.1, forward strand.
TCTGGTGAGTCCCAAGTGGAAGAATGATGATTACGGTGATTATCGATTTCCAGATCACTCACATGGTCTTCAATGCAGCAACGAAAACAATTGCGCAATCCTCCGAGGATAAGAGTATCAAGTGAGATTGATGATCTTTGATCTTTCCATATTTTCCCGCTTCATAGATTATGGGATGAACGAGACCTCTCGTTGATTGCGGAATTTCCGAAGAAGAACAATATCCAGGTACCTTTCCACTTTATGTAGTCTGGTTTCTACCGTACCCAGTATTGATCTCAATAAATCCGTTGAAGACATTTGTCGAATATCTTCCGGACGGGATGCAACTTCTCTCGTGTAGTAATGGATTCAACGGTGACGGATGCGAGATATCGGTAAACTACCGTACATCTACCGCAATCTCCCCTATCTTCAGTTATACGATGTTCGTCAACGTCGAGTCCTCCGTGAATTCCGAGGCCATGAAGATACCGTAACCTCCGTGAGCTTACTAGGATGGCCTAGCGCAAATGTACGTGAGACCACCGTGCGCTCTGATTACGTAGATGGTATGGGTATCTCACACTTCCACCCTTTCAGAGTATCCAGGCATTCACTCAACGACGATTGATCCTTAGCACTTCTCACGATAAGACTGTGAGAGTATGGAATCTCGATGAAGGAGGTACAACTTATCTTTTATCAGTCTTCTTATATCGGGTTTCCTGTAAGAGTGTAGCAAAAAGAGCTCTTATTTCCACTAGAAAAACCTTTGGGTCCCCAATTTCCATGAAACTTGGTAGGTATGTACCCTCTGGGGTCAGGAGGAGCTCCATCTATTTGGTTTGGTCAATTATCGATTTTATCGATTTTTTAGAGCTGAAACTTTGAAAGGCCATAACTACCTTCATTTTCATCGCACAGCGAACTGAAATATACCATTGAATTCCTCTCGAAATTCTCTACAAAAAGTCGAAAAAGCACATTATGAAAAAATTTAGTCTTCGGTCTCAAAAATCGATAAAACCGATTTTTCGACTATAAAACTAAGTTTTTCTCGAAAATTAACCGGAAACACAAAAGGTTTTTTTCAAAAATAGTTTTTTCAGACCCATTATGAAGTCACCACGTCGATCGTTTACGATATCTCTGGCCCCGGGAAGTCGTTTACTAGTAGAGCCCGAACATAGCCGATTAAACACCTTTTTGATCATAACTTGCTTCAAAATGGACGAATCAGGATTTTAAAAAAAGGGAAACGTAGCTTTCAGTAAGCTGAAAAAAAAGTTTTTACTCAAACAAATCATAGGACTTCCCGTTTTCAAGTTGTTCAGGGAAAACCGCTTTTTCAGCTGAATTTCTCACTTTTTGACGGCGGGAAAACGCTTTTTGCCGTTTCTAAGCTTCGATAAATTTTATATTATTTATTTATTTTAATATTTTAAGCACTCATTCCGAAATATTCCACATTCCGTTCGGTTGGTCCCTCATTCACCTTTCCCCTCTTCTCCTCCCCGGGAACGTGGAAACCGGAAACGTTTGGACGTGGGAAGACACAAGATCCGACATATTGAGAGAACATGATGAATCATTTCAATTACTGTTCGAATTCGCCAAAATCAGAAAAGACGGGTTCGGATGGATTATCGAAGAATTCCATATTAGAATGAACTAAATCGTAGATTTCGTCTGAGGTGATAATCAAATCATCCTCATCAAGATGTCTCTCCAAATCAACTTCCTCCTCAATGTCATCCAATGACATTCCTTAGTCAGCCAAATCTCTCTCGAAATCATCAATCAATTTCACGTATCTCCGCTGTCTGTTTCCATGCTCCTTCCTCTGGTGTTCTTTCTTCTGTGAAAGGAGAGTCGTGATTCTGTTTCTGATTTGATCAAAGGTCATTCTCTGGGCAGGCAGAATATCATTTCGCTCTCGCATTCTCTTCTCAGCTTCATCGGGACGAAGCTTCTTTCCATTGCTGAAGTATTGTTCGAAGAGATCATCGACCAATTTCCTTGCAACCGGATCATATCTCCCTGTTTTCTTCGTCGATCGAAGAGCCCATCCTTTCGGTCTGGGGTTCTTCGGGGCCTCCGTAAACTCTTTGAAGGACTCAGGAAGAACAATGCCAACTCCTTGTTGAACCTCCTCAAGAACTCGCTTGAAAATTCCAAGAGCGAAATCGTACATCGAGATCTTCTCCTGTCGGATCTTGTGTCTTCCCACGTCCAAACGTTTCCGGTTTCCACGTTCCCGGGGAGGAGAAGAGGGGAAGGTGAATGAGGGACCAACCGAACGGAATGTGGAATATTTCGGAATGAGTGCTTAAAATATTAAAATAAATAAATAATATAAAATTTATCGAAGCTTAGAAACCGCAAAAAGCGTTTTCCCGCCGTCAAAAAGTGAGAAATTCAGCTGAAAAAGCGGTTTTCCCTGAACAACTTGAAAACGGGAAGTCCTATGATTTGTTTGAGTAAAAACTTTTTTTTCAGTTTACTGAAAGCTACGTTTCCCTTTTTTAAAAATCCTGATTCGTCCATTTTGAAGCAAGTTATGATCAAAAAGGTGTTTAATCGGCTATGTTCGGGCTCTACTAGTAAACGACTTCCCGGGGCCAGAGATATCGTAAACGATCGACGTGGTGACTTCATAATGGGTCTGAAAAAACTATTTTTGAAAAAAACCTTTTGTGTTTCCGGTTAATTTTCGAGAAAAACTTAGTTTTATAGTCGAAAAATCGGTTTTATCGATTTTTGAGACCGAAGACTAAATTTTTTCATAATGTGCTTTTTCGACTTTTTGTAGAGAATTTCGAGAGGAATTCAATGGTATATTTCAGTTCGCTGTGCGATGAAAATGAAGGTAGTTATGGCCTTTCAAAGTTTCAGCTCTAAAAAATCGATAAAATCGATAATTGACCAAACCAAGTAGATGGAGCTCCTCCTGACCCCAGAGGGTACATACCTACCAAGTTTCATGGAAATCGGGGACCCAAAGTTTTTTTCTAGTGGATGGCATTGCTACACTCTTACAGGAAACCCGATTTATCCATTTCTCTTCAGTTTGTCTCTGGAATCACGATGGGTCAGACAACCACGGTCCTCTCTTCTCTTCTCTCTGCTTCCAAGATGGATGGTCAGTCTCTTACTGTTCCCTTCTGAATCTACCGTATCCCTTTCAGTATCGTCGTTGCGGGAACGGATGGTGCACTTGTATCGATGCAATTGCATGCTCGAGCGGGTCGACCTCTTCTCCAGACACTTGCATACACTTCTAGTCCATCCAGTAGTGAGTACTAGACCACCGTATCCAACAGTTATCGATCCCTTTGAATCCATGTTATTCCCAATATTATTATACTTGTAACTGAATAGAACGTGCTAGTCCTCTTTCACCCTACATTCCAAACCTTGAATTAATCTTTCAGACTCTTTCCAATACTTTTGATTATTGATCTCCACTCATCCTGTGATCTCACTCTTCATATTTTGTGATAACTCGTTGCAGAAAAAAAAGATTATTTATCATCTATTCTCGCTATCAATAAGAACTTACAACTATTGTATGAGATACCGAGAACAAAATTGCAAACCCGCATGGAAAATTGTATTCGTACAAAAATGGTGAGTATAAGTGATTTTAGATCTAGTGAAAACACAGCAAATTACATAATCATCTAAATTCTGGATACATCACCTCTCGTTCTAACAAGTGCTTCTTGAGTGAGAGAAACGAGTAGTTTTCCATCCGTTCCCCAGATTCGACCACGAGCAAAACCACGTCCTGCTCCTGTAATGATTAATAATCAATACCGTACTCAATTTTCCGTAAAAGCTACAGTACTCCAAAAACTACAGTACCTGCAACAGTGGATTCGACTTCATAGAGCATCCATTCATCTGCTCTAATTTCGTGATGGTGAAAGTGCATCACGTGATCAAGTGAGAAGACCATCGAAGGAGTGAAATCATTCCTGGAATATCATCAATCTATTTCTTGTCTCACATCACTTAAAAATTGACGTACTCTGGCAAATCTAGATAATATAGAATATCAAGCAAAATATTATGAAATCTCACTTCGTATGTGGTCTGAAGATGACTCCAACCGGGGTGGAATCAGATGCGAATACGATCATCCATCGATGGAGACGATCGTCTGCTGTCGAGAGGGGAACCTGGAAGGTTCACCATCGATAAAACAAGAATTTAAGATATTCTAGGATTCACAACTTATCGTCTAGAAAGACTATCTACCAATGAGCCAATCGGAAATATTCTTACCCTAGCCTTCATCCAGAAGTAGAAAGTTCTCGTGGGATCGCCCAATCCGAAGAGAGCTGCAGTGTCTGTACAACGAATCTGTAATGAAAAATTATTTCATTGACCGCCTAAACGTCAAGTGTTTTAAAATCATGTTTTAATCAACATTATGTTCCCCAACTCTAAAAGATACTATCGTTATAGCAACGGTAGAAAATGAGAGTAGCGATACTTACATCGAACAACCATTGTGTCCTATCAATTTGAGAATGTTTGACGATGGCAGCTCGAGTGTGTTCCGATCCTTTCACTTCACCACTTGCGATACGATCTCAATATGCACACACATCATGGCTATGTCATCTCATACTTAATGTAGACAATTCGATGAGTACCGTACCCAGCAATTCCTTGGAGGATAAACTCAGTTCAGGGCATTCGTCGGCGGGTTTCACTACCTTCGGGTAGTCAGACTGGTGCACGCACGAATCGGGTTCCACCTGGAAAGAAAGGGAGTCGAATCACACCACAGCCACCATGTCGATCAATCGACTGGAAAAAAACTGACCACATGGAAGGAAGTCTGGAGACAGAATACGACCTTTCCCTTCTGAATAGCCTCTACACTTCTCGTGCAAAATGATCGACCATCTCTCAACAATCGAACGTGGTAGTCAACGGGAACCGTCGTGTCCACTGAGAATCGAATACTGTCTCATTTTCAAAAGTAAAACAATCTCACCATTCAGAATGAAGAAAGAGTGCATGGAATGCGGCTTGAACTCTTCGGTTACGGTAGCTTCTGCGGCTGCCAGTGCCTGAAATAGGCATTATTGAGAATACGGTAGTTAAACTATCGATTTCATACCTCAAAACAGGGAAACTATAGTCACAGCTACATCAGCGGTTCCTTCGCGGGGAAATTTTCATGCGTCGCGATACAGTGATCGGCGCGTCGCGTTTTGGGCTAAATTTTCAAACGCGTTTACCTAACTTTTCAATGTTGTTCACCGATTGTTGAGCGCGCTCGATTTAGTGAAATAAAAATCAATTTCACTAAAACATCCCAGAATAATAGAAAAACACTCAAGTTTGGTGGGTCACATTCACGATTACAAAGTTATCGAAGGGGGGACTTTGTCGCAAAAGTAGGGCATCTCCTGGTTAGTTTTTAGGCTTAAAGAATAGGCAATCCTTCAAATCTTATCCAAAGTCTAGAAACCATTGAAAATACATCGATAAAAAGGGTGAAAACGATCATATTAATGAGTCCCCAACGTTAGGGTTTTTCTGGATTACGGTATAGTGGTTCATTCGGTGCGGGTTCCTACCACGATGAGCGTGAGCGTGCGGCGACCGCAGCGCGTCTGACCCTAGGAACCGTTTGACCCCCTGTCTGCTGTGATAGTACCTGTGCCATAATGAGTCCTCCATAAGCAGCGTGTGGTGATTGCTGACCACTCGTTGAGAGATTTGCCGCTCTGGAATGGAGAATTATAGTAGAAAATTAAAAGTGGTAGACCAAATTGATAAAGGAAACAAGAGATACCAATAAATAAACGTGTAAAAACCGAATATGAAAAGAGATTACCTGAACACATTCGGTTCGACTCGTTCAAAATCAAAGAAGGCGGAAGTGCGAATTTCCTTAGGAAGAAGGGCAGGGTCTTTCACTCCTCCGCCAACCGTTCCTGCTCGTGCAGTTGATGTGACCATAGTGGGAAGACTGCAGATTGGACGAGTGCCCGTCGTGAGACGACTGCCTGAGCGGAGACATTGAACAGGGAAGAAATCACGCCGGAACAATCGCGTGAAACGAAGAAACAAGCAAAGGAAATGGCGAAAGAAAGAGAGAAAGATCGTTCGAGCCAGCTGGATGCAGTGTAGTTTGTGATCACACCACTCACAATTCGACCTGATTTGTGCACCTTTTGTTCAGTTCAGTGCCTCCTAAGCGATTCTGATCAAGCTAACGGCCTAATCCGGTCGGAAATGTTCAGTAAAGGTAACAAACCTCGGGCAATCGTTGACAACAGTGCTCGGGCCACCTTGCGAGACATTCAATCGCGATCTGTAATGAGAAAATATAACAACATATATCGAAAACCGATGAAACGGAAAAGAAACGGGCTTATAAACAAGTGAACGGCGCCAGATTTTGCGAAGAATGGCGAAAGGGGGCGGAGCGTGTGAGGACGAAGCGAGAGGGAGTCGAGACGGTTAGAGAAAGGCGAGAGATAGGGTAAGATCGAGAGAGCAACTATAAACTACAACGTTCATACTTCATTCTTCATAGAACGGCAGCCTTGAGGGTGCAATAACTGGAGGGAGTATGCTGTGGGAATGATTTCCTCCCTCGTAGGTGAAGAATCGCACCCATGGGACTTTGTACTCTGTCCATTCCACATTGCAGTGAGACAGTGATCTCTCCTTCTCATTCAGATGTGTCATTCGCACTGTGGAAATGGAGAACAGACGATATACAATTCTTATTTACTACACAACGAAATACACATTGAGCATTTACTGTTCATCACCCGTAGATACAACAGATACACGTAGATAATTTTAGCCCTTCTAACTAACAGATGCTGGTCCTTTAGTTCTAATCAGGATCTCTTGGGAGAGGGAAGCGAGTAGTTTCCCGTCGTTTCTCCAGATTCTTCCTTGAGCAAAGCCTCTTCCCGATCCTGGAAAGATTTCCTTCGTTTGACCTTCTGGGACTTTAGTGTACCAGCAGTGGTGGATTCAACTTCATATAGCAGCCATTCGTCTGCTCTGATGTCATGGTGGTGGAAGTGAATCACATGGTCTAATGAAAATACCATTGAAGGAGTGAAATCATTTCTTGAATGAATGAATCATTGGCTAGACGGAGAGATTGGAATCTCACTTCGCATGTGGTCGAAGGATGACTCCTGCGGGGAGGAAATCAGATGCAAATGCAGTCATCCATCGATGAAGACGATCGTCTGAGGGAGGGAGAGGAATCTGAATGGAATTCTTCATTCACATTCTGAGATCCATTTGAACCTTTGCTCTGACCCAGAAGAAGAATCTCCTTGATCCTTCCTCAGTACCGAGAAACGATTCAGTGTCGGTACAGCGAACCTCAAATGATGAACCTTTTGTAGGATACATTATGCTTTTGGTTCATTCTATTGTAGTCTGTAAGATGAAGAATAGTCAATACTACCTCAAAGAGTGTAGTGTCGACTTGTGAATGCATCGCAATCACTTCTCTTGCATTCACCTTACCCAATCCTTTCCTTTTCGAGATTCGTTCTAAATTCTTTTCTTCAGATTACTGGAACAAAATAAAGCCCACCCAATAGCTCTCCCGACATTTCGCTAAGATTCGGACACTTATCAGCGGAGATTACTGAAGGTGAGGGGAGCTGATGCACACACGAATCGGGTTCAACCTGGAAGTTAACTACCGTAATCCGATGGACTACCGTACTCACTACATGGAATGAAGCCTGTAGTGAGGAGACGATTTTCCCATTCTGAATAGCCTGTACACTTCTCGTGCAGAATGATCGACCATCTCTCAGGGATTGAACATGATACTCAACGGGTACGGTAGTGTCCACTGAGAATTGAGTACTGAGTAATTTCTTAGAAACTGATCAAACCGCTGAGAATGAAGAAGAAGTGCACTGAATGGGGCTTGAATTCTAATGATGTGGTGGATTCCGCGGCTGCTAGAGCCTGCGATGCAGTGATGAATGAGATGACCAATTCCAGAATGAATGAACCTGTGCGAGAGTGACTCCTCCATAGGCGGCACTCTTCGATTGCTGAATACCCGTTGCAAGATTGATCGACCTGAACGAATGACGTTTCTCCGATTCAAATTGAAACCTAGATACCTGAATACATTATCTCCAACCCGTTTAAAGTCGAAAAACTTGGTCCTTTTGTCACTGAATAATCGAATTTGAAGAGTGCGACAGTGGTTATTGATTCGAGAAAGAAGCGTCTTCCCTAAAAGAAAAGCGGGCTTAGTTGACGAGTGAGAGTGGAAATAGGAAATTCAAATGGACCTCTTCAGCTCAGCTGAGTGTGTCAAACTAACCTCTGCTAATTGAAGAGAAAAACGATCTAGCTGCTACCCGAGACATTTTGATGGTCCTGAAACAGAAAAATTGAAATGAAACCTTGACCAAGCATAAAGAAACAACAAAACGACGCGTATTTGAGGAAGAATCGAAGGAAGTGAGCGAGAGAGAGAGAAGAGGAAGGATAGAAGGGGACAATCGGGAGAGGGAGAGGAGAGAGTAGACGAATGGAAGAGTGTGTAGTTTGTTGTTTACTGGACAGACGATGACCCTCACAGATGTGAAATGATCTCGTACATTTCACTCTCGGATGTTATCTATAAATTATCAGCAGAAAAGATCCTGAAAATTAAAGAAAGATCAGTGCAACGAGAGAAAGAGAACAACTCTTCTGGTCAATGGCACAGTCTCTCAATCCCGTTCTTGACTAACAGGGGGATACCCTTTTCCCCCTCCGGCAGCTCTTTCGTGCTAATCACTCACATGGATCGATCGGCTATCGCACTTCTTTTATTTTTCACGAATGCAATTTTGATAGAATCAGTGGGTGAGTGTGCTTCACAATTCCTATTAGAACTCACCCATTTCGAAGCATAACTTCAGTTGAGTTTCAAGGATAAATAAGTCAGATCTCGTTTCTCTCGCTTGCTTCCGTGATCCTCGTCTTCCATTCTGTGGAGAAGATCTACTGCAGTCCACGCCCAGAGATGATGTTGGTCAGTGCGACCATTTGATGATGCCCCTTGTGAATGGCAACTAGCCAAAGAAAGAGGAATAGTGGAAGGATCCCATTACTATTTTCAAATATAGGTCCACCTCTTCGACGAGCTCCTCCACCAGTAAGAAGGAGGGAAAGGGAGGACGAGGAAGAGAGGGGAGGAGACATCGATGATGATTTGGTATGCCCAATTACTTCTAAGTATCTATCTATCTTGACCCCTTTCTTCAACGTTCGAACGTTTTCTTCATATCATTTGTCTAGACAGACATTTCTCACAACTCGATCAACGTAACTTGATAAGGGCTTGTAGAATTTCAGCGAGTTCGAAAAATGAATGTTTTTCTTGAGCCGTGTATTCATGGAATATCTCTGTCCAACAGACACACAATTGAACTCTACCCAACAAACGTCAAATAACGCGTACACTCTCCTCTGAGTATTCTTTCCTGGGGTGTGTAAAATATTATTCGATATCTCATTTCGCCATGTTCTCTATGTTTTCTCTGACCGGCGCGAGACCATTCCGAAATAAGAGATCCACATTTTTTTGCACACTTTATAGTCCTTGTCCAGATGGATTCTCTCTCTCCTATGGCCGATCGAGAAAGGAAGGCTATCGATGTATCCGCACGAAGACTGTCTCATGTACTCAGAGAGACACAAAGGAAACAGAGAGAAGAGAAGGAGGACAGGGAGATGGTACTGTAACCACAAGTATCGATCGTGAACTGCCTTTTCTAGGCAGCAGCAGGCCCAGCCATGAGTCCCATTATGCTCGCGCTCTTCCCTGCACTGCAGAAGGACAAGAATCCCAAGAGGTTGTTAAATTCATTATCGTTTTTTCGTAATCACTACTCCATTTAAGATACTGCAAGCGCAACGAGTACACCTTCCAAGTAACGTGCACTCCAGGAAAGAAGCTCAGATACGATCTGCAGGTTTTCCACTAGAAAAACAAACGAACTTTGATCTCCTCTCTTAAGGTTTTCTGCCAGGAGTTCTCCGACACATGTGGCATTCCGAACCTTAATTTAGTGCAGTCACGAGCAGCAATGTGAGCTTGATCTTTAATCTCCACTATCGTACACCGCCCACATTACCGAACAACCGACCATTTTTTACTTTTTTTTAAAGTCAGCGAATTCGCATCGAATATTCCTAATTTTTGATTCATATTTTTTGTCCACCCACAATTCCGCGTGATTTTTAAAATTAATATATTGATAAGAAGAAAAAAAATTAATATATTGATAAGAAGACTTTGAAATATTTATTTAAATGGGTGAAAAATTGGAGCCGCAAGAGCTCAAAGTGATGACGGAAGGGTGATTACTGTAGAGCCGGCGTTTAGGCTTTACTTGGAGCCAGCTGCCCCACTTTTCGGCACTTTCGACTCCAATTTTTCTCCCATTTAAATAAATATTTCACCGTTCAATTTTTAAATTCACGCGGAATTGTGGGTGGACAAAAAATATGTAACAAAAATTAGGAATTTGCGAATTCGCAGACTTTAAAAAAAGTAAAAAAATGTTCGTTTGTTCGGTAATGTGGGCGATGTATGATAGTTGATATTGATCTCTCTCAGAGCTGAAGAGGGTCGTCCTCATGGCTACGGTCAGAAGCAGAAGAACGGCAATTTCGGAATGGGAAATTCGTTCGCGATGGGATTCGGAGTGGTACCTGGTTCGTGATCTTTGATCTTTACCTCTTATCTCCGATTCTTCAGGACTAGAGCTCACTGGCAGTCGAGGTGCAGATATTGGAGATGAGAAGTTGCCCTATTTCAATCAAGTTTGTCCCATTTTTGATCTTTTTGAAATTGTATTTCGTGTTGTTCGATTCAATCTTTGATGTCTGTAGATCGGTGGAATGATGGTTAACAATGGAATGGACGTGGGAGCAATGGGACGGAGAAGAGGAAAGGGAGCTGCAAGAATGATGAATTCACTCACGCATGGGTATCCTTTGTTCTTCTATGGATCGACGTTACAAATTTCTTTCGCTTCTGAAGTACTACATAGTGAAACACAACCGAATTGCAAATTAATTAAGAATGAATTCGAATCTTTCGATATTGATATTTCTTCTAGATTCCCGTCCCTTGGATTGGCGGGAGTGAAGAATGTGAACGATGGAGACCGAAAGGGAGTACAAGAGACCTTTCGGTCACTCGGAATTCCCACCAGTCTCGCTTCACTCGGGAAATGTACCAAATTTCTGGATATTTTCGTGTTGATCTTTGATCTTTTCAGTGCTCGGAGGCAGTCAACCGAATAAGAGGAATAGGGAGTTCTATGAACCTGGTTATGGAGCTCTTGATAAGAAGACTTTCGCATTCGGACAGGTGACATTTATTGCTTTATTACAGCTGAATTAAAAAAAAGCTAAATTCTCAGGTTGATCACGATGAATTCAACGTACCAGCTGGTCTCGGAGACGTAGAGATCAATCGAGGATCGGGAATTGGATTCGGATAAGCTCCGCCCCGTTCTCAATCTCACGTTATGCAATGACATCATTCGAACGCAATAAATCGATAAATATGACCTGGGTGTTGTGGTTGGTGGTGTGATCATTTTGAGCTTAGCCTGCATACAGGTCCTCCTTTGTATGGAGGGATCATCTCTGAGAGGGAGTGAAAGGAAGAAGAGAGGGAGAGGCAATAGTTCGTTCATCTCTTGCCCACACATACACTGAACAATCACGCCCGAACCCAGTTTGGAAGGGAGGGGGGGGGGGTGCCCCCTAACCCTCCCTCTATTCCATCTCCACTTTCTCTCGACATCTCACCTTATCTCACTTTCCCTCATTCTCCCCATTCACCGATCCTATCGCTCTCTCCCGTTCCATCTGTACAGCCATTATATCCCCGATTTATTATTACTTACTTCTCGTTTTTTTCTACAGTATTCTCATCAATTGTCGATTGACCACTTACAGTAACCCATGGCTAATCACGGGCCTTCCTACGGTCTGAGTCGCGAGTTGGAGCGAAAGGTAGACTAATCGATTGCAGATTGTGCAATACCGTAACCATTCCCCTTCCAGAGTCAGGCTCGATTCAATCTAACGGAAGCCCATGAGGTTCTGCTGTGGATCGAGAGCGCAACTGGTAATATCTTATTCAGAAAAAAAATACAAAATAAAAAATATAAACGTAGGTCGTCAATTCCCTGAGGATCCAGTGGCTCTCGAAGACTCTCAAGCAGTCTCAGAAGTTCTCAAGGACGGAATCTCACTTTGCGAGTAAGAATTATTATGCTTCATAAATTACGAGTTATGTTTCACGCCGACTATTAGAACTCAATTCCTTGGAAGAAAGTGATCAACCGCACGTTACTAGCTTGAGAAAAATCAATTCTTTATCAGATTGATGAATCGTCTCGGCGTGCCTACAAACTTCCATACGAGACCAAGAATGGCTTTCCACCAGGTGAGGAGAAGAGAGATGTCATAATGAAGATTACGTTCCTTCCCATGTGCTCCCTCAGTACTCACAGCGAAAATATTCCCTTGCGAGTTATTCATTCTAATAGCTGAGATGACGTTGAGGAATGAACGGAACTGCAATCAATCTTTCCCATGAGAAAGAATATGATTCGGAACATGAACATCAGGAAGGAACCCGTTCCCTTTTCAGATGGAGAATATCTCAAACTTCTTGGAGTCAGCGAAAGTCTATGGAGTTCCCGATATAACCCTCTTTCAGGTGGGAAATCCCTCAGATATTCATGTTTGTCCAGCACGGATTGCAATGGACACGCAAGAGACCGTATATTCATCATTCCTTCATATTCATCCCGCGCAAAACAATCTTACAAAATGGTTCTATGCGCAATATTGAATGCAAAACAGTAGGAAAAGGAAAGAGCGTCAATGGAAAAGGATATCCCCGATGATTAATTCCTTGCAGACTGTGAATCTCTTCGAGAACAAAGATTTCTACAAGGTTATCGAATGTCTGCGAGCACTTGCCGGAGTGGTGAGCTATTTAATTATCAATGAATTTCGAAAATCGATATATCCGTTCATTCCCAATCATATCTGCCCTCTACCACTTGTCCACTTTCTGATCAGGTTTTCCTTTAGTCTCCTCTCTCACTCTCACTTTTACCGATTTCCTCCATTCCACCTTGAGGGAGACTGTTGTGAATCACTGTGCACGGGATCATATTGATCTATTTAAACTCGACCACTTGAATGGAATAGAAGTGAAGGTTGGAAGGACGAAGAGGACATCCCTTTCTCCCCTTTCGATAGTACAATGCGATTCGTTCCGTTGATTGGGTTTGGCTGTGCAGGAGCTTAGCCATTCGAAAGTCCGATCGACCTTTGGCCCCCTGCAAGATATTGCCTTCCAATAGCACTTCTTCATTCCACCCTCGAAAGAACAACGAAAGAACTCACAAAAGATTTTATTGTCATTTTATGAATCCATTGCCTACCGCACGTACCACACTATGAATTATTGAGCATGGAAAAAGTTGTGATCTGCGTCATTGAATATTCTAGACTGAATTTGAAATTCCTTCTCATTGTGACTGAATATTCCGATAAAAGGTAAAGGTGTATCCACGTCAAGCGATTTTACAGTCGTACGACAACGCTAAGTGGGACCCACTGTTAAGGCCAGCTGTTTAGACGGACTACATACCCGGCTGTCCAATGCTTTCTCGGGTAGCCTTGCCTTTCGCAACCGAGGTTACTACCAATTTGCCGACCCCGGGGGGATAGCAAGGCTTGGTTGGCCACGGCGGGGGATTGAACTCGGTACCCTTCGAATGACGAGCGGCGCCTTACACCACTCGGCCATCCCGCCCATTGCCAGATTCCGATTGTCACCCCCATTTCAATGGGTAATCCTCATAAATGAGCAATGTGGGTAAATACTTGCCTCTTCTTTCTTCCTCCCCCGTAGTCTTTGAAGGGAATGTCGAAAGAACACGTCTCTTACAGGGCTAAAGTCCCGTCTGTGGCTTAATGTTAGAGAGAGAGGGGAATTTAGGATGGCTACTGGAAAAAGGAAGGGAAGGAGGGAATTCTTTGGGCGAATGGAAGGATACTGGGGCTAGTTCCTATTCGTTTCTCAAAAGTTTCACGAAATAAGATAAGCGCCCGAGAGAGAATTTCTTCCTCTGAACTCGAGAATAATAATAATAAATGGTAAGAGGAGGAAGTCCTCAAGTGGATCCTTCCATTCAGGAAGTTGTCTCCGAGTTTCATATTCAACATCTATTATAGAACTTGCAAAAACTACGGTTCGAAAACGTCGAGATGCGATTTTGTAGTTTTGATGAAAATAAGAAAAAATGCGTGATAAACTCGCGTTGCCTCGGGCGGTTTTCAAAAGTAATAAAAACAGGGCGAATCATACTTTTTCACAGTTCATGCGTTCTTTCTGTTTTGTACTGGCGACCTTTGAGAGCTCCTGAGTTGATTGGACGGACCACTCTCATGAGTGTGTTGTTTACAGTGTCAGAGATCGGCTTGGAGTGAAGAGTAGGACTGTTAGGATGAAGATGCCGTCTCTTCATTACTCGTGCTCTCTCGCAACGCTCATCGTTGTGAGCGTACAAGGAATGAAGAACCGAATTGCTCATCATGAATGAAGGAAGAATACTCCGAACAGAAGAAAGAAGGCGATTTCATGCCCTAAGAAGGCCAGAAAGCGCGCACTGCTTTCTATCGTCTATAAAGGGGGCCAATCTGTATGCTTAGCTGATGGAATGGATGTAATCCCTCGGTCTTCACCGGGACAAACAACGAAATAACACACAAATAGGGAAGAGAAAGCGATTACAACCAAAGATCGAGACTATTCTTTCCTCACAAATGAATTAGTGTTGTATACCTTCCCTGAAGCCGGAGGCTGCAAAAACGTAAATACGAAAAGGTCATTTCAGGCGGCGAGCAAAGATGCGGCAGGGATTGAATTTCCCCCTTGGGTGGTGAGAAAAAGCGCGGCCCGTCCAAGGAACTTCCCTGAGCACGTCACTGCAAGAGGTAGGAGATATATACTTGTACAAATACACTTATCCATCCCTGTCTGTCAGTCTGTTACTGTTATTCCGAGAGTGAAAAGACGTCTTTTGTATCTCTATAAGTGGATAGTCTCGTAGAGAGAGAGGGGACTAGAGTATTTCTGTTGTGATCTCTCATCTTTCCCTTCCATCACACTCTTGAGTGTCCTTCCATGAATGGGTTATTGTTCAGCGCAGGGAAGATGCATATTTGGAGACCCGTAGCAATTTGAACACTTTTATTAGCTGCTCGTGCTGACTTCATTACTACGAAGATCAGTATTCTTATCGCTAGTACTCATGGTTGTCATTCCCTTCTCAGCTGGTTCAATACAATAGGAGTGTAATAATAATACGTACTCGGATGTTTCCAATAAGAACAAGAAACATGAATGAAGGATTCACGTGATACTCAATACTTCTTCCTTATGAAATATGCGGAATAAATATATAAACATAGTGAATTGGCAATTGAAATCTGAAGAGGACCAGAATAGAGATGAACTTATGGCCCACTCTCGGGAAAGATTCATTATTTACGTGAGCTGTTGAATAGTACGAATTTGGTTGACCTTAACTTCTCATGATTAATTCCAGGTCAGATGGTTATTCCTCTTCAAGCAGGCACCAACAAGTGCGCTACACAAAAGGTAAAGACTAGCGTAATCAAGATGATATCTACCGTAATCATCTTCAGGGAATGACACCATACGGTCTTCCTCGTCAGATCAAACCAAGTGTAGCCGATAGTCGAAACGATGGCTAAGTGCCCTCTCTCTCATCTCTAAACTTTGCTCGAACATTGCTCAACCCACGAGAAACCACTCTGCATATCACATTTCATTTCTATTCACATTTGCTTCTCTCTTCTCTACAATACATCCACTTGTATCCCCTACATACTAGCCAGCATTTCCGTTCTTTCCATCCTGTATACTCCTTTCCATTCTCTTCGAAGATAGATAAATGCATTCTGACTACTGTAATATTATGCAAAGTGCAAGTCGATCCAATTTCCTTCTGGAATGGGAGGGGGGGGGGTAATATCTCCATCCTACTGTTTCTCCTTCCCCGTGCTCTACCCATCCATCGTCCATCTTCTAACTCCGCCTTCTTCGATTTTCGTATTTCGGTGGAATTCGAGAGTCCTCCCCTCCCCTCCCTCTGCCCGTTTCTCGTTTGATTTATTCTTGACCGACACAGAGCGTGGAATGAGATTGGAATCCTTCTCTAGTCCTCTTCTACTCTAGACAAAGACAGGACAGACAAAGTGAACCGACTCTCTTCCCTCAATGATTCCATTTTCATTTGTTTTCTTCCTTCTTCGCCTTCTCACCCTCCCTGCAACTTCTCCAGTTTCTCAAAGATTCTTCTAGTTTGCTCATCGGAATTATTTCGGACCCTCAGCAAATCTTCGCAAATCTCGCTTCTTAGCCGGTTGAGTCTAGTTATTCACTGGTTTATGGCCACCACATGGCATCTTTCTCTTTAGAGTCGACCACACTTCGTCTATTCTCACACTTCGAGAATATTCATTCTTGCGAATGTTCTTTCCCGTTCAATTAAGATTTGTCATTATCATTCATTCTGTATTCATCTGATTCATTCATCTTAGATTCCTGTATCGAGAGTTCTCTATCTTTGTACTCTTCACTCATTTCAGTGTGCATAACAGGAAAGACGCCATGGATCCTTCAGTAAACCTCACAAAGGTCAGTTACATTCACCCTCAGTATTTTAAATATTGTAAAGAAAAGAAGTGTTTTCAGATGTTCGACGAAGCCCCGAATGTAACGGTGAGTGATTCTTATTCTCATTGACCAAAACAAGTTTGACGTCGTGTTGCTTTTCGAAGATTATCACGGATGTTCTTTGAAGAAGACTGACATGACCATTGTACATCCCGACTAGGTAGTCAGCTGTGATAATCTCTCGAACCTATCGGCGTGAAATAATCTGTTTTGTGTAGAAAGTCGTTGCGTACAGTGCTGCATCTCGATCATTGAAATACTAAGTGGCTTGTTATTCGAGGCGGCTAGCACTTTTGCACAATTTCACTGCGTAGGTTTATATTAGGGTATGAAATTGCTATTTTCCAGCGTACTTGTTTTGATCTGGTTTAGACTGCATTTCGCCCGCTTCCTTATGACCAGCAGTGCTATAGTCGGAAGTTGGTCTTATTGGGGTTTGCAGTCCCAAGCCCTCTCTTCCCTCCTTGTCAGTCAAAGGTCGCACTCTTGAGCTCACAGGCAGCTTTAATTAGTGCATGGGAGAGCAATGGCAAGTTCAATGCACTCTAGAATATTTCAATCTATGAGAGAAATTGGGAGCAGATAGATCATTATCTTTTTTCTTGTGAATCAGAAAAAAATCTCTCTTCGCGGAAGTAACAGATTGCTTCACGCATTTGTTCATTCATGTGATTACTCTCTTACTTTTATTATCTCGATACAATAATGCGTTCTATCATCTCTGCGTTTCTTTCAACTTGTATTCGATTCGTACAATAACTATCCCATTGGCAGTTGTAGGGGAGACAATGATCTACCTTGGGAAGGGCCATAATAATCGGACAATGGATCAATAAATCAGAGATAGGGCAGTCTTGTTATCAGGGATATCTCGTAGGTCATAGGTGCTTCCTATCTTTTGCCAGTCACGGGGTGTCGTGACGGGCGCCTGTGAGCCAGTGTCTAGGCCGTAGATTGTGGAGGAGGAAGTGCGGAAGGGATGCCGGGTACTTGATGCAGACAAATCGACTGTGTCGACCGGGTGCCCGTACCATGCAATGCGTTACTATGGTGGGAACCTCGGAAGGGGATCCCACCCGGGTATTAAAGACAACTGAATGGCTCAGGCCCGAAAGGGAACAGGCAAAAGGTTGCGCGTATTGACAGTGGACGGATTGTGTCTGAGAGCAGTTTGAAGTATCAAGCCTAACCAATACCTGCCGACACACAATCGACATTTTGCACTTTTCAGCTCGTGCTACTTCTTTTCTTTGATCTCTGTTATTATATTGCTAGACATTCGAGATTTTCGACCATCAATAGGCGCCTTTCAGAAGTCTTTACAATAACATGCCTATTATCATTTTTTGCATTGTCGGCTTTATTCCCGATTTATCACGTCTACCAAAGAGTCATTTCAACCTCCTGTTCTTCAGAAGAACAACAGGATTGATTCAGGCAGTGATTTATCACGTCTGGTCGTGGTTAGAATGGCAGTCCCTCTCGTAAAAGCCTAAACAACGTCTCATGCTCTATTCAGAATTCTTTATTGGCCGTCTGGGTGAATACGGTCCGCCCTCAAATTGTATGGGGCACAATTCGCCCCCTTTGCTACATATTGTGGCCAAGTGGTCTGTTCTTTCGACTGCTCTTCTCATATTTTACGATTAGATGAACACTCAGTCGCAGCATTTGCATAATAGTATTCGAAGGTCATCTGAGCCGTCGTAGGTAATCATGTGAGATTGTTCAAAGAGAAAGTTCACACTTTCACGACTGAGCTCGAGATGAAATCATTTCTAAGACATCTGCCGTCTCTTTGACTCATCTTTTTGAATCCCAACAACGTGTCAAAATGATGATCATACTTCGCAGAATTCCCTCAATTTCAGCCCTATTCACGAGGGAATCGAGAGTATTCCCCTTCTTCTCTTCCAATTTCCCCCGTATATGCTCAAACTTTGTTCACACGGGTGCATTTCTTCATTATCCGTTGACTGATCTACTTTATCCCCTCCCTTTCTTCCATTGGATAGAAGAGAGACGAGTGTCAGAACATTCCTCACCTTCTTCCCTCCCTTCCCTCATTCCAACTCTTGAATGTGTCGAATGCATGGAAGAGTGTGCAATACCCACTGCAGTTGCACATTTCCACCTGTCTTCTTTAATCTCTGAGCTCTTCCTTTCTTGTCATTTTTCCATTGTCACATCTCAGTCGTTCCTGAATACAAACCGTGAGATACTTCCTCGTGTCTATCCATTGTTGTCTCAGTTTCAATTTCAAGCATTATAATTTGGACAATATTTAGTTGTCGTTGTGCCTAGTGAGGTCACGTAATCTGATCAGTATCTAGAGGGAACGATGAAAGAAGAGAAGAAGTGGAGTGTGAGTGGATAGAATGGACCCTCTCAAAGCGATAGAGAGTATCATGATAAATTGCCCACTGTGATCCTCAGCAAAGCCGACTTAAAACCTTCCTGTTTTCCCGAGTTTTCTTCGTAATCTTAGAAAGATTTTTTCGCAAATATCGATGTAAGATTTCAATATCCAGTAGTAGGCTCAATTTCATTCGTTCTCTGGTTTCCCTACGTTATCCAGCATGTCCTTTGCACTGAAGTTGCATACTTTTCCCACTGAATGTACTTGAGTTCTGACGCATTCTCACTCATTTTATTTGATCGGGAAACAGTTTGAGTCTTGCAGCTGGAATCCATTATCCTCCTCCTTCTCCCGATAGTCATTCCGACTGAATTAGTTCGTCAAGGATACGCGTTTACAGCCCAATTATAATGGCGATAAAGGAGGTCTTTCCTCCGAAGTCATTCACTGCCCTCGCTCTTTGAGTCCTTGCGTGGGGGCCAAAGCACCTTGACTATGCACTGATTGCATATTTAGGAGGTCGTCTCCTCTTTCGACCACTAGTTCTATGAGACCACTCGCGCTTTCGTATCTTCCCCCATCCAGATTTCTCTGCTTCATTTCACAGGAATAATCATCAATAATGTCTCTACTAAAGCAGGCTTTTGCCGGCTTTTATTTTTTCCACGAATGAGAGAATAGTACGATTTTTGTTTGTCGTTTGCGGACGATCTTCATTGTGGTCGTACTCTCGTAAATGAGACTCCATTCCTTCCGGGTTGGAGGCCCGTGCTTTCTCCTTCTTCCCTTCCTTCCCATTATTGTCCCGAGAAGAGAAGTTATTAGGACATCCACCATTAGGTCGAATCGTGTGAACTTATTCAGCAAGCATATGGAGATATTCCAAATTCGGTGTAGTACATCCGGTTATGTTCATTCCGATAGTTCACGGGATAGGGCAGATTCTTAGATGTCACGATAGGGAAAACGGACTAGTTGTAGAATATGCATGATGTACATGATCTTCTCACTGCATATTCTGCAGATAATGTCAGTCTCACCACTATTTTTCTGCATGATGATTATTGTTTGGTTGATAAGTGTTAGTTTAGAGAAAAGGTTCCTCCCATCATTTCCGTCTCATGGAAATCCTCTTGGAATTAGACTCGTTGATACATCAATTACACTTCTCTCTGCAACTTTGCAAGGCTAATTAGTCTCAGAGTTGCGATAAACCTCCACCCCTCCCCTTCCATACCATTTCTGTTATGTTGAACAACGATGTTTTCCTCTCCATAATCAGTTATCTCAGCAGCTTTCTTACTCAACAGCATCTGAATAATACGTACGCGCATTAGGAAGCATCATCATCCTTCCTCGTGAATGAAACATGAGACTGAGCTTAGTGTGGCAAGAGACCCTAACGAGATTTCGAACACCGTCCAGTCTCTCTTTTCTCTGTAGAAATTCTAGTCCAGACTCGTTTTCATCTCCTTTCCCTTGAGTATTCGAAGCACCTTCTCACATTTTCTTCCCTTCTCGAAACAAAGCGAATTACCAGACGAGTGAGAGCTTCCAAACTTCGAACTTTCTGCTCTGAGTCAATTTCTCCTCTGAGATAAGGTGTGTTTTGACTGAGAACTCTCGAGGGAATTAGCCCCCACGTAGCGTCATTTGGGCAGTTCATTGGAATCGAATGAACTAATATCTCCTCTCTCTCCAAATCTCTACTCCCTCTTCTTCCGCCTCGGAATCCAATCATATTGTACATGTTTGTTATGGTTGGTCCGTTCGAGGGTTCGACTCAATTTGATATTGCCACTCATACTTTCTTTCTTGCTTACATTTACTTCTCTTCCTTTCTCGCTTACATTTAGTGTATGCATGTATTCTGACGATTATAACGGGAGCAAATAGGAAGGAAGATATTGAAGAAGACTTACATGTCCAAAACTCTTTCGTTTATGAACAAACCCCCACAAACTTTTCTCCTTTTTTTTCTGAAATTATCACCTGTTTTACATAGAGGAAATCAGTCGGTTTGATGAATACACGTGTTGAGTTTAATCAATATCAGTTGGACTTTCCATCCGTTCTTCTCGGAATCCCCCTTCTCTTCCCGTCTTCGTCTCCTATTTACTATTATTCTTCCATTCTCAATCACTGCAGCTGCTCCCCTATCCCCTTCTAGTCCCTTCCCTCTCCCTCTCCTCCATCTCTCCCTCAGATGCGATCATCACCTCTCATATCTCAGATGGACTATCCCTGTGCTGGTGATCCCCATCTATTCGACTTCAATGATAACGACACCAATGATGTTCTCATCGCCCTCAAGGAACTCACCAGGTAAGCGGGTTATTTATGAGGGAAGGAAGAGCAAAGTCTTCGTTCTGGAAGTGATTCCATACATTTTTCCTTGTGAGGGAGTTGTCAAGAAAATTCCATTGACGTTCATTGTCTAGTTGTTCTTGACAGGAAATTGCAGAAATATATCTGGCACAGACATAGACAGGAAGGAGCAAATTATAGACGGAACCGGCGCCGGGAATTAGATAGAAGATAGACAGATCACGCGAGAAGTTGGCGTAGATTCATCGAATTAGAGATAATGTTTCTGAAATCAAACGTTATTCGATGTTTCCTTCTCGGACACTGATTATTCACGAACCCCTCACGAGTTACACTGAATATTAAAGAGGTTGGATCTCTAGCTTCTCACCCATCTGATACCCATCGGTCGTTGAGAATGGGGGTTGATATCGGAGTCGTGACCTCTCTCAAACGACCCATCCCCTCTCTCTCATAGATCTATGCCCTCAATGACACCATTTGGACGTCACGTTTTTGCCTATTCTTCATCAATTCCAGAACCAAGAGAGAAAGGGAGAAAAGGGACTCCCTTCCATTCACTGACGAATAATGAGATTAAGCTCATCTCAATAGAGAAAGAAGAGGGTTAAGGGGCATACCACACATCTGTAGGATAGAAGGGGAGAAGAAGGGATGAAAGACGTCTAAGCCAGTTTCAACCATGACCCGTCACTCCCTGTCGCCATACGACTAACCAAATTAAGACTCTGTTCATTTGCGGCCCTTTTTATTGGAAAGTCCGTGCCAGGGGCTATTGCGTAACCTGAAACAGAGGGGGAGGGTTGAGGGATGAAAGAGTAAAGTCGAGGGACCATCCATCTCATTTTCATCCAAATGGGTACATGCAGAACACCTCCTTCTCTCTTTTTTGCATTTGGACATTTCTCGAAATCGGCAGTAAACTCGTCCGTTTCGTCTTTAACGACACAGTGGCCAATTCACAGATTGGGGGTGAAAAACAGTTCGGAAAGGCAACACGAAATGAAGGAACAAAAGGGCGTCGACTTGGTTGAAAGGACGAGATTGACCATTCTTACGATGAATTCATTTCAGCACGTATTCTTCAATCCATCCGTATCTGTGCATTCTCATTTGTCCCCTTGGCATCTTCATGAATATCATTCATATTCTCGTATTGACAAGAGCAAGAATGAGGAGGAGCGCCGTCAATCGGTCAGTGAACGACAAGTTTCAATATTATCGTTTTCACTTTGCAGAGTGCTGATAGGTGTAGCTGTGTGTGATATCCTTACGATGGCCTCTTACTTCATCTACATCCTTCGATTCGTAATCATACGGAAGATGAGGGAGGAATACGCATTCAGGTGAAAATGCAGCTTCCTCCTTTGTGGATGCGAATGACGATCTTCAAAGTTTTCTTTGGAAATGAACCCATAGGAATGTAGAAAGATCCTGTCCGATTTCTAATCCCTTCCTCCAAATATGAATCACACTAGTGCACTCCTAATCGGAGCCAAAATTCGTCAGAGAAGCTTAATTTCCCGATCTCCCCCTACAAGTGTGATCACTTGGCTGACGAAAAACAACCAAAACACGTTTTAATTAATCTATTTTCAGTTACGAATGGGCGTTCTTCCTTCGAGTGCACGCAACTCTCTCCATCGCCCTTCACTCGACTAATCTCTATCTCTGTGTAGTAATGGCATTCATTCGATGGAAGGCCCTTTCCTCTCATCATTCACTTCTTCTCAAACCGAAGATATCCGTGTAAGCCATCCCATCTACGGTAGAGGAAGAGAGTATTCCAAGAAGAGAGTAACTGAATTTGTTCACACAATTGGTCTGAATGTGAGGCTTCCGGGTTGAAAAGAAATGCCGAGACGCATTTGCAACGTCTCGGCATTTCTTTTCAGCTGTGGCACATACACAACATACAACTGAAGAATATGTAATTTTAAAGAATTTCTAGATCATTCTTTCATTCAGATACGTGTGTATGGTTGTCTTCATGATCGTGGCTACAATCTGTCTACCCACTTACATCATTCACGATGTTCAGACTGTCCGAGGGGTAACCATTTCAACCCATTTTTTGACTTCTTTCCAATTCTTCACCTTCATTATTCATAATCCGTTTCCAGACGGAAGGATTCACCGTTGACTTTTCATCTCTGGCAAAGTCGAATACATGCAGACTCCTCAAGGCAAATTTGTGGCTGATTGGAATCGTGCTAAAGGTACAAATTTCACCGGTTTTCGATCACTTCGAATGTAGCACGTCCAAATATTTTTCACTTCAGGTTCTTCCCTGCTGTCTTCTCTTCGCCTTCACCACTTTTCTCATGCTTCTGCTCAAGGAGAGCAATGACAGGTTGGATGAGGGAGAGAAAGATCAAAGATCAACGATGAATTTTCAGAAGAATGATGCTCTTCGTGTCTAAGGGATCGATCAGAAGAAGGAACAGAACATATGATAGAACGACGTTGACTCTTGTTGTCATGCTCACTATCTTTGTCGTCAGTTTTTTTCATTATTTCCAGAAGTCACAAATAGGGGCTGGCTAAGTGCATGAATCCATCCATCATCTCTTCATCAAGTCACTCTGAGAGAGCTTGCGAAATGAAGAGACGTTCATCTGACGGCACTATTTATCATGTTATTGAAACTTTGGTCTTTTCGATGTAGATATTCGAGAACATAATCAATTTCAGCTGACGGAGTTCCCGCAAGGAATGGTGGCTGTGCTCAATGGAGTCTACACAAACGACGTATACAATCACATTTATTCCATCTTCGGAGACATGCTCGATTTACTCTCGTTGATCAACTGCTATGTTGGGTGAGTATCAGCTTTTTACTTGATTTACTTCGAAAATTAAAAATAATTAATTAAATACATTTTACGATTCCAGTTTCATCGCTTACGGTTTCCTGTGCAGCAAGTACCGACAGACCTTCGTGATGCTCATGATCACTACGTAAGCATTGTTATTCAATTTTATTGAAAAATTGAAAAGATCATCCGTTTTCGAATGAGATATCTCACTGAAACATAACTGAATCATTTCTTTCAGTACCGAGAAGATGTCGTCCAAGTACGATACAACATTCGGGGAGGGATTCAGTGGATTTTTCTCGACGAATGGAGCTGTGAGAAAGAGATCGTCACCGACTGATAATGAGAAAGATCACGGGAAGGTGAGCACATCCATTAATCGCTCAGGATCCCAATTTTTTTGGCAGATTTTAATTTCCTCTCTGTTCAGAAAGTATTCATGCTCAACAAGAATACGGATGATTTCACGGAGGAAGTTCTGCTCAGGGAGAAAACTTCCAGCTAAATAATATACATAATCCATCGTTTGAAACGTTGTAAACTATGTACTATTTCTCTACGATTGATCTCTGTCTTTTGTTTCACGGGTAGTCCCAAGTTTCCATCGAAGTTTCTCATTTATATTGCTTTCACTCAATTTATGCTTCAACACAACGCGATTTCATGTGCCATTCACATATTCTAATCAATGTCTTTGGGTTTGTTCAAGTGCGATTTCACATTTGTAAGTATGGATAATCTTCATCGATAAATCAAGAGAGATAAGATCACACGCGTATGAAGTATCTATGCATAACGAGACCAGAAGGGATGAAATTGAGAGGAAATCAGTGACTAGTAGAGAAGAACTGGCACGATGAGACATTATCCATTGGCAAAGGAAGAAGAGACAACCCGTTGGGTGGATACGAATTGACATGGGGAATGAGAAGAGATTTTGAAGGGAAGAGATTCAGGTTGGGTCATGAAAAAGTAAAATGGAATTGAATGAATATAATTATAAATCGACAGGTTCTACTGGTGATCCAGGAGAGGATCGATTAGATTCCACCACTGCAGTGTGAGATTTGTATTCGACTGCCTGAAATGAATACCATCACTATAATTTCATGGGACTTAGTAGTAGAAGATGAATGGTTAGCTGAATTCTCACCGAGTATTTGACAGTCTTGTGTGAGCTCGCTCTCGAAGTTGGACGAGGTGAGTAGGAATCAACAGCCTGTCGAAGACGAGCCACCATCATACGGAACGACTCTCTGAAAGGAGATTATTAATTTCCATCGTTGAGTTGAATTTTGATGTCGAATTATCATGTACTGTTTAAAATCGTAGAAATTTGTAGATGATTGAATGAAATTACCTGTACTGGCTGGAGATGCATGGATAGAGGATGAAACAAGCATTTCCATTGATGAGAGACAACAAGTCAAGCATCTGAAATTAAAATTTTCGTTGCTGTATGCGCAAAAACTATCTCTTCATTATTTTTCTGCGTACAATTATCTAGCACTCACCTCTCCCAGAGGAGTGTAGAGGAAATGATGAACCTCGGTAGGATAGATTCCATTGAGAATAGCGATTATTCCTGCAAAAATAGTGATTGAAATATTCGCCGAATGTTTTCGAAAAGTTCTCACCCTGCGGCATTTCCGTGATGATGAATACGAATAGAAGAAGGACGAGCAAAAGAGTTGTCCTATCGGATCTCGCTGCTCGTGTGATAGCCGCGTCCTGAAGGGAACAATACGGTATCCGGGAAGAATACGGTATTGTCGAACCTTCGAAACGATTTTCTCGTGTTTTCGCTGATTATGATGGAGATTATAGAGGAGAAGTATGGTGAATGTGACGAGAAGAGCACATGGAACCGCCTGAAATATGTAATTTTAAAAATCTATAATTGGTAATTATTTCAAGTTTGCTGCTAAAGAAATACATATTCTTGAATACACGTCTACGCAAATAAGTGAGCACATGAGGCGCTTTTCGTGGATTTGAGCGGATATTTTCTAAAGGAGCGGAAATCTCACTTTACGAGCACTGTCAGATTTCCAGAATGCCCTCATCCCCCTTTTACGAAATCCAAACCCGGAACCAAGAGTAAGCTAGAAGAAGAGAGGATGCATAATCGATGATCCACTCTTTTCTCTTTTGTTCTGTGCTCATTCACTTTGTTTGTCACTAAGCGTGTTGATACTCTAATGAAACTACGCATTCTCCAACCACAACTGCATTGAAATGAAAAATTCCCCCCTTTGCAGAGATGGTTCATGAGCCTCTTCCGCACCAATTCCTCGTTTTAGATTATTTCTTGCTCACCTTGAAAACAATTCCGGTTAGCCAGAGGTTTAGCATGAACATTCTGCATGAAGAAGCATCATTACGTGGAAGCGTCACGGAGTAAAACTGGAATAGAGTACGGTAAGGAGGATACAGTAAGCTACAGTAATCTCTCGCTACAGTATACTCACAGCTGTTCCATCAACATCGTAAGTTTGCACTTTGTGTACGAGGAATGTTGGAATACAGAAGAAAGAGACTGCAGCAGCGACAGCGATGAAGAGTTTACTGCAGAAATTATTGACTTATTTTGGATTGTGCGATGACATTTCTGAGCAATATCGTAGTGCAATAATAAACGTACAGTGCAATTTGAGGCTGCATAAACTTGCTCTGCAGCTGCTTTATTGCCTGAAATTAATATTTTTTTTCGATAGAGATCCCGATGAGGTGGGTTGACAAGAAGCTTCCTTATTGGTTCCTGCTCTTATTCACTCACTTGATATCGAATGAAAGCTGTGCAAACAGATAGATAAAGGGATGTCGTGTGCAGATCAATCGAAAGCATGATCTGTAAAGAAAAATATTATTCAAAATCACGTTATTGCTTTTTCATGATCGTGTTTACTGTGACAGCGATTGCTAAAAAATAGCCACGAATACAGTATGAAGCTCACATGCATGAAGAGGAATACGATCCAAGGGAAGGAGAATACTCGCACTTTCTCCTCTTCGTACACTGCCACGGCCATCAGATCTGCAACAGGAGATCTTATCACTGATTCAGTAAATAAGATAACTGACTGAATCGTATCATGTAGATGAGATACGTGAACATTTTGACGATGTCACAGCAAGCGATGAAGGCTAGCTGAAAAATTAGGTTGTCTTCAAGATTTCATCATCGATCGATACTGACCAATCGATTGACCGTACTCCTCTTCATGACATGTCGTGTCAGGATCACGATGTGGACCATATTGGCGAGTATTCCGAATGAACAGATGAAGACAGAGAGATAACGATGAATACTCCCGTACCATCTCAAAATCATAGGAAATATTATACGATTTTTTTTCTCCAAATTCGTCGTGTTTATTTACATTTAATTCCTTCCTCCAAATGGCTTAAATAAACTGAGCCCCTTGGACCCCTCAGAGACAGCAGCAACTTCCCATTCCCACCAAGGTACACTGTAGCTTGGAAGTTCCCACGACACAACTTGTGCTTTAGCCCTTCTGCTTCCTATTTTCGGAGGAATTTCCGGGTGTGTCGGGAGAGTGAAAGGAGGACTCAAGTACTGAAGCACACTCGACTGCATTCGAAGGGAATGGACTAGTCGAGAACTTTTGTCCGTAAATGATCCCCATTCAGTTTCATATTCGCCCTAGCGATTCCAATGCAGAAATCGGCCTCATACGATCGAGATTTCGTGGATGGTTCTGACGGAAGTGAAGGGGATGGAGGGAGGGAAGGGAAGGAAGAAGGATTGGAAATGCAGCTCATTTCCGAGCTGCTCCCATCGAAAGCACAGACAGAAGAACGATTCTCTCGTGTCTATTCCAGAATGGGAGATTGAGGGAATGGATAGAACAAAATACGAATGAGGAACTACTGCGTATCGTTTCCCACAGAAGATCACGTTCGAATGGCTCAGCAGTCGCTCAGAAATCAAACCCTTTTTCGCACTGGGCTACAAATAGATTATTCTTTTGAGCTTTTAAGTGAAACCAGTGACCAAACTCCTTTTGTTCTTCATCTATCTACGTGACACGCTTCCGTTTTTTCGAGAAGTACAAAAACAAACAATTCATATATTTTGTGCTTGCGGGAGTTCCCGAATCTCAGGCCGTCCCTTTTTCAATGAACGAAAGGGGGAAATTCGTTCAGGACGTGAGTTTGCATGTGAAATGAGCGCGTGTGTCGTCAGTTTTATGACATCTCTTGTCGAACAGAAACATTTCCCTCTTCTCTCTCTTTCTCTACTTCCGTATTGAGTGACAGACAGGAAGAAGGACTCTTCATTGTGGTTCCTTCCCCTTCCCTTCCCCTTGAAAGGTCCCTTCCATAATTCGGTTCCGAAGTCTCCGATTCATCCCCGTTATGAATGGTGAATGGATGAGATTTCGCTGTGAGATTCAACACGTTTCTCTGAAAGTTTCACATGCGAATTCGAGGTTGAGAATACACATTCTCCGCAGAAATCCCACCCGATAACTCGAGGTGCGCCTACATGACAATTAAAGATAAACGTACGCTGAGAAATTGAAGATGGTTTCAATGATGAATTCGATCCTCGCATCACTGAGATTGACCATCAATTCATGGCCGCTCACTCCACAATCCATCCCACTGAAAGAAATGCACTCATTATTCGTAGAAAGGACCTCCTCTTCTTTCGACTGGAAAACACGGTCATTGAATATTGGAAGGAAAGGGAATATTATAGAGGAGATAGACGATAGTCAATGACAATTTGGCCCCATTCACCGAACGAGGATGAATCTAATCAAGGAATGATGAATTCAGTTGTGACACGCAGCCTATCGCCCTAATGATCTCTGCGCATGAAAAAGTACAGGAAATGAGGTCCTTTCATAATGCTTTCCCTTGAGTGAGCTAAGGGGTCCTCGAGACACCAACGACGTTGTTGCTAGAGAAGAAGGAAGGAGGCACATGGGAAGTCACGACTCAAGGAGGTTTCTCTCCTTATTCAATACTCTCTCGATGATTAGAGGATATGAGCAAGCATGAAACCCTTCGGGAACATAATGCTACTCTGGAAATGCGGAACTGTTCCAAGTGAGTGAATGGAGGATAATCTCCCCTTCTCAGTCCACCGACGTCATTCACACGCAGATTGTAACGATAAATAGCCCTTGTCTACTCATTTCCCCTTCTGAGCCACAACAGAAACGAAAGACGAGATGCTATAAACGGTCACTGCCTGAAGAAGAAGAGTGAATAAGGGAGGGGGGGGAGCTAGGAATACAGTGAATGACATTCTGAATGATCGTTGAAAAATAGAGAGAAGAATGAGATTCACAGTGAGACCAAATGAGTGAGAGAGGGGAATATATGTAGATTGTGTATGAGGAACACGGCGGTCCCACGACGAACACTCGTGAGAATGGTACGGTAATCATGAGAATCATTGTCAACAAGTAGTCAGGATACTGAGGATAATGATCAACAGATCCCTTCGCGTTCATGCTGTGTTAGTTTTTCGGAAAAAGACTTGGAAAAAGCACCGGATTTGAATTTCCGCATTTTCCGTTTTTGATCAATATCTCGGCTACCAACTAAGCGATCATCACAAAAATTGAAATTTAGATTCCCAGATGGGTAATACATGAAGATCCAAGTTTTTGTATCGATTGAATCATCAGGAACCGAGATATTACGCAAAACGGAAAATGCGGGAATTCAAATCTGGTGCCTTTTCGAAGTCTTTTTCCGAAAAACTAACACCACATCAGTAGGAATTCACTTCGAGACTATATTTGGATACGAATGAAGTAGTCAAAAATCAGAGACTGGAAAGCATGTGTCTCTTCAGTTTTGAAGAAGAAGCGTGCGCGTGTATTCAAAACTCTTGAAGCCGCCTCCTCTCCGACTAACAAAGTTCGCACGAAGGAGTGAGAAGGATCTGACTGCACTGCAGAAGAAAGAAGAAGAGAAGGGAATACGATGGGTTATCTACGAATTCTGCCTCCATCACTCAGACAGATTCTGACTGATATGGGAAGAAGAAGAGGAATGGGGGGGGGGATTGTAATGGGGCAACATCTTCTCTTCTTCTTCTTCCGCTCATCTCGATACACGTAACTGAATCCCCCAATGCCTATTCATTCATTCATTCCCAAATCTGATCAACCAGAAAAAAGGGGAGAAGAAGAAGATGTGGGATGAAAAAGAGCAGTGAAAAGAGAGACGAAATAGACGGGTTGAGAAGAGATGAGCCACGAAAAAGAAGAAAAGAAGAAGAGAAGAGGGAGGAGCAATGAAGAGGAGGATGATATACAGTACTAATGAGCCATTCATAAATGTGCGAGTTTTTGAAGCGACAAAACGCTTCCTCTAGGAGGAGCGACTATGGTAATAAGCACTTCACAGTGGGTACGAGATGGGGGAGGGTGGTAGGCTACCATTACAAACCACAGACAGACTCCAAGAGACATCAAATAAAGGGGTACATCGTAAAGGCAGAGGTTTTCGTACCATCCTCAGTTGTTTTTGACAGAAGAGAGTGGTCAATCAACATAATCTACACACTCGTGTGGGGACAATCAGAGCTCGTGAATCGGACAGAGGAAGGGAAAGGAAAGACTATTTTCATCGTGAGAATAGGGGATGGAAATCAGAGCACGAGTCGAAGATCGCGCAGTGAAAAACGTAAGCTATTCACATTATCGAAGATTCCCCAGAGTTCAGATGCGTAGAATATAAGCTGTGGAACG